>CM024639.1:43060867-43660867 GCA_014182715.1 Eucalyptus cloeziana
AGCGAATAGAAGCTGCTGTGCTTGATACTCTCAATAGAGGCTTCAGGACTGGTGACATATACTCTGATGGCAATGTATGTGCTTTTCTTTCATTTCTGCAGTATGCAAGTTATTTCTCTCTTGGCGACTTCCTTGAAAATTCATTGACATATTATTGATTCATTTATACTTGGTGAATGTTCTCAGTTGTCGACAGAATCCAAGGCACGCAAAAGTGTGCCCTACAACCTTTTTTTTATCTTCTTCGGGGGAGAAGATTTTGACTGAAACTGGGAGAATGGATTCAATAAGCAGCTCTCTCATGCCTTCCAATAGGGATATTAGATCCGAGGGCCTTATTGTCATGCTTGAGTGGAAGAGTCGGTTTGGCCACATACTTGGTGAAATAGCTCCATATAAAATTGACTTACAGAACTTCTTGACCTTTTTGGCACTGTGTCGATTTGAAAAGGTTATATTTAGCAGATGATGGAATCTGCACATAATTTGGGTGACGGCTTTAAAATTTCATGGATGTGCTTTCCTGTATGCTCACTGCCTACTGGATGTTTTCTGTTCAGAATAGATGATCTGCACGATTATTTACTGTCGTGACTTGATTAGTTGTGAGTCGTCTAACGCTTGCATATGCAGACATTGGTGGGATGCAAACAAATGGGTGAAAGAGGTACTGAAGTCAGTGGAGTCTGAAATTCTGGCCCCACTATAACTATGAATATTTCATAATTACAAAGATCGCGAAGATGGTAGCAAGAGAAGTTGGTGCTGTGAAAGATCGGCTAGATGTCTACTTGGTTACGGCATTACTGACTATTTCATCTTTTTCAGATTGAGACCCTATATCGAAGAGTTTACCATTTCATGGTAATGTTGCTATCATTCAGATCGTGAGGACAATCCATCCATTTACCCAGGCTTTGTCAATTTGTAATACTGAAACTAAATAAGACTAATTTGAAATGACAGAACGTGAGATTTTCGTTCTTTATGTTTATTTTGGAATCTCCACTGGGCCGAGGGAGTCTTAACATATGAATGAACATGAGACTGGAGATAGCAGGATCATTGAGGAAATTCAAAATAAACTCGGAGCGCAAGGATACAAGTTCAATATTAAATATGAGTAATGCTACAGGAGTGCTATACTAAGAGAATCTACCAAATTTGATTCACCAAATATTTCTTTGGGCTTGTATGGATTGTGATGTAAATCCACACCTCATGCCATGCATTCACTTCTCTAAACGACCATCTTGTATCGCATCAAAATACCAAATTGTTAGTTTGCCTTTTTCAATACGTGTAGCATTACTCACCAAACGTATAGCTCAGACCACGAAGGCCAGAACAACTTTCTGAATCAGCTACCCTTCTCAAAGTTCCAAATACTCATTTACTTCGAGGGTAATCTACACAACTTCGTGCTTCTGCTCTTTGGGCATGATATAAACTCACAGGAAATCATTTATTCTCCTAGATCTCGAGTCACATGTTTAAGCATCGAGCTCTCATCACAGCAGTCTGCAGACATTCAGGAGCGGATCATCATTGAGGTGCAAAACCGGCATTTCAATTGCGGATCGATCATGGTATATTTAATGGAGATGCTACAATCGCTCTGAAGCACAGCTACTTTATCTGCAGCAAATACGCAAAGCTTCATGTTATCTACTCATTGAGATTAACATCACATGGTAACAAAGGCATATTTAGCCCAACGTCACTAGAAAACACTATTTCATTAGCGATTCGCTTTTTGGTACACCGGCGATTTGGTTTGTTGAAATGAGCATTCTCAAACGTTTCATTTGCAATAACTGGGATTACATGCAGAGTACATGTTTTATATATTATAATAATTCTTGTTTGGATGTGAAACCTATTAACCTAGATATGTTAGAAATAAATTATATTATCTCTATTAATATTTAATATAACTAAAAATAAAAAATCATGTCTTATCCTAACTCTTATGATCAAAAGAAGCCTTCTCCTGTCGTACCACATTTTTGACAAGGGACCTTCCGCATTACCATTTTCATTCCACCGGAGCAATCCATGCTCCACGTAACCTATCTTTAGCATGGTGTTTGTAGCTTCGACCATCAAGAACCTTCCTCTGATTTTGGTGCCAGCTCTGCCCTAGGCTTCGGGGAAAGACCTTTCAAGCATCTCCTCATCATACTTTCGAGCCATATCCATCATACCTTTGTCCACAAAGCATCGATCAAGGCATTGTATGCGGATTCATCGGGGCTAGCTCCTAGTTCTTCCATCTTATTCCATAACATTAAGACAGGCCTGAGAAATCCCCACCTCCCAAACTTCCTCATGAGCATCACATATGTGTCCATCCTAGGATCGATCCCGCTCCCGATCATCCTATCAAACAATCTTAGTATCTCTCTAGGCTTCTCCAAAGACCCAAAAACGCAGTTATATGTAACCACATTCGGCTTACAACCCCTCTTGCGCATTTCATCCAGCATCTCGTACGCATCCCGGACCCTGCCTTTCTCACACAAGAGCTTGATGATGATGTTGTATGTCACCACACTGGGCTCATAACCCAATTCTCTCTCATCTCCCTACACAACCGAATGGCAAAGTCCACGCTTCCGAGAGCCCGATGGCGCGAATGACCGTGTTATATGCCACAACATCGAGCTTAATCCCCTTCCTCTTCATCTCCTTGTAAAGCTTCACAGCCTTCCATGGCCTACGTCGCCTGCACTGAATGTCCATGTAAATCGAGTACGAATGCAAGTCCTTCTTAATGCCCTGTTTGTCCATCTCTTCCCAAAACTCCTGCACTTGCTCCACCACCCAATCTTGAACCACCCGCGAAGAATCATGTTACAAATCCTCGTCTTATCGACATCGAAACCCAAATCTCCCTTCTCGTCCTTGCCGAAGCAGAGTTCGTGAGCTTCCAGCACATGCCTGTACTCACACAGCGCGTCCACGAAATTATAGTACCCCGTCTCGTCCTTCAGACCGAACTCATCGAGTGTTATCAGGGAACGAGAGGGGATCGTCTCGCATCCGGTCGATCAAGCCCCAGGAGAGGTCGAATTCGAAGAACTTACCCAAAATGTCGATCATGCGGTTGTAGGTGTCGGTGGTGTGCCGGAAGCGGCGCTGCCGCGCGGCCCAGTCGAAGAAGTCGAGGGCTTTCTTCCAGTCGTTGGCGTAGCCGGCGAGGGCGTCGCAGACGGAGGCGGGCGACAGGTCTGGGGGGCCCGAGGTGGGCGGCGGAGACGAGGAGAGGGAGAAGCTGCGGAGGAGGAGGAGCTTGGCGCGACGGAGGAGGAGGGAGGGCGGGGTGGAAAGCGTTCGGATCATTCTTTCCCTTTGCTGGAACTGAAGCGAAAGCTTGTTTTCCTTTAAATGGAGAGCTCTTATAAGTACACATTTTACTGGTGAAATTATGTACCCCCACTCCTCTTCATTTTCCTTGCTGAATTGATTTTAGAACATGACCTTTGCACACGGCTAACATTGAAATTAAGACAGAAATTGTCTCCCATCGTAATGAACATACAAAATCTGTAAAGCTATAAGATGTTCGCTACAAGTTGGATTTATAACATTATTAGCGTTTTGGGTTTGAAAATATGCGAGAATGAAACACCTAAATCAATCATTTGGTAGGTCGGTAGCAAGTTTCTAAATGACCTCACCGGCTGAAATCTATCGAAAATGAGATAGTTTAGCACTCGGTCAAATGATTTTGCAATTGCAATTTAATGATGCTTACATAAAAAAGCACGAGAAAAATTAACTGGGCGAAAGGAGAGAACTCTTTAGACAGAAGATGAAGTTGTTCTTACTATATGGAATTTTCCTTTTGTCATCCATAGACAAGATATTAAAAAGCTACGCTGAAAGGTGATGGACATGCTCCTGGGTAAAAAGAAGTTTTAAAAACCTATCATTCTAGTTATATATAAATGCTCTTGAAACCCGAGCGAGCTTCCATTTAGTTACTACGTCGTGTTTAAGTTATACTACTTATACGACATACTCCTTCTCAGCCTTTTAAAAGTTTTACTTTCCAAATCTCTTGATTTTTCAAAAGATTCAAATTTTTCAAACTTTCTTTTGTTGTCCAATTGACTGATTTTTTTTGTCAATGGAAACCTTGTAGATTGACTCAGTAGAGGCAATCGGATAATATAATTTGTATATATAAGTGTGCGTGTGATTTATTTAAGCCAAAGACTGAGTGAGAGATAAATGAGGGAGAGAGAGCGTAACGCTCCGACCGCAAAGTTGTCAAATGTCATTTCTCCACAGAGAGAGAGAGAGAGGGGGGCAATGCCATGCTCGATGGGCGGTCTATAGAGTCATGCCATTCGACGTGGCCGTACATAACTCGAGTAGCCTCGGCTATCTTAAACCACCATTCTTCCCTCTGATCTCCTCATCTCGAGCTCGGCTCACATTGCGGCTCCGTGTAGAGAGATGTCATGTCTCGATGAAGCGACACGATCCAGAGGTTTTCCGAATGAAGGTCGTAATCAATCTCTCTCGAAATCTTAGGATTTTCTTGAGTATTCTAGGCCATGCTTTATATGCTAATTGTATAACATGGTAATAAATACGAGGTAGATGATAATTGGGGAGATGCAATCTCCACCATTAAATCGAGAGGAAATCTATGGCTACAATTAACATTGTATTTGTATATATAAGGGCCTCTTGTTTTATTTGTATATCATTTACAAGTGCAATACATTCTGTGTCTAGAGTTTAAGAAATGAGGCTGACTTGAGAAGACTTTTGCACCGAGACGTAGCTCCCGAACTTCGATAACAATTTTTCTGATAATTTCAATAACAAATTTTCCGGTGCGTTCTTCCAATTCTCCTCCTTTCTTATCATCTGTTGATTGTTTGTTTCGCATTATTATTATTATTATTTTCTGAAATTGGCATATGATTCCTACCAATAGCCGCGCGGTTCGACCTGCCGGGGTTTTCCTAGGGTTTTGGAGTCATGTGGAACGACGCTGGCAACGGCCAGATTGCCCTGCCGGGGAACAGCGACCCTCCACGATCACTCTGCCGCCCGCACCACACAGCCATCGCACCCGTCCTGCCCTCGCCGACCGAGGCCGAGGCCAGACTCGGAGGAGAAGGCGCGGAAATGGATGCAGCTCAACACGAAGCGGTACGGGGACAAGAGGAAGTTCGGGTTCGTGGAGCCGCAGAAGGAAGACATGCCTCCGAGCACGTCAGGAAGATTATTCGGTGTGTTCTCTTCTATATTTATTTTCCTCGATATATACTATACTTTTTCGTTGTTTTGGTGGAATTTTGTTCTTATAAGCCACGTGTTCCATTGATGATTTTTGTCCTCGAAAGTTGGCGGTCCTTTGGTGGGGCGTGCGATTTTTGGGGGGTTTTCTGGGAATGATCGCTATCATTTCATTATTTGCAATAAGGATAATTATGTTTCACTGTTAAATTGCTAAAAAGAGAGGAGAGATGACTAAAACTTCATCTTACATACTGAACAACCAAGTCTTTTACAAAAGACAAAATATATCACGTAAAACACACCATAACTGTCCATGTTCTGCATAAAGCACTTGCCCCACTAACACCTACAAAATAGGATAACCAACACACATGACTCCACTAACTCTAATAACTGAAAACCAAATCAAGAAACGTGCAATAAGGATAATTATGTTCACGACGCCACTCGCGAACTCATGTCATTTCTAAGACGGCCTTCAAGTTTGATATGGTGGGTCCATTTGGGGGCGATGGAGATGATTTCGTTTCACTATAAGACCATACTAGGGAAAAGTTTGCTGTAGCCGATGGGGAATACAAGGCCATGCAGACGACGCGTGACGTGCTCTATTTAAAAATATATTTTTGTTACTCTCAAGATATTGACTTAAAATTTGGCTCTAGCTTTGGTTCAATCTCATTGAAAATATATTGCTGAGAGGCATTTTTGCAATTGTGGCAGGGACCATGGGGACATGTGCTCTAAAAATATCGCCATGATAAACGTATACCTCGGAGCTTTGAAGTTCGTTCCTCATGCAGTTTATAAGCTCCTGGAGAACATGCCCATGCCATGGGAGCAGGTAGTGTTATTTCTCCTCACTGCCTAAAAATAGTTTAGCGAAGTTCGAGTCTTCATGGTTCCTAGGTCGGTTTAAAATTTTTCACTGTTCGTGTCGGCAGGTTCGCGACGTGAAGGTTTTATACCATATCACGGGGCAATAATATTCGTCAACGAAATACCTAGGTTTGTCGAGCCCATCTATTTAGCTCAGGCATGTCTTCATTGTAATATGTTGTTCTATTATTTTCCAGGTTCTTCTTCTGCACTAATTGGTAGGTTTTCGACTGTTGTTTATTTCGTATCTTGTACGCGGCACCTTTTCCCGGTGGTACTTTTTACATTCGACGGAACATGACCATTTTTTTTTTCTTTTGAGTTAGAATGTTTACTTCTCACTGTTAAAAATCGCTGGCGTGTAATTTTGCTCACGCATATTTTGGACTAATTGTTCAGTGGGGTACAATGGATCATGATGCGAAGGGAGAAAAGGGATAGAAGGCAGTTCAAGAGAATGCGGTTTTCCACCTTTTGATGATGAGGAACCTCCCTGGATTACGCCGATAATCTAATGGATGTCGATCCTCTGGAACCGATTCAGTTAGAGTTGGATGAAGAAGAAGATTCGGCTGTTTGTGCTTGGTTTTATGACCATAAGCCTCTTGTGAAAAACAAAGCTTGTGAATGGTCGAGTTATAGGAAGTGGGCATCTTTCTCTGCCAATTATGGCCACCCTCCATCGGCTAGCGCAGGGCAACTTCTTTCTGATTTGATCGACCGCAACTACTTTTATCTGTTTGATATGGAGTCCTTCTTCATTGCGAAAGCGCTGAACATGTGCATACCAGGTACGGCTTCACGCGCTGAGCTTGAGGATTTCTGTCTTTGCAACCTTTTTATTTCTCTGCAGAACAGTTTAGTTTACTCTTTTAGTGCTATGGACAACGATGAAGAAATTAATTATGGGGATCCTACGTTGCTCTTCCTTTGATTCGACACAATTGATGGGTACCTTGTGGAAGTTGGAGGTGGCATACAGTCGAAACATGGTGTGTTTAGATATATCTTTCAATAAGAGATGCTCTATGGGGCCGATTGAGGATGTCTCTGGGGAGGTTCATTTTCATTGTCTGAGAGTTTTAAGTTATTTTCTTGCTGTGTATGAAAACCAACCGTCTCTTGCGTAGCTCATTGGGTGTTTGAAGCTTGGGAATCAAGATTTTTTTACTGCTTTTTATTTGAAGATTCTTTCACTATGCCTTTAATAGAATTAGCGAGAATATCAGCCATGCCTGAATAAATGTTCGTTCAATTTCTCAAGCTGTAGCCACTTTTTGCTCTTCAGTGCTCTATTTTTATACTGTGGATGCAATACTCCCTAAGTATTTAAGTTAAAGTTCAAGTTTTGACAGTCTCCACTCTTGCAGGAGGTCCTAAGTTTGAGCCACTCTACCGATATGGAAAAGGAGATGAGGATTGGAATGAGTTCAATGACATCAACAAACTCATTATTCGATCTCCTCTTAGGACAGAATACAGGATTGCATTTCACATCACTTTACAACAATAGGCCTCGGAAAGTAAAGCTTTGTGTATACCATACTCCCATGGTCATGTATGTAAAGACTGAGGATCGATTTACCGGCCTTCTATTATGATCCTTTGATTCATCCTATTGCCAGCATTAGCAAGGACCGGCGTGAGAAAAAGGCATATGATGATGAGGATGAGGAAAATTTCTCCTTGCCCCCGAGGCATTGAACCTCTGCTGAATGATACCCAGCTTTTATACCGACACCACAGCTGCAGGAATCTCGTTGTTATTTTGCCCCACGCCCTTTCGACACAAGATCTGGGCACATGCGACGGGCTGAAGATATACCCCTTGTGTCAGGAGTGGTACAAGGAGCACTGGTAATGTCTTCATCGTTTTGGAGAATACTTTTTGATGTTTGATTCTCTTACATCTAGCATGGGAATCTAAATCCGTGTGATTTTTTATTTTATGTACAGTCCTCCAACATATCCCGTGAAAGTTCGAGTCAGCTAGTCAAAAATTGCTTGAAATGTTTCGTCTTGAATGAGCTACATCATCGACCCTCTAAGGCTCAGAAGAAGAAGCATTTGTTCCGGTCTCTTCAGGCAACCAAATTTTCAGACTACTGAGCTGGATTGGGTGGAGGCGGGCCTGCAAGTATGTAAACAGGGCTACAACATGTTGAATCTGTTGATACACAGGAAGAATTTGAACTACCTTCACCTCGACTACAATTCAATCTTAAGCCCAAAGTGAAGACCCTCACGACAAAAGAAAGGAAGAAATCACGATTCGGCAATGCATTTCATCTCTGTCGTGAGATTCTCACGTCTTACAAAGCTTGTGGTCGATGCCACGTTCAGTTCAGACTAGGGAAACGTGGATGCGTTCCAATTGTCTGATGGTTTAAGTATAAATTTTCACACGTTGGACAGTTGACTGGCATGTATCGATATAAGTATCGACTGATGAGGCAGATTAGAATGTGTAAAGACCTGAAGCACTTAATTTACTATCGCTTCAATACAGGGCCCGTGGGAAAGGGACCTGGATGCGGTTTCTGGGCACCAATGTGGAGGGTGTGGCTGTTCTTTCTGCGTGGTATAGTACCTTTGCTTGAAAGGTGGTTAGGAACTTATTGGCGCTGTCAATTTGAAGGACGCCATTCAAAAGGGGTCGCTAAGACCATAACAAAGCAACGCGGTGGAAAGTCATTTTTGATCTGGAGCTTCGAGCTGCTGTTATGCATGATGTTCTTGATGCCATGCCAGGTAATGACATGATTATTCACCAATTATCGTATTGTTACATATCTGTGTCCACTCTTTTGGATTTGTTGTTTCATGGCTGGATTATCTACCTTTCAGTGTGTCTAACATGTGATTCTTAATTTGTTGTATTGCAGAGGGCATTAAGCACAATAAAAGCGAGGACCATTTTTGCAGCATCTTAGTGAAGCATGGCGCTGTTGGAAAGCCAATATTCCTTGGAAGGTACTGGGTGTGGGAAACTGTTATTTTTCGATTTATAAATTGAAATTATATTGAAATGAAGCAGTGTGCAATTCTCTTTTATCTTTTTTTTTTTTTTTGGCATATATAGGCTCGCGCCTTGCTTTATCTTATGCTTTTCACGCCTCATCTTGATCATCCACAGGTTCCTGGTCTTCCAGTTCCCATTGAAAACATGATTCTTCGTTATGTTAAATCGAAAGCTGATTGGTGGACAAACGTTGCGCATTATAATCGTGAGCGCATAAGAAGAGGTGCAACAGTTGATAAGACTGTTTGTCGGAAAAATCTTGGAAGATTGACTCGCCTCTGGTTTAAGGCTGAGCAGGTATGTTTTTGCGTTGTAATTTCCTGTTGATGGTTACTTGGCGTTACTTCCATTGTTGTGGTTTGCTTTTCCACTTGCAAATCAATCTTATGATCTATTTTTGCCGCTACAGGAACGACAACATAATTATCTGAAAGATGGGCCATCCATCACACCGGAAGAAGCTGTGGCAATTTATACTACGACTGTGCACTGGTTGGAATCAAGAAAGTTCTCTCCCATTCCTTTCCCTCCGTTGTCATACAAGCATGATACGAAGCTGCTTATTTTGGCTCTAGAGAGGCTAAAGGAATCTTACAGTGTTGCCGTGAGATTGAATCAGTTGCAGAGGGAGGAGTTGGGTCTCATTGAACAAGCATATGATAACCTCATGAAGCTTTGTCACGTATAAAAGCGTCACTTGCTTACACAACACGCCTTTAGAGAGGTAAATTTTTCACGACATCATAGGCTGGTTTGATCATATTATCCGCCATTTTGCTTGGCTTTGACTGAATTTTTCTTTTGCAGGTGGGCATTGTGTTTGTGGACCTGTATAGTTATTTGATTCCTGCATATGAAATAGAGCCTTTGAGAAGATCACTGATGCATATCTTGACCAGTATCTGTGGTATGAAGGTGATAAACGTCATCTGTTTCCCAACTGGATTAAACCTGCAGATTCAGAACCACCTCCGCTCTTAGTTTATAAGTGGTGTCCAGGGTATAAATAACTTACAGGCAATATGGGATACGAGTGAGGGGCAGTGTGTAGTCATGCTTCAAACCAAGTTTGAGAAGTTCTTTGAAAAGATTGACTTGCATTTCTTAAATCGGTAATCTTCTGCAGTCTTTTGTCTGTGATGTCATTTGGATCCCTGTGCTTTAACTAACGTGGTTTTTGTGAAATGGCTGCAGGCTTCTTCGCTAATTCTCGATCACCACATTGCTGATTATATAACTGAGAAAAGCAATGTTGTCCTCTTACAAGGATATGAGCCATACAAACTCTTATGGTTTCATAAGGGGACTGCAGTTTGCTTCTTTTTTGTTGTCCAGTTTTATGGACTTGTGTTGGATCTACTGCTTCTGGGATTGACTCGAGCCAGTGAGATTGCTGGTCCACTCCCGGATGCCAAATGAGTTCATTACTTATTGGGACTCAAAAGTTGAGACCAGACATCCCATTCGATTGTATTCTCGCTACATAGACAAAGTTCATATCCTGTTTAGATTCACTCACGATGAGGCCCGTGACCTATCCAGCGGTAATACCTTACTGAACATCCTGACCCCAATAACGAAAAACATGGGTCGGATACAATAACAAGAAATGCTGGCCGAGAGATGCAAGGATGAGGCTTATGAAACATGATGGTAACGAATTCATCATGATTTTACAACTATCCATCTGTTTGTATTCTGTGTAGATAATAAATTACTAAGACTGATTTTTTGGACTCTTTTTTTCAAGTTAATCTTGGGGAGAAGTGTTTTCTGGGACATGAAGAACCGTCTTCCTAGAAGTCTTACAACCTTGGAGTGGGAGAACAGTTTTGTTTCTGCTTACAGCAAGGACAATCCCAACTTGCTATTCAGCATGTATGTATTTCTAAAATTTACCTTCAGATTGAATTAGAGTTGATTCCTACTTGTTTCCAACTAACAAATCATTTGATGCTTTTCTCGGTGATGCTTAGGTGTGGCTTTGAAGTCCGCATACTGCCGAAGATAAGAATGACGCAGGAAGCATTTAGCAATGCCAGGGATGGCGTTTGGAGTTTGCAAAATGAGCAGACCAAAGAAACGGACAGCAGTTGCTTTTTTGCGGGTTGATGATGAACATATGAAAGTTTTCGAGAATCGTGTGAGGCAAATTCTGATGTCCTCTGGATCGACGACATTCACCAAGATTGTTAACAAATGGAATACCGCCCTCATAGGTACTTTTCGTTGTTTAATACCCTTTCTTCATTTTCAGTGATCAATTATTGTTAATGGGAATGTTACTATGTTCTCCTTTAATGTATCATGCAGGACTCATGACATACTTCCGCGAAGCTACTGTGCATACACAAGAGCTTTTGGATTTGTTGGTCAAATGCGAGAACAAAATCAGACGCGTATCAAGATCGGATTGAATTCTAAAATGCCTAGCAGGTAATTGTTTTATCATCTGACAAGTTAGCAAAAAATTGCTCTTTGCCAATTTGACTTCTAATTCTCCACTTTCATTCAGGTTTTCTCCGGTCATTTTTTACACCCTGAAGGAAATTGGAGGTCTTGGTATGCTCTCAATGGGTCATTTATTGATTCCACAAAGCGATCTTCGATACAGCAAGCAAACTGATGTTGGTGTAACCCATTTTAGAAGTGGAATGAGTCATGAGGAGGATCAACTGATACCAAATCTTTATCGCTACATACAGGTATGGCATGATTTATGCCCTCTGTAATTACTTCGAGCTGGATGAAGTAATAAACTGTGCGTTTTCTAATTCTTGAGGCGATGCTAAATTTTTCACAGCCATGGGAAAGTGAGTTCATTGATTCACGGCAGTATGGGCTGAATATGCTTTGAAGAGGCAAGCTCTGGCACAAAACAGGCGTTTAACGTTGGAGGATTTGGAGGCCAGTGTTAGAATTTGTTGCTCCCTATATGTTTATCTTTTTGTTTATAGTCTTTAAGTTGGTAGGTGAATTCTGAACATCTGATTTTCTTTTTGATTGTTATGCTTATCAAATGATTTGTTAGTTGGAAACAAGTAGAAATCCAGCATTGTATGTTCCCCGAGAGCGCATAAGGAAAGGTTTGCAGCTCTATTCTTCAGAGCCCACGGAGCCATACTTGTCATCTCAGAATTATGGAGAGATTTTCAGTAATCAAATTATATGGTTTGTTGATGACACTAATGTTTATCGCGTGACAATTCACAAGACATTTGAGGGAAATCTGACTACTAAGCCCATCAATGGTGCCATTTTCATATTCAATCCAAGGACTGGCCAGCTTTTCCTGAAGGTTTGTCATCTCGGAACATCATTTTAAATAAGTTCTTTTTTATCCATCTGGGACAGTGAGCTTAGTTTACTGACTTTAATGCACTTTGATCATACAGGTCATTCATACAAGTGTTTGGGCTGGGCAAAAGCGTCTAGGTCAGCTTGCCAAGTGGAAAACTGCAGAAGAAGTAGCTGCTCTTGTGCGTTCTTTGCCTGTTGAAGAACAACCCAAGCAGGTCATCGTCACTCGGAAGGGGATGCTTGATCCTTTGGAGGTTCACTTGTTGGATTTCCCCAATATTGTTATTATAGGGAGTGAGCTGCAACTACCATTCCAAGCTTGCTTGAAAATAGAAAAATTTGGTGATCTGATTTTGAGGGCAACAGAGCCTCAAATGCTTCTGTTTAACATATATGATGACTGGCTGAAGAGCATATCATCCTACACTGCATTCTCTCGTCTCATTTTGATTCTCCGTGCTCTTCATGTGAACAATGAGAAGGTTAAGATGTTACTAAAGCCCGGTAAGACAGTTGTCACTGAACCTCATCATATTTGGCCGTCTCTCACAGATGATCAGTGGATGAAGGTAATGTGATGCTTTCACTTACTTCTGCTTGTGAGACTGTAATAGAATGATAGCACCTGCTTTGTGATATAGGTTGTACATTTTTCCAGAAATTTGCTCTTTTTCGTAATAAATGTTAGAATGATTATGTATCACTACAGTTTTTTTTTGGGTTAAGGACAATCTTTCACCTCTTTCTGATAATGGCATGCGTAAATGTGAAATCATAATGTTCAGGATATTACGTGCTTGCATGATTGGAAGTTCGTGTATAAGTTTACTTATTGATATTTTGCCTTCAATTGCTGTTTGATGTTGCAATTTTATGGCTGGTAAATGTAAACAAACCTCCTATATTGTTTTCTGTTGCTATGTCTATTTTTCTAAGAAAAAGAATATACTCTTGTTTTGCTTTGGGCTAATTTAGCTATAACTTATTTC
The DNA here is from genome assembly GCA_014182715.1 of Eucalyptus cloeziana. Lineage (NCBI taxonomy): Eukaryota > Viridiplantae > Streptophyta > Magnoliopsida > Myrtales > Myrtaceae > Eucalyptus > Eucalyptus cloeziana. Next base: position 43,074,323 of record CM024639.1, read on the forward strand.
CTCCTGTTTTGAAATGTATAATAACTGTTCAAGTATACTTTCTCATATGCAGGTTGAAGTAGCCTTGAGAGACTTGATTCTCTCAGATTATGCAAAGAAGAACAACGTGAATACTACAGCTCTCACACAGTCTGAGATTCATGATATTATACTTGGTGCTGAGATTACCCCTCCATCTCAACAGAGGCAGCAAATTGCGGAAATTGAGAAACAGGTACCATATGTCTTAGTTATGGAGAAGTGTTAAAATATCGTTCAGTGTCTCTGGCCTAGTTTGCTGACTTGGTAATATATATTCAGGCAAAAGAAGCCAGTCAGCTTACGGCAGTCACAACAAGAACCACCAATGTGCATGGTGATGAACTGATTGTGACCACTACAAGTCCTTATGAACAAGCCGCATTTGGGTCTAAGACTGACTGGCGTGTGAGAGCAATATCGGCGACCAATCTTTATCTTCGAGTGAACCACGTATATGTTAATTCAGAGGACATAAAGGTATGTTCATTGCCTTAATTTTATAAACGTTTGAATGGGTAATTCTTTTGGTAGGCAACCAAAAGGGGAAGCATTACTTACCTTGAGACCTGGTAAGAGAAAAGGTTCAATTTGTACTCCATCCATGTATAGTGGTTATTGAGTTCTAAGGAATTTATACAGACAGAGCAAGGTAGCAAAATGTCCTAGTTTTTGCTGTTTGCTTATACATGCTTTCCACTCGGTGATGCAGGAGACGGGATATACTTATATCATGCCCAATAACATATTGAAGAAATTTATCTGCATAGCAGATCTGCGAACTCAGATTGCTGGGTACTTGTATGGTATAAGCCCACCCAATAATCCTCAGGTTAAAGAAATTCGCTGTATCGCGATGCCACCTCAATGGGGAACACATCAGCAAGTGAATCTTCCGAGTGCACTCCCTCAGCATGATTTCCTAAATGACTTGGAGCCATTGGGGTGGATGCACTCACAACCAAATGAGCTTCCACAGTTATCACCTCAAGTATGATCAAGTGCTAATTTTAGTGTCACTGATCTTGTGAATTGATATGGGGAGTCGTCTTGTATCTCACTCGTGCTGCTTTAATTTGGGTAGGATCCAACTAATCATGCTCGGGTTCTGGAGAACAACAAGCAATGGGACGGTGAAAAGTGCATTATCCTGACATGCAGTTTCACGCCAGGTTCCTGCTCATTGACTGCTTACAAGCTCACCCCTTCAGGTTATGAATGGGGGCGTCTGAATAAAGATACCGGAAGCAATCCTGCCGGATACCTTCCGACTCACTATGAGAAGGTTCAGATGCTTTTAAGCGACAGGTTCCTTGGCTTTTACATGGTAAGAAAGATGGATCATGAGAATGTTAAAAATGCTTCACATGGAACATAATTTGCACATCCTGTTAGAGTTGTCCCATTTGTCGCATTGCTCACGGACCTGATTTTATCAGACCTTGGAGATCAATTAGCAATAGTATCATTCTTCTTTATTGCATCCTTATCTCGTAATGACAGAATCACTTACCTATTTTACTATCTCCTTCCAATGTAGATACCGGATAATGGCCCTTGGAACTACAACTTCATGGGAGTGAAGCACACATCAAGCATGAAGTACGGAATGAAACTGGGGACGCCGAGAGAGTACTATCACGAGGACAACAGGCCCACTCACTTCCTGGAGTTCAGCAACATGGAAGAGGGTGACACTGCCGAGGGCGACCATGAAGACACGTTTTCTTAGATATTTATAGAACTCCTTTTGTCACACCCCGAATCCCACCAAAATGGGGGTATGACACGGTTGTCCTTCCACTCGAAGGACACGGCCTCAAACCACCTAAATTCCAACTCCCAAAAGCCTCCATCGATGACGCTCTCACTCTAACGGCTACTAACCAAGAGAATTGAAAAGATCGGGAAAGAGAGGAGCGAGCAGTACGATTCTTTTAAGCAAATTGAGCATATGCATGTATACAAAGCAATACCAAAGTTTCATAACCCAAACTCAATGTATAAAATATATATTGATCGCATGTGAGTTGTTTCATTTTAAAAAAGTTTTGTACAAGTCAGTTTGATCGTTTGACCGTTGGATTCCGTGTGATTGATTTAGCTCTAGTCAATAGGAGATATTTCTCCGAAAGGTTGTTTCTACGGTTTTAAGTCTTTCAACGTCCCATTGCTTTCTCTAGATGTCACTGAATTAGCAACAGTACGAGCTTAGCTAGTGTTTTCTTGTGTTTTTATATACGGTCGGCATAGTATAGAACTTGTCTTCGCAAGTTGTTTCCCCAAATACATCGAAACAAACTCAAATGTGTAAACAGGAGATAAGGAAAACACTGAATTCTGCCGGAGATGCAAATTTTCATATGATTGTAGAGAGAGATCGAGTGAGGGAGGGAGGGATGATTGTTATATTCGAATCTAAGGGAAGAAGAACTCGTAACTCGCTTTAACTGCCATGGAAAGAAATTTGAAGGGCAAGAGTCTTTGATGTTCCAAAATGCTGGAGAAGAATCTTTCAAGAAAAATGGAGTTTTCATGGTCACGCTCGCACCCGTCTGGACCAGGCCTATTTTCTCTCGCATGTTTATCACAAATACTTGAGTCTTTTTCCCCAGTAGACAAAAAATAGAATTAAATGACCATTCGCATGATTCATTGGCACAGTTACTAGCGTCCTTTTGCTGATCCCGAATCATGTTGATCTGTCAAAGCTATGAACTATTCGGTGAGCGGGCGTTTCTGCTTCTCTCTCTCTCTCTCTCTCTCTCTCTCTCTCTCTCTCTCTGTAGCAGAAACCATCCAGAACACCAGCGAAAGCATTACTGAAGCAGAAACCAAAGCCAAGCCAACATAGATCCACTTACTATAGAGCCTCGGGCCAGGACAATGATCCTTTTCGACTTGACGGAAGGCCTCTCGAAAGAAAGAGCAATCTTGTTAGTCAACAGGGGATGGACCGTAGTGATATAAGCCGTAGCTTACATTGACGATGACCGTCATCTGGTCAGAGAATACGGGTGTCAAGCGGCCCACTGAAGTGCAAAGATTATTTGCTAAGACCTCAGAGACGTATTTCCCCCATTCCAGCGCCAAATTATCGTCGCTATGTTCTCTGCAAACTCTGTACTGGAAAATCATCCATGGCCTTCTCAATAGCCAATTATGAGTTAGTTTTTAATATACACAACCCTTAGAAGGTTAAAAAAGATGAGGAGTTTTTTTTTTTTTTAATTCGGTTATATACTTTTCTAATTGTGATAATTAAGTCCTAAATCTTTTTGAGTTTTGCCAATTGAGTTAATCTACCCAATTTTGACTTGAAATTGCTCAAATGAATGCCAGTCAATCTATGTGATGCGGCCAAAACTAACGTTGACATTTTTTATTTTTTTATTTTTAATTTCTATCTTTTCTCTTTCATTTTTATTTTTTTTCCTTTCCTTCTTCCTCTAGCCAGTTGTTGAAGCCTGGCAATTGGCTAGAGGCCCCGGCCGACGAGGCTCGTGTTGGTGGCCAGTGGGGGTGAGCTTCGCCATAAGTAGGGCAAGGTTGACCTTGCCTAGCAAAAGCAAGGTCAAGCCTTGCCAGAGGCGGGCGAGGCTCGCCCAAGGCTAGTGAAGTCAACATCACCAGCCCTCACCTCTAGCCAATTGTTGGCCATAATCAAGGCCTAACAACCGGCTAGAGGAAGAAGGGAAGGAAAAAAGAAAAGAAAAAGAAAATATAAATCAAAAAGATCAAAAAATATAAAAATGTTATTTAAATTTGTCCATGTACGTTGGTTGTGTCACATAAGATGGCGCGCGTCCATGTCATTTACATCAGTGATTTCTTACCAAAATTAGTCAAAATGACTCAATTGGTAAAACGTGAAAAAATGTTTAGGATTCAATCGGTATAATTAAAAAAGTTTAGGATTGAATTGATAAATATGTAATAGGTCTAGGACTTTTTGGACAATTTCCCTATCAAAGATATATGAACTACTCCATACTGGACTAGCAAAGTAAACAAACGACTCCCATCAAAACGAATAATTTACAAAGAGTCAGTATTCCTTGAAGCAAAAGGAATCAAACCTTTGAGTAACCGCACCAAAACCCACGTCTCCCCATTTTAAGTTCTATGCAATGTTAATAATAATAGTGTTGCTATGAAAAGGAGGGTTTTTGGTTCGACATCTAATTGATGGTATGTGAACATGTACCAAATCACCAAGTTGACTTACTCTTGTAGAATCGAGGTCATGAAGATTCATTCACAGCCACGATAAAAAGATTTCTCGAATAATTGCTTTGGTTTTAATATTCCTGAAAATGAATGGAATAGAACCTTTATATAACAAGACCAAGACCCATTGTCAATACTAATAATACTAATGTTTCTCTAAAAATGGAGGGTTTTTTATTTGGCGTCTAATAGATAGCATATGAATAGGTACCAAATGCCCAAGTTGACTTACTCTTGTAGAATCAAGTTAGTAAAAATGTATTCACAACCATGATAAAAGATTCCTCGGATAATCACTTTGGTTTTTGACATTCCTTAAAACGAAAGGAATCAAACCTCTCAACAACCAAATCAAGACGCATTGTCTCCTTTTAACCTCTCGATGACCATGTTGCTCTTTCGAAGTCTGATTGATAGCATATGAACAAGTACCAAATGCCCAAGTTGACTTACTCCTATGGAACCAAGTTGATTTTGGTTTTAACATTCCTTGGAACGAAAGGAATCAAACTGTTTCAAGGAATCAAACCTCTAAAGTAGCCAGACCAAGACCCATCGTCATCCTTTTTCAATTTCTATTCAATACTAATAATACAATTGTTGCTCTAAAAAGGAGGTTTTCAATTTGGCATCTAATTGATACCATGTGAACATGTATCAAATGACATTTGTTCACGACTATGATAAGAGATTGCGTATGAATTACAATAAGACATCTACTTTGGTTTTAAAATGAAGAACCTAATAAGTCAGCCAGCTCCTAATGGTCAACTCAAGACCTAGATTTTCTACCAAAGAGAGGGATAAGTTAACGCGTCCAAAGCTTTGTGCCTTTTCTTGCCTCTTGCCCCATCGAGACTTGCCGTGTAATGGAAGAAGCACGCAATCTCGAGAAAATGCAACCATAAGCCGGTGGATCGGAGGCTGTGGCGGCGGCGGCGTGGTTCGTCGAACTAAGAGAGAGCACAGCTAGAAGTGAGTCGGGCATGAGTGATGGTTTGTGAGAAAGAGAAAGCGGGGGGAGGTTGGGCCTGATTTGCCGCGTGTCAACAACCTCTGTATGGTTCAATGCACATCCTACGCGGTATATTTTAATGCACCTAATATTTTCTTTTCTCACCCAATCTCTTTGTTTCCTCCTCCTATAAAACGCAACCATATGCCTCATGTTTTCCTTACTCAATCCTCTGTTCAGAATGAAGTCCTCGGATCTCATCTCGTCTTTCTCACTCATCCTGACCGGTCTCCTCTTGTCGCCCGGTAACGATTCCTTCGACTATCCATACTTTCTCAAACAGCATTTTGATGCTACATACATAAGTATTTTGCCAATTCATATTCTACTTTCGAGTATTCACATTTCACCGCATCAACAATTTTGGCCTACATTTATCACTGTAATTCTGGTTTGCCTGGTGAAAATTTTCACTGAATATGTAATGGCATCATGCAGGGAATACTGTAGTGGCAGAACAAGTCACCTTCAATTTTCTCAACAGATGCCCATTTTCCATATGGCCGGCCATGGCTCCCAACACGGGCCAACCGGTGATCGCGGAAGGAGGCTTTCACCTCCAGTGGGCATCCAGAAAACTCGTCTCGGTCCCGCCGGGGTGGAAAGGGCGGATCTGGGCCCGCACTGGGTGCAGTTTCGCGTCGAACAGGCCGCCAACCTGCGAGACCGGGGACTGCGGGCAGCTCGGTTGCCGTGGGCTCATCGGGACCCCTCCCGCCACGCTGGTCCAGGTCTGTCTCCGCGCGGATGAGGCCAAGCCGAGCTCCTATGCCATCAGCCTGGTCGACGGGTTCAACCTTCCAATCTCGGTCCAGACGAGGCCTACGCAGCCCGAGTGCGAAATCCTGGGGTGCTCGAAGCCGTTGAACACCCTGTGCCCTGAGGAGTTGCAAGTGGTGAACGGGGAAGGGAAGGTTGTGGCTTGCAAGAGCGCCTGTTTGGCCTTCAACACCGACAAGTACTGTTGCCGGAACGAGTACGCGACACCGGACAAGTGCAAGCCCAGCGTGTATTCTAGGCTTTTCAAGGATGCCTGTCCGGGTTACTACAGCCATCCCTACGACTCGCCCCGGCCGCTGGTTAGCTGCGCGTCCAAGGAGTTTGAGATTATCTTTTGTCCATACTTTTGGGGTGTTGAGCAAGTGGCAGGGTGGAATTATACCGACTACTTAGTCTAATCATTGGACAATCGATAGCAATGTTGACTACAACACTAAATAATAATTGAGGAGTTACTCGATCGCTCGTGCATTTGAATTGATGAGTGAGTATCAATTTGGTCCGTGACCGTGACCGATTAACCCATTAACAATGCCGTGATCTCTCTCTCCCATCAATTTCTGGATTTCTTTCGTTTCCAATTCTGCTGATTTTTCTTTTCTTTTTGTTGGGTTTGAGTCATCGATGGCACTGTGATTACATGGCCCTTTTCCTGGGCGATATACGCTATTCCGATTAGAAAAATGATGAGCTGAAAATCCAGTGTGTTTCTTATGAGAGCCATTTAATTATCAATCTTTTTTTAGGGAAAAAAGAAGAAGCAAATAATGATTTTTTTTTTTCACTTCTCGGTGATGAATTATGAGTGAACAGTAATGCACATCTCAAACTTCAGAGATTTTCATCGATGAGAAGACACACTTGACACTCTAAGCAGAAATGTGTTTCTAAATGTTTTCAATGATTTTTCTCTCCTCTTTATTTTTTTAATTTCCTCTGTTCATAAAAAAAATTGGCAACCAGAAAATCTTTTCTTAATTTTTCAATTTTGTATAATTATTTTCACCGTCTTTTAAAGTAGTAAGTTATGCATATATCTTTGTTGATGTCAGGATGATAATATCTATGATTCCTTAAAAATGTCATATGAATGTCTTTGCTCTCTTTATCACGGTGCCAAGAACAAAAGAGAAACAAAATATCCATGTAGAAATTTACCAAAGGAAACTGGTGTTGAAAACTTAACTCGCCTGGCCGGTGATCAATGCCCTAGCTTGTTTTTGGATGATTTGAATGAATCTTTCATAGCTGAAGTGACTATGGAGGTGGACTAGATGGGCTCAATGGCCAGTCTTATCTTCATCATTGTCAGCAATATGTATTCAAGTTGGTGAAAAGCTTCATTTTACGGTGGATATTGCAGTTAAAACAATTGCACGACAAGGATATTATAGTTAAAATTTCAGAGGGAGCACACGTGTTTTCCTTTGAAAAGATAAATGACTGGGATATATTTGATATTTGCATTACAAAAACCTGGTGGATTGTTTCGACGGACAAGCATTACCTCGACTCCGGTCATTTTCGGACCATTAAAAGAAATCCATAGACTCAAACGACACAGGACGGAGGAACAAGAAGATAAATTCACTTCTCACATGGTGAAGAGACACAAGTTAAGAATCACGCATCCAACTCACGCAAATCGTCGAACACGTTGTGTGGGATTAATCTGAGGAAGGCATCTAGACTATTTTTAACTTCTATTACGACCTAAGCTCCAACTAGCCTTTAAACCCCACGGTGACAGGCAGTGAGACGAGCTGGCAAAAATTCAAATCTATTTCGACGGACAATCAACATTCCCGGTTATTTCTTGCTCAAAACAGGGGTATGCTCGAGTAGAGGCTTTGCCTGGTCAACCGATCGTGAAGAGCAACTTCTCAACGATTCTGGAAGAGAAGATGGCTAATAAAAATAATTTAATAATTAGTAATTATTGAAATTTTAATTAATAAACTCTATTGTTATTAATGACAATGCTCTTGATACCTGTATGCTATGCAGTTTGATGAGAATTATTTTTGTTTAGGGACTAAAATTTAATTCCTAAATTTCTATGTAAATTATCACTAAATGAGTAGTCAATATTTAAATGTCAATAACCGTCAAAGAGCAAGCCAGAGATATGTTTTTCTTATTATCGTAATGGTAGAATGTGTTATGCATCCACTGCTGCCATCGTTTTAGCGTCTAAATCATGAAAAAAGAGTGATAAAGAACAGTGTACTTCAAGTAATATCCCTATCTAGTTTTGTTCATCTTTCCATGAATAGTATAAAATGCAAGTAAAAGAACACATTCCAAACGATGAAGTAAATGCACACCATGGTTTTATGAAAAATTATAGCAGAACACAAATATGATCACTTTCAAATGTTGAAGACATCGTCTCATGTAACCATAATGAACAAACAAGTCAAAACTTTCTTAAATATTATACTGCACCGGTCCAACAAAAGAAAACAAACCACCTGTATTATATTGCACCGGTCCAACAAAAGAAAACAAAAAACTAGGATTAGCGTAACCAAAAAAAAAAAAACAAAAGAAAACAAAATACGTAAGCAAACACAACCCACCCTCAATCGCTGCACTAGTCCCACCCTCAATCACTTCCGATGCTGATCTTCGGTGCAAGCCCCCTGGCCAGTCCACGTAGTTCCTCATTGATCCATAATCACTGCCGAATCGAGAAGCGCCCCTATGACCTGCGCCTGTGCTAGCGCCTGGATTCCCTCATCTTCTTGCTAGCGTGCATATAAGGTTGCGTCCACTGTCGCCTCTTGCGCCTTCGCCATCCTCTCGTTCTTATAGAGTTCCCAGTTTGCCTCTAGCACCTACAATGAAGAAAAGCAACTTGTGAAAACTTAATGCCTAGCTCGTCCTCTTTTGATTCGATACAGGTATTTTTATTGTCTTTGCTTGAAGATAAGCATGGAGCTTCTCTACATTAACATCACAACCTTGCAGAAATTCCACAAAAGTAGCTCAACAAGATACTCCACCTTGGCCAGTTTAGACGACTGAGGCCGTGCATTTGCTTCAGCCAATTCGGCTTTCTTTTGGTTCTTAAAGATTTTCACTGTCCCCGTGACCTTTATCTGCACCTTTTTTATCTTGGCCTTGGTGGCATCTTCCTCTTATAAGAAGATTTGGTCACTATAAAACAGATTGTAACAGAAAATTAAAAAAATAAAATATCCGATCCACATCGCAAGAACACAGAATCACTCGTATCACACGCACCAGCCATAATAACAAGTCTAAATGCATCTTAAGCCTATCTAAAAAAAAGTGACAGACGCTCCTAACAAAGAAGAAGCAATGAAAAACGAATCAAATCAGCCTACTTAGACCTAAATACTACCCAACATAGGCACATTAAGCGATAAAGGAAACAGCGAAGATGTATCATTAGGGCCAAAGAGAGAAAAAAGAAAAAGAAAACGGACCAGGTTGGCAATGTAAATCACCAGTCCAAAATGGTTGAGCTTCAACTCGAGCTTCTCCAAGACTTCGTTGAAGATATGCTCCATGGTCTTGGGGGCGGCGAGGACGCAGGTCTGGCCCTGGATGATATACTGGACGACGTCCTTGACACGGACCAACAGCTTAACGTGGGAGGCAAAAGCTTGGCATAGAGGAGGAGGCTCTTGTGGTCAGTGACGCGAGGGATGATGGTGAAGACGGCATGGATGAAGAAGGGGAGCTTCTATGCTCACCCATCCCGCAGCTCGAAGGTGTAATTGACTGGAGAAACGTAGAACTTGACGCACTTCTGAGTAGGCCAAATCCATGCCTTCTTGGCGAGCTTGACATCCTTGATAAATCCTCTAGTTATGGCGAGGTACTCCGATGTCTACGACGCGCCACATTGTATCGAGGCTTTTGTTTCTTTTCTAGGGTTTCTGATGATGATCGAGAGCGAAGAACAAGAGACGGGGAAGGAGAGTTGGCGAGGAGGTTAGTGGGGGGCGAGTGGAGATTTATAGGGGCGAACCGAATAAGTTTGGAGAGGATAAGGAAAAAAGAGATGAGTGCTCTATCTAAAATAGGAATCTGGAGGCCAAAATCTGATCTGCTTTCACATAGAGGACGCTACGCCTTCCGAAAACTTTCCTTCATCTAATCGGAAAAGCCAAAAGTTTATATCTACTGCCGCTAACAAGCTCTTCCCCGTTATTATCGGTCGGAAAATTTTATTCTGATGCTTGAATAATATATGCACCGACGAAACAACTTCTCATATAATTCTCGTCGATCTGCATGCACTGGGTATTTTATGTCGAGGGTCCATAGGTAAAAGATGAGGTATATTATTTATGTTTCCCCTCTTTAGAAGAACAAAGTTTTTCTTTTTCCTAATAATGCAAAATTTTTAGATCTGAAACAAATAACTCGAGTTCAAATGCTTGACACCTTTCGGTTCATACAAATGTCAATATGTAGAGTCATTTCGAAATTTTCTAGGAAAGTTTAAAATTTAAAATGTTTCTCCTGGTATTATAATTTTTAAGGAAAGGCACCCAAAGAAAAAAATACATAAAGACATTTTATCATGAAATTCGGTGTTTTTGCAATTGAGCGACTGATCTTTAATTCCATTTGCTTAATGTGCCAATTATCTTACAATTAACTTCTTTAGATCTTATTTCATTCAGTATTCTATAAAAAAGCGAATAGATATGTAAAAAAATTTCAATAAGTCATACCAATAGCAAGCTGCCATCTCATCAGTATTTCACCAAAGAATGAGTCCAATTGCAGTTAAAATGCATTAATCCCTAAAAAAAAAAAAATAAAATAAAAGACGGTTGTACTCGACTATTGAAATTTAAGTTAACCACTGGGATTCGCCTTAGTGGCCACCCTTCCAATATGGAAGGGGGAGGTGAGGGGTTCAAATCCCCACCTTCTCAAGGGGGAGGGGTGAGGACGCGTAAGTTTCAGGAGTGGGTTTCGACTCCCACGCTCTGCAAGAGGCAGAGCAAAAGTCTGAGAGTGAGTGTAGAATAGGAATAGAGTAGGACTGACAAAAAAAAAAAAAATTAAGTTCAGTGACTGTCCACAGAATTATCCAGAAACAAGTTGAGACTATCTTCTCATGTCAAGAGGACAGTCTACAATTTGCGAACTAGAATTATGATGTTTTTATTGACGTTGAGGGTTGATTTGGACCAAAAAAAAGCTTCTTCTATGGGCAAATAACAGTGCAGGACAAACTTTATATGGGAATGTGAGGGAAATAGGTGGGGCAAAAAATAGCAAACGTGCTACAACTTTTGTATCGTGCTCACTTTAGTGTCATATTTTTTTTTTGCTTAATCGAGTATCACAAATTTGAAAAATCAATCACTTGAATGTCAATGGCAATTCAACTTGCCATAAAATTTGATGTGGATGCTAGTTGTCCTATGTGACTTCACTAGCTTTACATGGATAATTTTATTATAATTTTCAAAATACTTTTAGTTATTTTTTACAATTTTTTATTCCAATGAGGTCACCGACGACTCTCACCAACCATGAAACCCTCACTCAGTTGTGGCCTAGCCCATGGCCAGCGAGGTCGTAATGCCACCTAGGGCCCACATCTCGTTGCCTCATCCAAATCTGGCGAAGATATTCATGGGTGACGGCAAGACGCCGCCACCTAATCTAGGTGAGAGTTTTGTGGCTAGCAAGGGTCGTTGGTGACCCTCACCAGCCATTAAAAAAAAAGTAAAGAAAAAACAAAAGATTAAAATTTTTAAAAAATCTATGTATAATGATTTGTCATAATTGATACTCAAATAATTGAATTTATTTTGATGTGGTACTTAAGTGACAAAAAAAAAGTTATAGCCCTCAGTGAGCGCCATACAAGATTATACAAAAGTTATGGCACTCTAGCCATTCTTCTCCTAAAATAGTTGTATTCATTGTGTTTCCTTAGCCATGCGTCAGCTTTTGTAAGAAAATTGTTAAGTATCCTCTTAATAATTAACAAGACGAGATCAATTGCAGAATGCGTATAGTTAGGGTTTTATAACCCCAAAATCAACTTGGAGGCTTGGTTCAACTAGGAAGATAAAAAAATGCGCATCAACACATCTGACTATGATTCTTGAAGGTTTTGCAACTGTTTCTCATTTAAAAATGAAGAATGTAAAAATTGGGGCGAATGAATTCATTGCAGTTTGACGATCTGCTTGATGCAAACATTGTCCTATTTAGAAATGGCCGGTGGAGGGTAAAGAGCTTTGCGCGATGATTTGTTTTGCTATATTTGTCGATTCAAGATTATCATTCGATTTTTGTAGAATCAATGATAATACTCTATCCTGCTTGTCTCAGTAGTTTTTCTACAGCGACAACTTTGGTCGAGTCTTTCAGAAAGTTGACATCCTTAAGGAGTAAGATGTCAATCATGAAACTCATACCAAAATTTGCCACTAGTTGGAGACTTAAGAAGAGCAACGCGGCTTTATCTTCTAAGCTTATATTTGGTTGTCTGGATTTCTAACCAGGATAGGATAATATAAGATAGGATATGAAATATATGGATTTTACTGTATCTCATCTACTATTAGGTGATTACAATAATAAAATCGAGTATATTCACGTTATATCATGTATATTGTTTGGTATAAACAACATATCAATATAAATGAACCAAAAATTTTATAAATGTAGATGATAAGGTAAGTCTCACTATTTATTTGTTGCTTTGCTTTATTGAGTTTTAAATAATGGTTGCGCATCCGCATGATCACCTCACATATTATGAGTAATTTAAAATCAATGTAAGTTGTCTACAAAACATTTTTCTTTTTGAAATAAAAGAGAAAATGTATCAAAAATGCGTTAGAAAAATCTAACGTAATCAAGTCCCCAAACTTATTTAATCTCTAGTATGTAGAAGTAAAGTAATTCTCCAGTTACTTTACTTGGATTTTTAATCGATCCACCAAAAATAGATTAATGAAGACTCCTAATTGAAAAATCATTTACATGATAAGAACTTAACTTATAAGTCATGAATTGATATTGGTTTGAGAGAGCCCGAGTTAAGTCTAAACTTAATAACCCATTAGCCAAACCCCTAAGTGGATCCAACTGATTTTTAGAAGGTTGTGACAATAGAGAGGTGAATTAGCAAAATAATCAAAAGGAAGGAAAGGAAATCGAATACTAGATTTACGTGGTTCAATCTAAATATCGGAATCTATGCTTACAGAGAGAGCAACATGGAATTCAACTAAAAAATGAATGATACAATTGAGATTACAATCACTTGAATACTCAAACACTCTCCCTATGTTTCCCAACCCTCATTTACACTCAATAACTCACATAATGTTTAGCCCTTCACAATTCATAGTGAAATCTCACTCAAGGAATTACACAAATTCTATTATCAAGAATTTAACCGTCCTTTTTTGTTTGTATCAAGTTCCTATCTGGGAAATGATTGTATTGAGATGTTTCTCATGCAGTTGACGATGAGTACATGGATCTGCCGACATCTTACCAGAGATTGATGGATGGCGCCAGAGACTCAGAGATTGCAAAGGGAGCCTGCCAGCCCCATCATCTGGCCACAAGGGAGTCAGTCCATGGCTTTCGTATGGCTTTGTTGGCATAAGCACATGGGCATGCTTGATGACTCATTCCTCCAGCCTCTTGGTGAGGAAAGTATTAGGAAGGTGAACCGGGTCTCTAACAAGTATCAGGATCTTTACTCGAGCGAGACACTTGAGCACGACTTGCCTGGTCATCTGCTTCACTATCCTATCGGGTTGCCAATGACGGAGTGAAAGCCGAACTGCCAGGATTCGAGCACTTCCTTGACACAAAGGCCTAGGTTCTTGGTGCCAAATCTAACTACGTGCCTTCCGTCCTTGCCTCTTCGTTCAAACGTTTTATCTCCTTTCCCTAGAGCTTTGGTCATCTACTTGGTTGTGCGATACCGACTGAAGTTTGTCTGCTTGTCCTCTTTGGTATTACTGGTTATTGTAGCAATATAATGAAGTGTTTCACCATCCTATCTCGTGAATATGATATTTTTTCTGTTATCAGCTTGTTCATATTGAGATTTGCAGAGTTTTAATGTCTATCTGCTATGCAATTTTAATAAAAATTATTTTTTGTTTAGGGATTAAAAATTAATTCCTAATTTTCTATGCGATTAAAGCCTAAATGAATAGCCAAAGTTTAGTTGTCAACAAGCATTTGATGAAGTGCCTCCAACAATAAGGTTGAGGTGGTGGAAGAATGTAACTTAGATTCATCAAATTCTCTTGTCAAGACGTCGTAGCACTTTAAATAAGAGTCTAACCTGATTAGCTAGTCAAGGGTATTTTTGTCCATTACATATTTTTATTTTCGTTCCTATTTTTCTTTCTTTTTTTCATTTTTCTATTTTTTTCATAAAAAGAGAAATTAAAAAAAAAACTAAAAATTAAAAGATAAAATACGATTTAAAAAGAAAAAAAGAAAAAAACCGCCTATGGCCACCACCCTTTCGCCAGTGGGGCGTCTACCATGGATGGCAAGGGTCGCCAAGCCAACCCTAGGTCCCTAGGTCTACACGAAGGTCAACAGGCCCTTGCAGAGGCGATGTCCATAAATGGGGTACGTATATTTTTTTAAAAAAATTCAGCATTGTTTTCTCTTTTAGAGTTTGTTTATTTTTTGAAAGAAAAAAATAAAACAAGATAAAAAGCAAAGGACGAAAATGCCCTAATTATCCGTGAGGTTATGGCTTTTTTTCGCGGGGGGGTGGGGCGCGAATTTTCCCCCAAACAATTCAGCCCACATTCATCAAAGAAATCCCGGCGCAAAAAATACTTTCTTATTTACACTGACTTGCTCAAGTATAATACTTATGTGCTCCCGCCTTCTTCATAATAGAGGAAGAGTCTCTCTCCCTCTCTCTCTCTCTAAAGTGCCCGTTTCATTTGGCCTTTCCCGCGTTAAAGAGAGAGCATCAAGAAAAAGCAATTTAGGAGTTCTGGAGGAGCACGAAAATCAACGAAGACCATGGATGGGTAATCCTCCCATTTCGAAACTATCTTTTCTCGTTTTGTTCTTAATTCCTCTGCTTTTTTCCAGGAATCAATCTATGGACGTCGCCTCTCGAAACACACAAGAAGAGCGACTTCAAGATTCACTTCAATTTCAGGAAAGGAACAATGGACATGGAAATTGACGAACTTCCATAGGGGCACCTGTCTTCTCCAACGTCTAAAAGAGGTATGGGGAAGGGATACCTTGTTTTTCCAATTTGGTTCACTTTCTCGCACACTTCCTCTCACACCCCAAAACCCTCATGAATGGGGATGACACGGCCATCCTTCTACTTGAAGGACACAGCCTCAAAGCTCCCAAAATCCAACTCCCAAAAGTTCCTCGTCATATCGCTCTCGTACTATTCATCATTAGTTGAGAAACCTGAAAAAGATTGGCAGATAGAGGGGTGAGCAACCACAGCTCAATGAGTAGTGCATCTTTTCTAAGCGGATCAAGCACCCACTATGCATATTTACAAAACCAAACTACAACTATTTTAACTCGAATCCAGGATATAACAAACATACAGTAAAATAATAAGTACATACACTTCAACATAGTTATATTTATAGTAGAAATAATCATTTCACAATAATATCAAAATAAGCGTCAATGGTTTAATCCATTGATCAATCTCATTAATTCACACGCCAATGGTCTATTCCATTGGTTAGTCTCATATCACATATCAATGGTCTAATGAAATTACACGTCGATGGTCCATTCCAACGACTAATCTCAAATCATATGCCGATGGTCTATTCCATCGACTAAATTCAAATTACACGTTGATAGTACATTCTATCAACCAAACTCATATCACATGTCAATGGTCTACTCCATTAACCAATCTGTTGCCCAATATCAAACCATGGTCACGATACAAGGCCTAGTGACGAGACGACAAATATTCCCCCCTTGGCAAGGTTTTCACCTTTTATTAGCCGGTGGCTCGACCCACAATGATATCCTAGACTAATATTCGCATACCCACGAGCTCCTCGCTGGGCTCACGGCGATATTGAGCATCAATGTCAATCCAGAACAATACCGTCCATAATTCCTAAACCAAATCCATAAATCATTTCATATATCACCAAAATATTTCACAACTCAACTTATCTGCCATAAATACTTTTCATAAAACATTCTCAAATAATTTCAAGATTCGTCTCATAAATCGATTTCATATCAAATACATTTCAAAAAGCTTATTACAAATCAATATCTATATAACCTTCCATAAATCATCTCAAAGTCGAGCTTCTTGTGAAAACATTTCACAAACCCAAAACATGTAATATTTCTCAACTTCGTTCATCAAACAAAATATATATTCATCAAAAAGTCATCACGCTATTTTCAAATATCAAAACGTAGTAAATGCCTAATCCAACTTTTATACAATAAACATGCTTATTTATAACTCATAAAATATCAAATCTTTATTATTTTGAAAACATGAGCTTATAAATTTTTAGAAGAAATAGCACCACTCACCTTGGAATACTTACGATAAAATCACAAGCATTACTCGAATCGTTGAACTCGCGATCCTATCAAATAAGCGAGAAGCAACATTACAATTGAGTAAAACGCTATCTCAACTAGATTCGACTAAACTAAGCTTGAATGCTTGCAAAACAACTCCCGCGCGTCAACAAATCACTCACCCAAAGCAATTTCTCAAATATGCCCATAGCCGCAAGCTTAAACGCGAAATTTTTGTCATGCCATAACTTTCTCCTCTGAATCCCATTCTAAACGTATTTATAGTCAATAGAAAGCCCTTCACATATACTACAAGAATCCCAACTTGACTGTCCCAAAATCAAGCTGAAAATCAATAAAATATGGGCCCCAAGCTGCTGGACGCGCACCGTTCACTGCGCGTGGGAAACTTTGAAATTTTGTTTTGGGCGAACCATAAGCTCAAATCACAATCCGTAAAATCCTACAACTCCACAACACCCTAAACTATCATTTATATAAATATATGCGGCTCAATGACTCAAAAATCGGACTTCGCCGCTCGATTTTCCTAAAATTCCGAATTTGAGCCCTAAACCCAAAAAATACTTCGATTGGATGAAGGAGGGGCATGATCACTTACTAGGCTCGCGTTACATAGTTAGGTTGGCTTGGCAAGGCATCCGTGATGAGAATCCCCTCCCTTTTCTTCCTTCTTCTTCTTCTTCTTCTTCTTCTTCTTCTTTCATTTCTCTCCTCCCTCTTCCTTCTGCCCGAACATGCCTCCTTCTTTTCCTTTTATATCCTCTTCTTTTTCTTTTATTTCCTCTCTCTCTCCCGTTTTTCCTCCTGTCTCCCGAAGACTCTCAATCTCTCCTCCTCCTCCTTTTTCCTTTCTCTTCTTTTCTTCTTCTTTTCTTTTCTATTTGTGGGCCCTACTCTTTAGACTAAGTCAAATATTACACATTCCATCCGCGTTCAATCACCATCTTGGGTCATTATTGTTGTGATTCAATTCAAGAGACACTGTTTGCATTCCTTTCTCCCTATATTTCCCAAAATCTCTCTAAAACATCGCCTTGGAATATCCGGTTAGAATCTGAGGGAGGAACATTCCACGTGGATGTGGACGAACTTCCATAGGATCACTTGTCTTCTCAAACGTCTAAAAAGGATAAGGGGAAAGGATACCTCTTTGTTTTTCCATTATGCATCATTTTCTCGCTCAGTTTCCCAAAATAAGATCTGCGTTGGATCACCATCGTGCTCATTCTTGTTTTTTTTCTTAATGTAAGAAACATTGTTTGTTCCCGTGAAGAAAGATTTGCATCAGATTGCTTTCATCCTATTGTTATTACACCGGTGTGTGGGTTCGACAAGATTTGATATTTTCTTGATTCTCGCTTCGTATCACACTTGAGCAATAGTTAATCTCTTGGGATCCTCTAAATTATATCAATATAATGTTTCTTAATTGTTTGATCTAAAGAGAAAACTACCGAAGAAGAGTGTTGCGATAAGGCGAGCGATCGAACAATAATAAAGACAGAAGAAGAAAATAAATCGGACACCAGATTTATGTGGTTCAGTCGTAAAGACCTACGTCCATGGGGAGAGCAGCAGCGAATTTCATTATAGATCAAGCGATACAAGGAGATTACACACCCAAGTCACTCAAACACTCTCTCGGTG
This sequence comes from Eucalyptus cloeziana, assembly GCA_014182715.1. Taxonomy (NCBI): domain Eukaryota; kingdom Viridiplantae; phylum Streptophyta; class Magnoliopsida; order Myrtales; family Myrtaceae; genus Eucalyptus; species Eucalyptus cloeziana. The sequence continues at coordinate 43,092,585 of CM024639.1, forward strand.
TTTCCCAAGCCCCAATTACACCCAATAACGCACTTAGTGTTTAGCCCCGAAATTCCTCATGAAATAATCTCTCAATCTTACAAAGGAATTACACGCAAATCTTACCACAAGATTTAATTGGCTACAAACATTAATCTTTCTTGGATGTAATTCACAGACAAGAACGACAAAGAAAATCCCTCCCAAGCACTTGACAACTAGACGGCGCTTCAAGAACACTTCTTTGTGATCTACCCTCTTCCATCCACGGCCACAAGTCTATATATATATATATATATATAAGTGAGACATTTATTCTTTTGCTTACTTCTCATAGGATTATGTTTCCTATCTTACCCGATTTTATCCAAAACATATCTCTGTATATTTTAAACAAAATCCAAGTCCAAGTCAAAGTTGAACTTTCCTATTTCAGCGGTCAAATTCTCCAACGCAGGTTTAAACTTTGGGAAGTTGATCTTCGGATCTTATTTGCTCAATTTCGAATGTCCACAACATATCCAATTCAGAATATTCGGAATTTCACATTGGACTCAAACATCAATATAATGTTTTTAATTGTCTGATCTAAAGAGAAAACTACCGAAGAAGAGGACCCTCCCTTGCCCAATGAAGAAGTCGGGTCACAACCTGAACTTCGCCTCAGCCCCGTCCCTCTCCCTGGAGCCGAAAATGGTGAGTGACAACACCAGGACCCGGCTACTGTCCCTAGAGCCGAAAGCAGTGTACCAGCTCTAGAGCAGCAACGGTAGGACCAGGCTGCTGTCGGGGATGCCAATGGTGCTAGCGGTGGACAAACTATTATGACTTGCATTCGGGGGCCCTCTATTTGGCCATTTTTTTACTGTGGAAGGTGGCTTGGCTTAAGCCCTCGAGTTAGTGGTGCTGGTACTGGTGTTGGAATTAGTCACCGGGAGGGTTGACGTGTTAAAGTGCTTGCACTTTTAATTCAAAGACTAGGTCATAGTATGGGAAATTGAGAGAGTGTCCTGTATGGGAATCACTTGAACAATTTTTCACGATATAGATTTCTGTTTGCATCTCCTTTTAATACCTTCTCTTTTAGTTTGCCATGCATCTATATTACATGCGCATGCAATACATTCTCACGTCATTTTGCATCATAGGAAGGTTTACTTAAGCAATTTTGAATCAACTAGATCTAGATTTACGAAAACTTGATGCAACAAGGATCATCAGTCACATTGTTGCTCGTGCAGCTCGAGTTCGAGACATATCCAACTTCTTTTCTTGATTTTGGCACGGGATTGGATAAATTCCATGGGTAGGATGTGAAACTTGGTGCATGTTAACAAGCTCGATTGGATGAATTCCATGGATAGGATGTGGAACTTGGTACATGTTAACAAGCTCGAGCTCAAGCTCTTGAGTAACTCGGTACATGTTAATGTCACGGGCCGATTGATTGTGATCGGAACCACACAGCGACTCAGGTTCTTTTGGATCACCTAAGCCAAGCTTGCTCGGTCGCACACTCACTCGTTCACCCGGATCATAGAGAGAGAAAGCTTCTAGATAGAGGAACTCTGGAAAAAAAGGAGCTTTGATATTACTGAAAGAATTGGATAGATCCAAATGAGGGGGAGGGCACCCTGGCCCTCTGATTACATCTGTTGATCTATTTTTTATCCGGCGGATGAGATCGCACCGCCTCAACTACCGACATTAATAACAACTACCATCTACCAACATAAATAAAGCTAGAGACTTCTAGAACCTAGCGTATTGACGGTTTTGCCTGCCCTTGGAAACTTCAGGAAAAAGGCTCGTTGGAAATCCGAGCGAGCACAGGAGGTCTTCCACGGATAAGTCACGGCCGTCCCTTGGGAACCTCTTGGATTGGTCTTCTTTCAGCCCGTGACATTAACATCGTCCTACATAAATACTGAAGAAATAACTTCTAATGACAGAAAATTCACATTTGGAGAGTGAGACTCGCTTATTTTTGTTTTTGATTAAGACTTCATGCTCTTCTTGTTTAGTTTGACTTCTTTAAAGGCACTGGTAATGGATTTCTTCTTTAACGCGGTTAATCACTCATCTTGTCAAGTGTTTTTTAGACCCTGATAAACATCTTATAAACTCTCTAATCCGATAACAATGATAAGGAAGATACTATTGTTTTTTTTTTTTTTTTGTGAAAGGTAATTAATATATTGAAAAAGATCGAGTAAACAAAAAGAAATAGAACGCGGCATCAAAACCCATACTCAAAACAACGGGTCATCAGGTAGGGAAGGAACCATCCTTAGGATTCAGTGAGAATCGCTGCACCAACTGCAACCACACCAACTGCACCAACTGCCTTAATCAAGCCGCACCAGCTGAAGGGAGGGAATTAATGCTCCCCAGAAAAGATGACCGGGTCAATGCCCCATCTCCGCTGCAACATTCTATTCCTGATGTTATCTTCAACATTCCTAATAGTGATCGTCTTATCTCTGACCACTTTAAAAAGATGATTCTTCATAACCGGGACCAAAAGAGCTTGTTCTCGAAAGAGAATACTGTTCCTGTTGTTCCAAATAATATGACACAGCGCTCCGAAGGAGAAGCGGGCTATGCACTTAGATCGCCTTATCTCTGACCATTTAGATACTATTGTCTACCCACACCATACACAAAGAATTGGCAATATTAAGAATATAATTTTGAGTTTCATATATATATATATATATATATATATATATTCTTTCAAGTCAAGTATCTTTTCATCCTCCAACTACAATTCATCATCCTATTAAATCGATTATTTTGTCAACAGAGACCTTGTAACCTAATCATAGTTGCTTTTACGTATGAAGCCAAAGTCTTTTTTCCTTTTACGTGGTGATACTTCCCTTCCAAGCACTTTCCTTAAGCTAATTGAAAAGGGCAAAAAGCGTATCTCCACCACCCCTAATTAGCTTTTCGCCATTATAGTATTCATTGTATTTCCTTAACCATGCATCAACTTATGTGAGAATTCTTCTAAGCAACACTTCCCGAAACGTTATTACACTAAATCCTCTAACATGTGAGCTAGAGACTACACACGTCGAGTTTCAGAATCCTCCCAAGCAACATTCATAAAACGTCAGAATACTAAATATGCTAACAATAGATGTCAAACTCTGCAATCATCGAGTTTCAGAATCCTTCAAGCAACACTTTTTAAAACATCGAAGTACTAAATCCGTTAATAACCCTTCTTGCGCGGACGCTGGCATTTCTATACTTAAAATTAAGGGCCTAATATTTATAGTGCCCTGGTTGGTACGCAGCAGATGGATACTGCCATACGGCAGTGCATGGAGGTTGCATGTGGGAAAGATACAGTGCTCATCTTCTTCTTGACTTTTCGGATTTTAATTCTTTACTTCAACAGAAATGCATGAGCAAACATGCCCAACCGAAGCCAATTGGTCTCCCAACATGCTAGACAACTTTATCGATTTTGTTTCTGTACAATGGACAACAAAATCGAAAGAAAAGATCAAATGAGGGAAAAAAAAAAAAACTCGATGCATTATGGTGGTGCATATTAAACACATTACGAACCATTTCACAACTTTGTTCCTATAATATATATCTCAAAAAACCTCAAACTAATATATTTATAATAAATTTATCCAAAACTAATTTTTATTACCAAAAATCTAAAACTGGCATACATATGATAAATTTAATCCAAATTAATCACAAAAAGCCTCAAATTGATACATTTGTAACAAATTTACTTTGTATTAGTTTTCCATTAAATTAGATTAATATTACAAAAAATTACAAACTAGTACATCTATGACAATTAAAGAGTAAAATACTAAACTGGTAAACCCATTAACTGTCACGTGCCAATCAATTCAGTTATTTGATAGTAAAATTTAATAGAAACTAACATGGAGTAAATTTATCACAAATATACCAATTTTAGTTTTTGGTGGTCAAAAAATTAGTTTGGAATATATTTGTTGCCGGTATCTCAATTTGGGATTCTACATGGCATTAACCCTATAAAATAACCCCTCGTTCTCATGTAACTTACTTTGATATATGCATAATGACTCACTAATTTACGTAGGACAGAGAAGAAACATACTAAACTACGGATAAATGAAATTTAAATGTGTTAATATGTGAAATCAAACATATGTTGTGTGTCTATCGATAGATATATCTAATTCTTATTCGCCAAACTCAAATCATGAGCGGTATTTTTTATTTTCTTCCTATTAGATTGACCCTTTTATTTATAAGAAATTGAGCTCCGATTTGTATAAGTCAGCGACTTCTCCCTCGCTATTTTAATCGACCGTGAACTCCACCAAAAGGCCAAATATAAATTGGCCCTTTATGTTGCTATTGCTCCTTTTCACCTATATGAAATCTCCTTGTCAACGGACTTTCAACGCGTCTCAGAAAGAAATATGCACAGATCTCTCATTTATATATTTGTCTTAATTATTTTAGGCATTACTATAATGATATAAAACAAATGGTTTTTGCTGCGGGGATGAGGAGATGTTGCCTATGTGAGTTCGTGAATTCAAAGACAAAATTACACAACATAGCCTTGATCCTCACCATTAATATTCCCGTTCCGCATCAATTAAAGTGAATGGTAAACATGAAAATTTTTCATGATTTTTCGTTTCAAATCCCTTTCTGATTTAGACTTCGCAAGGACTTTCGAGATGATTCTTGCATTTTCCTTACTTTTAGTTTCTTGTGTCTCTGGCTTGTGAATTCTAATTTAATATTACATTCCTAATTTTGAAGTCTGCTATTTTGTTTAGAACATTTATGCCAACGCTTAGCTTATATAAACGCCGCATATGTATGTAAATTGCAGTGTCCACGACTTTTGGATAAGGCTTTGCCCACGAGATGGTGGTCGAGGTTCCTAAAATTCCTCTAAGTCGATCAATAATACATTGTTTGTCGAACATATTCGAATTTGATTGTTCAAGCAAGCCTTTTAATTTACACCATAGTAAAGTCTATTTGCACGTTTATTAACATGACCACTCTTTGCTATAACGAGGGTGGTCCACGCATAGAATGTTCATCTTTTTCGATTTTAGTGTTGGTGTGGATTTTTAGAGTCACTCCGTTGTACATCGACAAATAGGTCGATAATTGAGAATAGTCCACTGTTTTATAATCCGATCCAACAAGCAATCGAAATTAACAGGTATACTGGAAGCCGCTCAATAAAGGAGTGTCATTGATTTTCTTGCCTTCAAAAAATGTTTTTTGCTTAGAAGAGAAGTTGCTAAATAAGTCAAGGATGGAAAAAAGCATAAAACGACCCGAACCAATCCACTTTCCGAACATGACAAAAGTGTGCAGGTTTACACAATATGATTGATAGATTACAAAGTATTGAAAGATTGCAAATTAGTTGGAACAGTGAAAGAAATGCTCTGAGAGGAAATACTGATAAGATACAGCGATTGGAAGAAGAGGTAGGATCCCAACACTTATATTATTATTTAATGATTGGTTATGCAAACTTCGACTTATTGACTTCCAATTTTGCCAACAGCTCAAAGCATTGATCTATCCGGAGTTTTTTTTTTTTTTTTTTTTTATTTCAAACCTCCGGATATCCCAGAAAGTCTCAAGCTTTCCTAGCACGGGGAGAGCGGCCACTTGGGCCTCTTGTTTTTGATGAAGCAGTTCCTCATCCTCTCCTCCATCTGGTCGATCATGGCCTTGGAATTCTCCTCGGCCACGCCGCCAACATTGTCCCCAACTTGCATTGGCTCGGCGGTGCCGGTGGAGGAGGAGGAGGAGGAGTTCTCGGCAGTGAAGGCAGGGGCAGTGGGAGGAGGTGGTGGTTGGAAAAGAGGAAGGAGGAGAGGAGGAGGTGGGACTGGTGGAGTGGGTGGGGTCGGCGGTGGAGGCGAGTTGCTTGGCGATGAAGGTGGCTTTTTCTAGGATTGTGTCAGCTCCGTCGCTAGAGCCATGCATACAATACAAAGAGACTGAGGAGACAAAATAATTGCCAGACATTACAGGATTGGACAAGTCGTAGGAGAACTTTTTTGAAGCTATCCTAATTGAAGAGATCTAAAATCAGACGCCTCAAGGAGACAAAATAATTGCCGGAGATTACACGATTGGACAAGTCATAGGAGAATTTTTTTCAAGCTATCCTAATTGAAGAGATCTAAAGTCAGACACCTCAAATTCTGTGGAAACTGAATCGAGAGACTCGCAATATTAAAATAATAGATAAACAATCCCCCAGGAGCAGGTAAAATTTTAAGGATATTTTTTTCTATTAAGTAATCAAAAAATTCTTCGCTTTCTTTCTTCTTCTTTTTTTCCTTCTTTTCTTCTCATTTGCTTCTTTTCCTCTCATTTGCAAACACAATTTTGATTTGGGACTGGAGACTGGAGTAATGAAAATTCTTCTTGGAGCAATTGGAGGGTAATTGTTCTTGCACAAATACTGGCATTTCTACGCTTAAAATTAAAGGATTAGGAAATATTTAAGCCATCGCGATTGGTACGAAGCAAATAGATATTGCCATATAGCGGCATGTGGAGGTTAAATGTGGGAAACATACGGTGCTCATCCTCTTTTTGTATTACAGATCTTAATTTTTTTACTTCAATAAAGAAATGAGCGAGCTTGCCCCGCCAGAGCCAATTGGTTCAAAAACGTGCCAAACAACCCTCGGTCCCACCTCTGGAACCCACGCTACGATCAATTTTGTTTTCAGATTCAGACAATGGAAAACAAAATTTGAAGAAAATAGCAAATGAAAAACAACAACGACAACAACATCAATAATAATAATTTTAACAACTCGGTTCATTATGGTCATGCGTATTGAACACTTTACGAACCATTTAACAACTCTGTTCCTGGATTAGAAAATATATATATACACACTTATAAATTGGCCAATCGTTCTTATTATTTTCCCCTTCTTTTAATGAATAGACAGCAGGTAATTTAATTTGATATTTACATAACGACTTGCTAATTTCCATAGGACAAAGAAGAAACATACTAAACTATGGATAAGTGATTTAAATATGGAAATCTGAAGTTGTTAATAAGTAAAATCAAATATATGTTGTGTGCCTATCGCTATTATTCACTAAACTCAATTCATGAGAGATAATTCTTTCCATTTCTTTCTATTAGGTTAATTTTTTTTAAAAAAATATTTATGCCCCGATAATACAGTTAAGACTATTATATATGTGTGTGTGTATTTCTTTTTGAGACCCTTGACAAGGAGAATAAATATACGTGAAAAGGAGTAATGATTCCTCAACCCATGTGCCCTGGGAACGTATAGAGCTAGTTTTTTTATTTGGCCTTCGGGTAGAGTTCAGGGTTGGTTGAAATAACCAGGGAGAAGTCGCTGGCTTATATATAGAACAAATGGTTTTTGCTACAAAGATGAGGTGATGTTGCCAATGTGAATTTGTGAATTTAAAGACAAAATTACACAACATAGCCTTGATCCTCACCATTGATATTCCTGTTCCGCATTAATTACAATGAATTGTAGATATGAAAATGTTTCATGTTTTAAACTTCGTAAGGACTTTCGAGACGTTCTTGTATTTTTCTTAGTTTTTACTTCAATCCCGTGCACTATTTTTTATGTTTCTTTGTGTCTCTAAATTTAAAGTCTGCCATTTTGTTTAGAACATTTATGCCAGCGTTTAGCTTAAATAAATGCCGCATATGTATGTAAATTATAGTGTCCACGAGTTTTGGATGAAGCTTTGCCCACGAGATGGTAGTTGAGGTTCCTAAAATTCCTTTAAGTTGATCAATGATTCATTCATTGTTCAAACATATTCGAATTTGATTGTTCAACAAAGCTTTTTATTTCCACCATGTTAAAGTCTAATTGCATGTTCATGAATAGTCTTTGCTATAAATAGGGTGGTTTCAACCGAAAAAAAAAAGGGTGATCGACACATAAAATGTTCATCTTTTTCGATTTAAGAGTTGGTATGGATTTTTAGAGTCACTTAGTTATACATCGACAAACAATTCAATAACTGAGAATAATCCACAGCTTTATAATCCTATCTAGTGGGCAATCAAAATTAATAAAGTAGTGTCATTCATTTTCTTGCCGACAAAAGATGCCTTTTGGTTAGAAAAGAAGTTGCTAAAGGGCAAAAAAAAATAATAATAAATAAATAAAACAACCCAAAACAATCCACTTGCCGAACATTATATATATATGAAAAAGACGCAAATGGGTAGACATATAAATCAAACTAAGGAATGTCAAATATAAACAACTTGATTGGATATAATATAAATTATTGCTAGATTACGAGGTGTTGAAAGATTGCAAAAGATTGTGAAAGAGTTAATAGTGCAAAAGGATATAACGAGTTCGATCTCTAATACATGATAGTAAGTTCTACTCATGTGAGTGAGAGTCTATGTTATCTTATAGTGCAGTTGATCGAGGGTGCCATAGTACATTTGATTGCTAAATATAATGTATGTGATGCTATAGTTTGTTATTATGATTGTTCTTTTGATTCTTTACTGACATGATTACCCTTTGACTCTTTGTTCTTTTGAATGAATTGGTAGGATCCGTTCTTATAGAGGCTGCCATGCATGTTTCACGTTTGTATGAACTTATAATCTCTCTACCTAGTTTGTGAATATTCAAATTTCTTGGAAAATTAACATTGTTTCGTGCATGATTAAAGTTCATCGATCTGTCAAATGAATTTGCAGAGAAAAGGCTTCAACTTGGACATTGTTAATTTAATCATAAATCTTTCCCCGAAATCTCAATGTAATCCTTTCGATCACTTTTTACCAGAAACCGTTGATGTGCGATCCAGTCATACCGACCATTCGACATGACACACTGTTATGACATTTGAGTTTAGCTCTCAAAATTAAACTAAATATTATGATATTTAAGGGTAAGAACGGCAGAAGTGTCATAATTTTCATACGGCGCTCACTAGAATGCTATAACTTTTTTTTGTTCAATTAAGTGCCACATTTAGAGTAAAATCAATCACCTGAGTATCAATTCCGACAAATGATCCCACATGGATTTTTTTGAATATTTTTTAATTTTCTTTTGTTATTTTCACTTTTTTTTCTTTAGGGCCGGTAAGGGTCACTGGCCTCGAAACCTTCACCTAGATTAGGGGAGAGTTGCCTCGCCCTTGGTCGCAACGGCCCTAGGCGAGGCCAACAAGGTCACGACGCCCTCGCCCAAGGCCTTCGCAGCCAAATATGGGTGACGCAACCCTTGCCCATGAGCAAGGATCTCATGGTTGACGAGAATCGTCGATGACCTTCACTAGCCTTAAAAAGGGGGAAATAAAAAACTCAAAAAATAATAATAAAATGATTTAAATATTAAAAAATTATCTATGTCAACGCTAGCGAAATCATATAAGACGACCGGCATTCATGTTGGATTTTCTGGCAAGGCAAATCTCCGATGGCACTCAAGTAATGGATTTTTCAAATTTGTGATACTCAAGTGAACATTGTACAAAAGCAATGCTTCTCTTGCCCCTTATATTTAGCCCTAAGGGTTCGGTTATGAAAGCCCAAGTCGCCGTTCTTGTTGTTCCTGAAATAGAGTCATGAGGTTCCACCACATGCTTGTCCTCACACAATGCGTTGACGAAAATGTAATAACCCGTCTCACCCTTCAAACCGAACTCATTGAGCCTGCTGTACGCCCCCAATGGATTCGTCGAGCAGATGGGCACTCATGTACCACTTGAACATTATCCGAAACATGATGTGATCGGGGAATGGGAGCAGGTCGTCTCGCATTTAGTCACTCAAGCTTCAAGAGAGGTTGAATTCGAAAAACTTAACCCAAGATGTCGATGAAGCGGTTGTAGTTGTGGGTGTGTGCCGGAAGTGGCGTTGCTGCTCGGACAACAAGTGGGGGAGGTCCGAGGTGGCTGTGGGGGGGAGGAAGTTGAGGCAAGGGAGGAGAGAGGAGGGGGTGAGGTCGAAAGCCTTCGGATCATGCTTTCCATGTCTGGAATCGTTGTGAAAGCAAGGCTCTCACTCGTGAAAACTACGGAGGAGAAGCCGACTGGAGAGCGAATGTGAACCGCCTTTTTTTCGCACTGCGATCAATTAATTGTCCAAGCGACGGAGCAATTGGACTAAGCCCGCCAACCTAAATAATTAAAATTCAATTCTTGTTCGAGCCCTATTCAGATAATGAATTAAAATAATTTTCCTGTGATTTCAAAGTTTGGGATAATCTTTTTCATTTTAAAATTTCGGAGGGAACACTATGCGTTTTCCTTTTCAAAAATTAATTAACTAGGGCAGGTTTGATGGTTGTATTACTAATGCAATGGATTATTAGAACTGATTTGCATAAAATTCAAGTGGAGTATGAGGGTACATTGCATACATTAAAACATTATCCACGGAGAATTGCATTTTTATGGTGCAACTTTTTTGCCTACTTTGGTTCCTTTTTCTTATCGAATTGATTTTAGAATGACCTGACATTGCTACATCGAAAAGAGAAAAACTCTTAACTTATTGCCAAAGTAGTGCATCTCATATACATCAGGCCACATATTGCAAAGAATTAATCATAAATATAGTCTTCTTCTTTCGGCCAAATGCATGTAAGACGGTTTGGTGTTTGATGGATCTATTCAATCTCAAAAGGCATTGCCGAATTAATAGATTAGAGTCCAACTCAAACAAGCATCTAATAATCTTCACAGAGGAGCAGTAATAAGAACCACCCTAATGGAAAATTGTGCCAAAAGATGAAGTACAAACATTTGTAACTAACCTATAGAGAAACAGGTTTTCTTGTACGACTGTCTGAAAGATGAGTAATTACTCGGTAACATGGACGTTAGTCATTTAGCGGAGAAAGAAATACAAGCATGTCATTCAAACAGTGTTCTTTTTCTTTTTTTTTTTTTTTTTTTTTTATGGCTAAGGGAAAGTGTAGTTAACAAGTAACGTCAAATAAGAAAGCTGGGATACATTTGCCAATTATTGTATCGATAGAATGAATTAGAAGTGGCACCCCGCTGCTGCCATAGCGTTAGCATTCAAACCATGAAAAAAGAGCAGCAAAGACTAGAGTAAATCCAAAGTCGCAGCTTTTACGGTGCACTTCAGGGTAGATCCCTGGGTAGTTTTGTTCATCTTTCTATGCAACATAAAATACCCGTAAATGAACACATCCCAAACGACGAAGTAAATGCACACAGCAATTTCATGAGGAAAAAGTTATGGGAGAACCGAATATGAGCACCTTCCGAACCTAAAAGACATTTTCTCTATTTATGGAGATATCTATTGATATATAGATAAAAAAAAAAAAATGTATTTTCTCGTGCGACCATAATGGACAAATAAAACACGTAAAGTTATAAGTCAGACTTCCTTAAAATTGTTCGTCTTGTTGGTTCGAGAATATGCTTGAAATTGTACCTAAATCAACTCTTGGCTAATCTATGAGGTGGTCATTTGGGTGGCTAACTATCCGATATTCCTAAATGATGACCGCCATAGTAAATACGTTGAAGTTTCCCTTTTATTTCAAGTGCTTTTTATTAGGATAACACTCTTCGGTCAATATAAAATTTTCTAAAAAAGAGGATATGATAAAGAAAAATAGCATAAACAAGTTTAATTGGTCCTACTAAAGAAAAATAAAAGACTGTCACCGTAGTGCACAGTCCCTTCCTTAATTGCTTCCCAGCCACTTTCACTGCTCCTGCGTTGATTGCCCAACAACTAGAACATCCTCCATCACCAGGTAGTCCCCCATTGCCAGGCCGAATTGCCTCAGAAGCGCCGCCAAGTATAGGCCCTGCGCCAGTACGAGGCATGCATGAAAGATCGCGGCTCGCACCTACAATGAAAAAAAAACACTCTTTTTAATGAAGTGGAACTCGTCCTCTTTTGATTTTTGATTCAATACAGGCCTTCATAAAAGCATTTCCAGCCCTTTGTTGTCTTTACTCGGAGATAAGAGCGGAGCTTCTCCACATTAACATCACTACCTTGCAGAATTTCCACAAAAGGAGTCATATTCCTCCTCGGTCGCTTCATACGACTGAATCCTCCATGCATCAGGTCTTTGTTTGGTCTGTCCACCATCGACTTTACTCTTCATCTTCATCTTGGCCTTGCTCTCTAGATCGAATCTCACGGTCTGCCCAACAGCAGCCGGTGCATTTTCCCAAGGGTGTCCTAAAGTTCCTCCACCAAATTGTAGTACGGAATCATCTCCAAAAATCTCGGTCAGAGTAGACATATGCTCGTGAACACCCCTAGAAGCTGCGGGCTGAAAACCTGGTAGGGAAACCCAATCTTGAGTAAAATAAATACCGCGGCTTCAATTTTTTTCAATAAAATCATCACGTAGAAAATCAACAAAGCCCAAAGAAGTGTCCCTCTCTCATTTACCTACTACATTACCAGAGTGAATATGATCTCCACGAGAGATACGTAAGGCTTTAGCTACCTGTTATAAGGAAATTTGATCACGGTAAAAAATATTGTTATAGAAAATAAAAACATTTGATCCACCTCATAAGAACCCAGAATCACATGCACCGACCATGGATTATAACAAACCTAAATACTCTTTAAGCCAGTCTCCGAAAAAGTGACAAGAATTAAAAACAAGCGTCAACTAAAATATACGAATCAAACCAGCCTACTAAGACCTAAATACTACCCAACATAGGCACTGAGAAAGAAATATAGGTGTATCATGATGCGCTCAACCAGGTTAACAATGTTCATGAAGGCAGCGACCACGCAGGTCTGGAAACCCTGGATGAGGTCCTTGAGGCAGGAGGCAATGAGCTTGGCATAGCGGAGGAGGCTCCCGTGGGCAGTGAGCTTCTCTGCGCTCGTGTCCCGCCCCTCAAAGGTGTAGTGCTTGACCAGCGAAACGCACTTCTGGGTTGGACATGTCCATGCCAGGTTAACAATGATCATGAAGGCAGCGACCACGCAGGTCTGGAAACCCTGGATGAGGTCCTTGAGGCAGGAGGCAATGAGCTTAGCATAGCGGAGGAGGCTCCCGTGGGCAGTGAGCTTCTCTGCGCTCGTGTCCTGCCCCTCAAAGGTGTAGTGCTTGACCAGCGAAACGCACTTCTGGGATGGACATGTCCATGCCAGGTTAACAATGATCATTAAGGCAGCGACCACGCAGGTCTGGAAACCCTGGATGAGGTCCTTGAGGCAGGAGGCAATGAGTTTGGCATAGCGGAGGAGGCTCCCGTGGGCAGTGAGCTTCTCTGGGCTCGTGTCCCGCCTCTGGGTTGGACATGTCCATACCTTCTTCACGAGCTCGACTTCCTCGATGCACTTCTGGGTTGGATATGTCGATGCCTTCTTCACGACCTTGACTTCCTCGATGCACTTCTGGGTTGGATATGTCGATGCCTTCTTCACGAGCTTGACTTCCTCGATGCACTTCTGGGTTGGACATGTCGATGCCTTCTTCACTTGCTTGACTTCCTCGATGGATCGTCTTCTTCCGGTTTTGCCGAGATACTCGAACGGGTGACCGAAAAAATCGCCCGGGTGTAGATCTCGCCCCTCGATAATTCGTCTTCTTCCGGTTTGGACCGACGGGTATCCGAAAAAATCGGCCGGGCATACACCTCGCGCCCCGATGGGTAGTCTGATTATGGGGGTCGGTTGACCGAAAAAATCGGCCGGGCATACAATTCGCCCCTTGTTGGATCGTCTTCTTCCGGTTTTGGCGGACGGTTGACAGAAAAAATCGGCAATTCGCCCCATTATGTTGAGGCTTTCGTGGTTTCTTCTAATGATCGAGAACGAAGAAGACGAGAAGGTAAAAGAGAATTCGAGAGGAATTGAACGGGGGAGAGAGTCGAGATTTATAGAGGCGAAACGAATATGCGATTGGAGAGAGAAAGAAAAAAAGAGATCGAGTGCTTTATTTAAAATGGGAAGCCGGAGAAATCAAATATGAAGGCCAAAATCTTATTTCCTTTAGTATAGAGAATACTTCCCCTTCCAAGCACTTTCCTTGAGCTAATCAGAAAGGCAAAAAGTCCATCTCTACTATTCTAATTAGCTCTTTCCTTTTATTGTTTGTGTGAATATTTTATATGCTTAAATAATATATGCGCTGACCAAACAAATTCTCATTTAAATTTGATGTATATGCATGCATTTGGTAATTTTATGGGTTATTTATATTTCCCTTTTTAGAAGAACAAAGCTCGAGACCATTTCTTTTTCCTAATAACGAAAATTCGGGATGATATTTGTACATGATCCAAAACAAAGAACTCGATTTCAAACACTTGAAACCTTTTTGATTCACACAAATGCTAATATGTATGGTCATTTCGAAATTTTTTACGAGTGTTTAAAATTTAAAATGCTAATATGAATGCCAAAATCTTATTTCCTTTAGTATAGATAATACTTCCCCTTCCAAGCACTTTCCTTGAGCTAATCAGAAAGGCAAAAAGTCCATCTCCACTATTCTAATTAGCTCTTTCCTTTTATTGTTGGTGTGAATATTTTATATGCTTAAATAATATATACGCTGACCAAACAAATTCTCATTTAAATCTGATGTATATGCATGCATTTGGTAATTTTATGGGTTATTTATATTTTCCTTTTTAGAAGAACAAAGCTCGAGACCATTTCTTTTTCCTAATAACGAAAATCCGGGATGATATTTGTACATGATCCAAAACAAAGAACTCGATTTCAAACACTTGAAACCTTTTGATTCACACAAATGCTAATATGTAGGGTCATTTCGAAATTTTTTACGAGTGTTTAAAATTTAAAATGCTAATATGAAGGCCAAAATCTTATTTCCTTTAGTATAGAGAATACTTCCCCTTCCAAGCACTTTCCTTGAGCTAATCAGAAAGGCAAAATGTCCATCTCCACTATTCTAATTAGCTCTTTCCTTTTGTTGCTGGTGTGAATATTTTATATGCTTAAATAATATATGCGCTGACCAAACAAATTCTCATTTAAATCTGATGTATATGCATGCATTTGGTAATTTTATGGGTTATTTGTATTTCCCTTTTTAGAATAACAAAGCTCGAGACCATTTCTTTTTCCTAATAACGAAAATTCAGGATGATATTTGTACATGATCAAAAACAAAAAACTCGATTTCAAACACTTGAAACCTTTTGATTCACACAAATGCTAATATGTATGGTCATTTCGAAATTTTTTACGAGTGTTTAAAATTTAAAATGCTAATATGAAGGCCAAAATCTTATTTCCTTTAGTATAGATAATACTTCCCCTTCCAAGCACTTTCTTTGAGCTAATCAAAAAGGCAAAAGGTCCATCTCCACTATTCTAATTAGCTCTTTCCTTTTGTTGTTGGTGTGAATATTTTATATGCTTAAATAATATATGCGCTGACCAAACAAATTCTCATTTAAATCTGATGTATATGCATGCATTTGGTAATTTTATGGGTTATTTATATTTCCCTTTTTAGAAGAACAAAGCTCGAGACCATTTCTTTTTCCTAATAACAAAAATCCGGGATGATATTTGTACATGATCCAAAACAAATAACTCGATTTCAAACACTTGAAACTTTTTGATTCACACAAATGCTAATATGTAGGGTCATTTCGAAATTTTTTACGAGTGTTTAAAATTTAAAATGCTAATATGAAGGCCAAAATCTTATTTCCTTTAGTATAGATAATACTTCCCCTTCCAAGCACTTTCCTTGAGCTAATCAGAAAGGCAAAAGGTCCATCTCCACTATTCTAATTAGCTCTTTCCTTTTATTGTTGGTGTGAATATTTTATATGCTTAAATAATATATGCGCTAACCGAATAAATTCTCATTCAAATATGATGTATATGCATGCATTTGGTAATTTTATGGGTTATTTATATTTCCTTTTTTAGAAGAACAAAGCTCAAGACCATTTGGAAGAACAAAGCTCGAGACCATTTCTTTTTCCTAATAACAAAAATCCGGGATGATATTTGTACATGATCCAAAATAAAGAACTCGATTTCAAACACTTGAAACCTTTTGATTCACACAAATGCTAATATGTAGGGTCATTTCGAAATTTTTTACGAGTGTTTAAAATTTAAAATGCCAATATGAAGGCCAAAATCTTATTTCCTTTAGTATAGATAATACTTTCCCTTCCAAGCAATTTCCTTGAGCTAATCAGAAAGGCAAAAAATCCATCTCCACTATTCTAATTAGCTCTTTCCTTTTATTGTTGGTGTGAATATTTTATATGCTTAAATAATATATGCGCTGACCAAACAAATTCTCATTTAAATCTGATGTATATGCATGCATTTGGTAATTTTATGAGTTATTTATATTTCCCTTTTTAGAAGAACAAAGCTCGAGACCATTTCTTTTTCCTAATAACGAAAATTCGGGATGATATTTGTACATGATCCAAAACAAAGAACTCGATTTCAAACACTTGAAACCTTTTGATTCATACAAATGCTAATATGTAGGGTCATTTCGAAATTTTTTACAAGTGTTTAAAATTTAAATTGCTAATATGAAGGCCAAAATCTTATTTCCTTTAGTATAGATAATACTTCCCCTTCCAAGCACTTTCCTTGAGCTAATCAGAAAGGCAAAAAGTCCATCTCCACTATTCTAATTAGCTCTTTCCTTTTATTGTTGGTGTGAATATTTTATATGCTTAAATAATCTATGCACTGACCGAATAAATTCTCATTCAAATCTAATGTATATGCATGCATTTGGTAATTTTATGGGTTATTTATATTTCCCTTTTTAGAAGAACAAAACTCGAGACCATTTCTTCTTCCTAATAACGAAAATCCGGGATGATATTTGTACATAATCAAAAACAAAGAACTCGATTTCAAACACTTGAAACCTTTTAATTCACACAAATGCTAATATGTAGGGTCATTTCGAAATTTTTTACGAGTGTTTAAAATTTAAAATGCTAATATGAATGCCAAAATCTTATTTCCTATAGTATAGAGAATACTTCCCCTTCCAAGCACTTTCCTTGAGCTAATCAGAAAGGCAAAAAGTCTATCTCCACTATTCTAATTAGCTATTTCCTTTTGCTGTTAGTGTGAATATTTTATATGCTTAAATAATATATGCGCTAACCAAACAAATTCTCATTTAAATATGATGTATATGCATGCATTTGGTAATTTTATGGGTTATTTATATTTCCCTTTTTAGAAGAACAAAGCTCGAGACCATTTCTTTTTCCTAATAACGAAAATCCGGGATGATATTTGTACATGATCCAAAACAAAGAACTCGATTTCAAACACTTGAAACCTTTTGATTCACACAAATGCTAATATGTAGGGTCATTTCAAAATTTTTTACGAGTGTTTAAAATTTAAAATGTTTTTCCTAATATTAAAATTTCTCAAGGAACGACAACAACAAAAAAAGTACATTAAAGAAATTGGGCAAAGGGCATTGGTCATAAAAATAAAAAATAAAATAAAAAAATAAGCACCAGCGCCTCTGAGTATGATCCTAGAAGGCTTTGCAACTATTTCTCGTTGAAAAAAAAAGAAAAAATTGGCCCGAATGAATACATTCGTAACCCTTGTTCAATTCTTTAGTTTTAAGTTGCATTTGCAGCTGGATGATCCCCTTAGATGTAAATAGTGTCGGTGAAAGGTAAAGAGCTTTGCACGATGGTTTCTTTTTGTTATATATGTCGATTTTGAGTGGATCATTTATAATCCAATCTATCCGTTTAACAGATCTATTGGAAAGTGATGGGATCTCAAACATATAGGAGCAAAAAATTCTTAGAAACATCCCAAGTCATCCAATTTGACACATCAGCTGGGGAGTCGGGCCATTGAAGAATGATTTCAACAGGCAAAAGTCACCTCCAATACCAATATGTTCCATCCGTTTTGCATGATGACAATCCAAAAACAGTAATAAACCGACGGTTTCATGTCGAAATACTTGAACATCCAATCCATGCTCAGTCGACGTGCATGTACGAGCCAACAGAAAATGGGCAGAGCATATCAGAAGATTTGTGGCAGCTCAACTGCCATGAATACCTGGCCAGCGTGAATGCAGACAGCACATGGCACGGTCGTGAGAGAGTAGAGAACGAAGAAGAAAATAGGATTTGCAAACATGAACCCGGTGTGCCTATCCAGCAAAACATCTTTTCAAAATAATATGAAGAGTTCTGGTTCCATCTTAGAGTTTGCGGACACTAAAATAGGGCTTAGTCCAGTACCTATTTGGTCGCGAAAAGAAAAACCTACCATGGAGGAATTGAACAGGGAAAAAGAAATCGTACCCCGAGCGAGAATTGGAAATGCCATACTCTGTTTTGGGAAGGTCATAACATAGGACCAAACCTGCAAGTGATTGCAAAAGCTTAGCGAACAATGCGTGTGTTTTTTTACCCGAGTGCATTAGATGAGTTAAAACATGCCAAGATAGTTACAGCAAGAGAACGATAAAGCCTAAGATGTTAATAGCGGAACGGGTCATTGATGATGTTAATAGCAGCATAAAATTACAAATGAATTAAGTACCTCGTTATCCTTTAATCTCTCGACATTTAAATTGAAAATTCCAAATTAAATTTTTATCTTATGACTTTTTATGGTTAATTATTGCTTGAATGAAATTGTATACAATAAATTCACTTAGGAATTTTTCCTAATCCCCATGGTTTTCTCGTTTCGTGTTTTGATAATTCTTTTCCATTTTTGTACTTACTTTATTTTTCCTGATATGTCGAATGCGGGGATAAGTAATGGACAAACTCATCCAATACTTATTTAGAGATAATAAAAATAAAAATTAAACGCTCGTAATTTTTAATCCCTCCTGCAATTGACTCGATTTTATTGCCAATGAAAAGTTTTGAACTCAATTTTCGTAACAATATTTACTTACCCTAGATTTTTTTTTTAATTTCATTTCTTTTTATTTCTTTTGATCTACATAGGCTTCAAGTTATAATATAATTTAATTTTAATTTCACATTATTGTCCTTATTATTTTTTTATTGAGAGACATTTATTTTGAATTAGCATGTCACATGTACATAAAAGAGAACAATAAAAAAACCTTAAGCAAATACTTGTATTGCTCGTATTTCTTTAGCCTTTGTTTATGTAGGGCAGTCCAAAACAGAGTCAAATTGCTGGTAAAGTCTATAAAAGCTAATTATAAAACAATTTCATAGCGAATAGATATAGTTCTACACAGATGTTAACAAGACAAATTCTAATCACATAAAATTCACATTTGGAGGATCTCTTTATTACGTGACATATCTGTTATAAGTTATGGGATAAATATTTATCATTTACTTATTAAAATCTTTTTTTAAACCTTATATTTGGCCATCGATATGTATGGCGAAGAGAATCTATTACCCAATTTTGATTTGCACATCTTTGAGTTGAACTTTATCAATTAACGAAAAGGGATTGTTAATTCAATATTAAGACATGACACACACATATACGCAGAAAAAGAAAATTGCTTCCAGATCTTTTTTTAATGAAGTTGTTGATGAGATAGATTAGATTCAAATCTTAAAATTAACTGTTAAAGATATTTAAGATTTCCTCTAAAATATTTTTTTATATTAGATATAATTATGATATTTATGTTGATCTTTTGTATCTCTCAAGCTTGTGCATAAATCTCCTTTTAATTGTGTATATCTTGATTGATATATTATCTTAGATAGTCAATTTAATAAAGCTTATAAATAGACTCATGCATTCTTCTTCAATACATATAGAGATAAGAATAATGTGGAAAATTGATTTGGAGAATTTACAGTATATTTCCGACCAAAAAAAAAAGAACATTTATAAAATAACTAATTAAGAATATTTTGAAGAGGAAAAAAGTTTGGAATCCTTTTTCGAAGTACGAGGTTCTCTTTGTCTTATATCAAGTAGACCGATTGTATTAGTAATTTTATTTACCTACTCCTAAAAACTTTTATCCGCCTTTTGTCTTGTTGGGCTTATGTGACATGCACGCACCAGCCTAGATTACATATCTCTTATTTAGTTGCTCGATTTAGAAATTTTGCTTCGAAATTTAAGGATCTATAATGAATTGCCTTTTTTCTTGCACTGATTTTAAACTAATTTACTCGGCCCGCACTTGATATTTGGTATATTATAATCGTCAATAACATGATGTTTGTGAAATAAAAATAGAAAGGTAACTAATGGAATAATTAGTTTGTAGCTTGGGAAAATTAGTATATCATCACTTGTGGACATCTAAAATAACATAGGGAAGAAGAAATGCTACAACGGCATGTTTCCTACATTGGTAGGCGAAACATAAAAGTAGCAAAAAGTTAAAAGGGCCGCGACCCTAGCCTATTGGCTAATCTGAGCAGGGCCAATGCCCTCACCGCGAGGATTGGCCAAAGACCTCATGAGCCTAAAGTTAACAGAAAATAATAATAATAATAATAATAATAATAATAATAATAATAATAATAATAATAATAATAATAATAATAAATTTTAAAAAAATCCACATCAGCATCAACTGTACCACGTAGGATGATCGGCGCTAACTAGATCATAACTTTAACAATTTTCAACCAAATTAGTCAAAATGATTGAATTGGCAATTCGTCAAAAGGTTCAAAATTAAATTGGCCAAATTGAAAGGTTTATAATTGGATTGGCATAAGTACAATAAATTATAATTTTCCCTACATCTTCCACATGTAACATCCGCACACTACCATATGGCAATATCTATTTCATTCATTCCAACCAACACACTATAAATATTCCCAAAACAATGCATATGGAGTTCTCTTTTTATTTATATATTTTGACAATGTTGAGTCTATATAGTCCATTCCTCTCAAGCCCTCACTTCCTTCATCCAAGTCACCATCTTCCTCCTTTCATTCTGACCAATTTGATTTCCTCCTCTTTCTATCCTACCGTTAAAAGTAATCTGTAGATACTTGGTCATCCATTTGTATCAAGATGCTACTATCGCTTTTCCTTCCCATTAGTTCTAAGCACACATTAGAACAATATATTCAATGAACAAACATAAGCAAAGTCAATCGATTGTACATATTTTAATTTAATCAATTATACATGAAACTTCGATTGCCTTGCAAAATTTCAGGAATCAACCTGAACTTGAATTCGTTATTGTCCCCATCCTTGATGGCAATAATGTGCCGGACCTAGAACAACAGGAGGCGGGGGGCGGCTACTGTAGGGAGCCTTTTGTTCATGCCAAAGCTGCATAAATTGAGAAAGCATTAAGAATTACGTTCGGGGAAGCTGTATTTAGGAATCTTCTTAATGCGGAAACTGCATTGGATCACACACCTCGAGCTAGTGGTGGTCATAATTATATTAGAATTGGTCGTTAAAGTTGCTTCTGATGTTAATACAAAATCTTAATGATAGTGATAAATTGAGAGAATGAACTGTTTGCAGAAGATGGTTTGAACATTTTTTTAGGATTTTAGACTTTCTATTTGAACATTTTAAAGTTGCTTATGATTTTAATACAAAACTTAGTGGTTTGACTCAATGGTGTTTCCAATTTGCGTTATTAAGATTTAAGAGGTTTTGAGTTCGATTCCTATGAACGAGATAAGTAGCAACCCCTTAGATGTTTCTGCAAGAGAGGGAGATGGCCAGGGTACAAAATAGGTAGAATTGATTAGCCACGGCCGGATCGATGTTAACTTCGATCGTTCTTGAATGGTTCACTGATCCGTAGGTCTCGATTCAAGGATAGATACATAGACGTTGGCCATGTTTACTTTTCATTAATGGGTACGATGGTCCATTTTCGCAACATTTAGCCATTTACATTTGTGAAACGTTTTAATTAGAAAAGAGAATTATTTGTATTTTTTTTTTTTTTGCATGTATATATGTTATTTTGCCAAATTAATGTTTTTCACCAATGGTAGCTCAAATTGGCAATCAAAAATTTGTGATCCATTTTTTATCCAATTGCTTATGAAATTGGTTTAACGCTAAATAAGAGACGAGATATTAAATTTTCTACATTCTCCATACTACGCATACCTAATCAAGCATCCTCATAATATAATTAGATAGTAAAGTACCGGTACATTTATGATAAAATTATCCCAAACTATTTTATTTTTTTTTAACAACCAAAAACCTCAAACCAATACACTTGTGGCAAATTTACCGCTAATGATCACAAAAAACCTATACTAGTACACTTTTAATAAATTAACCCTAAATTGATATATATGTAACAAATATATCATCCATTAAATTGGGTTAAAGCACAAAACTGATACAACTGTGAGAAACGAAAAGTAAAATCTCAAATTGGTACATCAGTCTATTGTCATATGTCATTTATTTCAATAATTTAGCAGTAAAATTTAATAGAAATTAACACAAGGTAAATTTGTCGTAAATGCACCAATTTGGGATAAATTTGTTAAAAGTATAACAATTTGAATTTTTGGTGATAAAAAAAAATTAGTTTTTGATAAATTTGTCATAAATATACTAATTTGAGGTTTTCGTGGTATTAACCCTAACTTATAATATTATGTTATAAATTTTCAACGAATTTTTCGTGTCCAATTATCCCTAAATATACAATTGACCTTAAGAATTTGCAAAACTAACTACCCTCACCGGGAATCACCTAAACCAAATTGAATTAGCCGGTTGGGTCTAGTTCTTAGTTCCTAAAAATGGAATCAGTGTCTGGCTAGTCAGATTTGAATCAGACTAGACCAACTAAATTTTTTTAATATTTTTATTTCTTCAAAAAAAATTAGTACGCTTAGTTTTTTGTGCCAAGGAAAGAGGAGCTAATAATTGGACAATAAGATATCCGATTAATAAGATTTGTCTCAAGCTCTGAATATTTACCTGGTCATGCTTTGGACAATAAGATATCTAGATGAAAATATGAAAAAAATAATATCTGGTTCCATTGAATTGGATTGGACCAGTGGTCAAGTCCAATTCCCACCTCCCGGTCCTAGAACCAATCGGTCTGATCCCTGGTTCTCAATTCCACCTTGGAATTGGACCGAATCGGTACCAATCATGGACTAATTCACTATCTTATTGGCTTATAATTTTTGTACATTTTGTTTTTAGAAATTAACCTACATAATACCCCCCTCGAATAGAAGAGAATGCATCAGAAGTTTATCTCTATATTAATATTGCAAAATGCATTATAATTAAAGAGGTAAACGCACGAAAAGTGAAAATCACTAGCATACACAATCTAATCCTTCAAGGCCACAAAAATGCTATCAGACATTTGAAAATGATTGAACGAAAAATGAAATAGCAGACACACAATCAAATCCTTCAACCCGCAAAATATTATCAGATGCTTGAAAATGATCGAAGTACTTGAACAGAAGTTGCTTCGGCGATATAGCCCAGGTAAGTTTGCCCAAAGGAAAATGATTTATGTAAAATAAAAGCATCTGGTGAAGCCGAGAAATAAAGCACAATTGCACATTTTCAGACTAACATTAGAAGTCATTCAATTAATTCAAGTTCAGAAATAATATTGAATATTTTCATATAGTTTAGAGATTAAATTGAATAAGTACCAAAAGTCCAAAGATCACATTGCACAGTAAGCTAAAATTCAAGGACCTTCAACCCCAAAAATATTATTAAATGCTTGAAAATGATCGAAGTAGTTGAATAGAACGGTCTCTTTGGCGATATAGCCTGGGTAAGTTTGCCCAAGCGAAAATGATTTATGTGAAATAAAAAAGCATCTGGTGAAGTCGAGAAATAAAGCAAGTATAACTTCACATTTCTAGACTAGCATTAGGAGAAGCCACTCGATTGATTCGAGTTCAAATATGATATTGCATATTTTTATATAATTTAGGACTAAATTGAACAGGTATAAAAAATTTAAGTGTACATTAAGATAAAGTTCAAAGACGACATTAAATAAATTGAAAATTTATAGATCACATTACAAATTAGGTTAAAATTTAAATATTATTTGTGTCATTTTTCCTTTAAAATATTATTAGGGTGGGCCCATTTAAAGATTAAGTCTGTATCACAAAAGCGCTCCTAACGGTGGACGCCCACTACGCGCATCTTATCCATCGACTAATGTACAGAAAATTTACGTCTCCTCGTTTTATTCCTAATAAAATATAATTGCACGTTTTAGAAAAAGTACACGAATTCAGACGTACAGCATAACCGTATTTCAATGGCACATTTTAAAGACCTCTTTATTTTTTTAGGATATTAAGTAAATTCCAATTGTCATCATCATGATATAAAAGTTGAAAAGTGACTAATGGAATAATTAGCTTGTAGCTTAGTTAAACTAGTGTACTATCTCTTAAGGACATCAGAGAATATATAAGGAAGAAAGAGACATTATAAGGTAATGCTGGCTATGCGCATTCTCTAAACATAATAATAGCAAAAAGTTAAGGGTGGCATTGATACTTAGTGCCACATTCGTTTTGACGTCGAGCACCCTCTTGGAAAATTGAATGATGAAATTGACCCTCATTTTTCATTCTTTCCTTCTTCTTTCTTTCTTCTTCTTTTTTTTTTTTTTTTTTTTTTTTTTTTGGAGTTTGGATTTTGGGCATCTTGAGGAAATTTTTCAAGAAACAAGGGTCTTTTAGCAATTTTACTTAGTGTCAGTGCCGCCCAAAAGTTAATTCGTAAAACATGTTTAAGACCGCAGGTGACATAGAGGGCCAATAAAGATCCACTGGGCCCAAAACAATGATAGCCGCTTGAGTCTTAAGAATGGAATGGGCCGAAAGGATTGAAATATTTCAGGTTTTTTTTTTTTTTTTTCGTCTCCCCTACGCTAATCCTACTCTAACACTCATTCTCAGACTTTTGCCCTGCCTCCGTGCAGGGCGTGGGAGTCAAAACCCACTCCTGAAATGAAATATTCCCCACCCCCAATCCCCCATGAGAAGGTGGGGATTTAAACCCCCAACTTCCCCCTTCCAAGATGGAAGGGTGGCCACTGGGGCGGACCCCCAGTGGTTAATATTTCAGGTTCGAAAGCAAGTTTTTCGAAGCCCTCGTAGTAAATTTTGAAGATAAAGCGATTGCCGATTCATGACTTATGACGAATACTTGGTTGGGTCTCAAGTTTGTTTTTAGCTAATCAAGCTCCTAAATTATAGTTCATTCTATTTATAATTCAGAGATACAGGTGTAGAAATTCTACTATCTCAAAGCTCATAAAATTTTTACAAGCTTTATGAACTGATTAAGTCCAAACCTTTTAGACTGTGTAAGTGTCCTTGACCCTTGCGTATAATTATCTCGAATTAGTGTGCTGAAAATTCACTAATCCCCCTTCCAATCATGCCAAACTCGAAGAATTTTACGGTCCTTTTGTCATGATTGTCCTTGAGATAAAAGTGCATGCAAAAAATTGCTGATGTAAGACGTCACATCTGCGCTGGACAAAAGGATCACGTGCAATTGAAAAGAAAACTTCTTTAACCTTGGGAGGAGGGGTGCGGCTGCCATCCACCACCAGCAATGGCTCCGCATGGCACCTCTTGCCGAGCTAAGGCCGAGCGGCACCGTCTCCTGCCCCTCTCTCCCCCTTGTGCTCTTCTTCGGCTCGACATGAATGGTGCTGCGGGCCCAGATATTCATTAGATACACCACCATTATCAAGAATATACACGCAAATGGAACACAAATAGTTATAATATATCGACACATGAGATGAAAATATAAATAGCGTGGAGATAGAAAATTCCCCAATCGATTTTTAGTCGTTTAGCCTAAATCGGTGCCTGCTGCTGCTCTCTTCGAACTTGTTGGAGAGTTACACTCAATTCATCGGTCTAAACCGAGTACAACGGTTGCCAGCTCACCTCATCCGTGGATGATTACTGTCAGTTAATTGCTCGCTTAACGATTTTGACTTGCAAGAAGATCGCAAGAGTGATTCTAAGTGATCAAGCAGCATGAATTCTGTGAGTTGCCAATCCCAAGGCCATAAGAGGGTTTACTTCTATCTAGGCAATCAATAAGACAAGTGTGATAGTCCTAACAATGATCTTGCAAGTTGGCCTCTGCGGTGGAATCAACCCCAACATGGTCATTTTGTGTCTATTTAGCAATTTCACGCCGCGTTTTACCCAAACGTCTTTGTACATATTTTAATCTAAATAAATTAGTATGAGCAAAGCACATCCTCTTGTGTCTTTCGTGGTAGCCCCTTTTAGGACTCAATCGGTGGAAAAAAAGAGTTTGGGAACTTGTTTGAACATTCGACAAAGTACATGGGGATATCCTTTGACCCAAATTTGTGCAAATTGAGAGAGAGAGAGAGAGAGAGAGAGAGAGAGAGAGAGAGAGAGAGAGGAGGTTGTGTGAAATCACCATGGACGAAAGACAGGTAGACAAGCTAGGGTAGAAGATCAGCCAATGGGGTCCGTCTTCCTTTCCATTGACCCGAAAAAACTTCGATCTTCCAAGCCTCGCAAGCCTCGCAAATCCATGATTTTCCCATTCTCATGAATAAAGGGACTGAAGTGGGAGAGAATATTCACAAGCGGCAACATCAACACCCTCAAAAGGGAAACCACACACACAAAAAGAAAAAAAACCAAAAGCAAATCTAGAGGTCTCTGCTGCATTCCGAGCAAATCCCACGCATTTCCCACAAGCAACCCATGCACATGCACATCCACCCGACGACGACCCATTAAAGTACACCACCCATAAAGATATCATCATGGCATACTTTCTCTGTCTCGTTTCACTTCTTGGGATTTCCCGATCCGCTCCCCTCCACTCCCCTCCCCTCTCTCTCTCCTCTTCCTTGATCCTCGAAACCCTGGAAAAAAAACAAAACTGGGGTCCAGGGTCCACTCTTTTCTCCTCATGGCAAGGGAAAATCTCTAGGTCCGAAGCGAGAGCCCGTGTGTGAGTGTGTGTGATTGCAGAGCACTAAACCTTCGCGTGCTTCGCGACGACCTCGCTCTCGGGAAATCAAAAAAGAAAAGAAAAGAGCGCTACCAATCCGCCTCTGAGTTCTCGAAAAAGCAACACTCTGTGTTTTCGTGTGTTTAGGGTCATATAGACAGACATTCTTTTTTGTTCCTAGTGAATGTTTCTGCAATTATCGAAGCAAGAATGGGGCCCTCCCCACCATCGTCCTTCAAGTTTTGCCGCAACAACCCATGGCCATGGCAATCGCCGTGCTATGCCGGGGGTGGGTCCCGATGGTTCTTTTTCTCGGTTACCATATCCGCTCCGAATGGATCGTCGCTTACAGCACAGCTTCAGAGGATTGACTTGGGAAAAGTTTCAACTGCTAAGTCTCGATGGGGTCGATATACCATTGCATCTCAGTAGAGTCTTTCCCTCTTCAGCAAGCGTATGTACTCCGAATGGTTATCGACACAAGTTCGTAGTCGTTGCTTAAGTGTGTGAACATTCTTAAATCGCATGCAACTGTCATTTTCTTTTATTCGGAGTACACCCGAGGTGATTGCCTAATAATATATTAAGCCGTGAATAATTATAGCGAGCAAAACGGGATTTTACCTAAGGTTCCGACGACCTAAAGATAATGTTTTCGAAATACAAGGCAATGACCTAAGTAAAATGTTCTGGATCGCAAAAGAACTAACTTTTTTTTGGGAGAAAGGAAACTAGTCCTATTGTTAGCGTTTTCCCCACATCATTAAACTATCCGTCCGTGACTATTACTGCCGCGAAAATGATCTGAATCCATGTCATTTGTACTTTCGTAATTAATATTTTCAGCTACTTTGAAAGCAACGGACCATTACTCAGAAACCCTAATTTTACTTCCCTGGCAAACAGAGCGAAAATGGACCTCACATGTCAATTGACACCACACGCAACGCATCCCCGAGATCGCATGGTCATCATCAAACGCTTCGCCTCCTCCTTCCCAAGGATCTTTTGCACCATAAAAGAACATCTCATGAAAACACGGGCCAATGATTGACGTGATCACGACCCTTTCGTGTTCACTATCGCAGCGCTCGATCGAAGAGGCCACGGCGCATAGCCAGCACCATCCTCTTGCATGGAGGTTCTTGGGGTGACGCCGCAGGGTTACAGCGGTGAGCCGGGGCCGCACCGGAACGGGGCACCGTGTACAGCAAGCGAAGAAACCCATCAGACAGAGGCAGTCAAACAATCTTTTCCCTCCCCGACGCGACGACATCGTGACGCTCGCTCCGAGCCTAAGGCTTTTTACGTAATCCAACGGCTGTCCACGGACTCCCTTTCAAATCCTCGAGATTAACCAGCCCCGTCCATACACGAGATCCTTCTCAAATCATTATCTCCTCCGTTGCCCATGCTCTTGCCTTCTAATTACATCCATGCCCCCCCTTTCACTTCAACATTTTTTTTTCCTTTTTTTTTTGAGTTTCCACTTGTATTTATTGTCCGTACACTTGAGATCTTGCATCGAGGTAGCTATAGAGCATTCCATCCTTTAATAGTATTTCCAAGGAAGGAAAATGCTTTTGTTCACTTAGAAGAAAATTTTGGATTCTAACAACTCTTTGAAGGCTCTTGATTTCAAAAAAAAATTTCAATATAATGAAAGTTTAGCATTTATAATACCCAAGTTACCTCCATATTAGAGCAATGGGGGACTTTTAATTAACGATCATTCAAATATAGCAATTGGTACAATGTATATGACTGCGAGAAATGTCTAATATGTGTTGCAACATATTTTACCAAGACATTTAAGCAAGAAATATCATTTATTTGAAAGATTATGTGATAATTGGGATGAACTCATGAAAAAAGTAAAGCTTAATAATCGACTCACTTTCAATCTGACTCATTCCTTTACAAGTTCGAACTTAGGTCGGAATCTGACTCATTCCTTTACAAGTTCGAACTTAGGTCGGAAGTAAATTACTCTGAGCTTGGCTAACTCAATTGTATATGTTCAATCATCCAAAAGTTGCTATCTAAATGGGCTAAGATAGATTCTGTACCCTAGCTCTAGCTCTAATGTTTATGGCTATCTTGCTCTTTGAGCACACTTGTTTTGGGCTAAACTTGAAATCAGCTTCCCTCATTTACACCGTGCAGGTTTTCGTGATCTCGTAGGCATTAGGTAAGCAGTTCCACATGGGACTACTTCTATCCCCGCTCCCATTAGATTAGTCGCGTCCTAAAAATCAAATTATAATTATTGCTGGACTATGAGGCACTGTTACCTCTCACCAAATTCGAGGAGATAAACCAAATTAATAAATTATCCCACTTACTTAAAACAAATTATATTTAATGGAGAGGGCACTCTAGTCATTTCGGGAGGCACCGTGGAAACCTACCTAGGAAAGACAAGCTTGTAAATGTGGTGTGATTACGGTCTCATCGATTTTGACAGGAATATCTTAAATCGCCCTTCACAAATCTTTATTCCAGTAAATACATACCCAAACATTAAAAAGATAAAAATCTAATCCCCACCAAATTTTTTATTAATTTTATTTCCTCCCCTATATAAATACACACAGTATTGCCCGGAACCCAGTCTAGGCCGAGCGTTTGTCTTTAGTAGTTGAACCATGGACGGCCAGACGCTGAACCCCGTCCCGTTTCACGCCCCGTGCGAGCCACGCTCGGCGCACGAAACGTTTCGCTTCCTGGCCGAAGCGCCGTTCCTATACGTCCCTTTGTTCGATCATCGTCACTTCCACTTCCCACCATGCAATCTGCCTCCGCATCTCGAGTTTCCGAAATTCGAAACGCGGGCCGAAAGGGCGACGGAGGTGAAACCCACCGTCCTCGACGGGATCGCCGCCGTGGTGGGCGAGGACGTGCTCTTCGGAAAGAATAAGAGGAAGAAGGAAGCCGAGGGCGGCGGCGCGGCGGCCCGAATCCTCCCGCCGCGTGCCGTGCCCGAGGCGAGGGAAGTGCATGGTGACGACCACGGCGACCGCAAGGCCCGAGACGTTGCGGGGCAGAGGAGCTATAGGGGGGTGAGGAAGAGGCCATGGGGGAGGTGGTCGGCGGAGATCAGGGACAGGGTAGGGAGGTGCAGGCACTGGCTGGGGACGTTCGACACGGCGGAGGAGGCGGCGAGGGCGTACGACGCGGCGGCGAGGAGGCTGAGGGGTGCCAAGGCGCGAACCAACTTCCAGATACCCCCTGTGGTGCCGTTCCTGTCGCGGCCGCCGCCGGGAAACGGCAACAACAGCAGGAACAGGAACGGTGGCGGGGGAGGGAAGAAGAGGAAGGAGGGGTTGGATGGTGGGAGGAAATGCTCGGTCGTGACGTCAATGGAGCACCTGTTCAGTTCAACAAACGGTCGTGGCGTCGGCGTCGGCGTTGGAGGTGGTAACGGCAAGAGTAATGTGGAGCTGGATTTGAAGCTGGGTGTTGGGTTAGGTCTTAGGAGGAATACTTCCGCTACAGCAATGGCTGTTCAAGCTTTATTGTAATCGCTCTATTTCTTGTGTTTGGGTCGGGCAGTGTGCCTGCGGCAATAGCAATATGGCCACGAGCTGAAACTGCGGTCTTTCCGCGGGTGCATGTCGAGGAGGTGGTGGTGGGATCTTTCTTTTGTGTTTTGATGGGAACAAATCTGCATGCAAGGCAACCGAGTGTATGTAAGAACTTGGGAATATGGCTATAATTTAGCAGAACTCGAATGGAAGTGCTTATGATGCGGTGAAAAGCTTGCGATTTGCGCGCTTCTCTCTCTCTCTCTCTCTCTCTCTCTCCCTCGCTCTCTCTGGTATAAAGGGAAACTTGATGTGTATTTCTTTTTCACTGTTCTTCTGGGTCGGTGAATAATTATGAGAGGAGCCCATGGAAGCCGGAGGATCTACGCAAAGGGTAGGAGAGAAACGCGGGTGATTTCGTGAGGGGGAACAGGAAGATGGATTCGGAGGCGTGTGGGTGGTACAGTGCTGCCCTGGTGTCTACAGTATTTTAGGACGTTCCTATACAATCATGCTAACGTAAGTAGTGTGTACTGCCGACCGACGAGGTTGTAGCGGAATGCGATGGCTAGAGAATACTCGGCAATTTCTAGGGTTTTCGACCTCCCCCTGATCACGCAGTTCATTGCGCTAACGGGGTCAGCTGGCGGCAGCTTGAACTTCACAAAGATATACCCTTTTTATCTTTTTTCTACTATATTGAGTTCGGGCATTCTTGACATACGGATAAAGTTCGTATTCGCTCCACATTTAGAACTTTCGATCGACCAGACCTTCGTGAGCTAAGAGCCTATAACGTCTTGATTGTATCTATTACTTATGTAAAAAGTTGAAATTTGAAATGATATGTTAGAAAGGTGGAAATTCTTATAATGATTATCTCTGGGATCGGCATATCTTATATTCTACCGGTTCTGAACCAAACTAATCTTATTTTGATAGATGAAGAAATAATACGATTACCATTTTTACCTAGAAGTTTAAAAAATGTATATTCCTTCATATACAATAAATCGAATGATTATTTTTTACCTCATTTATACTTTTGACGAAGTACGGTTCCATCGTTAAGGATTCTTCCCTTTATCATTTCACTTGAGTCTTTTAAGCATGCTCAAATTCAAAATTAATATGATTCCGATTTATATAAAAATAATACGTTTACCGCTTTCACCCAAAAGCTCCAAACATGTATATTCCTCCATATACAGTAACTGATTGATTATTTTTTACCTCATTTATGCGTCTGACATGTTACTTATATTTGTTTATTTAAAATATCTTGCATGGTGATAGAAAATTCGGAAAATACCCAAAATTCTCTCGGAAGTTTAAAGAAAGTACAATCTGCCCATAACCTTTCAACTGTTGAACATTACCAGAACTTCCATTTTAGTTAAGCAAATGACTTCCCGTCATATTTTCCATTAGTATGTACAATACATGTACCAATTGAAGTATCAAAATCTTGTTGGAATGTGAACCCATTTAATAAAACTTGATAAGACATTTAAAAAAAAGGAATACACAAAAGTTAAACGAAATGACCTCGATAATGAAAAGGTCTAACAATAAAATCACTTACGGTTTTTTTTTTTAATTGATCAATCGTTTTTTATTCATTGATTGACCATTCAAAATTGCATAATGAATATCCTACTTTGTACTTAACTTAGTTCGTTTTTCTCCCATTTCTATATTATTCATATTTTAAAGCAGTTAAGGGTAAAAGAGAATTATATTAAAAAATTAATATGAAGAATATAATTTTACCCTTCAAAAGCCACGTGTACATGTAAGGCAAAGGGACAAAGGGCCCGTTTGGTTCGGGCCATTTTGCGAAAATGCTCTTGAGAGAATGCAAATACCTTTAAGATAAAAGTGTTTTCTGAAATGCTAAACTGTTTGGTAAACTATAACTGAAAAGTGCTTTAGGGAAATGCATGACTATTTGGTAAACATATATTTGAAAAACCCTTTAGTGTGATCAAATTAAGTATTTTAGTTTTAGTATTTTTAAAATTGCAAAAAAGAAACAATGACACTATAACTTTTCACATTTTCATGTTGAGAGTAAGATAAAAGATACATACTAGTAAATTTATTTAAAAATTATATTAAAAGAATTTGATTATAAGTTAGATGTAAAGCTCAAAAATTAAGTTTTTTAGTTTTAGTATTTTTAAAATTGCAAAAAATAAACAATGACTATATAACTTTTTACATTTTCATGTTGAGAGTAATGTAAAAGATATATATTAGTAAATTTATTTAAAAATTATATTAAAAGAATTTGATTATAAATTAGATGCAAAGCTCAACTTTTGGCCTAGGGCTCTTTTAGGTTTGTTTTCAACTTTGAATAATTTTTTTAATTATTGTAGTATTAATCATCTTCATTAATTAATGATTATTCTAGTGTATTGATAAAAAGTTGGGTTATTGATTGTCAAAAGATAAAAATGACAAAAAAAAGGTGAACCCAACATTTGCAAAGGGTTTTTATTATTATTTTTTTAAAATAAAAATAAAATCCGATAAAACTCTGTCGCCGATCAATGGCGGTTGGGGTATGAGGAAGATGATTGGTTTAAAATAAAAAAAAAAAAAAAAAAAAAAGAAAAAGAAGTCAACGGGTGAACAGTGAGGTGACTTGCATTTCCGAAATGTTGAAAGTCAAAGCGGTCCCCACCGCTTTGGGTTTTTAAGATTTCAAATGTCAGCATTTGACCAAGGACATCTCCAAATGCTAAACCAAACACCTAAATTTTTTCCCAATGAGCTTTCAGCCCTGAAAGCCCCTTGGGAATGCTGAACCAAACGGGACCTAGTCCATAGCAAGATGAAAATTCAATAGGAAGTGTTCGATATTTGAAAATTCACCGAGGGAGGTTTTGCATAATTTTATCAAAAAAAAAAAAATTAGGGTATTAAAATTAAGGGTTAATATTCTGAAAAATCGTAAACTGGTACACGTATGGCAAATTTATCAAAAACTATTTTTTTAATCACCAAAAACCACAAATTGATATATGTTTGACAAATTTATCCCAAACTGGTATATTTATGACAAATTTACTCTTTGTTAGTTTTCGTTAAATTTTACCGTCAAATTATTAAGTTAAATAACACGTGACAGTTGACTGGTATACTAATTTGAGATTTTATGCTCCGTTCGTCACAATTTACAATTTTCGTGATATCAACTATTAATTGTCTTTACCAAAAAAAAAACTATTAATTGTTATCTTCGCACTTCTGAAAAGATCTATTCCTATATCTCGACAGCAGGAAGGGGGGATGGATCTCTCTCCTGGATGTTTTACTTAAATTAAAGTTCGAAAAAAAAGAAGGTACTAATTAGTAATTACTGGTAATAGTGGTGGTGGTACTTTCAAGTTCTGAGTTCTGAGTTCTGAATTCTGACCGAGGTGCTCAGTTCCGTGACACTGATTGAAGTACCATCGCGACTAGCGGAGTACTACCGGATCTTCCGCAGCTGAACTCCTTGTCCCAGTACAGTACGCCACCTCCTGTTTTCCCTCCTCCCCTCTCTCCCTCTCTCTCTCTCTCTCTCTCTTCGACATCGATATATTTAAGGAAAAAAAAGAAGAAACAACATTTTTCCTTATGTTCTCTCGACTACAAACTTCGAAGAGAAAAAGAGCTGAGATTTTCGCGGTTCGAAACCCGAAGGAACATATCATTTCGGTCTTATTAGCGCTGACGACTGATGATGACCCCGGCACTGGAAAGCAGTAATTACTGCGACTGATTTCTGATCTTCTCCTTCACTGCCACGCTCAGGCCTGGCCCACGCCAAATGGCAGCGGATTTGGAATGTGGAGACGATCTTCCCTTTTTTCATCATTTTATTTTCAATTCGAGTCTCATTCTCCAGAGGATTTATCACGATGGGGAGAAGATTGTCCCCTTATATATTCCAAGAGGGAAAAGAAAATAGATTATTTAAGTATTATCGTCGATAGGAAGATTTTCAACCCAGCTACGTCTCTCTCTAGTATTTTTGGGTAAAAGATTCGAACCCAAATGTCACTCCAGATTGATCACTCTCACCATTTTTTAACAATTGTGACAGCTTCCACTATGAATCTTCAGTTCCGCAGAAAATGATAGCTATTCTCTCAAGCTAGTGGTAGTGGGCAATGATCTCTTCGTGCCACGCCGATGATGTTACTTATTGCCCAAATATCAGCACTCGTTGTTAACCTTTTCTACAAAACTACACAAAAGATTACTTACTTAGGACGCAAATCCGCCGTCTCCCATCATGATCTCATCTGCTATTCCAAGAAAACGGAATGATGACGCATGGCGCCCCGCTTCAATTTCACCCACATCATATCAAAACACCAAAAGTCTCTCTCCCCTCTCTCGTCCTGCGCATAGAAAGAAAGCTCCATCCTTGCATCCCGACCGCTCGAGCCACGGCAACCTCCATCCACTTTAGCAGCGGTTATGGCAAACCAAGGTGCGGCGATCGGGCATCGACACGGTTTAGAGAGAGAGAGAGAGAGAGAGAGATAAGGATTAGGTGGGACTTCGATTGGATGTGGTGAGATTTAGCATTGAGTGAACACATGTCGTGATCTTAAGATGGAGACGACAGATGGGTTGGGTTCATCATAGGGAGTAGCTTATCTGTATCCGCTTAATTAGGTAGACATGTGCAATACAACCTCGACACGTCACATAACATATGCATTACATGAAAGACTCTCGGTTCATACAAAGGCATTGAGAGAAAGAGATCCGTACAAATCTATTTAAGGATGTAACCTTGGAAAAGATATATGAAAATACGGTAAGGCTATCTAGCTCGGTAAGTGCTATAGGTAATTACAACAACTAATGACCTCACGATCCGTCCTACCCTTGCTATTCCACAGCTAAGACTACGAAAATTTAAAAAAATCATCAGCCGTGATTTTAACCACTTGGTTAAATGAACTTAATCAGTCAGCTTACTTCAGTAAGAACAACATCATGCCGTGGTTTGACCAACACTCTCAAGCCGCGGCGCATGAAATGCCCGGGCCACCATCTTCTAGTGGCAGATTCAGGTCTGGTAGCTCAAGCCTCTCGGGACTCTTGACCTTCTTTACTTCCGGAATGTTACTCAAACGTTGCTGCTGTTGTGTTGCTACTTTGGTGTGTTCTGAAGGAATACAAGGTGCTTCTACTTGCTCATGTTGCTCAGGAACCACCCCTTGCGGCTGCATGTCCATCTGCTAATTCGAGAAAGAAATGATGGTTTCAGAAAAGGTGCGCCATTTTGTTCTTTTTTTTCCAAATTTAGGGTCACTTAAGATGAAACTTGCTGATCTAACATTGCCTACACTCACATGCCTTGTGGAACAAATGGTTAATTCAGAGACTGAGCGGAAATATAAATTCCGGGTGATAGTTATAATGTATAGACGAAGGAGATGCTATAGGTTTAATCAGATCAAGAGACATGCTCATTACCTTTATTCTCTTCAAGCTTTGGTTTATGGATCTTGCTTTCTCTAAGTCGAGCCCTAAAGTCGCCAACTCCTGGACAAGGAAAAGAAACACACAAATGGCCACGTCCTTTTTTAAAAACCAAGCATCTCTTCAAAAGGATGTACACAAAGGCATAAAGTATGAGAAATCGTACACGTCTCAGATTTCTCCTTTCCTTCAACAGCAAGCTTTCCTCTTCTCTGAGTTCAGCCAAGGTCTACAAGCAACAAAAAAACCATTCGACTCAGTAGAGGTGTCCCAAAATTAATCGCGAATTGCGCGCGCACAAAACACCACGCATCGAGAACATTCATGAGCCCATGTGATGCTTCGAGCGTACAAATATACTACTTCGAAAACGCCTAGCCAGCTTTTCAAAATGCCACACGGCTATTTCCCTGAACATCGTTATCGTATCCTTGCTTTTCAAAAGCTAGGAATTTTCTTGAGCGACACGGTCTAGAGATGGTAGAGCCACGGTCCAACGCGAATTTAATGAAACCATACCTTCTTCTTCCTCGGCCTTTTGCCAGCGACGGTGGTGGACCCTGTATTCGCACTCGCTATGGAGACCTGAACATGAAAAAACAAAATTTTGAATACCATACCGTGGGGGACTAATCAAAGGGTGGCTCCAACAAATACCAAAAGAAAATTAACTGGATATACAGGGTGTGCGCATATTGCTTTTCGAGGACTCTTCACTCATTCAAATTAAAGTCTGTTCACCCAATTGCCCCCGAAACCAAGTCTTTGTGTTCACGAGAGAATGCCGAAGTTCTCAGCACTGTTTTTACGTGGTTTCTTTCTTCGTTTTCGGTATGCAAAAGACAAGGAAAGGACAAAAAAGAGAAAGAAAGAGCGGGCGAACTACTTGGAAATTTCTCGCGAGGTTCTTCATCGCTCGGTCACGGTCCAAGTAAGAGACCGCGTGGAAGTCAGAACCTGGTCCGCGCACGGCACCTACAGCGATACTCCCACGTCGTATTTTCACACTTTCGACGCTTCTAGTTTTGAAATTTGCCTTTTTCCGTTGTGCACTTCTAGATCGAGAAGCCCCGAACTCTCCGTTAGTCTACATGTACATCTGAGGGCCCCCGAATGAGTGGGGGAGAAGAAAGGGCCAAGATGGAATCTAAGTTGCAGCCTATGAAGATAAGGCGGGAGGTCGAGTTGGTAATACGGATCACGAAAGAAGTCAAGTCTATGCCATTAATATGGAGACAAAGCGGTGCCCACCTCCATAGCCAACTCCACTGGCCGTCCAAGCCCCACCTGTCTACGTCCATCCTAGCGCTTCCTATTTCAAAACCCATCACCCAAAAAAAAAAAAAAATGCCTATCATGTATCATTCGTATAACTTTATAAACCATAAAGCCTAGCCTTATATCGTTGGAAAGTCCAACCCAAAATTGTACTGACTGATGGTTGTGCAGAGAGACTACGTGAATATAGCGGGGATTAGTTGTGGGAAAAGAACACACATTTGACTGACCAGAATTCAACCTTCTCTGACCCACAAACCAGAACAACTCAGAGCCTGTGGTTTAAGG
Source organism: Eucalyptus cloeziana (assembly GCA_014182715.1). Lineage (NCBI taxonomy): Eukaryota > Viridiplantae > Streptophyta > Magnoliopsida > Myrtales > Myrtaceae > Eucalyptus > Eucalyptus cloeziana. The sequence goes on from CM024639.1 coordinate 43,130,160, forward strand.
TGAGAAAAAGAACAGGCCACATCAGGTTTCTCCAAGACTCGATCGCAAATTCTGTGCGCCGAGGGGAGAATATTTACTCAGTCGCAGCCCCAAAATCCAGTTTAAAAGAAGAGCAAGCTTCTTTTTCATTTCCCTTTTTGTCGGGACAACTTCGTCTTTGGATGACAGAGCATAAGATAAAGAGAGTTTACCGGTGGCCACTCTTGCAAAACGACAACAGGTCAGTGACGTATTGTGGACTCGTGAGTCCACATGACACCTTAAACCGCAACCCACCGCACCAAACCCATTTTCCAGCGACCAAACCCTTGCACGATATCTCGTCGATTCATATATTTAGCCACACATCTCTTAGAAGTGCACTTTTTCGTTATTAGGAAAATATTATAAATTGCTAAAAAGAATTAGCAAAATTTGGCCTAGATAGAGAGAGAGAGAGAGAGAGAGAGGCTACGACCACTAACGATGCCGCAACCCACCAAACTGCTGGCAGACCTAAACACACCACCGGTAATCCCTCTGCCATATGACCAAACTGCCCTCGGAGGAGTGGGTGGGGTTGACCAAAAGCAGGGCGGTTTTCGTCAAAGGCTGGGGATGGGCCTCATCCGCGAACTGCAAGGGTTGACCGACACTCACGACCTGGAGATTGACAATGTCACATGTAGCGCCGCGACGCGCAATGACGAAACTGCCCCTCTCGAAGAGAGAGTGGGGCCAATGGTGGGGGGGCGTTTTTGGAGTTTTCAAGGGAGTAGGAGCGTGACAGGTGGGCGAATAAGTTAATGGGTTTTGGGTATGAAAAGCGGCGATGAAGAAAACGTGAAGATTTTGACTCTTTTCCTTCCAGAATTACAATAAGTAAAAAATAAATATATATATATTTTTTTTTCAACACTATTTTCTGGGAAAAATATTTGGGTTCGCGTGAGAAGGGAAGGTCAATAAAATTTTCTTGCGAAGGGGAGGTGAACCTGACAGGATACGTCCCGACACGTCATCTATACGTGACTTCTCCTAGTCCCAATCGCGAAATAATTATAACTATAATTGCCCCATTTTTATATTTATTTTTTTATAGAAAAAAGATGAGGAGATTCATTTCTATAAGGTTTGAACCAAATTAAATCGCCAAAGAAACAAAAGCGAGACGGGCAGAGGCCGAAGATCCACGTACTCGGTTGGTTTCTGTGATAAATATTTCTCTGCAAAAAATCGACCAATTATATGCAACCTTGTTTCGCGGGGAGCATTTCCGACACGAGGAAACCAGCCATATTATCCAATGGGCCATGAGAAAAACGCAAAAAAAAAAAAAAAAAAAAAAAAAAAAAGGAGAAGGAAAGGGAACGAAAGAAGAAGGAAACGACACGGTCTTTGGGAAAAAGAAAAGCGGGCGGAGAGAGAGAGAGAGAGAGAGAGAGAGAACCTTAGATCTCGTGGCGCTGTCCAGGGGCAGCGACTCCTCGGACCCATCGGCGCCGCCGCCGCCGCTGGAGGTGGCGCCGCTCCACGAGAGGGGCGTGGTCGGGCTGCCCCGGCTGCGGGGCCCTTCTCCTTCTTCTCCTCCTCCTCCTCCTGCTCCTTCTTCTCGGCCGGGTTCCGGGCCGGCTGCCTGGTCCGGCGCTGGCGGACGCTCCAGGCGAGCTTCAGGGGCGGGGAGGCGCGGTGGGGCGGGGGCTGGGCGTGGCCGAGGCGGACGAGGAGCTCGGCCACCAGGGAGGCGTCGGTCATGGCGAGGTCGACCCACCCCGGGTCGGCGTCGTCGGCACCGCCGGACATGTCCGTTCTTTTCAGGTCGTCGTCACTTCTCTCTCTGCCGGCCGTGCGTACTAGAGAGAGAGAGAGAGAGAGAGAGAGAGTTATGGGGGGTGGAAGTTGTTATGAGAGTGTGGGAAGGGGCGAGAGGGGTGGGGGGCTAATGAGGGGAAATGATGGCAATAAATGAAAGAAGGAATGGGGAGGAGGAAGGCTTATATGGTGGTGGAGTTGATGTTGTTTGTTGACAAAACTCGGAAAGAAAAAGGCCCCACATTTTCCCTTTTCTTTTCTCTTCTTTCTTTTGAAGCTTCTGTGCTTGTGCAGGCTTGCGGGTGGGTACATGGAATTGGGATCTCGTTTCCTCTCCCCCAACTTTTCTATTCGTCTTCGTTCGCGACGGCTATCGTAGCGCCGTTGGTCCCTCGTGGACGCAGCTGGGACCCCCCGGTCAACCAATGCGATACCATCTTCTTCTTTTTATTCGTTTTTTCCAATTTGCTCATGTGCTGCTCGCTTTCTCGCTTTCATGTCCCCCCCCTTCCCTTCCTTTCCTTTCTAGGGTTTTGCCATATACAGCGTGTGAAGTTGGGACTCAATTGATGGTGTCATGAAAGAATCTAGTTTGCGTCTAAAGGGATCCCCAATCGTAGAGAAAAGCCTTTGGAGGGGCGGACGTGGTTCGATTGAGTTGGCGCTAGTGCTGATTATATGCTGTCCACCTTCCCGAGTTTAATAGTAGATTAATAAATGGGTGGGCTATTTATATGTGAGAACAAAATATTAATTGTTCATGTAAGATGGACCGGACTTGAGCGGGCTAAGCCCGAGAAGGGAATTGCTGGTCTAAACCTATCAATTTATGCTTTTGGCCCGACGGGCCACCAACCCATGAGCACCTTTTTACTCGACACGTGTCGACTATTTAGTTGAAATTTTCAAGAGTTGAAAGTCAATCGAATTCTTGAAAGTATCACGATGCTCGATTTATTTAGCTCGTCGATACCGAACTGATCAGAAAAACAGTAACCGATCTTTTCAATTGAACGCGAATTGGACGGCTGTTACAATTTAGTGTTTTGCATGTCGATTCCGATCCCTTTAACGGGCCTCTCTACAATGTCGCGGGCTAAAGCCATGGCAATATTTTTGGGCCCTTAATGAGATTTGGATGGGGTGAAATATTTTATAAATCTAAAAGTATAGGAAACGGAAAGTGCATTGGGGAATGAAATTATACTGAATTGAAGTTAAATCAAAATGAAATTACGTGAAAAATGTAAAAGCGCATGAATTATAGGAAAAAAAAATTATAGAAAGGGGTTATTAGGATCTATATCAAAAGAAACACGAAAAAGAAAATAAATAAATAAAGAACTAAAGCTTTATAAAAATCATAGAAAAAAATAAATTAAGGAGTTCGTCAGCAAAGCGAGAAACGAAAAAAATGGAAAAAAATTTTGGGAAAAATTCCAGCCACCTCCCTTAAACCTCAGCAAGACTCTTTTGCGTTTCTTCTTCTTCAACCTCCGTCCGTCTAGGGTTCCCTTGGACGCTCTCACTCCCATGGCTCTCCAGCTGAGGAGCAGGCGGAAACCGCTCCCGAGCCCTTCCCTCATTCGCTTCTTCTCCTCCGAGAAGCCAGACCCAGATGCCGAATCGCCTCGACCCAACTTCGCTCCCGGCGACGCAGACTCAAGGCCGCAGCCGTCGGCGGCGCCTTCCTCCCTCTCCGATCACTTGAACGACATCAAGGCCAGGCTCAGACGACAGCAGCAGCAGCAGCATCATAACAGGCCCTCTCTCTCGTCCTCGTTCCCCGCCTCGAATGCGCCGAAGGAGGACATCTTGAAGAACCTCTCCGAGTTCCGTCGCCGGTCCGCGGCGCCGGGTCCCGCGGACTCCAACGCCCGGCCCGTCACTTTGCAGGAGCTGTACAACCGCAATGTGGTAGGGAGGAAAGGGGAGGCTAATCCGGGCGGTGGTCCCGAGGGAGGGCCCACGAAGCCGATCCGCGATAGCCTGAGGCAGATGCAGTTCAGTCAGAGAACCGGTTCCGACGCCCTCCCGAAGAGGGGGGACCCGATGCAGCTCTCGCGGTTTAGGGATGTTCTGAAGTCGAGGCCCGGGCTGGAAGGCTCGGGCTCCAGCACCATGGGTATTGGAGGCGGCGAGAATTTGCCGCTCTCGGTGTTTGGGAAGGAGATGAGGGAGAGGAAGGAAGGGGAAGGGAAAGAGAGCGATGGCAGGTCCAAAACGGGGTTCTTGAAGTCGTATTATGGTTATACGGATCTGGGAGCGAAGTTGAAGATGTTGAGGCCGGAGAGCGCGGTGAAAGGTGGAGACGGAAAGGGGTGGTTTTCACTGGGGGAGTTGAACGAGAGGTTGGTGAAGTTGAGGGAGACGGAGGACTCGCAGATTGGAGAGGCCGTTCACAGGGATTTGAGGGAAAGTTTGGGCGTATTGAAAAGGTCTACTGATGAGAGGATGAAGAAGACGTCGTGTGAGTGTTTGTATGCATATGACTTTTCATTTGAGAATTGCTTTGGAATCCTAGGAAGGGCTTCGAATTAGATTATATATGAAGATTGGTTTCAGGGCGATATCTTGTCACCTTTTTGTGTCTCTTAGTATCTTTATGATGTTTACCTATAGTGTTCTTGACTCCAGTCCCAATTCAAAGTTTTGTCGCAAATCAGAGGAAACAAAGCAGAAATTTCTGTAATGTCTGGCAAATTATCTGTCCCATTAGTCTCTTTGTAATATAGCATGGCTTCCTGTCTGAAAGCTTGAGGCTTTCTTCTGATATGGAATGCCATCATAAAACTAGATGACTAACGTATTTTTCTGCATTGAGGAGTGGCCGTAATTCGTTGGTTTGACTTATTTTTCAGTCCAGAGACTACATGCATTAGGACAGTTAGGGGGAACTCCAGACTTCATGATGCAGCCTCCAAAGGAAAATTTAGTTGAAAAGGCAAGTGGCGCTTTCTTGTTTCTCTTGAGTCTTCTTCTTTCCGGGATATTGATATCTTGCCATGTTTAAGTATTACATTCTGGCAACCTTTACTGACTGTAGCTTCACATTACCTTGGTATGGGCATGCACTAAAGTGCATACCATGCTCTTGACCTAGATTAGTCATCAGTGAACCAAGAAGACTCTGCAGTGCGTTGAGATTCATAACACATCTCCATCGTCCTTCAAAAGAAACAAAAGTTATTGTGCAAATAATAACTCAAATGCAATGATTGGCCAGCGAATGTGCTGTGATTTACTAGTTATTCACATTATGGACCTGGAATCAATGATTTATTGCGTAATTTTGTTTTTGCGTGACCAAATGATGTTGTTTAACTGAAGGCATGGCCTGCTAAATGCTTTGTTTGCAACTACTCAAATGTGTTGCTATCTGCTTCTTTATACTTGTTTTTGTATCGTATTGATGTCTTAAACTTTTATGTTTTTCGTGAATGATGTCAAAAACTCTAAGATGTGCTGTTATTGCAGTACTTCCATCCAGATAACATGTCTTCTGCAGAAAAAATGAAGATTCAGCTTGCACAAGTGAGGGAGGAGTTTAAAATGTCAGAGTCAGACTGTGGATCAGCACGTGTGCAAGGTTTGCTCTCAAGCAGTAGGCTTTATTAGAATCCATCTCTTTTTGCACGGCCATAAGTAGCTTAATCAATGCATGCAGTGTTTATAATTTTGTCACATGACTGTTCTGTCTGGCTCGAGGAAATGCTATCTGGACACCAAATTATTTTAACCACTAGATACTTCATCAGACGCCATATTTCTGTCGTAGATTTAAAGCATCAGTTAAAACTTTGTTTTCCTGTTCAGACTACTCTGAAGTATAACCCAGTTTACTGAATGATGTGACAAGTTGTTTAGAGTAGTGGTTTTATCTAAATGTCTTATACAAGACCACAACCTTATTTCGTAATCCAGATTAGCAAGCCTTCTCTCTATAGTCAGCACTATTCGTTGAGATGCTGAACTTTGTATTCCTTTTTGTTGGAAGTTTCCATCATGGAATCAGGTGATTTCTGGTTTTTTAACAATACAATACTTATTAAAAAGGCCATCCACAGACTGAAACCGTTCAAAATGAATTTTGTGTTTGGCATGGCCTAGGAGAGTTCTGAGTAGCAGATAAATCGATGAGGGAGGTTTTGGAGCTCTCAAGCTTGTATTTTATGAATTCTGTACCCTTTTTAACATGTTTGTGCCTCAAAAGTTTGAACATGACTAGATTTCTAAAGATTATCCAGAGTGACAGATTTGTGAGTGTTAACAGGACTTTTATGTTTTTGTCTGTGAGGATTTCTTGATGAAAATGGAGGGGACATGGTGATTAAACAAGTCTGCATTATAAAGTGGATGCCTAAACTTATATGCCTGAACCAACTCTCTCTCTCTCTCTCTCTCTCTCTCTCTGCACGTAATCTCATGATTTTGTAATGGCATTCCTGAAGCACTAGCTTCTGCTTCTCCCCTCTTCGCCTTGCGGGGGATCTTTTGTTCTTCATTTGGAAATAGATTTACTTCTCATTGAACTATTGCAGTGGCGCAGCTGACGACAAAGATAAAGCATTTAGCTCAAGTCATACACAAAAAGGTGAGAACACATCAGTATGGTTGGAACGGTGTAAATCACTCTACTTAGATCATTTCCAGCTTCCCTGAATGTTGTCTTGAAATTTGTTATTTGACCTACAGGCGATTCTCTAGTTTGTCTTAATCAAAGATTTCTGCAGCTTGCTGCAAGAGCTGAGTGCTGCATTTTTCTTCATTGTCATTGCCTGTCAATCATGTCACAATTTTTTAATGCCTTTTCCTGGAGGAAAATCTTGGATTAATGCTTAAAGGTCTCCTTTCATTCTCTTCTCAAAACAAAATTGCAGTACTTATCCACGTCACGTTGCTTGAGGAAGAAAAAGATAATGCATAAGTACATCTTTTTACTCTTAGTGAATTGAATTAAGCTAGTGACCATCGCAAGTGTTATGTTTGGACAATGTTTAATTGTCGGTGTAATCTGATGCATCCTAGGATTCTGACTAATGTTCAGTGCATCCTTTTTGTTTTTTCCTGAGATACAATGCATTTGTTCTTCTATGTAATTTTTACGAGGTGTGATCTGATGATCTATGGAACTGTGATTTGGCAGGATAAGCATTCTCGAAAGGGGCTTGAAGCCATGGTGCAGCGAAGGAAGAGGCTCTTGAAGTATTTGCGAAGGACAGACTGGGATTCATACTGCCTGGTTCTCTCTAAGCTTGGCCTGCGCGACAACCCAGATTACAAGAATGCATGAATGCAAGGAAGCAAACCAAGCCCCTTTCTTCTTCAGCGTATCAAACGAAACTCAGGGATTCTAGTGCATCAGAGGCTTGTGCTGTTTTTTAATGGGTCGGGGCAATGTAGCTGGCATTCTTGGTTCTCATGGGTAGGGGCAATGTAGCCAGCATTCTTCTTTCTTTCGGCCTGAACCAGACTTGTCCAAATGGGACATGCATTCTTAATATTGTGCAACCACAGGAAAGATGGTAAAGATGTAATCTTTAGGGGATTTGCTCGAACTTGTTTTGATATTTGGGAGAATAAATTGCCAAGATGATGGATGAATTGGTTTGGCATGTTGAACCATGGTCTTTTCCATTTGATTGCTTGCCCGCGGCACTGATGAGGTTCAAATCCTTAAAGAACTATAAATCGAAAAGGCCAAACGTCATAAGGGCCGTATAATATTTCAATATTGACACCAGCCTTAATATATCACCATCATTCCGAAGATTTTATTATTTGTGTATTTGTGAAATGGATACAAATGAGGGGCCCTTATATATACAAGCAGAGACGTAAATCTCTTCTTAGTAGAGATTGTATCTTTCCAACTATTCAATCTATCCGGATTTATTTCAAGAATGTGCAATTTACAGTATTGCCCACCACATTATATTCTAGAATATTCGAGAAAAGCTCATTAATAAATTAGTCACCGTCCTTCATTCACAGCTTCCACTGTCCTGTGTTCACAGCTTCCTTGGGCCAACATCGAAGTACTGTGAAGAAATCAAGAAAAAACTCTTCGCCTCATTCGAGCGAATGTAACCTGTAACTCTTTTCTCTGGTTTCAGGCTCCGAATCAAAACGCTAGAAGCACATTGAATTGTAGATTATTGACTTGCACAATGTCCTTGGCAAAGGGACATTGAAAAAATCTAGAACTGCAATCAGTGTAACCATTAAGCTTAAGGCTCGTTAACAAATGGTCGACACAGAAAACATCAACTGAAACTCAGCTGGAGAAATCAAAGGTTGAATAATAGATTATTGAGTATGTACAATTGTCATCGACAAATTATCAAGTAAACCACAAACAATCTACAGACAATTTCACGTCCTATAGAAATGAGGTCCGCATCGCATCAAAAGAAGCCACAACAGCACGAATCCGCCGCAGAAAAGTAAACGGGCATCATCATTTTCTCAGACAAACTTACATCATGGATCGTCCCTCTGAAGTCGCTAATCAGAAACGAGACAGCCATGTTGCAAGAATAATTCCCTCAGGCTCTCGGATAGAGTGGATCCGCAAGGTAGGACTATCCTCCTCAACGATGGCCTCGTGAACACCATCTCAGCTAGTACTGCGATGTCGACCTTCAAATTGTAGCGCTTCAGATTGATCTCCCTCAATGTCTTGCAATGGCTCACCGCCTCCTTTACCCCTTCAGCCGACAGATTCAAACAGTTGGATAAGTCAAGGCGCTTGAGATGACAACTACTCTTTCCGATTGCCGCCAGTTGCTGGTCGTTCAGTCCCGACCCTCCTGCTCGCAAGACCTCCAACCTCGGGAGTTCAAAGTCGACGCATAGATTCACCGTGTTTCTACAATGATTGATCTCCAAATGCTTGATTTCAGGGCAGCTCTTCAGCACGCCCGTGATGCCATCCCCAGTTATCTCCGCACAATAGCCCACATTGAGATACTGCAACCCGGGGCACACGCACGCGATCTTCTTGAGGCATTCGTCGGTCAAATTCACATTACGGGATATGTTAAGAGACCTCACTCGAGAATTCGCTGCAATATCAGCTTCATTAGCATTGTCCTTCTTTAGGTTCGTCTTCTCCATCTTGATTTCCTTCAGCAAGGGACACCGTCTCACGAGGCTATACAATGTCGCAGTCGTGAGCTTCGAGCAGAAACTGACATTAACCGAGGTCAGTCCGCAAAGAAACTCGCATATCGCCGCCATGTAGCGATCCGTGAGGAAAGTTACCGCCTCGAAATCTAAGACCTCGATGCCCCCGTGCTTCCGCACGATCTCCGAAATGCCATCGAACGAAAACCCCGAAGCATGCGAAAGAACGAGGCTTTTCAACGGAATGTTCGCCTCGGCGACGGACATCAGCAGCCCATCCGAGATGAACGAGCCGGAGAAATCCAGGCTACTCAATCCCCTGGCGTAGCCGAACGAATCGACCAGCTCCGCGTACAGAATCGTCAGCCCAATTACGTTCACGGACAGGGAGACCAGGTCGGGCCTGTTCTTGATCAACGAAGCGATGCCGCTCTGGGTGATAAAGCTACAATCCCTAAACCCGATTTCCCTCAGAGACGGGCAATTCACCGACAGCGCGACGAGGGACTGATCGGAGACGAACTGATTGCCCGAGACGTCGATCCGCGACAGCCGCCTCAGTCTCTGCGACAGGGCCGAGACGCCGCGGTCCGTGACCCCAGCCGAAGCGCTCGGCTCCGGATAGCTGATGTCAAGCTCCTCGAGCAACGGGAAGAAGCCGGCGATGGAGACCAGGTCGTTATCCTGCAAGAGCATGACCTTGGACAGCACCAGGACCTTCAAAGCCCCGAACTTGGACCCCACCTCCCGCAGCCCGTCGAGGGGGAGGCACGGCTGGTTGGAGAGGTCGAGGCGCTCGAGGGGCAGCTCCGGGAACCGCGCGATCTGGAGGAGGACGTCGTGGGGGTCGCCGCGGAAGGGGCTGAGGTCGACGGACCTGAGGGATCGGAAGCGGGAGAGGAGGGAGGCGAGGTGGGGGGCCAGCTGGTTGGGGACGGCGAGGGAGGTGCGGAGGGCGTGGGCGAGGGAGAGGAACTGTCTGCAGACGGCGGAGACGGGCTCGAGGTCGGCCTCGGATTCGAGGTAGGCGAAGACGATCTCCCAGCAGTCCCCCGGCAGATCCCGGCACTCCGCCGACCCGTCCGACGTAGCCGGATGAGTTTCTTCCGAGTCGAGCCCGACGGGATCGGATGGGAGCGCGACGGATGCTGCTGCGACGCGGTGAAGAGCGACGGCCCAGCACTCCCGCGGCAGCTCCCGGCAGGGCCGGCACTCCGCCGACCGGTCCGACATCGCCGGATGAATCTCTTCCGAGCCAAGCCCGACAGGATCGGACGGGAGCGAGACGGATGCTGCTGCGACACGGTGAAGAGCGACGGCGACGGCGGTAGTGGCGGTGGTCTTCTATACGAGGACGGAGATGCCACGTGGATTGGGCCGGACCCACAGGGCGCGCCTTCGTGGGCCCGCCTTGTCTTGGGTTGCTTTTGCCCCTCCCCCTTTTCCGTGCGTTCGAATTTTGAAAACGGGAGGCGGCCAGACGGTGTTGTAAATGGGCCGATTTTGGGGTCTGGGCCGAATCGAAAACGGGCCGAGGCTGTTCTCTTCTAGGCCGGCGACGCGATTTTGTCACGGGAGTGAAATGCCGATTATGGGCCCAAGGTTCAATTGCCCTTTCTAATGGAAGATGACCGCAAAATCCCGAACTTGTCGTCTCGTCAAGTTGGTTTGAGATTAACCACTGGGGGTTCGCCCCAGTGGCCACCCTTCCATCTTGGAAGGTGGAGGTTGGGGGTTCAAATCCCCACATTCTCAGGGTGGAGTGGGGTGTGGAAAATTTCATTTCGGGAGTGGGTTTCGACTCCTACGTCCTGCAGGAGCGGGGGTAAAGTACGAGTAAGTGTTAGAGTAGGATTAGCGTAGGGAGAGGAAAAAAAAAAAAAAAAAAAAAAAGTTGGTTTGAGATGATGATGAACCACCGAACCATCACTTGGCTTCCCGAAACATGGCGGGAAGTTTCGGCACCAGCGAATGCAATTTTCTCGAGCTCCACAATCGCTTGGTTGCAGCGGGTTCCAGAGGCTCAATTATTTTGGTCGTTGATGAATCTGTATGCGCGTCTTTCTCCAGATGCCTCAATGGCATCTATCTTGTCGTTACCCCTCTTTATAGTAGCCAAAAATTACATGTGCGACACACCACTTCATCGTTTTACATGGGCACGCAATTTGGTCACCTCGAAAGTGCTCTCTATCCTCTTCTAGATGCGAAAATTGGTGATATGAAACCGTGAGAATCTAGGTGGACACAAGTGCATGTTCGGACATCTCTAAAGTGTTTTTGTGGAGAAATTTCGACAACGGCTTTACCAAAATCATGCCATTGTCGAAAAATTTGATGCTAAAGTAAAAGTAATATGAGAATTCTAATTCTGTGACCCCGCTTTACCTTAATTGTTATCGGAACAAACAACAAGTTATGCTTTAGGACAACGGGGCTCTTGGACGCCTTTTTTTTTTTTTTTTTTTTAATATAGTGATTGGGTCGTATTCGGAGCTAATTTCCGCACTTCCTTTTTATCAATAACTAAAATTGAGACAATTACATAGTATTAAAAGAAAATTCAATAACGTGTCGGTGTAAAATGAAAACAATTCTATACAAACACTCGTGAATACGATGAATTTGCGCACATAGATAGGACAATTAATCAAAATAGATCATGTGGAACTAAACTCCAAAAATAAATCAATTCCGTTGAAAGAAAAAGGAGAAACATCCCCCACATTAGATTTGTCTTTTATTCCCTTCTTGGGCGATCCTTGCAATACAGTTACCAAAATCCGTACGTTTTGATTCAGCTAGTGGCGCAGACCCTTCCAAAGTCACCCAATTTCACATGGCAAATATCAACTCTAAGATATCTTGCCTCCTACGCATCAAACTTTGGAAGCTACCATGATTAATCCGAAAATTATTGATTAAAGCAATAAGATTCTTTTTCTCCAGATGCAAAGCCTCTGCCACCTCAGCAACTTGGCCGGTTCATTTCTTGAATTTAGGATTACCCCAAGTCTCAATGTACAAGTTTCTCGTCTTTAATTTTGACCCGTCATCTCTTGTATATAGTTGGACATCGACTATGATACGGACCTAACTAATAAGTTGGTTCGTCAATTAGTAGGTCCGTATCAAAGTCAAGCCCGGGAATCTTCAAGACCTTCTTTAAACAAACCCCGAGGGGAGAAACTAAACAAAGACGCATGAGGGTACAAGTGCTGACAAGCCATAGGACGTTCCAGGAATCAAGGTTGTTCTTTCACTAGTGAAGACAAAGATAGGAGAACGGCAAGAACGAGGAAGTACACGCAAGACCCGGATTGGTTCATCCATTTCGACCGGATCACATGCGCAGCATTGCCACCGAATTCATATCTACGGGACAGCCCCGATTATTTTATAGTTCTTGTCCAGTGCGGGACACATCACCCGCCAGCCGATGCGTGTTGAATTCGAGAAAGGAACGGGTTGACAAATGGGGCTTTCTCATTTGTATTTTTTTTGTTTTGACTTGGAGCCGTAACGAAAGCGACGCATCTAGGATGGGGCTGCTCCCTACTTGCCAAGTTTGCGGATTTTTACCTCTTCTTCTCGCTGCTGTTTTTTACTGGGTTGGTTTGGGTTCTGGTTTGAAGTGAAACCAGATGCAATGAGATCCTGGAAATGGTGGGGTCGCCACTTGCGAATGGTTTGGCTGCTCCCGCTTCTAGGTGCGTGCCTGAATCATTGGGTGTCATCTTTTCTTCATATATCAATGAAAAGTTCACATGAGTGCTGTGAAAGAGAGAGAGAAAGAGAGAGAGAGAGAGAGAGAGAGAGAGCTGTCAGCTGTGAATGTGTATGGGGTGATTGCAAACAAATGGCTAATGCAACAGCTGTGTTTCGAAAGACAGAGACTGATAATGAAAATCACAGGTGAGTAGGTCAGCCCTTTGAGTTTCAGACTCTCTCTCTCTCTCTCTCTCTCTCTCTCTCAGTTGCAGTACTACATATAAATAAACATATTTGGTGAACAGATAAATGGGTATATGATTAAACATGATAAAATGCCAACAAATTCCCATTTGATGAAGCTTCGATCTGTCCTATCATACATGATTAAAGAGAGTCCCCTACTTTTAACGGACAAATCGGAATGCACTCGTTTTCCTTTTCTTGTTCCTTTTTTTTTTTTTTTTTTTTTGGTGACTATTGTGGTCACTAGCATCACTCAATATTTGCAGTTGCATCAAGCACTTTGCAGGACTAGCCTCCTTCACACATGCAATTTCCTTGGTATTACATTTTGCACCTACATCTTTTGGCATGTGAGAACTGAAAGAAAGGCGGTAAACACTAAGCTTGGAGAGAAATTTACCCTACGAAAACAGAAAATAAGGGGGCACCCCTGCTAGCACAATCAAAAGCAAGCAGAGATTCTGACATTTTTTTATGCATGACTACAACTAGAAAATTTTAATTACAGAATCAACTTCCCGGGATTCATTTAATGTTTCTCTGAAGATATTGTAAGTATAGACAAGCCAAAAAAAGGGGTATTTGAAGGAAGAGAATATCAAAGAAGCTTAATGTACATTGTCCACACCCCAAAAATGTGAAAAAAACAAAAAAGTGCAGAGAGTATGGTTTCTCTTCTAAAATCCCATCCACTCTCCCTTTCTTGAATTTATTTCAATCCTCAGTCCACTTCTTTAATAATTGTCCCAAGCCCGGTGGTACCCCACGGCCAAAGTCCAACACCATCCTCAACGTTCGCACACTCACGTTCGGCTTCCTTCCTGCCACATGATTCGGTGTCCATTTGCCCCACTCCCTCGAGCACTCTCCCCTACAGTTATGAAGGGTTGGAATAGACAGATGTTTCTTTCTGTTTTTTTAATGGTTATAAAAAGAATAAATCTTTTGAAGAAAGGGAAAGAGGAAGCGGTTTCTTGGTTTCCCTGCGACGTTCTTTTGTCCCATCTGCTTTTGGAAGCCAAAAAGATAAATTCAAAGCGAAGCAGCAGAAGGGCAATTCCAGTTTCAATAGAGCTCCCACACAATCTCTCTCTCTCTCTCTCTCTCTCTCTCTCAAGCAAGGAAAGGACATGAATGTTCCTAGTCTCTTGCTTCTGCCCATGTGGGTAATAAGCACGTCTTTTTTCTCGGCCGTTGTCATCACTGATGCCAGGCCAGACCCTGCTGTTTCCACCATTTTAGTCCCCCTCTCGCGCTCTCAGGAGGCACCCATTTCCCAGTTCTCTTCAGAAATGAGTGCTCAGTCTCCAGGTGAAGTTGTTAGCCTCTACATTTTGTGGGTGTTATCTTAATTTCTCGTGCATCAGTGGATTAGTTTGAGTTCTATCTGTTCACTGTGCAATTGAGTCAACTGGGTCACTTGAAATTTTGCATTTTGAACTGGAAAGTTTCGACCAAATGCATTTAGGTATGTAAAGTTGGAACTTTTGCAACTTGGTGCTATATCTTCCTCGGTTCTTCTGTTTCGCGAATTTCAAAATTTTCGTTCTGTGTGGCTGCTTAGTTGACGTTGGAAAAAGATAATGAAATGAAATTTGGACATTTTAAGTTCGTAATTTGAATTTTGTGACTGTATTTTGGTGGGAATAGTTAATCTTTAAACAGCAACGGAAGATTTATAAATTTATTCTTTCCGCTAATCTTTGTCCGTCAGTGATAAATAATATGGTCCATTCGATTCTTTTCCTGAGCTTCAAAGTGAAATAAGCCTACTAATCATCCAAAAACCTCTGCCAAATTTTTTGGAGTGGTGATTTTTGGAATAAAGCATCATGAGAATCCACCGTCGCAACTATTCCACGATCTTTTTCTCCTTATTGGCTGGCTGCCTTCTTTTTCGTTTCTCTGATAAAGATGGTGTCTGGGTTTTGAGTACTTTTTTTATATGTTCATTCCGATGGTTGGAGTTCTGATACATTGTTAAAGAAGCTTTATTTTAAGCAGGAATGGCAGAGGTCAAAGTAGTGCACCACCAGGATTTGAACAAGAAGATTCTGGTGGCACTCATTGTTGCATCTACTCTCCTTGCTGTGGTTTTGATTTTTCTCGTTTGCTTCTGGATAAATCTTTCGAAGAATTCGAAGAAGAGATCTAAAAGTAAGGGCTCAGCAAACACGGGTACGTTCCTGGCCAAAAGCATTTGCTTATCTTACTAATTATGCTTCACGTGAGTATCTGGTCTCATTTGCATCTCTCTTTGGTGTTTCATTTGAAGATTACGCTGGGGGACTTCCGTTGAACCCAATGGTGGGTAAATTGAATACCTCTGCTGTTATGGGCAAAAAGGGTCGTGCTGCTGTTTTTGAGTATAACCTCTTGGAAGCTGCGACCAATCATTTTCATGAGAGGAGCATTTTGGGCGAAGGTGGCCGTGGAGTTGTCTATAAAGCTTGTCTTAGTGAAAAGCTCCTTGCTGCTGTGAAGAAGTGGGATGATGCCGATCAGGATGCTCAGAGAGAATTTGAGGTGTTTTTCAGCTGATGATGTTGTCAAGATTGATTTCTGCTCTCTCTCTCTCTCTCTCATAATTTATAGAGTTTCTCTGTTTTCCCTTCCTCTGACAGAACGAGGTGAATTGGTTGAGTAAAATCCAACATCAAAATGTAGTCACTCTTTTGGGCTACTGCATTCATGGACAAGCGCGATGTCTCGTGTATGAGATGATGCAGAATGGGTCATTGGACACTCAATTGCATGGTTTGGACTCACTCTCCTCATATTGGTTTGAGTGAGATAAGATACAGAGTTATTGGTTGGTCCTTGATGGTTTTAGGTGTCTTTCTATCCTTACTTGATTCATGCTTTGATGGTTATCTAGGACCAACACATGGATCAGCTTTACCCTGGCACCTCCGTATGAAGATTGCTGTTGATGTCGCCAGGCAAGTCCGGCGCCAAATTGTCGTTGTTGTTGTGTTTATGTTCTACTAATTATCTTCCTTTTTCTGACGTGAATGAAATTCTTCCTGGAGTTCATACAGAGGATTAGAATTTCTTCATGAACGGTGCAACCCTCCTGTGGTGCATAGAGATCTTAAATCATCAAACATTCTCTTGGATTCAGACTTCAATGCTAAGGTTGACTGACTTTCTGTGCTTCTCTTGTTGCATTTCTTTCTAGAGGAGAGGAGTTGTTTTGTTCCTGCATAAATCTTCTGAATGTCGTTCATTTAACAGCTTTCTGATTTTGGGCTCGCTGTGAGTGCTCAAAACAAAAATAATGTGAAGATCTCTGGCACGGTGGGTTATTTGGCACCAGAGTACCTGTTGGATGGTATGTTCTGTTTCTTCTTTGATCATAGGAAGTCACGATGAATGCCTATTCATCAAGTTGTGCTTAGCGCACAGAATTTCTTTTCCAAGTGTCAGTGATATGACTTGATGTTCTTTTGATGAGCCTGACTTGCATAGCCTGCTGTACTTGCTGTTTACTTCTGCTTTTGTGTCGCCGCTTTTCAAGATTATATCTAAATATTTCCCAGTCTCATTTATATGTGCACCTATCATGGTGATTCAGACTTTGTTTTTTCCTTAGACTAAAATGATTCTTATCAGGTAAATTGACAGATAAAAGTGATGTCTACGCTTTTGGAATTGTCCTCCTAGAGCTTCTGATGGGAAGAAAGCCTGTGCAGAAGACGGAATCGAATCAATGCCAGTCCCTAGTAACCTGGGTATGTTTCCCTTGAACTCGGTAGAAGAAGGCTCTCATTTTTGGCATTTTTTTTTTTTTTTATCCGAATTTGCTTATTAAATTTTGTCGTCTTCTTTTTGAAACTTAATTACACGTACTCCCTAACATGCAGGCCATGCCTCAGCTCACTGACAGATCAAAGCTTCCAAACATTGTCGATCCTGTCATCAAAGACACGATGGATTTGAAGCACTTATATCAGGTATTCGGATCGAATACACTTTTTTCTTAGTAATTGGAACTTCTCACCCTCTGCTTGTTACTTCATCAATCACCTATTTAATGATTGATCAGGTCGCTGCTGTAGCAGTACTATGTATTCAACCAGAACCGAGCTACAGGCCATTGATAACGGATGTTCTGCATTCTCTAATTCCGCTTGTTCCTGTCGAGCTTGGAGGGTCCCTCAGAGTAACAGAACCTGTTCCAACAGTTGGCCTTGACCCTTCTGACTGAACTAAGGATGGTTTTGACTGGCATTTACTATTCGGCTACAGTTTCATCCATGCCCAATTTCTTCTTGTCAAGGGGGATTAATTTAGCATGGTTCTTCTTGTTTGATCCTAACAAGTCATTGGAATCAGGATAAAATTGGACTTACAGGCATTGCTCCCCAGTCTATCTTCGTGCTGCTGTATATTTTAATGAACACTATGTATATGTTCTTCTAGTGATTTGCTAACAATTTCTTCATGCATTGCCAGACGGAAATTTCTATTTCTGACCAAATTAATAGGATTTACTCCTTTTTCTGTGTACTGCATAGTGATTTTCTGTGCAAACCGCGAGAGAAGCCGACGAGATCTGAGATTCTGAGAGCAAATTCTTTGATCTGATATGTTTCGCATGAATTGTTCTTCATCCTTACAAGTTGGACTGCCTAAAAATGCACATGAAGTCTTCATGTGTGGATATCGTCTTTCCCTTTTTGTTGAATATATATTGCACATATTGCCAGTAAAAAGTACATATGCATTGCACACATTGCATACCATCCTTATCAGGTAAAAAAGAAAAAAAGGAAGAATAGTACTCATGGATCCTGGTGTAATATTTGATTATATGATTCTTCAGAGTGACTGAGCCAAATATCATATCGAATGAAATTTGACTTCATTCTTCAGTGATGCTCTCCAGCCTCGGCTGCCAATTGTCATAAGATGCAAGCCCTTTCGGAGACCCTCTCATTCCCCTTCTTGTAATGTCCTTACTCCTCTTTCGGCCAGTGAGTTCCCTCGTCTCTGAAGACCCGAAGCTACTCGACGATCTCAAATCTTCGGTGTCACTTTCGGGATTGGCTTTGAGCTTTGTTCCTTTAAAAAAGCATACAAAGCAGCCATCCCCGGAGAAACACTCGTCCTCCATCTTTGACCAGCAAGTCGTGTCCATTTGATCTTCTACCTTGATCGCGTCTTGCGGCTTGGCCTTGATGTTGGGACTCCGGAAAGGAGAAGGAAAAGGAGAAGCGGACGGAGAGTACTTGAACGAAAGGCGTTGGAGCTTCCTGATGGTGCTTATGGGCACGATATAGAACTTCTGGCCCAACATTAGCATAGTGTCTGGCGCAACGATAGCCCACGGCTGCTGAAACACGTGAGGGTAAGCGACGCAGCATCTAGGGTTGTGAAGCATGATCTCGGCCACGAGAACCGGCCTGTCATGGAGCTCGATGTGCCCGCCAGGGTGGACAATCTTGACCAGCATGTTCCTCGTGCTGCTTGTGCAGAGCCATCTTGAAGGGGTCATGTTTTTTCTTTTTCCCGGTCGTGGTGAGAGAAGGAAAGTGAGATTGCAAAGTTGTATTATCTCCCCTGGCAGATAAAGCGTCTGCTGCACCGTAGGATTTGCCAGGAATATCCAAGGAGATATTGCCCTGTATCTTCCTGGGTATTTTAGACTCATCCTCCTCTTTTCTTGTCTCGTTCACTTTCATGGTAAACATCGCAGCTAACGACGATCGGGCCAAGCATTATTTGATTAATTAAAGTTAGGCAAATTTTGTTGGCACTCATTTTCGACTTTCATGGTTTTTGAGGGCATGTTCAACACGGTTGACGGCGAAAGGAGGGATCACATCACAAGAAGGAAAGCTCTTGTTTAAAGCGAACACACGAGCGATGATTTCTACTCCAGAGGGTTTGTACATTTGCCTTTGCACCTTATTCCCAGTCATAATTGGCAAGGAGACTTCGGGGACTGCCATTTCTTATGTATATATATCCCGGCGTACATGGAGGGTAGGTTTTTTCCCCTTTCACTCCTAATCTAAGCCTAAAGAACGCATCCTTAAACGTTCTTCGGTCCTTTGTTTACGATTCAAATTTGATCCACACGCGATGACCTACACAAAGGGTCAAATTTTGTTCCAATATATGGTCCTTAAGACTTGTGCCGAGCGCCTGCCAAATCAAGGAAATTACCTTGTGGGCTTCATTGTTAAGAGGCTAAATTTTGGAAGGGCTGTTGCAGACACGGTGGCAAAAAAGACCCTCCTTTTGGAATGTACGACAAGATTCCCGCTTTCCCTCTCTCTATCGATGAAGCCAAGATGGTTGACTTGACTCGGAAGGAAACCTGAACTGAAGCTGATTTCTGAGTAGTGGAAATTCCTAGAACCCGTGGAAAGGAAACCTGAAACTGGACTGCTGTAGAGTCAGACATGTAAATAATTTTATCCCTTTGCACATGGAAGTAGTGTCCAGGAGACGGAATACCTTGTCATTTCTTCTTCACTCGGCATGTCCTTCGTGTTCACACTTCGCCTTTCTCCATCATCAGTTATCTCAGGTTGGAAAAACTGAGTGATTTGTCGGGGGAAGCAGTTCGGCGTTGCTTCCTTCCCCTCCATGCTACTAGATCCAAAGATGCGGTTAGGTCCAAATCTCATAATGTGCCAATTCCGCAGTTCTGGCACAGCAGATGTCTATTCTTCCCTGAAAGTGCATATAGAACACAAACTTAAATCTTACAGCAGCAGCAGATGCAGCAAGCTGTGAGATCTGTTGCAATGATATTATGACTATGGCTTCCTGGGGGTTGAGCATGGTGAAACAAATCTAAAACTTTCTTTTGGGTTGAATTTCAGCAGGATAATGAAAGCTGTGTCGATGTCTTTCGGGTCCTTGCCAGAAGAAAAGCCAAAGTACAAGATAAATTAATAAGAGGGACTGAGTGTGAAGTGTTTATCTTGGGGACAATTGCATTAGTTTATGTGCTCATAGTGATAGAAGAACCTTCAGAATGGGCGCTTCTTTCCTTCAGAATTCTGTAAAACTCAGCCTCGTTAACAAGAATTGGAAGGAATTAATAAACTTGTCCTAATTTTCAAGTTTCTTAATTTATTTCTTCGGCGAAGGCCAGCACTTTCACTAGCACTCTCGTGCTGGGGGATCTCCAAATGGTGATGACGGAGAAATTTAGTGCTTCTAGGATTTCACTAGCACTCTTATATTTTCATTTGTGAACAAGGGTCTCCTCCATTCATCTCTCAATTTTATCCATCATTGGACTGTCTAAATATTTTTTCCTGAACTCCTTTCCCTCTCTACCAGTTTTCCCTGTTTCTGTTCTCTGTCAATTCTGTTTATTGGTCTTGTCTTGCATATGATCATTTCAATCTGCCATATAAACTCGTTTCACAAATGATATGGTGGCTGACTCTTATTACAAAGAAGAAGAGAAAACGTTTCTAGCATAACCAGCCTAGGCAGTAATTTCTTTAAAATAAAAGAAGCGCATGCACAGTGAAATATGAGAGCTTAGACCAGCAGTCTTGTCAATTTTGCTAGCAACATTCTCTCAATTACAGCCAGGCCTTTTTCCAATTTCAAGGATGGATCTGGGGAAGCCATGGTATCCAATGATGTCCAACTACTGGAACTGTTCAGGTTGTTGGTTGATCCTCAATGTCGCCAAAAGGAGGAAACACATCGTTTACTGATAAGTCATCTTGCAACTCCAATTTCTTGACCTTGTTTCTTCCGATGGAAAAGCGGATGAACTATAGTTGACTTGTCGGCAATGTCTAGGTTCTAGCGACCTTATTTGCTTGGAAATGCTTTAGTTTTATCTTCTATGCCAGATTGGAAGTGATTTGTGAAGAGACTAATCTACGCTCGACTATTTATCAAAGTCAATGGGATGGCATATAGCTCGAGCAGTTTAATCGTTGGCTTTTGTAAAAGTTTGCTGTGTAAGAACTTTTCTTGGAATAAACTAGCGATGCCTAGACGATGACCGAGAAAAGGTTTACTCGTTACATTGCTACTTAAGCTTCTTTGGGTAAGCAGACCTAAGTGAATAAGGTCATGTGAGATTCACACTCTGTTCTTCCTTTTTTTTTGAATTATAATGAGACCTAAAACCATGTGCACTGCAACATGCATGGAAACAAACTCCACATGTAGATAAGGTTATGAACCAAGGGAAGGCACGGACCAAGAGTGGAATACTAAAAGACCCAGAACATACCATATCTATATAGGCCCTAGACCCAAAAAAAGAGAGAGAAAAACAGAGACATCATCTGAGAGAGAGAGAGAGAGAGAGAACAAATTTGGTGCCAATCCCATCTAAAACAAGCCATAGACAGTGATGCATATGCCACAGGACTTCATGTCTCGGCTTTTGGTGAGTTTTGGACATCATCTGCAAGCGCATGACTAATTTCAGGTCCATAGAATCCAATTCACATGATGATCAAGATCCAAAGTTAAAAACATGGGACTTGCAATCTCTGTCTGTCTGGGGCTATCATTCAGATGGTCAGCCATATGATAGCCTGTTTGTCTACCTCATCATGCCACTTCCTCTCTCATCTTTAAAATTGAATCTCTTTTGACTGCTTTGTCCTTGTTTTTCTTTCATCATCACAAGATATTCATGTTTGCAACATGCAATCATATTTCCAGTTTGGTGCTGTACAAAAGCAGTAACATCACTTCAGTTAAATTAAGCTGGGCTATCAAGCTTCCTCCCACATACATCTTTGGGCAAAGAATTTAAACCCTAATGGATGTTAACGTTAATCTTGCTAAATGGTAATTGAGTACCCCAGGGATTAATGTTTGGTGGGAGACAAATTGAGATTCATAATGATGAAGCATGAGTTTACAACAGGATTTAGATTCCACCATCTTCTCAATGATTATACAATTAGTAAATCAGCTCAAGCAGCTTTTACCCAAAGGAAGAAAAAAAAAACAACCAGCACAGAACTAAGTTTCATACCACAATAAGGGGGAAAAAAGGTTGAGCTGGTGAAAGCTGCACAGTTTCCGCATTCCAGAATTAAATTTTTTCCCATGAATTTAAATTTTTTTTCTCTGTGGAAAAAATTGAGTGAGTGTCAATGAAATTCCCCTGGGAGAGAGAGGGAAAATTATCTTTGATGGGCAAAACAAAGAAAGGAAGGGTCCATTGCAGTAAGGCCAGATACAATTCATAAGTAATGTCATTTATAATGTCTAATGGAAATAAAATTACTAAGAAATACCAAGAGATGACAGGAAGAAGATTCTTTAGTCATTAGGGAAACAATAACATCATGGGTGAGAGCATGAAATTTCTCATCAAAAAAGAAAAAGTAAAAAATTTTGAGACTTCTTTTTCTAAAAGCATAGAAAAAGATTTCATTTCATCATCGTCCTCCTCTTTCTGGATGATCATAAATCTCTGAGTTCTACATATCCAGAGTGATGGGATTTAGTTTTGAGTTACTCAGCTTCAACCAATGGGCGCAGGTGAATCGCCTTTTAAGTTTTTCAGCAATAGGATCTGCGTCCATTTGCATGCTCAAATCTTGTTGATTTGAGCAAATCAACATTTAATTATCGATTTCTGCCTGCCAAAGCAGCCTGAGACATTGATTTGTGGGACCATGGTGTTGGGAGATGCTAGATCTTGCAAAAGAAAACTTGGGCGCCATGTTGCTGAATAACCTAAGCACACCAAAGGTTTACCATTCTTTAAGCAAGCTCCAAAGGACAATCCTTTGCTTACTCGACAATCATGCTTCATGATGACAAGGATTATAAACTATAATATCTTGCTGAGCATGTTCACTGTGGTG
Organism: Eucalyptus cloeziana; assembly: GCA_014182715.1. Lineage (NCBI taxonomy): Eukaryota > Viridiplantae > Streptophyta > Magnoliopsida > Myrtales > Myrtaceae > Eucalyptus > Eucalyptus cloeziana. The sequence goes on from CM024639.1 coordinate 43,152,860, forward strand.
ATACTGCACTAGAGGAACGAGCGAGGACTTATGTAGTTCTCGTGCAGGGTGATCAGGAGGAGTGAGTGCATTGGTCAAAAGTGTTGTTTCTGGAGATGATAACAAAGTCCCTTGTCAGCTTGTGAAAGCAAGTGAGAAAACAATGAGAATGTACGTCTAGATGTAGACATGGCTCCATCACTGCCAGTTGCACCAACAAAAAAGGACGATCTTTGTTCACACTGGAAGAGGATGTTGGCGAGTTTGTTTGTGAACTCAGATCGAAAATGGAGGGCTCAGACCGAATGGGACAACAATCTCTGCTGAATGGCCCCAAGGAAAAGACACTCTTTCTGCAGCAACATCGGGCATGAACCCTTTTTATTTGTCCTCTTTCATTTGGGTATTCCTATTTCCCTGGATTGGAGCTCGTGTTTTGCGTGGTAGGGTCGAGAACCGTTCGCAATTGCATGACACGGGCCCTCTAAATCTCTCTGTTGTTGGGTGTCCAATTAGATAAATCAAACCATCCTTCTAAATTATGAACGTGCCAGTTAATCGTATGGTTTTACCCTCCTTGTAGCCTCACCCGCTTTTCAATTCCACTGGTATTTTCATGTCATTTTGAGAGCAGTTCGCAGTTAAGCTCTAGTATATTTAGCGTTGCTCCCAATTAGGATCATCGTCACTTTAACCACGGAAAGAATAGAAAAGATAGAGGTTGCGGGACCATGTCTCCATGCAAAGGAGGCAGGACAAGAGAGCTTTCACACTTCTTTTGTGCTTTGGGATCCGTGGATCAGCTTCATGATAGGTACTTCATATAACAAGGATTTTTCCACTTCTCCTCATCCCTTCCTTCTTGCTTGCTTCTGACTGATTATTGGAAAGACAAGAGGAGCTTACATAAGAAAATAGTCAATTTAAGCTACACATGAAAGATCCACCTTGACCTAACTTAACTGGGCAGAGTCTTTGGCATTTCATACCAATGACCTAGGATTGAATCCTACGATCTCTTCAGGAAAGGGAAAGAAACTACCTATAGAAAGAAAAGAGCTAGCAGGTTAGAAGCTATGTTTGAATTGCAGAGCAGAGCTCAATTGACCCATAATCGAGTAATTCCTCAATCATCTGCTCTATATGGTCGTCCTCAAGTGGCCTAAATTGCTGAACACTGTTGTCTCCTTGGCCTTCATCACTATCCCAGTTCATCTCATGCCACTGGACAACGGTTGGTTTTTCCTCTGACCACCCACCCGCTCTTTGATCTCCATTTCTTTCGCTGCTGGTTCGATCCCCTTCCCGCCTGAAATGCCTGGGATGTGAGTCGTCGATCTCTTTTTTCGCACTTTTCTTGGCCAGCTGCAGAGATGCCAAGTGACATTTGTGTAATTTGGCGGCTAAAGTTGCCGAGAGAAGCTTCGACGAGGACGTCTGAGGCTCATTCGGATTGTAGGGAAAGTTGGTGCGTGCTTTCGGCCCACACATGAGCCTAGCAGCCTCATCATATGCCCTGGCTGCGTCCTCTGCCGTTTCGAATGTGCCTAACCATATCCTGGTCTTACTGCATTAGCAAACAAGGAACAAGTGCAAAACTTTCAGGTTAAGCAAAATGTGCAACATAACCATCAATGAAAGAACCGGTTGTTGAGGGTGAAATTACAGTAAAGGGTGGCGGATTTCGGAGACCCAAGAGCCCCAGTGGCGTTGCCGGACACCTCGATATCGCTGCTGAGTTCGAGTCATCAGCGATGTGCAGTAGAGAGAAGGAAACGTTTGAAGGTGTTTGTGATATGTCTGAATGAAAAATGAGCTATTGCCGTAGCTTGAGAGGGGAAGATCTATACTAAAGTGTTATAGGCCAGAGAGTGACTTATATAGCAGCTGTTTTTGCGGCCTTCTAGCAATCAGGTCGTTCATGGGACCCGCCATAACTTTATTTTCTCTTTCCCTTTTTCTTTTTCTGAGTTTTTTACGTCGTTTCTCTAATCTTTCTATATAAGAGATCAATGTTGTCTTGGTAAGAGAAATTTGAAAAGATGCTGATCATACCATCATTGTTTACTAATTACCTTATCGCTTTTCACTCTGGTATGTTGATCCTAGGAATCTTTTACTGGTCAGGTAATTTTCGTTGAACTGTTTATTTTATACCAAGCAAGAGAATCACACGACTAAATCTTCATGTTTGATCCACCAAAGAGCTAGATCACGCTGGATACAATCAATCAACAATCACTCAAGCAACTTGAAATCAATAACGGAGCCACAGAAATATATGGACAGATCACGTCTGTTGTTGGCAGTTCACATTGGGCGAATCTCATGGCGTTGTGGTGAAACATGATGCAAATCTACCTAAATTCCAAAGGAGTCACAGCATGTTTTCTAACTCCTGCGCAGCAAGGGAGAGAACGGTGCCTGATATGCGAGTTTAATCTTGATATGTGCATGAAATTTCTGCTGTTCAACATATAGAACTACTGATATTCATCTGGTATTGATGTTTTTTTGTACTTGTTATAGGAGTTGATGGCAATCAATGGGGTGTAGTGATGTTTGTCTCTATTATATCAGGTTCCGAACATGGGTTCGTGGCTCACATCAGACATTTTATGCATAGAAAACCAAACCCATATGCCCCTGCTCAGGTGAGGACAGATGCCTTGTCCTGACGTAATTTTCTGCCCACGCCTCTGTCTCTCTCTCTCTCCCCCCATTGCTATCATCAGATGGCATGCTAATATAATATCGTGGATCATTCCAATGTTCCGAAATATCGAAATATTAAAAATGATCACCACTAAAAAGTGACATCATATAATCAAAAAGCATATTAGGTTGGTGATATCATGTCGGCATTACATGAAATGCTCCTCCCTCTCTCTGTATGGAAGTGTCTGTAGACTAGCAGCTGCTATGTTTGACCATTAGATGATCTTGTAGCCCACGTTAGCCAATCTCAAGCATGCAAGAAAAGCAAGATGCTTGACATCTACTGGGCTCATGCAGTGTTAGCTGATTAGGTTGCGGCATACCCACATGCCATGCTATTTTCTTTTTCATTTTTTTGATGTGTTGCAAGCCAACCAATCACTTGCACTAAGCAGCATGGACAAATGGCATATCGCAATGCGCGTTGATGAAGCAGAGACAGGGACATGTTACATCACTGCCACTTGGAAAATGTCGTTTATGTATTTGAGAATTGGAGCCTTTTTACTTACACCAACTTGGCTCTTTGATAAGGCCATATCAGCGCCCTTCTGGGGATAGCAAGAGGTGAAATTTTGAGCTCTGCATTCGAATCATCACCGCTGCAGTCTAGTCTAGAATTCTGGGTACTGAAATAATCTATTACATATCCGGCATATTCTTCACTTTATAGTTTTAGGTGAGACCACGACGGCCTCGATCCGCCTCCTCGAGATTCTCTTTTCACCCCAAAAAATGTCTTGGGTAGTCATCGCTGCCCTGGTTTCGCGCATATCTACGAGTCCCTTTAAGATTTGCCCTGAGTATTCGTGCACTGGGATGACACAACATCTGCTACTATTCAATGCTTCCTTCTTTGCTTGTCATTTCAACTTCATCTGCGCCTCTATTTTCTCCCTTCGAGCAGGCAATAAAGGGGAAAGAAATGCTAAAAACGGCTATGGAAGCATCAGCCAAAAGTATCCGAGGCAGGATTCAAGTTTTGAAAGTCGACATTTCACGAGCCGAGGATCCCTAAAGGCACGGGCGAAACTGAAGACTTCCTCCTCGTCTTGGCAGGTCTGGTACAACGCGCGACACTGGACTTTGCCGCGATCTATGAAGACTAATGCGCAAGAACATTCAGGCGACATAGAGAGAGGGCCAAAAACAGTGTTGAATCGGGCGCAACCGGTCCAGCACTTTAGGGGACATCTCTTCCTAAAGGCGCTTCAGTCGTTGGGATTCGTTCACAGACACTGCTAAAAAAAAAAAGTGGTTCGTCTTGCGACTTTGAAAAGGTATATGTTCAGGCGTGCTTTAAATGGTCATGCATACATCCAAAAGACAGGACGTAGATTGGTCTTGTTTCTTTCTTTTATTCCAATCCATGATAAAACAAAGAAGGAAAAAAAAAAAATTATCTTTTTATGAATTTCTACAGCCCTTTGCACAATACTTTTCTTGAAATTTACTCTTTGGAAAAAGTCTAAAGTTCGCCCCTGCAACGCACTTGAAGAATAATTTTTCTTTTTTTTTTTCCAAAGCTGTGCATTGATGCGTCGCAATCCAAAATCTGAAATCATTGACTAACTACATGGTTCCATCCTTGTGTTTTTCTAGATTTGAAAAAGTACATACATACGTTTTCTCACTAACTTTCGTAAACAAGTCCCCATTCATCTTGGTTGTCTTCTCAATACCAGCTTTCACTTGAAAGCTGCTCGGGGATGATTGCCAAACGCTCCAATATTTCCCCACGAGACTTTGTAAGCCGAAAGTTTCTTGGAAAAGCTAAACCAAACGCGCATTTAGTATTCTAAAAAATTACGGTTGAATCGGTCTTTTTTCCGCCATCCTCCATGGATTTCTAGTGTTTCGTGAGGTCACATATGGAATGTTGTTCTGTGCTGAGAAAACTTGATTATTGGAAAATTTTTCGAAAAATCCTAAAACGATTGCGTGGTGGTCAATTGAGTTCTAAAATTTCCATTTGTGTCAATTTAATTTTGAACTTTATTTATTTATTTATAATTTTTCAATTCAGTCGTAAAGTCTTTCAATTGTGCCAATTTAATCTTAAACTTTTTAAAGAATTTTCGATGTAATTATTTCGATTAATTTTGATCGCAAATCATTAAAGTGGCGGTCTAGTCGGGTGAGACTGACCCTCACCAGCCATGGCTAGTGCTAGCCATTGATAGAAAGAGAAGTGAAAGAAAAAGAAACAAAGAAAAGAAAAAAAAAATATATATTAAGAATTTGTAAATGTCCATGTTATCGGATCGTGCCATGTAGAACTGACAGTGTCCACGTTAACAATTTTTGTCTAAATTGACCGGATAAATTTAATTGGCAAAATGTAAAAAAGTTTAAAACAAAATTGATCCGATTGGAAGGTTTAAGAATTGATTGGTACTAATGCAATAAATTTAGGTCTTTTTTTTATACTCTCTTAAATAAAGTGGTAGTAAGCTTTCCGAAAAGTTGGTAGTGTGAAAGGGTAAAGTATCGCAGGTTCTTCCAAGAAAGTGTCAAGTAAGTTATCAATTTTTTGGTTGCCAGCGTGTTTTGATGGCGACCAGCGGTTCCAAGAATTTCTAAGCATGAAATTGATATTTCCAATTTCACATGGACCGGATAGCAGAATCTGTCCCCATTCCCCTAGTACTTTCAAATGGGTCGCAATGTATTTCGCTCGGGCTTAGCCCTTTTGATTTTATTAGAAAATCAAATAGGAACGCACTAATTTAAAATACTGTTAGTGATATATAAAAAAAGAAAAGAAAAAGAGTTACTTGTAAAAGCCGGTATGCTATTAAGACATTTACCGATGTTGATTTGATCGATCCTATGTAAGTTGAGGCCGATATATTACTAGAAAAGTTGACAATCTAAAAATGAACAATATATAGTGGATAAAGCCTCATTCAAAGTGGTCAGGCACCGGCCTTTAGTGTTTGAATAAGATGTCGTTTTATAATTTGAGCGCGCATTAAATAAGTGTGGGGAGGAAGTAAAAGACATGGAAGGAACCGAGACAAGAATATTGTAATATCTCCATTAATGCATATATTATTTTGGTTTATACATTAACTAAGTGGGCAATTTGCAAAGCGATCCATGATATTGAATGATCATAACAATAGCTTGGCTTGATGAAGTAATTGGAGAAAATTATGCAAACTTCCTGAAAAATGAAAACACACGAGAAATGCCAAGAACGATTGGTTCCATCGACTTGGAACCAAACCGAACCTTTCCGGGATCAATCCGGGAACAAGGCCAACCTTTAAGTAATATAACTACCATTTCAAGAAAAAAAAAAACATAGCATGTAAATGATGTGCAGCATAGTGGTTAAAATATTGATGGATTTTCTGCTCTTCTCCCTTTTGGTAGTTATATTATTTTACCTAAAAAAACAACTATCAAACCGATCCTGCTAAATACTTGAACGTGAGAAGAGGACTACTTAAAACCAGAGCCGAGAAAAAAATGTTCGGTGGCCTGAAAGCCCAGATCGGCCCGCCAGGATTGCTTGAAATTTTGAAGTCTTTGGGATCCCGGGCTGGCCCTCCGGACCAAATTAAATTTTTATTTCGGGCTGGGCCAATCTTTCGGATTTCCTATACTTGAAGCCCAAATGTCATGGCCCGACCAGAAAAAAATAGAGAGTTAACCCCAACACAGAGTAATACACTCGTCACATTTATTTCGATCAATATTTATATCACAAAAAATCTCAAACCAACGCATTGGTATCATATTTATTTAGAGTTAATTTTTGAAACCCTTAAACTTCCGTATGATATCTTGTTAAATTTTTTACACGGAAACGCATGCAATAGACAACTCGAATAATCAGTGTATAATGTGAATTTGATGTTGGAAATTTGGGTTTTCTTATGTCCATATGTGGAAACGAGATTTGAAGAAAATGAGTAGAGATTAGAAACTCTGCTAATTTTGCTTTAAAAGCTCAGTTATGTTTCTCAGATTTGCTAAAATCTCTAATTCCGTCATAAGATTTTGGTAAATTTCTTGTGAGCGTCCTAATTTAAATTTTTTGTGATACCAAAATCAATATAGAGTAATGATTGTGATGGATGTATTGATATGGGACTTTTTGTGATATGAAAATTAGTTCGGACAAATAAGGCGCGATTCCACCGCTTTGAAGTTTTCGGTAACATGGAAAAATTAATTTGGGATTTTAAGTGGATTAAACAAAAGAAAAGAAAAGAAAAAATGCCCTAAACCTCATTTGCTCGTTCCCCTTCACTCAACAGTCGCTCGAGGGCGCTGCTTCTCTCTCTCTCTTTCCCTCCCCACCGCCGCGCTTCCTCTCTCCCCCTCGCCTCGCCTCCGTCGCTCGCCGGCCGTCGAGATCCGCCGCGACGGCGCGACCGCTCGCAAGCCGGCGATCCTCCACGAGCTTCGGGCGGCCCATTAGCAAGTCTCTCAGTCTCTCTCTCTCTCTCTCGTTTCGCCGGCGACACCACCTCCTCCAAGTCCACGAGCTTCAGTACCAATCACGATCATCAAAGTGAAGACGCATTCATCGTTCGTATGTAAAGGACCTCTCTAGGCCAGGAGAAACACAGGATTCGCTGTTCCCCGAGGTGACGCGAGACGACTGGCGCCGAGTAATAATGGCGTCCACTTCTCTCCTTCCTTCTCCCGGTAAGTTCTCTCTCTCTCTCTCTCCTTCTCTTCTTCTCTTCTGCAACTTATTGGAGCATTTGGTGATTCTCGCATTCTATTAGTCTTTTCCAGCGCTCTAGAGTTTGGTCATACCGTCCATTGGATCTTACCGTCGATGGAAGGATGCTATGTTTGGCTGTCTGACCTAATTCATGAAGTGCGTGAGTCGACGATATTTGCATTCGATATACTGTGGCAGTGAAGCTCTACGCAAAACCAAATGTGGTTTTTCTGTCATAAAAACCAAAGTGTAGGAAAAAATTGGAAACGTTAATTATTAATTGTAAATGTACAAAAGAGAGAGAATAGGGTGTTGGGGATTCATAGATAGCTTTGTATAAGTTTTTGTCTACTATACTTGATTCATTTATGGGTTTGGATTTTCATAACCCGTGCAAAAATTGGATATACATTTGAAGGGGATGCCAAGTTATGATAGGTATGTACATCGGCGATACGGAAATAGGTCGAACCTAACTTTTAATTTTATTGAAGATAAAGGTGTTTGTAGTTTGCATGGTCGAATTGTTGTCCATCCATAATTATATGTCCTCTTGTTGAATCATGACGGCTTACTTCGATTTTGCCGCAGTCCCCAGGATCGTATACATATGAAACTCTGTTGAATCCTTCACGAAACACGGGGTTATAAGTTGGTGTTGGTTGTCTTGTGTCGCCTTGGGGAATTTTGTGATTCTTGGCTAGATAGGCCCTTTACATACAAATGATAAAAGCCTCTTTTCACTTTAATAATCGTGACTGTATACTGGAGTTGGTCGGTAAAATAGTTGTGACTTGTCCTTAAAGAGTTCTTGAATTTGAAGTATCAGCAGCACCTGTGAAAGGAAAATTAAGTTTTTGGGGAAGAGTTTCTCAAGAACTTGGAGATTTTCTCCTTTGAAGAAGTCTGTTTACATTGTAGGTGCCAATTTTGAGGATCCTTCTATCATCTCCTCTTCTCTTTGTCTAGTAATCTATGCCTAAAAATTATAACATGGAAGGAGACTTAAAATTGGATCAGGCAGAGCGCGTTGGAGGGAGTGGGTTTGTTATTGCTCAGAGATGGTCATTAGGGATTCTTTGATGGACGTCATTAGTCTGTGGCATGTTAATTACAAAGGCACAAATCTTTGATCACTTTGATATTCTTAAATCATTCTTTGCCTTTGCTGATCATGGCTTTCAATGGACATCATCTTTTCCAACTTGTTATGCTATGAAAATCTTCAAGTTCAAGATAGTTTTAGGTCCTGATAATTGGCTTTTGTGTTCTCATCTGGTGTTTCAGATGAAGTTTGCTACACTAGACACAGCTTCTCGACTGCTTCAACCTGTGGGGTATACAGTCATGCAGGGCCATCGGACTCTGATGTTTCCATAAAACTAAAGAAAAGGAGGATATCTTTTTGTCCAAGTTCCTTGTCAAATCGGCTTTTGGGTGAGAGAGAAATTCCTTTGCCTATTTTAGAGTTTTCCGACTATTTTATTGAACCTTGCCTGGAAGAACTAGCCACTCGGGAGTTTGAAGATCCTGGCTATTTGAGTCGAGTTCAGAATTTTACAGTAGGGAGGTTTGGTTATGGGTTCGTTAAGTTTTTAGGAGAGACAGATGTTAGAGGGTTGGATTTAAATGAGATTGTGAAGTTCGCAAGGCATGAACTAGTTGTGTACGGAGATGAAAGCTTGAAGCCTTCAGTTGGCCAAGGACTCAACAAAGCTGCTGAGGTTACCTTGGTTCTACAAATTGGATCGCTTGATGAGGGGCGACTGGGTGATATGGTCACAAGATTAAGACGGAGCACAGAAAGACAAGGTGCCAGCTTCATTTCATTTAATTCTACAAAACGTGCATGGAAATTCTTAGTTCAACATTTTAGTAGATTTGGTCTGAGTGACGATGATGAGGAAGATATTGTTATGGATGATCCCCCAGCCGTTCAAGATCCCGCAATGGAAAATGACGGGGAGATTTCTGATGATGACGAGGAACCTCGAGTTAATCCAGTTGGGCCTGACCTTTCTCATTCTCTTCCTGCTCATCTTGGTCTTGACCCGGCAAAGATGAATGAAATGAGAATGTTGATGTTTCCTGACGATGAAGAGGAGCTTGAGTACATAAATGAGATACCTCCTGGAAAGTCATCCTTAAGCAAAGATTATGCGAGATCGTCCTTTCAGAACTCTGCCCAGAGGATGACTCATAAAGTGAGTCCTCCTGTGGCACGAAGGACACCATTACCTTTGCTTGAGTACAAACCTTGTCCTGCTGACTCTAGCTCTCCAGGAGCCATTCTTTTGATGCAACAAAATAAGGATATGCCTTTGAAGGCAGCAAGAGTGGAAGGGTTTAAACTGGACACAACACGTGAGACCCCTTTAACTGGACACTATTCGAGGAATATTGTTGATGCTGGCCTTTTTATGGGTAGGTCATTCCGAGTTGGTTGGGGTCCAAATGGTGTCCTTGTCCACTCAGGTGCACCTGTAGGTAGCAAGGACTCACGGAGGGTTTTATCTTCTGTAATTCACATAGAAAAGGTTGCAATTGATAAAGCCGTTAGAGATGAGAGCAACAAAGTCAGGAAGGAGTTGGTTGAGTTGGCTTTTGATTCCACATTGAATTTCCATGAGTCATTAAATCACAAAACAAAAGAAGTCGAGGTTGGGTCTTTCAAACTCAAGCTTCAAAACTTGGTTTGCGACCGCTTAACACTGTCAGGAGTATGCCGAAACTACATAGATATAGTCGAGAGACAGTTGGAGGTTTCTGGGTTGTCTTCATCTGCCAAAGTGATTTTGATGCACCAAGTGATGGTCTGGGAGTTGATAAAAGTTCTTTTTTCTGAAAGAGAGAATAATGGGCAGTCAAAATCAGTAGGTGCTGACAATGAGGAAGATGTGATGGAGGATATCAAAGATGGTTCACCCGAAGTTGACCCTGAAGCACTTCCTCTTATTCGAAGAGCAGAGTTCAGTTACTGGTTGCAAGAGTGTGTTTGCCACCGTGTACAGGCAGAAATAAGCTCAATAAGTGAGTCGAGTTATCTAGAGCATCTGTTCTTACTTTTGACTGGCCGACAGCTGGATGCTGCTGTGGAGCTGGCTGCTTCTAAAGGAGATGTAAGGTTGGCTTGTTTAATCAGCCAAGCAGGTGGTTCCCTAGTAAACCGTTCCGATGTCTCTCGACAGCTTGATCTTTGGAGAGCTAATGGGTTGGACTTCAGTTTTATTGAGAAAGATAGAGTAAGAATTTTGGAATTGCTTGCTGGCGACATTGGTGGTGCCCTGCGTGCTATTGGAATAGACTGGAAGAGATTTTTGGGGTTATTGATGTGGTACCAACTGCCACCTGACTCCTCGTTGCCCATTATATTTCAAACTTACAAGCAACTGCTCAATAATGGAAGAGCTCCTTATCCTGTCCCCGTGTATATTGATGAAGGAGTGGCAGGAGAGTCGGTGACTCAGACTAAGGAGGAACGGTTCGACTTCTCATATTATCTTATGCTTCTACATTGTAATCAAGATAATGAATTTGGCTTGTTGAAGAGAATGTTTAGCACGTTATCTTCGACAAATGATCCACTTGACTACCATATGATCTGGCATCAGCGTGCTTTACTTAAAGCAGTTGGAGCTTTCAGTGCAAATGATCTTTATGTTCTTGACATGGGACTTGTTTCACAGTTGCTCTCTCTGGGCCAATGTCACTGGGCCATCTATGTAGTCCTTCACATGCCTTATCAAGAGGATTATCCATTTCTACAGGCCACTGTAATTCGTGAAATTTTGTTTCAATACTGTGAAACATGGAGTTCAGAAAAGTCACAACAGCAATTTATTGAAAAGTTGGGTGTCCCAGTGGCTTGGTTGCATGAGGCAATGGTATGTCTCGATTCCTTGGTTCTGTTTTTTAACAATCTATCAATCTTAACTCATATGCCGAAACATTGTCAGACCTTAAGTTTCTGCTCATGCATTAAAATCTTTGGCACGTGGTGATGTTACATTGTGATATGCAGGCAGTTTATTTTAACTACCATGGAGACATATTAAAATCTTTGGAGCACTTTCTTCAGTGTTCGAATTGGCCGAAAGCTCACTCTATCTTTGTGACTTCAGTTGCACATTCATTGTTTTTATCAGGTATGATTCCGCAAAACGGAGCATTCTCAATTCATGCTCTTATATGTGAACCTTAATCCTGGCCAATAATTTGGTGTGGAGTGGATGGTCTATAGAATACTCTAGATTAGCTCCAAAAATTTGAACAGAGTGTCATCTATGATTGTTACACGGAGCACAATATAGATGTTGCTCTGTATGCTATTGTCTTTATTGCATTTATTTTTACAGGGGATGATGAGGACAGCCTTCTGATGGTTTTCAGGAGTTGCATGTCTATATCTATGGATCAGTCATTTTGGATTGAAATGCTTCAAGTTTATTTCCTGTGTGGAAGTGCATGTTTTTAGAGATTCAAATTATATTTATTGATGAGCTTATTTATTGCTCATCCAAGACCATTTTGTACAACTCAAAGAATTAGCTCATGTTTGATGTGGAGAGTTTTTGACAAGTTGTATTAGTTAATTTGCATGGATGGATTTCTTTCTGACATAATTGCATGATTTTATTTATGCAGCAAAGCATTCAGAAATATGGAGGTTGGCATCTTTGATGGAGGAACACAAGTCAGAAATTGAAAACTGGGACTTAGGCGCGGGGATTTACATATCATTTTATTCGATAAAAAGTGCTTTGCTGGAAGATGATGATAGTTTGAATGGATTGGTAAGTTTGAGTTACTTTAAGTAGTTCTTATATAAATCTGCCTGTGTAATTGGATATCATTTTCTCATAAGTTGGTTTTGGACTGCATCATGATAAAAATCTGAATATATTTCAGTTTAATCTAGAAACATTTGAACATAGTTAAGTCTCGTAATGGGAAGCAGGGTGCTTGGTTTGACCTCTGTAATAGTGCAAATAAATTGATGTAGCAAATCTTGTCTTGTGATGTTTTGATTTGTTGTGTACTCTTTGTGAAAACTGTGCAGATTAGTATGGTCATCTTGCATGAGTTAGTAGTTGCTTCAACTGGAAAGAGCTCAATCGAATAGGTTTGCAAGATGAATGAGTATTGTGAAGGTGTCAATTTTGGATGGTGTCATATTCCTTTTAAACTATTGGAAGAATGTTTCTTTCCCAAGAGGCAAAAGAAAATTTTTGATGAGCCCTCCTCCTATTTGTTGGTAAAATCTGGTTTAGTTGAAATCTTTTATTGAACAAAACTTCTTGGGCTGTCCATAACCATGCTGAGAACAAAATGTGAGTGTTGAAAGGTGACTGCTGTGGCAAGATGAGGTAGAAAAACTGGGACCTGGATTTAGTTATTTTGTTTCCATCCTAAATCAGATTTGGACAGGAATTGCTAGCTTTTAATTTAGGTTTGTTATCTTTAAATTTGAGTGGGATTTCTCTTAGATATGCTTGATCATGTTTCTCCAGTTTATCGATCACTTAGTTTAGGCTCTACTTAGATAGCCCCATTCTCTTGTCATTCAGCTCTCAAATCAATAAGCCTTCAAATTGAACAAAATTTTTCTTGTACACTATCGTTTATATTCCTCGAGTGTTCAGGATTATATTGTTAGATTGAATCCGTCTCATATTTAATTCCGCTTCTAGAAGTTGGTGAAGTAACTTGCTGCATCGTGAATGTTCACTGGTTATTACTTTTCCTTTTTATAAGAGGTACTAACATCTTTTTCTGCATTCTGTTACAGGACTCGCTTGAGAGCAAAAATGCTGACTGCAAAAATTTCCTTGATCAATTAAATGAGTCATTGGCGGTTTGGGCGGGCAGATTACCTCTAGAAGCTAGGTATTTCCGCTTGTTAATTCTGTCTTTCTGCCGCAAATTTTGATTGGTATATGTTAATGCAAGGTAGTTATAAGCTTTCATGGGTTGCTTTTAACGTCTGTACACGTTCATTCTTTGGCTGCAACTTGCAAACAGCCCAACTTCAGTAACTCTAGTAATTTTTGCAGGTATTATTTTAGGTATACCTTTGCATGCAGAAAATGCTGTGGCAAAAGTTCCCTATCAAAAACTAATACTACATTGAGATTTTTTTATTATTTATGATCCGACCCAGGAATTCTTGCAGAGTCAAGTGCTATTAACGAAAGTTTGCTTTAAATTCATTTATAAAAAATAAATGTTCTATGTTGAAAATTTATTGCGTCCTTAAGACTTCCATTGTTGTAACATTGCAGAGTTGCATACTCAAAGATGGCCGAGGAGATCTCTAGTCTGCTTTTATCAGACATATCTGAGGATCCAATGAGGGATCTTCAGCTAGGCTGCTTTAGAAATGTATGCAGTGCTCCAGTTCCTGAAGATGTTCGAGCGAGTCATTTGCAAGATGCAGTGGCCCTATACACTTGTTATCTGTCAGAGTTGGCTTCTTGAAATTGTTCCCTCGTTCTGGATAGACTTTTCAGCTTAGCTGAGTTTGTTGTACATGTAAACAGGTCTTGGCTTTTAGCCATCATCCAGTGTAAAAATTTTGAGAGAATCAGAGCGGGATTTGGAAGCAACTTGTTCTTTGTCGAGTGTGCGTTGTGGTGGCAACTTTCCTCTGTCATTAGGATTTGATTGCTGATAGATCGATCCCGTTTGTATGAAAGGACAGACTTTTCTGGTGGATTTAGATGGCATTGGCATTTGGTGCCTGTGATCATGTAGAAGAAACACGACATGCAAGGAACCATGCAATTTCCCATCAAAGATCTATTCTATAGTGCACCTGACAAGAGCAAGCTATCTTCAATGTCATTGTGAATTTGCTTCGGTTGTACTGGCGACATCGAGAGGCCGCTTCGCTCCCAGTTTCACAATTGGTCCTGCAGCATCCTGCTCATGACCGTGAACCAAATCTGGCCAGCATCGTGGATCGGCCACTTTTGTTTCTGTTTATGCTGCTCTGGTCCGATCGGTATCGCTTATCTAAATTCATAGTAGAAGATTTAATACACGGTTTCAGAATGGAGTTGTTTGACATTATGTTATTACTTTTCAAAACAAAATCAAAATCAGTGTTTTCCTTTAAGGAAAAAATAAAGATTTTATTACCCATTAATCTTGGAGTCATTTATTTTTGCAAAATACATATTGCCACAAAATTAGAGCACAATTTAATTTAAAATGAAAACTCATTTCGCAGTGATACCCAAGTTGTTGGCTATTATATAAAAATAAAATATCGATTTTCGATACTTGGACGGCATAATTTTTGGGTAAAGCCAATTTTTTTATTTATTTAATACGAGCAGTATTATTATTATTTATTTTATTTTTTTTTAAAGATTTTTGCTGGCAAAGAAATCTATCGAAGTCCTCAGATAAAAACGCCCGCACGAGCTGGTGGTCATGTAAAACCGAATCACCGATCTCCAGTTGTAAAACCCGACCCGACTTTGCCCCCGATCCGACCCGGAATTCGTACCGGCCCCACCACCGTCATCAACCTTTCTCATCTCCTTCGTTCTCCAGCTCCAAGCAACATCGAAAAGCTCTCTCTCTCTCTCTCTCTCGAGAAAATATCTTTCTGTCTTCAACTATTTCTTCCCGGGGCTGCGAAGCGAAGGATGCGTCGCTCTTCAACGAAGAAGACGGGTCAACCCGCGTCGGCCGCCGCGTCCCTGAATTCTTCGGCCTCCGATCTCTTTCGCTCCGGTACGCCATCGCCTCCTCCTCCCGTTCACTACGTTTCGCGGCCTCGATTCCCTCGACCCGGTTCCGTCCGGACCGGGCGGCCCCCTGGACCGGACCGCTCCTCGAACCGGGTCCACGTGCGGCGGCGGGGTCGATCGGAACCCGGGCGTGTCTCCGATCGGCGTGGTCTTTTTAGGCGTGATTTTGGGTCGTCCGGGCGGTTTTTGATCGGGTGGAAATCATCGTCCCGAATGTCATGGGAGTGCTTTGTGGATTGAATTTCGGTGATCGGAGTTAAAATTGAGACCTTTATTCTCGTAATGATGCTGCGTAGCTAGCTACCGGCAGTTTTGAAGAAAATGTTCCGCGCCGGTCGAATTTAGTGTCGGTTTTTGTGTTTGAGCTCGCGGTTGAATCAGTGATGAAATTCGATTGTAGTGGCAGTAAGTATGTGAATCTGATGTTTTCAGCTTCGAGTAAAGCGACTTCGAAAGAGCTGGAACGGATCGATCAGCTGTTCTACACGTTCGCAGATGGCTCCTCCGGTTTGATCGAGTGAGTGGCTTTAGTTCCTGTGTCCTTTCGATCTTGAAAAGAACGTTAATAATCAGAGTCAGTGGATGTTCACGCTCCAAATGGGTATTGACGATATCGGATTTGAACTGAACGATGGAGAGATTGTATAGAATTAACTAGTATCAAGATTGCACATTTCATTATGTTGCAGCACTCAGTGCCGCTCACTTTCCTTGGACTTCATTTAATCTTCTCATCATGCAAGTTGGAACTTTCATAGACATCATTGGCGATCTTCTAAGTTCTTTGTGGCTTTTGTTACTTGAGCAGTTTCTTTATCTTTGATCGCCTTTATCATTTGCATTTTCGTTTTCGGCATAGATGGAGTGCTTAAGGTTGTTGTAGGTTCATATGGAGGGTGGTGTAATGAATGCAATACCTTTGTGTAATTTCCTTTCTCTAGTTTCTTCAACTTCAAATTTGGCTTCTGCTCTTCTCTTTATGTTTGTAATTTCTGCTGCTTCTTTACTTTGTTCCTGCCCTGGGAGTCATACAGTCATACTGCATAGATTTTCTCTTGATTCGTCTTATGAGTTATCTTGCTGCTTGAAATCACAATTCTGTCGTTTTCAGTAGTCTGTATGGGTTATGAACTTTGGCACTACATTCATGTACCATTCAGGGTACAAGGATCAATATAATTAAATGACCTATACGCTGGTTCTTGAAGTACAGTTGTGGTAATGTTGCAGCTTTATGGGGTATGCCTAAGTGCCTGCATCGCAATTAAGTTTTAATAATTAGCAATTGACTGTATCTATTTTAAAAAATGGAAAGGCCCTTTTCTTTAGTTTTAATAGGTTCTTGTTGATAGCAGAGATTGGAGCTAATTGATGTATAATCATTTTCATTTTTCATTTTTTTTTTCCTTGTGACAGTCGCTTTTGTTTTGCTTTGAATGTAACTGTTTTCTGTCCAGGATCATTTTCTCAAGTTGATGTCACATTTCTAAAGTACTTGGCATACTTTTAACAGCCCAGAAGGAATTGAGGCTCTTTGTTCGGAAATGGAAGTGGATCACACTGATGTTAGAATTTTAATGCTTGCTTGGTAAGCTATTTTCCATGACGCTTCTTAACTTCTGTATCAGCTTTTTGTTTGAAACTGATAAAGCATCTATATCAGGAAAATGCGAGCTGAAAGACAGGGTTACTTCACCTTGGTAAGAAGCATATTTCAAATGATACTCTGTCCAAAACCGTTTAGTTGTTACACCTGTTTTTTTGTTGATGGGGCTTCCTTTTATGTGTAGGAGGACTAACCTATCATTTCTTTTTTGTAATTACTATTATCCTAGCAAGGAGTAGAAGGAAGTTTATTTTGGTGGTTTTTCAGAATATGGTCTAGTAATAATAGGAAGATTTCATATTTTAATGAATATGGTATGTTTTCTTAATTGCTTAGGATGCTTTATTTGATTGGGTATATCATATTACACATTCTTAGTTGCACTTAAAGTTACAAGAGCGCCTGTGTTATTTTTAAAACCTTAAGAGCAACACTTATGAGGCTACCAGGACGATTAAAAAGCAACAAATGTCAAGGTGCCCTAGATTAATTTTTTTTAGCCCAGATGTGCAGATAATTGATGATGCAGACACTAATAATCACCGCACTTTACATAGTCAAATAGTCAACCAACATGGAATCCTATGTGGCAGACCAAATAGTTGATGGAGATTGTTGATGCGCACCCCTATCAATCTCAGCTCCCTTGGACTAGAAGACAGTAATTTGAGCTACTAAGCTTTTGCTAACATTCTGATGAAGGCGCTTATGACTGACCAGTGCTGCAGAGTGATTTTGGAAATGAAAGGGATGTCCTTTGAATTTAGGGAAAACCAAGAGGTGGAACACTTGTGTACCCATTTAGTTTGGTATTTTTATCTTAGTTAGATGATGCTGGAGTTTGCCATTTTGTTTATGGTACCTTAGTTGATATGTGGGAGAATTGTCTCTGTGCTTTATAAAGGCATGAGATCTGGTGACGCTTATCCTGATTTCCTTGCATGAATACTTCATGGAGCAAGTTCGTTTGATAGTTAAATTGATTCCATTTTGCAGGATGAGTGGCGTAGAGGGCTCAAATCATTGAGGGCTGATAATATCACTAAGTTGAAAAAGGCACTTCCAGAGTTAGAGAAAGAGGTGAGCTTCTTAGAGCAGTCTCTTAATGACTTCAAAGTGGGCATTGAGTGTTGTGTTATGATACATTGTAACATGCAATGGACTGATGGTTTGTGGTTTTGTTTTGATTCTAATTGGAAAAGGTGAGAAGGCCATCAAACTTTGTGGATTTCCATGCCTATTCATTCCGCTATTGTCTGACAGGTATGACAAAGGTATTTCTTGGTTTTTGTTATATTTGTAGAATTATAGGTCCATTCACATTTTCGAAAACTTACAGAGGAGAAACAGAAGAGTATCGACATAGAGAGCATATGTGAATTACTTGATCTAGTCCTTGGATCTATGTATCGTGCCCAGGTGGATTACTTCATCGAGTATTTGAAGGTACAGTGTTGTTGATCATGTCTTCAATTGCTGTTTTGGGAATTTCTCCGAAGGTTTGATTGTCTTTGGTCGAATTATCCTATGGAGTGAAGGACATATATTATTGTAACATTACCCCTCCAGGCCACAGTGTGGTATCAAATCATGGACTGCTGAAGCAAAGCTAAGCTAGTGATAAGAACTTATTCTCTCATGGGGCTGCACACAAAATCTGTTGACTCAATTTGTCAGATGTTTGTTTTATTAGTACATGCATTTGGTCCTTCGAGGTGTTTTTCCCCAGTAATACTGATGAGACGGCTTAAGGGCTTGTTTGTGAGGGTAGGTGCAAAAAACTACTTAATGCTCCTCCTTTTTCTTCCAAAATTTGAAAATGAAAAAGAATATGATAAGTTTTGGAAAACTATAAATACAGTAGATATCATTCTACATTTTGATGACAGCCACCAGATTTGTAGAATGTAAAATGTAGAAGTCAACCTAAACCAACCTGAAGCTTTTAGTACTTTAGGAACCTGTGTTAATTTTGATAAGTGACAATGGAAACAGAAACATATAATTGAGAGTATCAAACAAATTGATATCTGAGATTATTTTCCTGGGTTTTTGCTGTTGATGCAGGCTCAGACTGACTACAAGGTCATAAACATGGATCAGTGGATGGGTTTTCTTCGCTTTTGCAACGAGGTACTCTTCTTGTGGGCGTTTTCTTCTGTTTCTTATGTTACGCCTCATGTTCTTTCTGTATGATGGTCGCTAGTCATGACTATGGGTGTGAAAATAACCGACACAGGACTTCAAGTGCAACAATTGGTTTGTGTCCTTTACTTTGATATAAGGAGTTTCACACTCTTGGCAGGGTTAGACCTTTTCATAGTGACAACTAAATGTGCTTGACAGGTTTACCTTCTGTGATCCTCTCTCTTTTGACAGATAAGCTTCCCTGATTTCAGCAATTATAATCCTGAACTTGCTTGGCCATTGATTTTAGACAATTTCGTTGAATGGATGAGAGAAAAGCAGGGCTGAAGCAAAAACATGTCGTCTGTTACCTGCTGTAAACGACATTCATTACTGAATTAGGTACGCTTCAATTATCATCAATATAACTTTATGAATACTATTTACACTCTGGCTGTCATTTGATTGTGAATGTGTTTTGATTGTATGCAGGATTGCCGTGAAAATGGACATTGAATTGCTTTCTTAGTCGCTCTTTTCCTTTGCTCTTTGGGTCTATCTTTTACCTGTAAACTATCTGGCAACCTCATTCTTCAGAATTCTGCTTTGTAGAATGTGACAATATCTCCTTTTTCTATTTTATCGTCAATTGAATGATTTGCTATTGGCAGCCGATTGAGTGCATTCACTGGACTTGAACTGAGGTTGATGGTTGTCCAATCTGGTGTGATGATAAAAAATTACTCTGATGAAACTGTAATTAGCTTATATGAAAGATGTCACTTCTGGCCAGTCACTGGGGAGGATCTGAGTGACCTTTTTTCACCCATGTAATTAGTTTTGACAGGGTAGAGGAATGAAAATGGTGATATTTGCAAGTGACTCGCAGTCAGCTTGTTTTACCTTAATCCATGTGTCTCACCGGAATCAGTTTTGCAAATGGAGCATGCTACTTATTTTGCTAACAAATGGACAACTAGTACACAGGGAATTTCTTCGTTTGGTGATATGTATTACATTGATGTTCTCCCAGAGTACAGTGATCGGTAGCATAATTGAACTGGAAACCCTTAAATTGAGGGTTGGTTGCACATGTCCCTTTTTTATTCGAAAGGCTACCCTTAATCCATTTTCAAGAATGCTGTGGACTTGCACATCTTCAAGGGTCGTTCACATGACTGATAAGAGAAGAACTTATGCTGCATACCGTTAGTATTACTGGTCATTCGTGCCTGCACGAGTGAAAAACGTGCATGTGGTCTGTAATTTTCAATGGGTTGAAGTTGTGGCGTTGTCAAATTTTTTGTGGAAAAACTGAATCAACAGACACGACACCATTTAACTGGTTAAGTTTTGAAGCCCCTCCCGTGTCTTCTGTCTCTGTTCTTTAGCTGCACATGATGTTTGCTGGTCACTTTCTTTGGTTTTAACTCTGTGTAAAACTTGGATTTCCAGTGTCTTGGTACTTCTTTAAAAACAGACTTGAGAAAAGATTCTGAAGCTCTGCCATGTTTTATAGCTCGATCTCTTTTTGTGGATCATAATTTAGCATCAGAAGTCCGCATCGGCAGCTTATTTCCCATTTTTGAAACACGATTGTCGCTAGCGCGAGGTTCGAAGGTGCACTGGGAGTGTTGTAGCGCACGCCCTCCCTGCTCCTGGATCAAGTGATTCTTCCTGTCGGCCTCCCGAATCCAATGATGTACCTCTCGGCGACCGCGGTGAGCTGGAGGCCTTAGCCAGTCTCTCTCAATTCTCACAGGTGATAACGATGGAACTCGTTTGCTCCACCTTTAACCAGCACCTCTTTACCATTTCTAGGAAACCGAGGTAGATCTTTGGTTAGACAGGTTTGCTTCCAATGTCAGTCTGGGAGAAATTAGGGCACATGGCCATGTGATGGTGGCCCCTTTTTTCTCGAGGCAATGAGTAATTTGGTCAAAGCTTTATTTCGATCCCAAGTTTGAATTATCGAGCCAATCAGGCCCCACCGTTTCCTAACCCTTGCTCCTACCTTGACAAACATGTCCTGGGAAATTCGTACCCGGCGGATGGCCACCAATTGACTCTCGAAATCT
Organism: Eucalyptus cloeziana; assembly: GCA_014182715.1. Lineage (NCBI taxonomy): Eukaryota > Viridiplantae > Streptophyta > Magnoliopsida > Myrtales > Myrtaceae > Eucalyptus > Eucalyptus cloeziana. Next base: position 43,173,815 of record CM024639.1, read on the forward strand.
TAATTTTGAATGAAGCAAATTGCCTCGTCGGATTTCTTACTTATGCTTTTCTTTTTGAACAACAGACCAACCTTTTCCACAAAGGAGGATCTTTTCAACCTCTTAACCAATCGCTTCATTAATTCCCGCTACGCAAATTTGGGGTAAAAGAAGAGAGGAACCATAATGAATCGAAAGGAATGCAAATGGCAGCACCAGGCAATCATCAGTTGATAATTTAGGCATGTACAACTATGAGCTGCCTGCTCTTACAAAAAGGGTGTTAGCGTCGTATGGTATGACACGGAAAAAATTTGATAAAGGAAAAACCATTGAAATGGACTGCCCTCGGCGTTGTATTCAGCAAGTTCAGCGGAGATGGCGATCGCTTGTGTTTCGGCATTTGGAGGAAGAAATTAACGAATCTCGTTTTTACGAGGGAGAACGAATGATCAACGGGGACGACGGAGGCTGCGTTCGTCTGCTTCTGCTTCTGCCACGAGTTGTCCCACTAGGAGAAGAGGATGAAGAGTTAGATGAAGAGTTGGACGAACAAATTTTACTCGAGCCGTTCCTCAGTTTCATCTTCTCTCCGTCCGGAGTTTTGTCTTCCACTTTGTGATGCCGGACCTTGGTTGTATTTAGACTTGCTGGAAGAACGCAGTTACAAAGAAACCCTGCAGAAAAAAAAAAAAAAAAAAAAAGAGTAAGCAAGGACCATTGAAGCAGTACCACGAACCATAGCTGATCATTGGAGCCACAGAATTTCCATCATCAGTACTGAATAGCAAAAGTTTCTTCCAATATAAGTTAGGTGCAGTGAAAAGAAGAAAAGCAATGCATCACTTTTCACTTTTTCTTTGCACCCCTCACTGCAGAATTGACTGGTGTAGGTGAGTTGGTCTTTAAAAAAAAAAAAGGTAAGTGAAATAGAGTTCTCACCAATTCTAGCCAGACGATTGACCCAACTAGGTATAGGATTTCCAGTGAGCTTAATGCAAGCATCATTGCAGAAATGGTTGCAGTTCTTGGTGATGAGATTATATGCATTTCCTCTGTAATCCTGGGCTAGATCCTCCATCACTGCCCTAACTTCTGCAGGACCCATATCCGTCTTCCCAATTAGTATTGTCTTCCTAAACGTGAAACCTTCACACTGTTTTGGCTCCCCCTCAAAGATCCCAGTCGATGGGTACTCATGAGCTCCAAATGCATACTCGACCCCATGAACTGCAGGCTCAAAATTGCCAGAAATTTGAGCAAGATTGGCACTTTCCAATTCCAGGAACAGAAATTCAAAAACCCATTTGAAAGCAAATACGAAAGAGCTTTGATGAATGAAGTTCAATGACTTTGAAAGGATGGCGATTGATGAAATCATAAATCAATGGACCCGTGTATTTCCATCGCCATCAGACATGTGGCGGGCATTCATTTGCATTGATTTTTCAATTGGGTGTCCTAATCTAGCCTTTTCTTGAAAACCCAGTAGCAGAAACAGCAGGAGAAATTGTCATACGTTTCCAGCACGCTGGCATTTTGGGATCAACTTCTTGTCACCTAGAATGGAGACTCAACACACCCAGAGCAAACTCCACGGCAGATGTCTAAAAGAGGTTTTTCCCACAAAGACCAAGTGATGCCAAATTCAAAGCAGACCAGCTTAGATCTAAGTTTCAACAAAGAGGAAGCACCCTGAGAAGAGAGAGAGAGAGAGAGATTCAGCTTGGTAGGAACTGACCTTGAACGCCGGAATGGTAAACTCCAAGGCCGAGCCAGTAGGCGTAGCCATTGTAGGGCGTCAGATCATACACGTTAAGGTAGACCGGCACAGATCCTGAAACACAATCGCTCGTCGAACTCCCCCTGCACAACATCTTCTGATCTCACCCACCATTCAAAAATTCAAAAGACGCACTCATGATGACCCGGCGTCCATCATTCTCTCCAGAAAACGAAGGAGTCCAGCAACCGTCACTCTCTCAGTGGAAATAGCGACTGACCCTGCCGAAACGATACCAGATCATCCAGTGCACAAATAACATTCCTCGACATGAATCGTTAGCGCTTTTCGTTCGTTCGTTCTTTATGGGCAAATTATGAAATCTAGCAAGAGAATGAGAATCTTCTTTCCACGGGGATCCACCGGCGGCAAGTAGTGCCGCACCGGACTTTCTTTTCTGGACTTTAGCTCATATAGAAATCTGGGGTCCTAAATAATTGACCCCCTCATGAGTAAACCTTACCTGGAATGGCTTACGATTTTTATATTGCTGTCTACATTCTTAGCTGTGTGGGATCCATACATACATATATATATAGATATTATTTTTTCAAATCTTGAGATTCGTGATGAAAGGCAAATGTAAGGTACACTCATTATGGTATGCACTATTGCAGTGGGGGGTTGTCTTTAAAAAACTATTATTGCTATGATCTGTAAACATTTCAAAATTTCCGACAAATAAGAGAATTGGGAGGAAAAGAGAATATGTAGAGTGAGGTTAGGTGCACGCCAAAAAGGAAGAGGACCACTTTGATTTGATTCATATTTTCCTTTTTATTTATTTATATATACATGGTGGCGGATTGCAAGCAAGTTCTGTCACATGATTGAAGCAATCCAGCCTTTTACGAGCGGAATTTTGGGGCTTGTGCCAGAGAGAATGGGCTCCGATCAAAGCTCGAAACTGTACCAGTAAAACCACCTTTTTAAAAAGCAAGGGTCATCAGTTCCCGTCAATAGCATGGTTTAAGATTAAGTTAAGGGATGAGGAGTCAAAAGGCTACCCTTTAGGGTACATGCAAAGCTTTTGCTAGTTTTTGACCTATTTCCTTTTCTTCAATTCGACTGTATGGGGATTCTTATTAGTCAGACAAAGTCCTTTAATCTGTGTAGCACAAAGATAAATGAGCTTCCTTTTACATTGCTCCTGCTGCATTTCAGTGTTCAAAATCATGGGATGGGATGGGATGCAAGCAAAGTATCTTCGTAGCCTCGTGCATCACAAATAAGGTGCACCTACAGCATTTAAACATCTCCTCTGAGTTGTTTGGCATGGGGAAAATAATCAAAATTTTAGGATATTAATAATTTGAGACTTCACTCCGTAACGATAGGATAGAATAGACACAAATTTGATTGTGATACCAAATAATGCAAAGCGATATTAATGCAGGAGAATGAGATACTAAGATCGAAGGTGAAGAGAACAGAACAAAAGATGAATGTTGAGAGAGAGAGGGGGGGCAACAAAAATCGACTTAATGGATTGTTCAATTTTGGATTATGATGAGAAACAGACAACTTCCAAGCTTGACCTTCCTACTATTATGACCTATAGGTGGATTTTTCTATTGAAATGAGTTTAAAAAAAGTAGCCTAATCATCATCGTATTATGGTAAAAGATAAACAACATTATCCTAAGGGGACATCATAAATTTATACAACAACACAATCAAACATAATTTCCTTTTTTAAGTGACTTGAAAGGCCTTAGGATTTGGGTCGTTCTTCACACGGCCTCTTAGTTTAAGAGCGAAATCAAGCCCAATTACCTAAAGGAGCCCAATACTATGTAAAAGCCCATTCCACCACCTTCAAATTTCAGAAGGTCCGAAACATGATAGCTTTTACTTGACTTTTTTATCTTTTATTTGTTTCCTTCCGAAAATATCAGAAAAAATTATTTAAATTATTGTTTATCAATTCAATACTAAATTATTTCACTTTTTGCCAAACAAGTCAATTTAATCAATTTTGGTCGAAAGTTGTTGACGCGAACATTGGCTATGCCATGTAAGACGGGCGATGGTAACATTGACAATTTTTACAATTTGCAATATATTTTTTTAAATTTTTGTATTTTTTTTTTTTTTCTTTTTTTCCTTTTGCCCATGGCTAGCCACCGACCACTAGTAAGGGCGAACCCAATTAGGGTTGCCCTTGCCTAGGCCAAACATAGAGAGGGTCAACCTCGCCTAGGCAAGGTTGGAGAGGGCTCCCTCACCCCCTCACCAGATCTAGCGAGGCCAACTCTTACAAGGGCTCACCCTTGCCTAGTCAAGCCTTGTCTATGACGGGTAAGGCCAACCACCAACAAAAGGAAGAAGAGAGGGAAAAAAAATTCAAAAAAAAAAAAAATTATTAAAAATTGTTTACATCAATATCGACTGTACCAAGTTAGACGCCTGATGTTCATGTTAACGAATTTCTGTCAAAATTAGTTGGATGGACTTAATTGAAAAAATATAAAAATGTTTAGAATTGAATTGACAAAATTAAAATGTTTAAGATTGAATTGGTAAAAATACAATATATTTATGACTTTTTAGATAATTTTTCTAAAAATGGCTAAATTTGGCATGCTTGCACTTATCAGCAAACATACAATTTTTTTTTTTTAATACGATTCAAAGATACAACTACAATTACTTGGCTTCTTGGAGCGGATTTATCACAATAACACTTCGCCTTGAAACCTATTTAAAAACGAATTCCCTAAGATATCAATTGAATTTTTACAACTATTAGTTCCTACTTCAAAATATGAGAATGCCCTTATATAAAGCTTGGAGTTTGTGAAAATATCAAAATACTTTCATCATATAATATATTGCAATAAAATAACATGATATTTTCGTGACATTTTCCCCATTTTGAATAGACATACCATTTCGAATGCATCAAAATAGTTTTACATTGCTCCGGTTGCATTTCGATGTTCAAATCATGGGATTAGATGCACGCAGAGTATCTTCTTAGCCTCATACATCACAAATAAGATGCACCTACAGCATTTTTAAATTTCCAAAGTTCTTCGATGGGGAAATTGATCAAAATTTTACAATTTTGATAGTGCGAGGCTCCACTCCATAATGAGAGGATGAACATGAACTTGACTGTGATACCAAATAATGTAGAACAAACTTAATGCGGGAGAATGAGATATTAAGATTGACAGTGGAGAGAACAGAACAAAAGATGAATGTCAATAGATAGGCAACAGAAATCAACTTTATTGATTGTTCGATTTTTTATTATATGAGAAACCAACAACTTCCAAGCATGACCTTCCTACTATTCATGACCTATAGGTGGATTTTTCTATCAAAATAAGTAAAAAAAAGTAGCATAATCATGATCATATTATGGTCAAAGATAAACAACATTATCCCAAGAGGACATCATATATTTATACGACTACACTTGCAATCAATCATAATTTCCTTTATTCAGTGACTTGACTGGCCCTAGGATTTGGGTCGTGCTATCTTACTTTAAGAGAGAAATCAAGCCCAATCACCTAAAAGAGCTCAATACTATGTAGAAGCCCATTTCACCACCTTCAAATTTCGAAAGGTCCAAAGCATGATAGCTTTTGCTGTGACTTTTTTTATTTAGTGTTTGTTTCCTTCTGAAAATATCAAAATTTGGCATGCTAAACATACCTTCTTCTTTTTTTTTTTTTTTTTTTTTATAAATAAAACTAAGGGATACGACTGTAATTACTCGACTTCCTGGAGCGGAATTATCACAGCAACACATTGCCTTGAAACCTACTTAAATATGAATTCCTTAAGAAATCAACCAAATCTACAACTATTGATTTCTAAGTCAAAAAAGTAGGAGAATGCCCTTACATATAGTTTGGAGTTTGCAAAAATATAAAAATACTTTCATCATACAATTATATATCGTAATGATATGGTCTGATTTTTCGTGACTTTATCACCTTTAACATTATACATACTATTTCGAATACAACTAGATAGTTTTAGTTTGCACTAGGGGTGAGCATCAGTCCAGGGTTGACCTTGGACCGATCTTGGACAAGCCCAACCTTGCCGGTCTTGGTCCGGTTCCCAGGAAGATTGGGTTGGTCCTTGGTCCTAGAATTCCTGGACCAGCACTGTGCGGGTTGGCCCTCGGTCCTGAGAGTTCTTGGTCGGTCCCAACCCGAACCAAATTTGATTATATATATTACTTAATTTTTTTTATATAGAAAAAACTTTAAAATAAACGGCGTCAACAATATTAAATATCTCTTTAGTGAGGAGTTTAAGTAATTTTACGTTGTTCTTTAATAACTTAGATTTTTTATGTCTTTTACAGCGTCAATGAGTCAAAATTTACAAAGGAAGAAAATGTTTTTCTAAGGAGTCCTCACGGCGTCCAAAAATGCATAAACAGCTTCTTATGGCATCATCATTTAGTATTCGTTCTCTTCTATCTTATTTGTCCTATTAGTATTCAATTGACAACTTCGCTGCTCGCCACTTGACACTCGCCTTGCTTGCTTTGTGATAACAAAAATAGAGTTATTTTACCTATTTTAGGCAACAATTAATGCAATATCTATGAGAAAAAATTTGGATTTCCTTATGATTATTTGAATTTTCAATTTATGCAGAATAATGATATATGGAGAAGATAAGGAAAAAGATGGCAAAACTGAGGACTTTAAATCAAGTAGTAGTGGGACATAAATATCAAATCAAAATCCTCTTATTTACTCTTTGATTTTGTGCGCAATTGCTTTGAGATAAGGATCTTGGATATATTCTATGAATAGGAGAATAAAGAGAGAGAAGCTAGTTTTTCTGCTAGATTGTTTTTTTTATTGTTTTGAGAGTTTTTCAAGTATTTTGAAGAGAAAACAAAAGTGGTGACAGAATTATTGTTCTTTAATTCAAGATGCTAGTTTAATTTATATTTTTATTTCTTCATCTACTGTGTTATAATTTTTTTTTGTTAGGGCTACGATGTAGCCTAACCATGATGATGTGAATTTCATGACTTTTATGTTTTATAATTGATTTCATTCATGTGAATTATATATTATTGTGCTTAATGCTTTTGAGCGACTGGTCACTACTTGAATGATCTGATGTGCATGTTTGAGACTGATAAGTGATAATATGCAATTACTAATTATAATATATAACCATGAATTAAACATGGATAGAATATACTGCGTTATTTGTGTAGCTTTCGGTGATAAGGTGATCTAAAAGACTCATTGTAAGCCGGAAATATTCATAGTTTTTAATGCACTCATGTTTATTTTAATTCACATAGAGATATAGTGGATTAATAAACTGAGTAGGTTTGTTATACCTAGAGATATGCTAGTAAATAGGTTAGGAAATTCCGCTATCACATGTTTGATATCGTTCTTGTATTCACAAAAATTTGAAATTCATATCTAGTAGTTATGGTAAAATCGGATGCTCTAACATATTTATCTCGATCGATTTACTTAATTAGTCTACAAATTTTGTTTTTAATTTATTCTCAATTATATTTTGATCTGTTAGATAAATTTTAGAGTTAATCTATTTTAGTATTTAATTAATTTATTAATCATCGATCTCTGTAGGACGATATTCTTTCTTATCATTATATTACTTGTTCGACACGTTCACTTGCGTTTTTTAGAATTTTACGAACACTTTGGGTCACTCGTGCCGCTTGCCGCTCGACACTCGCCTCACTTGCTTTGGGTCACTCGTGCCGCTTGTCGCTCAATGCTCGCTTGGCTTGTTGCTTCCCGCTTGACATTCGATGCTTATTTTGTTCGACACTCACCCCACTTGACCCTTACTACTTGCCTTTCTTAGCTGACCTCGCTCATTATCAAACTCATTGGGTTGGTACTATCCTCAGTTGCCCTTTCAAGGAGTACAAAAAATGAAATAAAAAATTATTTGTTGGTTTTGGGTTGACTCTGAAACCGAACCGAATCCATTGAGTCAGTTCGGTCCTCAATCGCTTTTTTAAGGAATATAAAAAATGAAATAAAAAATTATCGGTTGGTCTCAAGTTGACCTTGGAATCGGATCGAACCCATTAGGTCGGTCCGGTCCTCGGTCCAAACTTAATAGGGTCGGTTCTCGGTTCCAAATATTGAGAACCAACACCATGCGGGTTGATCCTAGGATTAGGGGGCGGACCAACCCAACCCGGATCATGCTCACCCCTAGTTTGCACTATAGAAAGGGGTAATGTATTAAATAATACTATTGATTACACCAGCCTAACCACTAACACATGGCTTATCAAAGAAGAAACAAACATACATCGAACCGAAGTTACGGGTTATGTTCAAATAGTGTACAAAGACCAGAAGTAAAATGACTCATATTGGTGGACACCCAACTGGGCCATCCCCCAGACAAGTCATCACCATCATTGCGAGAGAGAGAGACAGAGACAGAGACAGAGAGAGCATATACATGTGATATATCACTGCTGAGTCATGATTACATCTCACCAAACCTTAGACTGCAATTCGGAAGGGGACATACATGCAGTCTATCTTAATCTAAAGTTTTACGAAGATTTAGCATCATAGTTTAATGGAATAAGGACAAACTACTTGGCTATAATAATCATAGGATTTTTAGGGGGAAAGGAGAAGGAAAAGGCCTCGCTTTAATCAATCTCACACCTAATCTCAGCAAAATGATAGTTCCATTTTCTGACCAACAGGTCCATCTCCAAAATATAGTTTTTGGTGTTTCTTCATACTGGGGCAAAATCACATATTTCCCTAATTTTTCTATTGGGAAAAAGTGAGAAAAGACTGAGGCAGTCCAACACAAAACAATAGACAGCTCAACTTAAAAAGGCGTTACTTTGGTGAATATTCGCCACTTTCTGTAATCTCTTCCATATCCTCAAGACTTGAGTCTCACTCCACTCCATTAAAGTCCTTATCAAAGCGAGATTTTCCGATGTAATTAACTGCGATGATTAGAGGATTTTTCACTTCATTATGTGCTGATTCTATCAGATCTTGGAGCATTATGACTAATCTGGTACCTAGTTTGTGCACATCAGGTGGATTTGGCCCCACTATGAAGAGGGCCATGCTTGAAGATTTTCCTGGGTAACAAATCAAAATGATCAAGATTTCAAATCAACATTTTAAGAGCTATTATACCATCTGCCGACCTTGAAATCCAAAGTCTACTACCGGTTGAATATATTAGGAAATTCAAACTAATTGATGAAATTGCACATCGGATGTCTATTATCGTGGTCAATTGTTCATGAACAATGAATGATAATTTCTCTTAGTATTTAAAAGATAAATGACTTTCTTGACAAACTGCTTTTTAATTTTACTTTTATATATAATGGACATTGACATTCTTTAAAAGAAGAACCTCTCTTCATGTCAGTTGTGGCAATTTAAATATTTTACAATTGCTCCGCCAAGTTTAGTAAACTCTTAGCCCTTAAGTCAATTATTCGTGAATTGACACATTTATAGATATGATGACTCTTCGAACTTATAGAAAAAAAAATTTACACTTTGAAAGTTATTTCTTAAGATTTCGATATATCACATTAGGAAGAAATAATTAACATCTACATATGTAAAAGAAGGTGCCATTATTGTTCTTACATAAAGCCATTTAACCAATGCTAATATGGTGGATACACTATTCATTTTTTTCAGCAAAAGTAGTAAAAGTATTGAAATTCATTGGAGAAGTAGTAATCTAGTTATTCCGAAAGTAAAGACAGATGAAAAGAGAGTTATTTTCAAAGGAAGCGAATCTAATTATTTTGGCAACTTAATCAATTAGATGAAATATCCAAATTTTTTCCATCCACTGTATAATAACTCATATATTAAATTGCAAAATGATGTGATAGCATAGCTGAGTATCATTGTGTAACCTTTCGTTCACATGGCTACAACACCTAACTCACTGATCCAGGAAGGAATTTCTATCTGCTTCTTCAACTGCAAGTGGGCCAACAATAATGATGTTTAAGACAATCACTGCCATCAAGTTTTTTCATTTCTTTTTCATGACAATATAGTTTAGTGTCGCATGAGAACATCATATCACTTCGCTCAAGTGTGCAAGAGTCCAAATTCTGCTTGCTGCAAGTTACATAATTGAATTTGTCATTTGCGTGGATACTTTTCCTCTTCTTTGCGTACCTTCCTATACTGGAACTCTTCATGGTTATTCAAATTCAAAATTTTGAAATAGCATAAAGGAGTCACTTAAGGACAGGCACTAAATCAATTAACTTAAATGTCCTTTCAAAAGTCAATTGAACTTCAATGCATTCACAAAGAGACAATTTAGATTTGGAAGGATTTTGTAACTTCTATTTCTAAGAGCTAAAATTCAGGAGATAAAAGCCAGCCAGCTCAAACAAGTTCAAGTTCCAGCCTAACCTATTGGATTTGGCAACCCTCTTCCCTCACAGGCTTTTGCAGAGAGTAAAAGAATTTACAGAAAAGATTCATGAAGAATTGATGAAAGACTTTTACTAGAGAACTGGAACTTTCAAAAGAAACAAAATCCAAATTGAAAATAATAGAAGCAAAAGGCAATGCTAGCTAACTCATAGCTTGAGGGACAAGTCAATCTGCTTCATCTCATCTGGCTTGCTCTTGAGATAGCCAACATTACTCCATAGTTCATCAATTCCCTTACTGACAGAAGAAAACTTCTGAATACCATCCAATCTAGCAGAATCTGATGATGATCCTGATGCGGCTCCGTCATGTGGATTAGTCCGTGCCACACACCTGGCTGCTGGTTTCTGATCAATGGCTTGTCCGAACCAGCCATCATGACCAAAGACATGCGATGACCCATTGTTCGATGAGAAAAAAGGCGATTTTCGGATCATTGAGTGAACCTGAATGCCATGTGATCTACTGAAGTATGATCCGTGCAGAGGTAGGGAAGCCATGCTGGAATAATGGTTCAAGTGTGAATAAGGATAGCTGAAATTAGCAGTGGTGGCAGAACCAATCCGTTGCCCTCGTTTCGCAAGAGTCCGCTCACGCTTGTGTGCATTCTGGTGTCCCCCAAGTGCCTGTGAGCTATAGAATTTCCTCTGGCAGTAGTTGCAAGAGAACACTCGAGCCTCGGTTTCATTGTCTTGGGGGACGTCATTGGGAGGCGAATGTGCTTCGAAGCAATGGATGGAGGTCACTTCCCGCTTTGGCGCATGATCAGAAACCTTGTTGGAGAGGCTAAGATCCAGCACGAGATCAGGATTCGTGAGTGGTTCGTCGGCATTCCTGTGATCATCTTGGGATCGATTGCCCACCTTGTGGAACTCCATTGGAGTTGTTCAGGCCGAGTGGAATAGCAAAAAGCAGGGAAGTGACAGTATGATGAGGCTTCACCGATCAGGGAGACCCCCTCTGCATATGAGGGAGTGAAGTGAGGATGGCGGAGTGGGCTCAAATACAGCAAGAGAGACGAAATGCTAGATTGCTGAGAGATAAATGCTCTGGGCTTTATATGGAAGGATGTGCCCCTGCATTGCAGTTACAATGTCTTAATATGCAAAGAGCAGGATTGGGGAATTTCGAAACATGATTATGGGTGGGGAAGAGAGGTAAAGACAAACTTTCCCACGTCCTAAGCTTTTCTAGTTGAACTAAGTAGTAGAATCTGGCCCATCTCTCTCTGTCTCTTGCATACCAGACGAACGTAATGTTATACTACTTGTACCTTGTCGCTTTTCTCCTTTTTACGTAACTTGCTTTAGAGGCTTGACATCTTAATATCCTAATTGGTCTATTCATGCCTCATGTTCACTTCTAAATTTCGACGAATGATTATTATACAGCGCATAGATTGCTTTCCGGATCCTTGCCTGATGTGGATTTGGACTTATCTGTTGGAAAGTTGTGGTTCTTGTTTTAGAGCACTGCACTTAAACAAGGCTATACAAAATCTTCTCATGAACTCTCTTGTCCTTCTCCTGGGCAAATAGTATATTCATGTAGGAACAACGCCTGGTCTATTTATGCCAATTAAAATGCTATGCCGGTCCTTTTACCAACCGAATCTCCTTGTTATCCTCGCATTATCTGACTGTCGAATAGTTTATTACCTCGCCATTCATGATATCGGCAGTAACACCTGCTTTCTTAGTTTAAATTAGTTTGACAGCAGAGGTAGGATATGAACAATTTGCTTCCCTTGCTATTAATTTAATTAGCCTCCACAGTAAGCACGATCGCTACTCAGGTAAACCATTCTTCTACCCGGGGGGTGCGGTTCATCCGAATGGACCTGAAGGTTGGAAACTTGCCTTCTCATGTAAGATACTTTATTCTTGCTGATTAAATTATTATAGTTGAGAGCAAACCATATTTGCTGCGGAAAGTAAGGCTTTTCGAAATCACGACTGATGTGGACATCATAACGGTTGCATCACGAGATTATTATCTGTTTTAGAGTTAATCATGCTAGCTTTGGCTTGTTCCTGCACTACCCCCATTTGCTTTTTGGTTAGCATCTGGGGCTTCCCATTGAATACTGAGTTTGATAGTGTCATTGGATCACTTTACTTGATTACAAGCCCACCCTTATGTAGGAGACCACCATCATTATCTCTTTAACCTCTTTAACTCAAGGGTTCATCATGCACTTATGCCGTTCTTCGCATTAATTTGCGACAACAAACTCGGACGACCTTAGCAAATAAAGGTACAGCTGGTGGATGGGGTTAGCTATTTACCAGCAATCATCCCCTTTTATGGGAAACCATATGGCTTATTGACTTAAGCTGCGTGTTCTTGAGTCCTCACTCTAACCTATGTTCCTAACGTTGTAGTTCGGGTATGATTAGGTGACATAGTGAAAAAAATTACCATTGTTGCAGTCAGTTTAGATCCAAATGGAGAACAACTACCAAGTCGGGAATTTTCTTCCAGCAGCAATCACATCCCTTATGAATCGATGTCTTATCAATAGCTTCAGTGCCACTTTTCATTTCACCCTTCACATTTCCTTGAAAGTTAATGCTTTGACATTTGGATGGATAAGTAAGAACTGCCTACTGCTGATCCCAATTCTTCTCTCGTTCGGGTCACTATTCGCTGTTTAATGGGAAAAGGACAGTGACAAGAAAATGGCAACTCGTGTCGGCATAAGATCTGGAAATTCTCAGTGAAAAAGCACGATCAAAAAGCATAGATGGGTCTGGACCAACTTAGCCTTTCGCGCTTTGCATGTAATGGATGTGAAACTAGCCAAATTGATGGCGTGCCTTAGAGAGTTAGGGGCAAAAATGCATACCTAAGCTAAGGAGTGAACAAGGGTCACGAATGGATTCATTCACCCCAATTTTTTCTTTGTTCTTTTCTAAAAAAGAGAAACAATTGCAAAGCATTCAAGATCATTCTTGGAGGGTCCATGAACATTTACAGCAGTCCAATCAAGGGCAGGTCAGAAATGCCGGGGGTTAGGGGATTGATAAGAATCTATTCCGTTGGATCGACCCTAAAATGATTGGGCCGAGCAGGAATCTCACGCTAATTGAAAAAGATCCCCATAGTTTTACAACTTGATCATTCATTGGATCCTTTGGTCAAATTTGGTTTAGCAACACCCATATCGAAGACTCCATTTCTGATGTGCCATTAGCTTGGGGCTTCATTTGCACGCTTTGCTTAACATCTCTTATCCCATTTTGACTCCAAACTGTCTATAAGGAAATCAATAATCAAGGATGACAAAAGGCTAAACTTATTCTAAAAGATAAAACCCATTATTTTAATCCTATCCTATACCTGTTTGTCAACTTAACGAAATCATGATTCAAATGTCGAGATTAATGCTAACCAACATTGTAACCTCTCTCATTCCATTAAAAAATTTCAAGTTCATTTTATGAAAAAGGAAGTTTTCTTTGTCGCAATTTTTTCTCTTTACTTTTTACCCATTCAGATCACTAATCTTTTCACTAAGAAAAATCTGGAGAACCTCTCTCCATCAATAATTATATTGAATAGTTTCTTAATTACTCGTTGCTTATTTTCCATTATTATTGCATATATCGTCAACTAAGAATATAATTTAGGAACAATAATTAGTAGAATATGCTAGAAGTATGCCACTAAGGTATCTCAATGATGAAATTATCAAAGGTATAAGAGAGCAATTTGAACATAAAACAATCACTAGAATCTACCAAAAATATGTTGCGAAGGTATCTCAATGATGAAATTACCAAAAGTGTAAGAGAGAAATCTGAACATAATATGTCATGAAGGTATCTCAATGATGAAATTATGAAAAATGTAAGAGAGAAATATGAACATACAATAATCACTAGAATATGCTAGAAGAACATCACAAAGATATCTTTATGATGAAATTACCAAAGGTGTAAGAAAGAAATCTGAACATAATATGTCACGAAGGGATCTCAATGATAAAATTACCAAAAATGTAAGTGAGAAATGTAAATGTACAATAATCACTATAATATGCAATGTTACGAAAATATCTCAATGATGAAACTACCAAATGTATAAGAGAGAAATACAAACATAGAATAATCACTACAATATGCAATGTTACGAAGATATCTCAATGATGAAATTACCAAAGGTGTAAGAGAGAAATATGAACATACAATAATTACTAGAATTAGCCATAAGTATTTTCGAAGGTATCAATGATGAAATTACCAAAGGTGTAAGAGAGAAATAAGAACATTTTTGCTTCATAAACTAACACAAGGCTGAGGAAGTATAAGGAATACACTTATTTACCTAATTTTGTTATCACTTTCTTTCGTGTGCATGGCACATGCTATTTTAAAATAAATTGAAAAAAATAAAAATGACAATTTTACTGGCAATAAGAGTTGAAAAAGAATTTTACTGGCAAGACACGATTGCATTAGGCGATGCACCTTGGGCAACACCTTCGGCAAGTTGCCAAAGTGCGATATGACAGCTCAAAAACATAAGTGCTTGGAATGTTTAGTAACTGGTTCCCCTGATCTCATGTCGTAACACCATTAGCTTCATATCCCTGATTAATTGTTGTACGGAATTTAATTTAACTCTTGTTCTCGTCTCTCAATAATCAAATCATCGATGAATTTATCTGATCATCTGGACTTGCATCGATCGTTATACCGTTCTTGATTTTTCGACCTTCCTATATAACTTTAATTGGAAGATGCTTCATAAGATCCGAGATTCATTGAAACTGCAAATTTCAAGAATACGGATATTGAATCATGAATTGCTACTTGGTTTGGTTTTGCTTGAAAAGGTGAACAAGGATGTCCTAATGCTATCATTACCGCATGATCCTATGTGGTGAGTACATCATGCATAGAGCCAATCATTTGATTTTCTTAAGTGATATCTTTTATTTTATTTTTCATTTTTCGATTCAAGCACTTTGACCTAGTATTTTTTGTTTGTCGCATCAATTCGTTAGTGAAATCAAATTTCATCAAACCACTAAATCATCGGAATTTGGAAAGAAGAAAAGCTCGAGAAGATGGAATAGGGTAGGATTCTTGTGAATGCCTTCCCCGTGGGTGTGAATTGTGAGAAATATAGCTCTGAAAACCTTGTTTGTGCCCTTGCATTTCGCTAAACTGGGGGCTTGCATGCACGCCAGCTGATTCTGCGTTCTTTTAAGATGGAACGACCCCGTATCGTGGTTCCTAGCGTTGGGCCTGTGGGGGATTTCGTGATAACCTGCCAAATCAGGGCGTATTCAGCGAATAATCGATTTCGCCACGAAAAAGTGGGACAAGAAAAACTAAAAAGAGGCTGTGCTGTTTGCATGTGAATTTCTCCGAACAGCTTTAGTTACATTTAGCTTCGGAATGTGCTGACAAAGGGGATGCTTTGTAGTTTCTGTTTGGTCGGATGTTGAGCTTGTCTGTTGCTGGATATATAAGTGAGAATCGCTCCTATATTTCTAGTTATTAAATGACGTTGCATTCTCGTCTGGAAGAAAGAGATCGAGAAAATTACGGCGGTGAATGTACTTTTAAATCAGAATGAGAGCCTCGATTCATAGCATTTCAATATTCTTTTGTCCACCTGACAAGTTTTCTGCGATTAGCAGATTTCGATCTGTTTCATTCACTGCTTTTGTTGGGTATTCCTCCGCCGGATCCTCATATCGTTTGCTGCTGTGGAGAAGATAGACTAACGGAATTGTGTTCACCTACGGTATCAGTTATAACAACCGTTAACCAGTTGACTACATTTATTCTCGGTGTGTTTAAATTGCTGATATACGTTTTGGCATTCTAGTTGCTATTGCTCTGCTCCTCTCATTTCTCACCCATTGTCAGTTATGACCTTTCAAAGGGATATTTCCAAATGCAGTAAAAGAATTTAGGACTGTCTCCTTCAAATGTCCATCGATTAGAAATTTAGTCCTTTTAGTCTAGCTTGCGGTCGTTTGCACTATTCGATGGCTATTCATAATTGTCTCTACGCATTGCTCTTCCGCCATCAATTCTCGTTGAATGAAGATGATTTAAGTAGATTCTACCTTATTCGGAAGGTTAACACTTGTAAGCACGACGCATGAGCTGTGTGTTTTCCACTGAGTTTGTCTTCCTACTGCTACAACTTAGGCCAACGATCGTCCTCACATTTTGTAGCACCTCGCGGATTTTCTCGTCCATTGTTTTGTTCAATCATTTGAGCTTTTTTTATTTAGTGTGCCCATTAACGTGGTTGTTTGCGGTGCAGATCTTCTCTACAATGACTACTGGAGCGACTACAAGTTCATCGTCACAAGCTCCTTGATCATAGAAGTTGTGAGTTTTCCTATGTTTTTTGGAGACCTTTGCATGTTTACTCTAGAGAAAATGTCACAAATGGTTCCTATACTATTACTTAATGTGCAATTTGATCCCTAAACTTTTGATCGGTTCGATTTGATCCCCGAACTATTGATAAATATCGATTTAATCATTCGTTTCTTTTTTTTTTTTTTTTTTTTCTTCTTCTTCTTCCCTCCGCCGAACAGGGAAGAGAGAAAAAGAAAAAAAAAAACAAAAAAAACAAAACAAAAACAAAAAAAAAAAAACAAGAACGGATTAAATCGGACATTTATCAATAGTTCAGGGATTAAATTGAACCGATCGAAAATTCATGGACCAAATTACACATTAAATAATAGTATAGGGATCATTTATGACATTTTCCCTTTTACTCTAGCAACTTTTTCGTATCCCAAAAATTCCCATTCTCCGGATATGGCCGGTGGGTCCAGGACGCCCCCTCCTTCCGTTAGTCCAACCCATCTCTTTTAATTCCCTTGGCCCATCTCTTTATTCTTTTTTTTTTTTATCCCATCTCCTCTTGTACTTCCTTGGCCCATCACAGAACCAAACTAAAAAAAGCTTCGCTGAAGAAGGACACGAGCGGAAGAGAACAAGGGAGAGCTTCGGCTGTTTTTGGTTCATAGGAAGGGACTGCTCGAGGAGAAAGGAAAAATCTGAGAGGAAGAGATAGTGGATCCCGTTTCGGAGTAGCGGAAAACCGCATCGCCGGAGTTAGCCGTCGGTTTTCAGAGCTCCGGTCAAAGGCCGATCCCCGAGTCGTTCTTCACGGATTCGGTGTCGAAGATCAGACGAATACTGAGATTTCTACTGCAAGCGGAGAAAAAGCTCTAACCAGACGCTCTTCATCGTCGTCAAGCGATAGCTCGAATCGCCAAACAAACCAGGTACGATCTCGCCCCAAATGCTCTACTTTGTCTCTGTTTTGGCCGAGAAGGACATGCTCGGTTCGATCGATTTTCTTGAAGAGCTCTTCATAAAACGAAGTTGTTTCGTTGCTAAACATGGTGTTTTAAGTCTGTACGTGATGTGTGAGGCCGAGAATCTTGTTAAAATTAAAACGGAAAACCATTGAAAGATCTGCATATTGCATGTTTGATAAAATGCCTAAAAGAGGGCCGAATGTTAAGTCGCATTTTGTCTGTGTTTCTATGCGATTTGATGAGAATCTTTGCACGAGTCTGACGCGCTTGCATGTCTTCAAGGCTGAAAAGCTTTTCGTCGGAGAATCCCCTCGCACCAGCGAAGTCAGTGTTTCATGGACATACTAGTTAGCCCATCTCACTTAATTCTATTGTATTTTTTCTTGATAATTTTTTGGGGATGCTGCCGTGAAAAGTTTGCATTCGGTAGGATGGTTTTTGTTAAATTTTGCGATAGATGGAGCGGGGGGCTGGCGGTGGTCAATGCCGGTCGGAACGGACGACCGGCGAAGTGCAGAGGTGTCCGTAGAGGATGGTATGGTGTCTGGTTGTATGGTTTTGAAAAATAAAGAGAGAAGAAGATGAAGTTGCAGGGAAGGAAGGCTTCGGGGAAGAAGAGACCAAGAGGAAGAAGAAGAAGTGCAGTGGAAAAGACAAAATAGGGAAAAGAACAAAAAGAGAAAAGGAAATAAAAAATAGGAAAATCAATAAAAACTCAAAAAAAATATATATTTAAATGTTTTTAAAATTTTGATTTTAATTCGACCGGGTCGGAACAGGTCGGGTCAAATGGCCGGATCAGGAATCCGGTCCCAACCTGTTCCCCGAATATAATAAATAAATCAATAAATAAAATTATAAAATCCTAAAAATTTTAAAAAATAAAAAATTCTGAAAATGATAAAACTTTTGAAAATTTTAGGAACTAATAAAAATTTGAAAAATTCAAAATAAAAAATCATTAAAAAATCAGAAAATCCAGAAAACAATTAAAAATTTTAAAAATATTAATAGAAACCTTTAAAAAATGAAACCCAAGAATTGGATAAGCTTTTAGCTACATTTAGTTGTTTGAATTTCTAAATAAGATAGGATTAGATATGATAGAATATAAAATCTATGAGATTTTAATATATTCTATCTATTATTTAGTGATTTTTTTTTTTTTTTGGTCTAAACTATTTAGTGATTGTAATAATAAAATCACATATATTCACATTATATTATATATATTGTTTGGTATAAATGCTTATATGAATAACAAATTTTACAAATGAAAGTAGTAAAAATCTCTTGCGATATTATTGTCTACTTTTTTTTATTTTATTTTCCTCTCTTTTTAATTTATTTCTTTTTAATTTCTTCCTTCTCCTAAATTTTATTAGATAGAAAATTGTATTGATATATCTAAAATACTAAAACACCTAAAATATGTAATAAATATATATTTTATATATTGAATTTATATTATAAGAGAATTAAATTCAAATATATGAATAAAAATAAGAATAAATTAAAAATAATTTCTATTCTTGTTATTATGCATTATATATTGAAATATAATTTAAATTTGTTAATTTAAGAAATTTGTTATTTGAGAAAAAAAAACTTTCTTATTATGGATACGAGAGATTCCTATCCGCCTTTATTCCACCTCATCTATGTGATAATTTTATTCAGTCTATATCCTATTCATATATGACTTTATCTTATATTGAGCAAGCACTAAACATAGAATAAAATAAATTTTATTATATCTTGAATTTTATCATGATTGTCAAATGCAGCCGTAGAGTTTTATAATTGAGTTCTTTGTTTTGGATTTTATTTTTATTTTTAGGGATGATATTAGGATATTTATGTGATTTTCTTTATGATTATAATTGATTGTGCATTTCAATATTTTGGTTATTACTTTCCTGCCCTATAATGGTTAGGATGAACCTTAGATATCTTTTGGATAGGCTATTGTGGTGTTAGTTAGCATATGATCAAGTTGGGTATCGAAATGGTGTTAGTATTGAGGCTAACATAATCAAGTCTCGAAGTTTAGAATCTCTGATTGCGTAAATAGTAAAATATCCATTTATATCTTATTGGTTTATAACCGACCTCAAAAAGAGCTAGTAGTGACTCATTAGTTAAAATTTGCATAGGCTTAAAGTGATTAAAGATTTGAACATTTGATGTTGCGTGGGATATGAACTTGGAAGAGCTCGAATTAATGGGTTGACAATACCCCCAAACTTAATGATCCCTCCCCTATGAGTGGTTAGGTTCTGACAATCCTCAATTTTTTTATTTTTTTTTTCACTTTTTTGGATGAGCCATGGATGGTGACAAGAGTCGACGCAAAATGCCAGCCAGATGTCGATTGTGTGTTTTGATGTTCGAGGGGCAAATGGGCACTCTAAGATAGGAGGACTCACAAGTGTTCATGCATTGGATGCATATTAAATAGTTCCTTTAATGTTAATGTCGAAATCCCTAATTGGCCAATGTGCGGAGTCCAAGTCTTGTTGACGTCCCTCGACAATCAAATCATCAATAAATATGTCTGATTGTATGAGCTTGCATAGGTTGCTATATTGCTTATGATTTTTCGACCTTCCTCTATAACTTTAATTCGAAGATGCCACACGTGTTCGAGATCTCCGTAACTTCGACAATAACTAAAGAAGATTAAATGGGAATGCTTAAATATGAATCTCTACTCGATTTGATCTTTGTTCGGAACCAAGATGTCCTAATACTCTATCATCATAATTCAATCCTATGTCATGGCCACGTCATGTGTGCGTGGAGTCAATCATTTGATTCTTTCAAGTGATGTTTTTTCGATTCGAGCTTTTTCACTTAGTATATTAATTCGCTATATCAATTTCTCAGTAAAATTAAATTTCATCAAAAATCAAAGCTCTGGAGTTTTAAAAAAGAAAACGAAATTAAGAAAAAACCTTCACGGATTATATGGTTTTAATTGCAATTCAACAATTTTTTCAATGAAATACTCATGCGATGACCATTCGATAGGAATATAATTTATTGTGAACTGTTTACAATGATCTAAAAGACATTGAATCGTGTGAGTAACATAACTAAGGACCTATTTGTTAAAGTTCCAATATTTTTGTTTTTATTTTTTAGAATAAAAAAATAACAGAAATCCGTTTGGTAACGTAAACTAATTTTTCTATTTTCTGAATGAAAAGTAATCACGGAATATATTTGGAAAAAAATAAAAAATAGAAAAAGTGGCTTCTCATTCTTGAAAATTATTATTTTTTTTTTTTCTTATTCTTCCTTGTCTCCTTGTGAAAAGAATAAGAAAAGAAAAAAATCTTAAAAATTTATTAAAAAATTTTAAAAAATTCTACATTACAAAGAAAATTGTGGATTGTATCAAAGTCATTCTTTTTCTTTTTCCATTATGATGATAGAAATTTTATATAGTTATTAAATACGTTCTTTTACTTAAAATTATTTCTGAAAAAAAAATAAAAAAAAAAGTTTTTGTGAAAAGAAATTATTTCTTGAAACTTGATCATTACTAAATAGACCCTAATCGTACCTTGAGAACAAGAAATTTATCGGACCCCATGTGCTTAATAAGGCGATTAAACTGAAATAATTAACTAATTTGTCGATAATTAATTTATTGCACAAAGATCGGCGCCGAACATTTCCTTTTCATTTGTTTATTCTTTTAAATTTCAATACAGAACAAAAATACGGACTGCAAACACGAATTCCCATAGAAGAACTACAAAAAGTTCAAAAAAGAAAGAAGGAAAAAGGAGATGGAACGAACCCACGTACGGTAGAAAAAGCAAAGCCCTAAGCGGAGCGGAAGAACGTTCAAATCGCTCTGTCGCTTTCCTCCTTGGTTCGGAATTCGCTGCGATACGAGCTCGCGAAGCGGAGGAGACTTTCCGAACCGACGAGGCGGATTTCCAGCGGTTCGAGCCCAGTCGGCGGAGCGAGCTCGAGGAGGAGGGAGAGGGTACGAGTCTTGCGCGGTATGCTTCTCTCTGCGTGCGTGTGTGAAACGCGCGGAATGGGTCGGAAAATCCCGTTCGCGGGGGGCTCGCATTTGGGTAAATGCGGGCTTGCATGCACGGCATTGTTGCGTAGCGTCGCGGGTCTCCCGCCGCGCGAGCCGATTCTGCGTTCTCTAGGAAGCAGCGGCCTCGTCGTCGTCGGGGGCTCAGTAGCGTTGGGCTTTTGGGGGTGTGTCGGAATGATCCGGCGAAACCGGGGCGTGTGTTCGGCGAACGATCGGTTTAGTCATGTTTGGCTTTGGAATGTGTACTGGTTGAGGGGACACGAGTTGCTGAGGGGTATTCTTAGCTGATGACGGGAGAGCTGGAGCACGCCTAGTCGCCATGCAGGATCAATCGAATTTTCTGTGCTTAGAATATGTTCTGTCGTTTCTGTTGGGTCGGATGTTGAGTTTATTTGTTGTGGGGTGTATGTGTGAAGTACCGGGCGGGAATAGCTTCTGTATTTCTGGCTATTGAATGACTTTGTATTCACATCTTGAAAAATGGGGTCGAGAAAATTACAGTGGTGAGTGTGCTTTCAGTCAGAACGAGAGCATAGATTCATGGCGTTTTGATATTCTTTTGGCCACTTAATAAGTTTTCTGCAATTAGCAGATTTCTCTTTGTTTCATTTACTGCTTTTGTTGGGTGTTCCTCCGCTGAATCCTCGTATTATTTGCTGCTGTAGAGCTGATTGACCAACGAAATTGAGTTCACCTACAGTATCAGTTATATTCAACAACTGTTAACTATTTGACTCCATTTATTCTCGGTGAGTTTTTTTTTTTATTTTTTATTATGTTTGGGCCTTCTGGTTGCTATTGCTTTGCTCCTCTCATTCCTCACCCATTGTCAGTTTTAAACTTTCAAAAGGATATTTCTGAATGCAGTAAAAGAATTTAGGACTGTCTCATTTAAATGTCCATCAATTAGAAGCATATTCCTATTATTCTAGCTCGTGGTCTCTTGCGCTGTTTGATGGCTATTCATGAATGTCTCTGTGCAATGCTCTTCCGCCATAACTGTCAATCCTTGTTAAATGAAGATGATTAGGTTAATGCTACCTTATTCAGATTGTTAACTGTAAGCATGACACATGAGCTGTGTGTTTTCCATTGAGTTTGTCTTCTGCTGCTACAATTTAGGCCAGTGATCCTCACATTTTATATCGGCTAGTTTCATGCTCTATTTTTTTCTGCATAAGTGGTGTGACTGTTTCTTGACTTTCTTACCTGAAAGCTGCTGCTTTTGGAATGTCTTGTCGATCTGTGAAAAAATTTTCTTTTCTATTTCTTTAGATCTGAAACAAACAGGAGATGGACTACAGCTCTGAAGAAGATTCAGATATTAGTGATTCTGAGATATTGGACCACGTAGACAAACCTTATGATGAGTTGAGGTCCGGCAAATTCAAAGTAAAGGGCCCCAATGGAAGCTTAAGATGCCCTTTCTGCACGGGCAAGAAAAAGCAGGACTACAGGTATAAAGAACTATACCAACATGCGGCGGGGGTGGGTAAAGGTTCTGCAAATAGAAGTGGCAAACAAAAGGCAAACCACCTTGCCTTGGCGAAGTACCTGGAGACAGACCTAGCCAGTGAGGCAGACCAACCTCCTCAACCGGTTGTGCCGCAACCTTCTGCACAAACGCCTCAGCAAGATGAGGTTTTTGTCTGGCCTTGGACTGGAGTCATAGCCAACATTCTTGTTGACAAAAGCAGTGAGAAAGAACTCGTAGATAGTGCATATTGGCTGACCAAGTTTACCAAGTACAATCCTCTGGAAGTCCATGTGTTTTGGAATGAAGATGGTCAGTCAGCAAAAGCTGTAGTGAGGTTCAATGATGGTTGGAATGGATTTATGAATGCCACGGCATTTGAGAAAGAATTTGAAACTGAAAATCGTGGAAAAAAGGGCTGGAATTTGCAGAAGGCTGAGCCTGGATCAAGCACATATGGCTGGTGTGCGCGGTCCGATGACTACGATGCGGATGGGCCAGTCGGAGATTACCTCCGCAAGACAGGGAAGTTGCGGACATTCTTGGACGTTGATCAGGAAACCTCTCAGAGTAGTCGTAAAATTGTTGCACATCTAGCCGACAAGATTGATTCGACGAATGAGACTTTGCAGCAATTGCAATCCAAGTATAATGAGAAGACCTTGTCACTGAGTAGGATGCTTGAAGAAAAGGACAAGCTTCACTCTGCTTTTGTTGAAGGTTCTCTCTCTCTCACACACACACACTTGTGCATCCGTCCATGTATATGGACATTCTTGTCTTTGTCAAATTGTATGTCATAACATTTATGTAGTTCATAGTTGCTTTGGTGCAAGTTTTAGCTGCACTTAATCAGTTATCAAAAGTTTTATGGTCATTGCCACATGCTAAGGAGATGTTATGTCAAGGGCACTTTCTACATACTGACTTGTTCATAAGTGTAAAGACTGATACTGGTGCCAAACTTAAATTCGCATTAGGTTCTATATGCAACTGCTACATGCTCTCATATTAGAGGAACATGACTTACATTTTCTTGTATTCTATTGTTTTCTTCCAGAAACAAGGAGGATGCAACGCCTTCAACGTGACAAAATACAGAGTATATTGTTCGAACAAGAGAAACTCAGCAATGAGTTGGAAAAGAAGAAAAGAAAAATTGATTCTTGGAGCAAGGAATTGAACAAACGTGAAACCCTGACTGAGCGTGAGAGACAAAAGCTGGATGAAGACAAGAAAAAGGTTGCACAAGCTGCACATATTTTTTGCCAAGACTATTTAGTTCTTACTTTCACCTTTTAGCCTCCTGACTAAATTAATATTTTTTTGGCATACGTCGTATTTAGTCAAGACGGCATGACAAGATGTATGCTGATTTCTTAATTTGTCCTTCCAGAATGATGTCAAAAACAGTTCTCTCCAGTTGGCATCAATGGAGCAGAAAAGAGCTGATGACAATGTCCTCAGGCTGGTGGAAGAGCAAAAGGTGAATGCTAGTGACAGAAACTTACATTTGATCATCATTGCATATTCTGCTTTTACATGACTGACACTGCTAGGATTTCTAGAGGGAGAAAGAGGAGGCCCTGAGTAAGATCCTTGAATTGGAAAGGCAGCTTGACGCAAAGCAGAAATTGGAAATGGAGATTGAAGAGTTGAAAGGGAAAGTAGAAGTTATGAAGCACCTTGAAGATCAAGATGATGAAGCTGTTCAAAAGAAGATGAAGGAGATGAACAAGGAATTGAAAGAGAAGGAGGACGAGTTGACTGATATGGAGGATCTAAATAGCACCCTTGTTATTAAAGAGCGCCAGAGCAATGATGAATTGCAAGAAGCTCGTAAGGAATTGATCCAGGTACCATCTCTATTTTCTGTGCATAGCCGTACACTAGGGAATAATTACGTTGCTGGCACTGACTGAACATTGCACATTTTCTCCAATCAGTAAAAAGTTTTTGTTCATAATTTTCACATATCAGATTGGTATCAGAAGATTCCTTTATTTACTTGACAAATTGAACATGAAGTTAAGTGCAATATGAATACAATGGACTTAATTTATTCGTGTTACCTAAAGAAATCCCTTCTTATAGGATGATACCCACTAGGTTCCAATCACCTAAGTAGCACCGACACACAACATGACTTTCCAACATGTTATGTTTAAAAAAATAGAGAATTTTGACACGTTGGGACATATTATATATTAAATTTATTTTTTTTACTTATACATTTGTGATTATTTCAATCAAATTAATTTGATTCAAATCCACAAATAAATAAATGATAAAAAAGAGCCTAGATTGAATTTATACTAAAAATATTAATCCATCATTTGCTAATATCATATATTGTTTCAATTTGACAAATTCAACTACATCCCATTCTAATAATCCATGAAACTTGAAGCCAAAAAAAAATAAAAAAAGGCAATCCAGATTCCACTATAAATTTAACATTTAACAATAAGTTGGGGAAAAAAAGAATCCATTTTTCACCATCAAAATATAGCCTTTTTCCTTTTTTTTTTTTTTAAAAATGTTTTATATATCTACATTTTGATGCATAATTTATTGAAATTTTTTAAAATTGACCTCGTGTATGTTGGAATCGCGTGTTGGAATTCTAGACTTGCATGTCGGTAGTGTGTTGGGAGAGTTGCCCATGTGTCGGACATGTGTGGGGGTGTCCGACACCAACACAGAGGCTTTGTGAGAGTATCCATGCTTCAGAGCCAATCACCTAAGTTGCTGGCAGGTGGCCCTAAATTTGTTAGTAGGAGCCAGAATTGAAATTGATATTGAACTTATTCTTTTTGTTTCTGGAAAGGGTTTGAGTGAGGGGCTAGGTGCAAGCGCAGATATTGGGGTCAAGAGAATGGGGGAGCTTGATGATAAGCCGTTTCTTACTGCTTGCAAGAAGAGATTTTCAGCTCAGGAAGCACCAATGCAGGCCAGTAAATTATGCTCTTTGTGGCAGTCACAAGTGAATTCACAGTGGCATCCATTCAGGACCGTTGAGATTGATGGGAAGGCCCAGGTATGAAATGTTCATGTTTTCCTTTTTTCCAAATTTACAGTGGTGATAGTGCTTATTGCGGTAGTTTGATCCTGATTATCCAAGTTTGATTGGATGTCACTTGGGACTTCATAATCTGTCATGATTTGGAGCTCTGGGTTGGCCAGGTTGGTTGAGGCCATGGTTCACCAGCATTAGCGCTTGGTTTAAGTGTGGTATTTGATTCATTTCTGCCTCAATTGCCAATTTTATATAAATTTGGGCAAATTTAGCGCTTTTGTCAATTGATGAAGCTATGCATCTTACTAGGAAAAAAAATAAGACTGCAACTTGTATTGCTGAACATGCCATCCCTGTTTATTCAAATAGTTAGTTCTCCTTCTCATTTGGCACTGCCCATAAGTCCCAGGCTTCCAGCATAGGAATCTGTCGTGTACTCATTTGAGTCTTGGTTAAATGTTGACAGCTCTTTTATGCCTTTCTGCTCCTCTAACATCATGTAATGGTGATAATCTTGTGTAGGCAATGCTTGTTGAAGAAGATGAAAAACTGCAAAAGCTTAAGGAGGAGTGGGGTGACGAGGTCTACTCAGCAGTTGTCACAGCTTTGAAAGAGCTGAACGAATATAATCCAAGTGGAATGTATGTTGTATCTGAGCTCTGGAACTTCAAAGAAAAAAGAAAAGCCACTTTGAAAGAGGTCATTGCTTTTATTGCGAAGAAAATCAAAACACCCAAGCGCAAGAGAACATGAGTCTGAGGTTTGTCCTAAATGCAATTCCAGTTCTACATTCTCCTTTTGCTTGATGAAGTTTCTATTTAACTTGTTAACATGAACTCAATCAGTCAACTGGATTCAGTTCTGTGAAGGCTTCATCATGTTTTAACACAAAGAAGATCCTGTCCATTTTCTGCATTATGTTAGTGTGATGATCCCTTAAATAGTTTGTGCATTTTTTAAAAATTGTTTAGAGGCTAAATTAGAGTTATACAGTAAGTTCGGTGGTTGTTTCGAGTGCCCCATGCTTTTCTTATTTAACCCATACAAATTCCTTGACTAATATTGGATCTGATTAAAATTGATTGCTTTATACATGCCCCCATCTTTTTATTGATTGAGGCCTTTATTAATTCGATTGACTGGCCAATTGATTGAAACTTACCGAATAAGATGAAGCCTCTTTATAGATCCCCAGTTGAAATTTCAAGAATGTTTGACGGTGGGTTGCGGGTTTTGCAGGGAGGAATCTGTCTGAAGGAGGTCTGCCAGAGTTGTTGTTTAGAACTATTCTTATTGCGCTGCTGTCCTTGATGTAGATACTCTTGGCTAGTTTTATCATCACTAGATAATAGAATGCTTTGAATTTATATTAGCTGAACAAACATTAGGATGTTTATTGTATGTATCGAAGCATGCAATTCCCAGAATTTGCTTTCTTGCTTGCAATGTTTGGCAAATGGCAGGGTTGTGTAACTTTGTTTTAATCTGCGGCGATCTACTCAAGCCATGTTATTAGTAGTTCTTAGAAAGCTTTCCTGGGTTAGTCTTACCACGCTTCCCTGACGGGCTGGTGATTGCCCATTAGAAAGTGTCATGCTCTGGGGTCGAGCATGTATACGATCAACAAATCTACGCTGGTCACTCGCGCTGGTTTTGAATGAAAGCATCCGGTAAGTAGAGGCATCCAGGTGATAGGGATAAAGGTGCCTGAGATTTGATTTTCTTCTGTTTTGATGATAAACAGAAAACAGATGGAACAAGTCTGAGTCATTTTAAGTTGGACCAGTCTACTAAAGAGAAAAGGAAAATCTTTTGTTTAACCAAATTGCTAAATAACTTATTATTAGGGCCTATCTAGTAACGTACTCACCTAACCATGTGAAATTGGTGTCATTCGGCCATTGAGACCTTGTCATGGTTAGGCAAGGCTCACCCTCACTCAACTGACAAGAGGAGGAAGAATAAAAAGAAGAAGAAAAAGAGACAAGATAAAAAGAAAAAAAGGATAAAAGAAAAAAGGGGAAAATGTAATAAAATGATTAAAAAATTAAAAGAAATTTTAAGTTATAAAAAAATTAAAAAATCATCCAAATGAATTTTGGTTTGGGGAATAGAAAAAGAAACCAATTCTAAGTGGAAATTATTATCGATAACAGAATGATTAGCAAATGCATTCTTATTATCTAGGGCACATTGCACTCATCAGTTTTTGAATCTTTAACCGAAGTTTGATGCCTAGGAACACAGTAGACTTAAAGGCTCTAGCATCGAACTTCTTAATGACGATCATAACATGAAGATTCGAACAATTCATGAACAAGGTCACCTCATAGCATAATAAGGACTCAGACTTGAGGGTCGAGTTCGCAATCACCTCTTCAGCCCTCTCAATCTCCGATAATGGCAGTACAGTGACCAAGATTGACGCTAAAGTAGGAGAGACCGCAGGGGCGAGGAGGGGCAAATTACCGCTGGTCTTTAGGATGGGATTTTCATTCTTGAAGGTGACATTTTTGGTTTGAGTTAGCAACTTAGTGAGAGCAAGGGTGGATATGAGCCATGGATATGGAGGCTAGTAGATTATAGCGATGACGACGACAATTACAACTGAGAAGACAGAGACTGAGAAGCAGAGATTGCTAAGAACTTGATGAGAATATGGTTAAGGGCTTCAGCTCCTAGATTTGAATCTTTAATTGGGGTTTTTCTTGTCTTCATGATCGATCAACCGAAGAGTTTGACGCCACATGTGACGATGAATAAGACAGAGCAAGGGGATGGAATGGGGGTGAATAGTGAAGAGATATGAGATGGGTTTTTGACTTACAAATGAGCTTTGAGTTGAAGAAATGGATATAAATAAAAACTAGTTGGGTGAGGAGGAGGTTTTTGGAAATATGGGCTTCAACTCCGTGAGTTGCTTATGTCAATGACGGGATTTATTTCAGTGCCCATGACACTTTTTTTTTGTGGGGTTGGAGCTATTAATAGATTTTGGGGTGTCAAAAACTTTTCTATTATTGGCATGAGAGGGGTAGTTTTAGAAGAGAGAGAATACATATAAATAAATGAGGGAAAGTGGCACGGCGAGGAGAGGGAAAGAAGAAAAGCAACTGAAGAATGATTAAAAAAAAGGTGGGACCATAAAGTCAAAAAATGTGATGACTGATAAGAAGCGCTTCAGTCACGGAGGAAGTAGAAAAAGCGCGATCCAGATGATAATGGGCAGACGTCATAAGTTTCCGAAGGGTTTGTCGTGGCTATTTTTTAACCAGATTGCTCACTCCTTGCATCCAGTGACCAAGCGGTGATGATCCGGAAAAACGACAAATTGAAAATTGAAGTGTATGACCTAGTTAAAGACCATCTGCCTACTGTGTTAACAAGACAACAAAAACTGCTACTACGAATCCAGGGCAAGAACACTCTTAACGGAGGAACACCACAACCAAATCCCATCAAATCAGAGGAAAGCCTAATAGGCAACATTCCTAGGACAAAAGAATAGAAAGTCTCTTTTCAACAGCGAGCAACTGTGCTTATCCGCTTGGCTCTAGTCGGAGTAACGACTATATTGTACCATATTGTACAAGGGCTGGAGAGTATTATCAACTGCAGATCCCTCGAAGTTGCGAGGTTGTCTCATTGATTGGTCCTCATCAACACGACTGCAATAATGTGAAAATCCAGCACCATACGGAAGCAACCTAAGTAACCGAGATGTTCTCGAGTAATTCTACTCTTAGACTAGACTCAAACATTTTTTTGAGTCATAGCGAGACATCAAACCGAACAAGACTCTCATCATGCTTGTATGGAAGGAGCCAGCTGAGCAGAATCAGCAGGACGAAGAATCAAACTAGCACGTCTCAGAATAATGCTACAGGGCACGATGCTTGAATCGAATCCACGCTTCCAAAAGAATGAATTGTAATAATGCCATGAATTGAGTCATCAAGGAAAATTCTAGTTTCCAAATGATTTCCAGGAAATATATCCCAACCATGGGAACTTGCAGAAAGATATCAAAGAAAAATGACATCATAAGTCTGAGCAAACTAATTAGGATGTAACTTGCCATCAGGATACATAGACTCGCGGCACAACCATACAGTTCTATGAAAACTTTTCATTCATTTTCCACTCTCTTTCTGGTACACGTTTTTCAATTTTCAAGTTCATTCCCTACGTTCTCTGAGTACACTTTCTCGACACATAAACCATACAAGACACCGGAATACTTCTCCAGCGATCCACTGAAGAAGCTTTCTTTCAATTTCTTGAAAGTAGAAGATGTCAGCAGACTATCCGACCCTGCCTGGTGACATACCCCGACTCTCTCGACTTTTAACAACTCCGCGACCTTGTTGAGACCTCCGTGCAGACTATCGCAGAACTTCATAAGATGCTTGATATCATACAATGTCGGGAAATACATGTGGATCAACTTGAAGAACCCCGCTTGAGTGTCCGGCAGGGTTTGGCAAGTCAACACCTTGAGCAAATACCCAAAATCGTACCCGCTGTGGAAGGTTACCCAGTGAACATTATCGTTCAGCACAATCCCAGACGACATCAGCAACTCCCCAAATCGCATGGCATTGATGCCCCTGTCCCTATTCTGCTTGAAATCGATCCCGCTCTGTTTCAAGAGCTCGATCGAATCGTTCGCGAAGAAATCCTCATTCGCATTGAACTCGCGGAAATTGAACTGCCAAATGCAGCACTTATCCGACCCGCAAGTCGGCAAGTTCCCTCTCTCATCAGAAAAAGTGAGGCCCAATTGGATCAACTTCAGTATATCCACATTCTCCTTCAGAGTCTGGTAGTGAAACTCACTGGAGTTCTTGAAGTTGCCCACAGGGCGCACGACGATACCCGGGAACTCCGTGTCCATGGCCACAAACGGATAATCGTCGACGATCTCGCGGATTCGCGCGAATTCCTCGTCGAGATTATCATCCCACACGTCCCGAATTTGAATCGACTCGCTCTTGGCCGACGACGACATCACTCGGGAGTTGACAAAAAACGACCAATCGACACAAACCCAGGTCCCAAAACAAAGCCTTTTTGCGCCAAAGTAACACGAGCGACCGATGGATCTATGCAGGAACACCCCCTGTCCACCCAGATCTGCAACAGGAACGCATCAAAAAAATGAATTTCGACCCAACAAAAGATGAGCTTTTTCACGACCCAGTACGACAACAGATCACAGCAGCGAGCACGGAAAAGAGAGAATCGGAAATTCGCAGAAACATAAGCTCGCCTCACGAAAGGGATGGCCGAAGCATCAAAGGAGAGATCTTGTGCTGACCATGTAACGAGAGCGAGGTAGAGAGAGAGAGAGAGAGAGAAAGAGAGAGAGGCCGTGGAATTGGGAATCGACGGCGTCTCGAGATCTCTCTAGGGTTTGGCTATAACGGGTCGGGTCCAATCGAGCCGGTCTAAAGGAGAATTTTCGGGAAAGTTTTTCTTTTTTTTTGAAAATTTGTCCTGCCGTCGATCTTACTTTTTTCGAATGGGGGCCAAGAAAAAGGGGAAAAAAAAGATGGTTTATACTGCACTTAGCGATCGATGCGATACAAGTGGAGGGAGAGAGATGGCTCGTCTCTCCAGACGTTTAAAAAAACAAAAAAACAAAAAAACCTTTTTTTTCCCGAAAAGCAGAGAGCAAGGACCAAAAAGCCATGGTCCCAGCAGAGGGAATCACCAGCTCTAGACGATCTTACAGAAGAAATGATAAGTGGTCGAGAGAGAGAGAGAGGGGAATACGTGGGATCTGATTCTAATTTTCTTTCTTCTCTGGACGGTCTTTTCCATATCTGTTAGGTTGCTGAAGAACAGAAGTAACGGGAGCAGACGAGGAATGGAAAGACAGACGCACAGCGAAGGTCAACAAAAACATTTGCCACAGAGAAAGCTTCTCTAATTCAGACATGGGGATGGCCGCGGCGATGACCACGAGTGATGAGGCGAGGCCGAACTCAATTTAATTCCGAACTTAAACGACCGTCGGCGATTCTTTCAAAGTCGAATTCCATCTCCTTTTATAAAGCTGTCGAGAAGGGACTTTTCGAAAGCAAGAAAGATGATTCGTTTTCAAATTTTCACGTGGCTTATTCTTGGCCATCGGCGTGGTGCTTATAAGTTATAAAGGGGTTCGAATGCTTCCTTTTTTTCGTACGTTTCCGTAGTCCGGATCAATTATTAAATGCCGGGTCAACGATCGTATGTTGAATATGTATTGTGCGACGGGGAACACTTGATCTTGCATGACAAGATTGATTATGGTAAGGATGATGTGAAACTTGCATGCACATTCGTCGGTGTAAGAGGGGAGGTTATGTGGGAAGCAATAAGCATCAAGGGTTTCTAGGCTTTGGGCCGTTTCGAGTCTAAATTATGGCATACTGGGTTTATATATAACTTCGAAAAAGATTTCAAATAATGCTTATTGGGCCCATGATATTTTGTAAATATTTAAATCGAAACCCATCCGATAGATAAGCCTTATATAATACCTCCACGCAATCTAAAAAATATAAAAAGTTATCTTACAACAATAGTATTCAGCATCTCACCAAAACTGATTGCAAAAAATGTAGTATACATACAACTCAAAGAGAAAAGGACATCATTTCTCGAGAAAATTGTATCAAAAACCCTAAACAATGCTCACGGAGCACCAACACGGAATATTACTTCCCACTTAATAGAAAGTATTTTGTTTCTTATGTTTAAAATAAAGCACAATCTTATCGTTTCACCGAAAATCCTAATATACATCATTGGTCTATGTCAACTTGGTTTACTTACTATTGTCCACATAAACTGCAACAAAGGATTTTCATCGGTCGACTTGGAAAGAATTGTGATTGATGGCATATTTGTCACAACTGTACAAGTTTGGAGGTTTTGGTGACACAAAAATTAATTTGGGGTTAGTGATCTCACAATAGGTATAGTTTACTATTTTTGGTGGTATATCCATTATTAGTCTAAGGAGAAACAACGAAGAGAGAATTATCAAAAAAGTCATAAATTTTTTGCAGTTATGCCAATTCAGTTTTAAACTTATTTTTTTGGTTAATTGAGTCCTAAGCCTTTTACAATTATGTCAATTCAGTTCTTCCGAGATTTTTTATCTTTTTTTACCCCACCCCCTCCCTCTCTCTTTTTAATCTCTTTTTTTGACCCCACCCCTTTTAATCTTTTTTACCCCACCCCTCTCTCTCTCTCTCTCTCTCTCTCTCTCCTCCTTCCTCCTCCCTCCTTCTTCCTTTGGCTCCGGTGACTAGCCAGCCCTCGTCGGTCGTTAGCTCCGGTGACTAGCCAGCCCTTGTCGATCGTTAGCTCCGGTGACTAGCCAGCCCTTGTCGGTCGTTAGATTGAGGCGGCCGGGTGAGCTCGCCTCGCCATCGCTAGGTGAGGGCGAGCTCGGCCAGCCACTGGGGGGGTGAGCCACTATCGGATCTGGTGAGGGCTTGCCTCGTCATTGTTGGGGGAGGACTTGCCTCACCATCGCTAGCTTTGGCGAGGTGAGCCCTCGTTGGATCTAGCAAGAGCTTGATTCGCCGACCTAGTGACGGTGAGGCCCCCTTCGCTGGATTCGGCGAGGGCTCACCATCGCTCCTCGCCAATGGCTTGGCAACGGCGAGGCGAGCTTGCCTGGTCACCTCAATCTGACGGTCGGCAAGCCTCCCCTCTGGCCGATCGCTGGAGCCAAAGGAAGGAGGGAGGAGGGAGGAGGACGTGGAGAGAAAAGAGAGAGAAGAGAGAGAGAGAGAGAGAGAGAGAGAAGAAAAGGTAAAAAAGATTAAAAAATTAATAAGATAATTCAATAAAATAAAATATTATTAAAAAATTGTCGCCAATGCCGGCCGGTGGTCACGTCAACACTGACCGGCCAATGTTGGTCGGAACGACTGAACTAACACAATTGTAAAAGGTTTAGGATTCAATCGACCAACAAAAAGAATAAGTTTAGGACTGAATTAACACAATGCAAAATGTTTATGACTTTTTTGGTAATTTTCCCTACAACAAATGAAGGATAGAAAAGTTATATGATCCTATATGATTATGTACGTCTTTGATCTCTTTTCAGGAGGATTAAATTTAATATAGCTTTCTCTTGATAAATAGTTTGTTCAGCCTTTTCTCCAATGTAGTCCTTGCTAACAGGGTTAAAGGAAATGGATATAGGTCAGCCTCTATTTCCATTTGAGCTGTCCTTGGTAGAATGAAGCATTAAGTCACTAGAAATGACACAAGAATTCACCAAATTTGAATTGGGTAAAATAATGGTCATAGTTGTTCTCTATCCATCATCCACACATTAATGGTGAGGGATTCGTGCATTGACCGTGCTTAGAAGAATTTCAAATTGGATCCATTTGAAGTCAATAGTAATTGATAAATCATCTATTCCCTGGACATTCTCATTGTTAGATATTGTTTCATATTAAAGTCCGTCTAGTGCACTAGATTAGTCCCGCCAAAACTTGCATTCTCTTCCTAGTGTTCGAAGTGATGCATTTTACAATATGATCAGATGAAAGATGACATCTATCTGTTCTCTGTCTGCCTTTTTCAGGAAAAAAAAAAGAAATCGTCTGATTAGATTATGATAGGAGTAGTTGAATCTTTATCTGTGGTAGGTGAATTCTATTAGAACATAACAGTCCCTTGCTAACTTAGCCTCGGCACAAGTTCGTCCAACCAGTATCCGCCAAATTCCTCCTCTTTTCATTTACTGGAAAGACATTATCATTAGTATTTAATCCAGCATGCCACTCGACAACTCACCAGGTGTTTCCAGTCAAACGCTGTGCGTCACCGGCGCTGGCGGCTTCATTGCTTCTTGGATTGTAAACTGCTGCTGGAGGAAGGATACAATGTCAAGGGCACTGTAGGGAATCCAGGTTGGTTCGGTTTGTTTTTCACTCACATGTCTGTTTAATTTGAGAAAATACAATTTGTCAAATGTTTTGTAGACACTAGTGCATTGGCGTTGTTTTCTAGCAGGTGATCCCAAGAATGCCCATCTAAGAGAGCTTGATGGAGCTGAAGAGAGGTTGACTCTATTGCAAGGCTATCTGCTTGATTTCTAGAGTTCAAGGGAAGCCATCAGTAACTGCCATGGCGTCTTTCAAACCGCCTCTCCAGTTACTGATGATCCGGTGAGTAAGTAATTTCATCTCCATATTCGCACTGCGGCGACTGATGCTTAGAGAACACAAACTAGACAACAAATCCTTTTTAGTTTATGAAGTATGATATGGATTGATGTAGGTGGTGACATTTCGGTTTACTTCGTGTGACTGAGGAGGAGCAAATGTTGGAGCCAGCCGTGAATGGGACCAAGAACGTGATGATTGCAGTTGCAGAGGCCAATGTTCGACGCGTGGTGTTCATTTCTTCAATAGGCGCGGTCTACATGGATCCCAACAGGAGTCCCGATGCAGTGGTGGACGAGTCGTTCGGGAGCGACCTCGAGATCAGCAAGAAAACCGAGGTCGTTTTTGGCCTCTGTCGATTGATTTTGACTTCTCTCCTGCAAAATCTAATTGCTGTAAAAGACTACGACACCGACCCCGCTCCATACTTATTTATCCGATAAATTAGACAACTGACAATCACCGTACAATTGCAGAACTGGTACTGTTATGGGAAGGTGGTTGCAGAACAGGCGGCATGGAAATTGGCAAAGGAGAAAGGAGTGGACCTGGCGGTGGTGATTCCTGCCTTAGTGGTTGGGCCGTTGCTCCAGGCGATGGTCAATGCCAGCACCGGTCACATTCTCAAGTACTTAACCGGCTCGGCCAAGACGTATGCAAACTCGGTTCAGGCTTACGTACATGTTCAGGACGCAGCCCTTGCTCACATTCTTGTGTTCAAGACTCCCTCGGCTCCCTCGGCCTCTGGCCGCTACCTCTCTGCAGAGAGCATGCTCCACCGTGGGGAGGTGGTGGACATCCTCGCCAAGTTCTTCCCCGAGTATCCTATCCCCACTAAGTAAGTCACTAATGTTCCATAATATGGACATTTTAGCTGCATTATATCTCATTTCTCAATAAGCTTATTAATCTGATGGAACGATCCAAAAGAGTGTTCTAACTCTCACACACCATTGCGAAGGTGATGTTGATAATTAGCCTTTGAGTTTCTGGTCAGGAGGCAAAGAACATGGCTAACGCCAAGAATTTGCAGAGAGGAAAGAGACAGAAAGAGGTGATAAAGGTAGAAAGTACACACAAAGTTTGTCAGACATCGGGCTAAAACATCACGCGAGAAGGACTTTGATGCTTAATTAATTATTCATCTATCTGTGGCAGCGGTATGAACTCGTTTGTTATCACCCTCATAAATTTTATACACAGTGATGATTAGATGAAGGGAACTCATTTTAGCAACACGTGAGAAACGCATGCCTATCCGACAGAGGGTCGACTCATCAATTTGTCATGGATTGCACACAAACACTCGCAGGTGTTCTGATGAAGTGAATCCAAGAGCAAAACCACACAAGTTCTCGACCCGGAAGCTCAGAGACTTGGGAATGGAGTTCACGCTGGTGAAGCAGTGCCCGTATGACACTGTCACTAGCAGGAGAAGGTTCAACTGCCTCTTCCGACACAGCCCGATGGTTTGGTTCGGATACAGGCATAAAATGTAACTTGAGAACGCAAGCAAATCCAGGCACCAGTACTTGTTGGAATAATATTAGGTTGTGGAGAATGTTTCCTTGTTACATGCATCGGGTTTTATATGTCCTGATTTCAAAGATTCTCTCACTTTGAGCAACACAAAAGACAAAGTCACACCCACTTATATCTCAGCTCTTGGCACAGAAAATGTTGACTCTTTGAAGACGACAGATCGTGGAGAACTTTATCCGGACTTTGGAAATTATGGTAAATATGCATTAAAGTTACGAAGTCCAACTGACTTAGGGAGTAGAATTACTTAGGCGCGTACCGTTC
This sequence comes from Eucalyptus cloeziana, assembly GCA_014182715.1. NCBI lineage: Eukaryota > Viridiplantae > Streptophyta > Magnoliopsida > Myrtales > Myrtaceae > Eucalyptus > Eucalyptus cloeziana. The sequence goes on from CM024639.1 coordinate 43,210,886, forward strand.
TTCGAGCTACAAAAGTGGCACACGCATCTGAATTGATTGACCAATCTATAGTAGGTGTGAAAAAAAAAAGCATGGATAACGTTGCAGATGATTGCCAACTCGAGAAAACAGAAAAGAACGGTTGAATTAACAGCAAGATTGGCATATTCTCCCGACAAAAAAATTTCTAGATGTTGACTCACAGACCGTGATATCTTTCATCATTCAGCCTTTTCCTTGAGAAATCTGGTTGGTTTTATTGCAGAATCAAGCACCCATGACGCCGAAATCCGAACAGTGAGATGTTGAAACCATGGTTCTCGATTGCTTCAAAATTTTCACGATCGAGCATTAACTAAATGTGTATATAGAGAATTCACATATACTCCAACGAGATAAGGTTTATTAGGTCAGTCGCAGGGTGACACCTCATCAGACAGCAACTAAACAAAAACAAGAATGGCTTTTGCCCTTCATCTTCTGCATTGTATAAAGTAGTCGGACCGTGAAACACGCCGAATGTTTTTCTAGAAATACGAGCCGCGAAAACAATAGTGCGCGTGCCAATGCAGAAGACATCGACGAATGGACCGGTCTTCGAAAACTATGAGGATTCCAGTTACTTAGGCCGAAGATCAATTCAGGTCGAAGGGCCCGAGGGAAAATCACGTGCCACATCAACATTCTTGCAGATGAGGGAACTGCGACGCATCGAAACGTAAGCACGTCGACCGAGTCCAGAAACTGGAAACCAAGATTGTACTTATCAGTATGGTGACCCAAAAGGTATACCGAGAGTGAAGAGGGATAAGCTAATGAATGTCGAACCATAGGAACCTGATCGCTTTGTCCGCGGGTTCCTTTTGCTCCTGAAGAAAAGAAGATGCAATAACGTGCTCATTCATACACGCGATTAGAAGAAACTTTTTTTTTAGTCAAAAGCAGATATGTTGCAGGCTCGAACACAATAAGTTTCGTTAGTTCCACGGACTTGAGAAAATCTTCCGTTCACAATCGTTCAACAGATAATTCTACGACCACATTTGTTACTATTAATTTTGAAACCTCTCTCCTCCCTAGGGTTCTCTTCTCTCTCTCTCTCTCTCCTCTTCACACGGCTTTCTTCTTCAATATCCCTGGAGGAGAGGGTTTAAACTAGATCTCCCTTCCCTCCCTTTTTCTCTCATTTTTTTTTCGACTGATTTGGTTCATTGTTATTTTCTTCTTGCGTTCCTTCCGTTTTGAGAAGGTTTTTTCTTCCTATCTAATTTAGATCTAGAAATTTCTTTCTTCCATTTTAGGGAGGCTTCTATCTTGATCCAGTCTAGATTTGAGGTTTTTTTGCATATATAATTTTGGGGTTTCGCTTTGCTCGGGTTTTGTTGGTGTACAAGTCTAGTTTTGAAAGAGATCAAAGGATCTTTGTGAAGGCTTTGCTCTTACAGATGTTAGATATATACACGTTCAGCTCTATTAGTATGAACATCAATGGTATTAGGGATGCCGAACTTAGGCGTGCGTAGCCAAAAACCAAAGTTGTAGCAACCGATGAAGATCTTGATGTGTACTCCATATTGAAGATGGATTCGGTGATCAACCACCGATTTTGGTTTGAGCATATCATCTTCAACATTGTTTCGATAATTCATCTTCTTATCCGAAGCTTGTTTTGTTTTGGATTTGTCTAGAATTTATCTTGGTTTGCTGAACCGGGTGGACCTTGGACCCTTGACTGATCTCAGACCAAACACATTTTAAGTTTTTATTAAGTTTCTTATTTGATTTGTTTTTAGGCGATTAGAATTAAAAGCAATCTTTTATAGATAAATGGGGAGTGAAATTCTATAATTTATGTTATATGTTAGGTGCTTTTGGCAAGCGAAGATTTATATTGTTACTTTAGCTTTCGTTTTGCTTGATTAAGGAATGGGTTGGATAATTCCTCGTTGCTTAAGATTTTTATTTGTTTTTTAATCGGTGTTTTACTTCTCGCCAATTTGTTGCTCAGTATGGCATTTCTAAATATTGTGTATTGATGGATAGGTACTTTGACAAAGTAAGTTTGATTTACAAAGAACACAAAAAATAAAACAAAGAAAAAATTGGCCAATTCATTGGAATTAGATCAGATCGGCAAGGTTCGTTTTGGGTTTCAAAATCTATGAATAGATGCTGTGCAAGTGGGTTCTAGGTTTTAGGTTGGACTCGCCCAACCTTGTTTTCACTCACTCCTAATTTATGCACCATTTAGCGTCTTCCTTGAGAAATCTGATTAAATTTGTTGTAGAATCAAATACCCAGAATGTCGGAATACAAATAGCTCTATGCAAAAAAAAAAAAAAAAAAAAAAAAAAAAATGTAATTTCAACTTTTGCAATAGAAATTGAATATATGTAAATCCAAACTCTGTGGCAACTAGCGCAAATCTTATGAACTTTGATTGCCGCTAGAAGATGTCATATTTTGCAGGGGTGAGCATCGTTATAGGATGGAACTTGGAACCGAAGAATCGGACTAGTCGGAACCCGTATGATTCCAAGTTTTAGTATTTACAGGGTACGTTCCAGGTTAAAAAAAAATTAAAAAAATTTGTTTTAGTAAGTAGGTTTTGAGTTTTAGGTTGGTAGAACCTGAAATCTAAAACAAGTTTTCATGTAGGTCTTTGCACGATCCTGTGGCATTTCATGGCATTCAATGATAAGCGTATAATTTGAAACCATTAGGTTGAGCTTCCATTTTATGACTAAAATTTTTATTTTATTAATTTTCATATTCTTTGTGTGTGTGAATATAAGTTGGGTCAATGATTGTAGCAGCAAGTAGTGGTTGTTAAATGCGATGATTCATTATAATCGTTCAATTAATAATACAAGTAAAACCTAAGTAGAACTCAGAACCAACCCTATAACCTATGACATGGTAGATTTCAGGTTATGGATTATATGGGGTAGATTTAAGGTTGGGAAAATGTCACAAATGGTCTTTAAAATTTTTTCTAATGTTCAATTTCATCATTGAGCTTTTGATTTACTCAATTTAGTCCATGAACTATTAACAAATTTTTAATTTAGTCATTCCGTTCAAACCATTAAGTGATGACTGTTTTTCCTTTTTTTTTCTTCTTCTTCTCTCTCCCCTCCACCGGCCATGGCGGGGGGAAGGTGACCCTGGGCTAGCTAGGGCGGCCCTTTGCTAGGTCGGGCTAGGGGTGCCCTCACTAGATCTAGCGAGGGAGGCCCTCGCCCGACGCCGACAAGGGCCGCCCTCGCCCGACGCCGACGAGGGCCGTCCTCGCCTACGTCGAGCGAGGACAGCCCTTGCTCGACATCAGTAGGGGCGGCCCTCACCAAACCCTCGCCAGACTCGGCGAGGGAGGCCCTCGCTCGACACCGGCGAGGGCGGCCCCAAATGCCCGGCGAGGGCGACCCTCATCGAACACCGGCTTCCCTTTCGTCGACTCCGCCATGGCCGGCGGAGAGAAGAGAGAATGAGAAGAAAAAAAAAAAAATATTAAAAAGTAAAAGATTAAAATGCCAAATTTTGTTAACTTTAACTAACAGTAAGGACAAAATTGGTCAATTTTCAAATAGTCGTGACTAGATAAGACATTTATCAATAATTCAGGGATCAAATTAAACAAATTAAAAATCTAGGGACGAGATTGCACATTAAATAAAAGTTTAGAGACTGTTTGTGACATTTTTCCTTTGAGATTCTAATAAATAAGGAATTTATTTTAGGAGGTAGGTTTCAAATTGCAGATGGAATCTGTACAGAACCTCAAGCTGCTCGCACCTAATATTTTGATAATATATCGAAATACGTTGGCTTGACTCCCTAAATGAAATGTCCTCTTTGGTCCATCCAAAGCCCTCCCTCAAGTGTGTTTGCTCACTAGAGATATATGATCGAAAATCAGGTGAACTACGCCAGCTACAAATCCAGACAAAGTACCGGTTTACAACTCAACCGGCCCATTCCATCTTCTGGATGTAACTTCTCGGTGAACTGCCATATACGGTAAAAAGCATATGCACTTCCCCGATTTCAGTCTACAGACGGAGGAAAAGGAGAGGCACTGTCATCATCATTTATCATTAATGTATAATTTCCGTGAAACGGGGAAGAAACACGACATGGAAATCATCGTCCTCCATCGCTCGAAAGGGCTCCGGTATCGCGCACCAACTAAACGTGCGCCTAGAAACGTTCGTACTTTAAAAAACACGCAAGTTAATGGGGTCAGTGACAGTGTCAGGCCTCTCTAGACAGCAGCAACAGAAGCAACACCGGCACATGCTCTTTTTCCAGGTCACAACACAAGAAAGCGCACGTGAATTGCAAGGACAAGTGAGTAAGAAAAAAGAAGAAAGCACGTGGGTAGGTCATCCATTATCATAGGGTCTGCAGGGTCTACACGGTCGCTTAGATTTTAGATTTCAGGTTGGACGAACCCAATCCTGATTTCGCTCACCTTTAAATCGCGCGTCATTCGATGTTTTTCCTCATAAATATGATATAATTTGTTGTAAAATCAAATATATAAAATGTCTAAATACGAAAAGTTCGATGTGAAAAAGAGCATGTATTTTTAACTTTTGCAAGAGAAATTGAATATATCTAGATCTAAACTCTATGACAACCAGTTCAATCTCATGAACTTCGATTATTGCTGGGAAGATGTCATATTTTGACACCTTACCGTAACACATTAGCTCGACTCGCTCAATGAAATGTCTGCTTTGGTCCATCCAAAGCGCCCCTCAATCATCTCTATTCACTAGTAACGATCTAAATCAGGTGAACTAAGCCTGCTACAAATCCAAACCAATTACAAGTTCACAACTCAACCAGCGCATTCCACCTTCTCGACGGGACTGCCATGTGTGCTCACTTGCTCAGATTTCAGTCTCCAAACAGAGGAAAAAGGAAAGAGATATCGTATCATCATCATCGATAATTTTGGTTAAAACTAGGAAGACACATGACCCAGGAGTCACTCGTCCCCGACCGCTCGAAAAGGCTCGCTGTCGCAGCGACCAACTAAACGTGCGCCCAAAACACATTCACACTCGCTTCGGAAAACACGAGGTAATGAGGTCAGTGGCAGTGTCACGCCTCACTGGAAAGCAACCACGTGTCCGTTTATCCAGACCACTCTCCCAAGAAAGCGCTCGAGAACTCCAGAGACGAATTTCTAAAGAAAAGAGAGACGAGCGAGCGCACGTGGGTTTTTCCACCGCCACCGCCCCCCCCATCCCCTGTCGGCCCCCCACGAGTATACGTCGTGTCTTGTCCGGTTCCGTGCGCACTGTTCCAATTCCGGCCGCAATTAAAATAGCCAAAGAGAGACTTCGAGTCCAACTCGAAATCCTCCCCTCGCATTGACCAAAAATCCGAATTGAATTCCGGGTCTGAAAACGTTTCTCTCAAGCAAAAGAATGAAAACCGGCTAATCAAGAAAACATTAACGACAGTCTCGCGAGGCTACCAACCGAGGAGAAAGCAAGTTGGTGCGAGCTGTGAGGTGGGGGCCGGGCGCCATAAGAGCTGCTTGACTCGGTTGCGTTTTGAAATATTGGAGATCTAGGAAGAAGGGAGGGCCCACCCGGCAGACCAAGACGGGCCTAATCCGGATTAATTAAAGTGATTATCGCTTTAGTGCTTGAATTACGAAGGGGAAAAAAGGGTGGAAGTCTTTTTCTTCACGGAAATGGACGTGTCGAGTGACCAACTTGTACGACAGTGATGTCGACGGGTCCATTGTAGGCTACACGCATTGCCTTGCCTTGCCTTTTGGCCTTTGCCTTTTGGCCCTTGCCTTGGCAGAAAAAGTCGCCGGGGTTCTTCCCTCCTCCTTTTCTCCTCGCTGCTGATATCACGGATGGCATCATGCGTTCTCCGGATTTTCCTGCCCGCCCCCACCGGTACCAATGTGCTAACTACTCCTGGAATGGCGGTTCTGTGGTCGACCCAAAGGCGGGTTCGTAACTCTAAGTCGCGTTCTATCGTGACCTCCTGTAGAAGAATGGCGTAACACGCGAAAATTAAGGGATGCGTTTTCTCATTTACGGATCTGACCGATGGAACATTGAAGGGCGGATATAGCCTCGGAACTCACTTTCCCCTGATTGAGTCAGCAGCAACTAACCTCTAATTATAAAAGAATGCCATGAAAAAACTTTGGAAACCGATTCGAAAAGTCAAACGAGTGGTCCAGAGAGTTCGAACCCGCGAGTCAAAAGAGCTAAACACGTCGAACGGGGTTTGATGGCTGCTGACATGGTGTGTTTTGCTCCTGTGGCATCGATTGGTGATGTGGCGCCTTAGGTAGTTGCTGACGTGTCGCGACCGAGTGTTATTCTGATCAGACGTGCACCCACGTCGCCTGATGACGTGGCGAAGAAATTGCTGAATGTCAAGCTCAATACATGAAACGAACGAAACACATGACTGGATTATCTGTGACCATGTTTGCCACATGTCACATCTTTTCGTTGCGAAATTTTTTATGGCGGCCAATCTGTTCAATTGGTGACTTGGGTTTGTTGGTCGGAGTGCTAGGGTCACTTGCGCAGATCTTAAATATGAAATAAACCGGTTTATGGAGCTTCCAGAATGTATTATCAGTTTTTACATATGAGTCTTCATGATCCTTCCCTTAATTATAAATACGAATATATAGGGGGTGAGTTGTGCATGGAACCTCGTACGAATAAATGAAATATTCTGAATGTGGAACTCTGGAGAGATGAGGGAGGAATCACGAATCATTTGACTAATGGAACGCCTCCTTCTCCATGTCCGGATAATGAACAATCCGTGTCAAAGTTTTGCTCCGCTTTTTTTACGCACCTTTTCCCACGATTCAACCGTCCTGTTGACTTTGGAAAGACTACTATATATTGAACCTTCTTATATCCCAAAAGAAATCCCGACCGACAAAGAAGTAAAAGCTTATAACATCAATGTGTCTACACCGCAAATCGAACCTAAACCTAATTGCACTTGTCAATCGCAAACTTCGACACCAAAACTTTATCTCCTCGACGGGTACCCAAATGAACAATCACCACATATCTTTTACATAAAAATATCTCATAGATTCTAAATTCGAGTAAGTAAGTACTCGCAATGAAGATTTATATCGTTAGCATTGACAAAATAAAAAGCTGGAAATGAAGTAAAACTTCTTAGGTTGCGTGCACGATGGCGCTTTTGCTTTTTTTATGTTTATTTATTTCCTGAATTTACATTTTTTAGATACGCATGCGTAGACAAAGAGACAAAAGAATCGTTCTTGAAATGGGGGGTGGCGCATATTCTTCCTCTAACCAGCCACGAAGAACAGTAGCGCACCAACCCTTCTTTTCCGTCAAGTTTCAAGTTCATTGGGCCGACAAAAGGCGACGACAGCGGGAAAGGGTTCACTCCAGTCATGGCGAAGTCAGAACCTCGTGCTCTTGCTTTTGATCCGCTTTTTGGCTGTTGTCGCGGCTTAATTTTCCAAAAGCGGACCACATTTCCTTCTCCCCTTAATCCTCACGTTGCTCCTTTTCTTTACTCCGCGAGAGAGGAGGGTGGTCCTACCGTGGGGGCATCGTCCCGTCCCTCTCCCTTTGTCTCTTTTTTTCCACGAGAATCGGTCCGAAAAATTGATTAATCCAGCAGGCGGGGACGACCGAAATGGCACGGAATGAATTTCCAGGCGTGGGAACTTTCCGTTCGGGCTCGATGCACGTCGCCTCGGATCGAATGGTCAAGTAATTAAGTGGACGTGGACGCAAGAGGAGGTGGGGGGAGGAGGAGAAGAAAGGGAACCGGTTCATGAATGAGAACGGGATGGACGAATCTCGCAGGTTCACTGGACTGACCGTCCGTCGGTTTTACCAGTAAATACGAAATTGGTCTCCGGTCCAGCGGTCGAGTCTTTGTCCTTTAGGGTTAGGTGCTGACCTTTCGTGCTTTGTGTTTAGGTTTTCTTTCTTTTATTTTGGTCTTGATTATGTTGTTGAGGTAGATGGACGCTACCCAATATTCCCTGGACCCTAACGGGGCTTTCCTTTGCGTGTTTGTGTTTCTTATCACGCTCATACGTAATGTACATTCGGATGCGGCGAACCAAATACGCTCGTGAGCCGCCTTATGCCTGGCTCGAGATGGCGCTCGGGTTATACTTGAAGTCGAGTGGTTAGTTATCTTGTTGAGGTCGACTAGAAAAAGTTACATCGCTTGCAATGTGACGAGGATAGATTTTGGAGATGATATGGCGGACAAAATCAATTACGGTATTAAATTGCAAGAGAGCCGTCCATTTAATTTTTTTTTAATTTAATTAAATTTAATTTTTTTTTGTTTGGTGGGGCTTCTTTCCGTTTCTTAGGACGGAAATATGTCGATTGATTAATCTATCCAAGTCCAAATGAAAATTTTCTTCTCTCAAGTCTCGGTCTTTTGATGCATCGAATGTGTTTTGTGAATGGGAGAGACTCAGTTCAGTTAATGTGCTGAGGAAAATCTCAAACCCTAATTTTTAAACGTGTAAAACTTGTTTTCTCACCATGACTTTGGTTGGTTTTCCAGAATGCGCATCTAAGTTTAGATTCAACAGTCGGCTAAGGCTTTTCCCTTTCAAAAGGAAAGTCCCCAAATATCAATGGAAGTAAATTTCTGATTGGAATCTCTGATTCTTAAGCTATGTTCGGCAGTCCGAATATAAGTCCAGATAGGATAAAATTTTTTTATATTCAGTATTTGGCAACGTTTTCCAGATTAGATAAACTTGGATAAATTTGGATAAAATGTCATATAAGAAATCCTGGTTAGGGTGCGAGATAATCCCGGATTAGATATCACAAGAGATTGCGGCAAAGGAGACAAACTGAAGAGAGCACGTTTAACGCTAGTGAGGGAGTTTTTTTTATATGAAGGAATGCTGTAAATCCACACACAGGTTAGGAAATCTAAGATGAAGTGATGTCCCCACCAACTTTCTTTAATCTATGTGTAGCACATGATGGATTGCCTTTGTATTAAACATGTTATAGTCTTTCATTTCCTGGAACTTATCCTCAACATACACTAATCATACATTAAGCAATATATAGATATTTGAACGTGGAAAAGGTGCCGCAAAACTTGACTAATAGGTTCATCAAAAGAGGCAGATAGCAACTATATAACCACAGCGTCCACTTCTTTGCAATAGAGATCATACTAGAGAAAGAATAATCTTTCCGCCGACGGAAAGAAAACAATATTTAAATCCTCCTAAATCATCTGGTGGAGGTTCTTACTTCACTGACATATAAGGATTCCTCGATTAGATATATAATATGGCACATGTTTGAACCCACCTCTTTCGCACTATACGCCATCACTTAACATATTGATCATGTAGACCTCTATTACCAAAGTCAGATGTCGCTGAGGAGCACTCAAAATTATCATCTGAAGAAGTAGAAAAGAGGCAATAGGTTAATGCTGCTTACGTTTGAGGTCATGTCATTTGGGAAAAAGGACGGCCGTGTCATCGTCCTTGTTTTTGTTGAGTTTAGAGTGCAACAATATTAATACACATGACATTATTAAAAATAATTACAAATTAGAATTTCTCTCTCTCTCTCTACTCACTTCTTCTCACCTCACGCTACCCTTCCCATCTCCTTCTTCTTTGCTGCTATCATTAAAGAAGGTAATAATTGTTCAAAAAGTCTTAAACCTATTCTTCGGCGGCTAATTCAGTAATAAACTCGTCAATTGTGCCAATTTAATCTCAAACGTTTTAGTCAGAAATCGTTGATATGGATATTGGCTTTCCTAAACAGTGCGGCGTTGGCGTGCGTCCACAAACTTTGGAAACTCCATTCATTAGTTAAAGCGTTGGCATCAATAATTCTGCTTTCAATTTATCTATCATATGTCGGTGGTCGAACTATTTTTCTCAAACAAGTGGTCATGATGAAACGTAGACTCACATAAATATCCACTTCCATCTTGGATGACCGTTCTTTTTTTATAAAAAACATGGGATAATAGGCGACTTCAATTGACCGGTTTGCTCGAATGCGCGGAAACCCCGCGTGCTCGAGCAAAGTTCCGGGGACATCGTGCCTCGTGCGATTTAGCCTCTGACATTGTTACTATATGTCAGAGTAGCCTAATTTGAACACGAGATTTGTCGAAGTCAACCAAACCAAATACCTTATGAGCGAATTTATATCTCGATGCTTTAGACCTCAAATGGGGTAACGAAAATTGTCACCATATTAAAAATGGTTAATATCGCAAAAAACTTTCAATTGGCACATCTATAATAAATTTATTCTAAACTAATTCTCTAATTATCAAGAATCTCAAGCTGGTATATTTCTGACAAATTTATCCTCTATTAATTTTCTTTAAATTTTATCATCAAATTATTAAGTTAGATGACATATGATAATTAACGAATACACATTTTTTTCCGTTTATCATAGATATATTAGCTTACGATTATTCGTAATATTAATCCAATTATAAATGTATCGGTATGATATTTTTAGTGAATTCATTATAGATGGATGGATTTGGGATTCTCCATAGTATTATTCCTATTGGAAAAAGGGAGAATTCGTCTTCGAGAAGAGGGTAAAGGCCAGGGAGCACCGGGTCAACTTAGAAGTTCGGACGGTCCCCGTGAATGGAAGGATAAACAAACGTAGGAGGTATGGGTGGGAGAGAGAGAGAGAGAGAGTACGTGTGCTCCTGCTACACTTTAGAAGAGCCCTGCCTGGTGGGCGCTCTTGCCTTGACTTTGAAATTCTTCTCTTGCCTTTCAACCCTCGACCGACCTCCTCCCCACCCTTCTCTCTCTCTCTCTCTCTCTCTCTCTCTCTCTCTCGCGGCACACCGATCTTTTCATCCATTCTCTAATCGCTAAAAAAATGGTGTTTTTTTCTTTTTTTTTTGTCGTCATCGTTTGAATATGGTTCCCCCTCTAACTCTCTGGCTCTCTCCACACGGATTATATATAAGTTCCAACACCGAACACAGCTAAACATATGCTACATGACAGCTCCTCCTCTCTGACGTTCTCATCTTTTCTTTCTTATCTCTTTCTTAGCTCTCTTTCCTTCCCCCCACCGAAACTCGTGCTGCTTCCTCCCTCCTTCCTTTCCCTTCCTTTACTTTCCTTTCCTTTCTCTGTGTCTCTTCTATATATTGGCGTTCACTCCAGTCAATTTGACACAATTCGGCGTCTCGAGTCTTTCTTTTCTCCTGGGGTCAATCTGAGAAAAGCCCGACAACAGCTGGCCGATCTTGAAAAGAGGGGAAGAAACGAGGGAAACGAAGTTGCTTCTTCCGAGCTGAGTTTGGTCCAAGGCAGTTCTTGCAGTCGCCTCCCGCTATGGATTATTCTTCCTGCATTAGTACTTCGCTGGATCTCAATATCAGGCCGCTCAGGGCTCACGATGAAGCTCCGGTATGTGGAAAGTTCCCTCCTCCTTTTAGCCTTTCCGAATTCGGAGCTGAAGTTCAGCTGACGGGTTTCTTGAATTGGTTTGATTGAGATTTGTTTGTGTTTTGCTTCCAGAAGAGAGAGCCGCAAGAGACCGACTTTATGGATCTGGGTTTGAATAAATCTGCCAAAGAAGAGGTGAGTGGGAGTCCATGAACTTCTCTTGTAATGAATCGACACAAACTTGACTTGTGGGTCGCGTCATGTTTCAGTTATATATTCCTACGGAAGATTGATTATGGTTCGCTGTTTTTTTTCTTTTGTGTTGCCTTCTGTTCAGACTGGCGCTTTGGTTGAGGAGCTGAATAGGGTGAGTGCTGAGAACAAGAAGCTTACGCAGATGCTGACTGTCATGTGTGAGAACTACAACACATTGAGAAGCCAGGTGATGGATTACATGAGCAAGAATGGTGAGAAGGAGCTCAGTCCCTCCAAGAAAAGGAAATGCGATAGCAACAACAACATTGGCGAAAACAATAACAACATGCTCACGAATGGTGCTTCCGAGAGCAGCTCGACAGATGAAGACTCATCTAAGAAACCGAGGGAGGAAAAGATCACTGCTAAAATCTCAAGGCTCTATTTGAGGACCGAAGCATCCGACACTAGCCTGGTAAGCCCTTGAGTTCACTTCAGCCATGGCTAATTTAAAGCAGCCAATCATTGGTAGCTGATTCATGAACTAATATATTTCTGTGCATGTCTGTTTGCAGATTGTGAAAGATGGGTATCAGTGGAGGAAATATGGCCAAAAGGTGACCAGAGACAACCCATGTCCTAGGGCTTACTTCAAGTGCTCTTTCGCTCCAAGCTGCCCAGTCAAGAAGAAGGTAGGTCCGAACAAATCGATTTTCTTATAGATGTGTAATTTGTTAGTAATTGGGAAATTGAAGGAGTGTCTTATGTTAAAGCTTATATATATTGTCATCACATGTCGGACAAAACATGATGGTTTCTGGCTTGAATTTGGATCTTCAGGTGCAAAGGAGTGTTGAGGACCAAGCTGTTCTGGTAGCTACATATGAAGGTGAACACAACCATCCAACTCAGATGGAGGAAACACAAGGCTCAAGCAGGTGCATGGCCATTGGATCAGTGCCCTGCTCAACCTCACTCAACCCATCTGGACCAACCATCACTCTTGACCTCACCAAATCAAAGTCCCCCATCGTTTCCCCAAGCAGCAACAACAACGACAAAAATAACAACAGCAACAGCAACAACAACCACAACAACAAAACCACCTTAAAACCCAAGACAGAGTCGCCTGAAATCCAAAGGTTTCTGGTGGAGCAGATGGCCTCGTCACTCACGAAAGACCCCAGCTTCACTGCTGCCCTGGCTGCAGCCATTTCAGGGAAGATCTTTCACCAGAACCCTCCCGAGAAATGGTGAAAAAATTGAGTAGGGGGTCATTAGGTGTTGATTTTGCTTTGTAAATGGATTGAAAGTGAAAGTCCTAAGAAAAAAAGAGAGGAAAATTTTGTTCTGCCAAGTTGGAAGATGCCATTCATGGTTTTGGAAGCAAGTTGCTCGAATTGGACGGTCTAGTCAAAGCAGTCCAACTCAAGTGGTGGGCTGTTCGAGTCATCTTCTTCCAAAACTTGTTGAAAGAGCCAGTCTTTGCTTTTTACTTTTTGTCCCGCGTAGCTTGCTTTTCTTGACTTCCTTGCGGGGCAATTTGAGAAGGAAGGGGCTCTCTGACCGCTCCGGCGCAATAAGATTCGGAAAGCAACGTTCGTGGAAAATGGATGCAACTTCCAACTCGGCAGGAAAATGCGAGTCTTTGGTCTTCTCTTTACCAAGAGTGAAGACAAGTGGTGGGAATATCCTCATTTTCATGTTTGTATCTTAGATAGGACAAGCACAAGAAGAGAAAGATCCTGTAATAGGAAAAAGGAACTGATATTTTGTAGACATTTATGGATTTATAGCTCAAGAAACCTTGTTACTGGACATGGAAGCCGCTCAACAAAGCTGGAGCTATTGCTCAACTCAGCGGATATATATATGTGGATTCCAAGTATGGTTTTCGACAATCTTTTTCTCGGATTTACCCTTTTAAGAGAGATGCGTGCGTTGGATTGTTACCTTCAAAGGAGATCTTTTGTACTCGAGATTCTTTAACACAAATTCATGAACCGCACAATCGACGAAATTAAGAATGGAACTCTTTTTTTTTTCTTTTTTTCCTTTCCGATGGAGACAAGTCTGGAATTGATAAGATGTCTACATACCTCTACAGAAGTCTGTTGAATAATTGCTAAATATTAGTCATCTCAATTAAAATTGCGGCAACAAGTCGTACCGAATAAGAGCCCAAGAGAGTAATCAACAGCTAAGTGGTCCCTAGTGACAATGATTCTACACAATCGACCGGCCTGGTCATCAAAGAGAATTACAATGGCTGGAAATCCGTCTTAATTACTTGAGAGGAGAAGAAGATTCGTCCTTAGCTCTTGGCAGTATCAGACCACTTGTTTCGCTGGGTTTTTTCTTTTCGTCCTTGGCATTTCTGTCGTCTTTTTCCCGTGCTTCTGCCAAAGCAATGCACTCATGAAATCTGAAGCAACTAACAAGGTGATCGTTAGTTAATCCAGCGACCTGCATGAATGAATAGACGACTGTGGGGCTGACGCTCCGAAATCCTCTCTTGATCAATTCTTTGCTTATGAACTCCGCCTTTGAAGTTTTCGCAGGCACCTGACGGGAATACTTGAAGTGGCTGACAAGTGGGTTGTGGTTTACAAAGCTCCATATGTACTTGTCGAAGGATCCAAACTCTTCGATTACCTGTATTATCAATAAAGAACCAAAAAATTAAAAAGAAAAAGAAAAAAAGGTCCTGCAGTTAAGCTTGGAATATTCAAAGCTTATTCATAATTCTCATGAATCCTCCTATTGCTTGGAGTAGAAATTTGTGCTTGGAGTTTCCCGATGGAACTTTCAACGAGAGAGAAAGGTTGTATGATGGAAAGACTTTCTCAAAAGAGGCCACAAAGTCAAGAATTTGTCTACCTATTACTATAGATTTGAACGTTGTAGAGAAAAACTCAGTGCGCTATTTGCAAAAAACGACAAGGATGGAATGACTACAGAACGAGGGGAAAAGGTCACTACCTTGCACATCTGACGTGCATTTTCAATGATAGCTCGCAGCTTTGGCTCTGATAATAATGAAAGCGCAGGGCTTCCTGGTGCCGTTGCCTTTTTTTCATTTAATTTTGATACAGAGACCGGATCAAAGCCCAAGAAGACTTCCCTGATCACAAGTATATGAATCGTGAAGTCAGCCAATGTTAATAGTATTCTTGACACCTGGTGTTCCTCATTTTGTAGAAAGCTAAACAAGTGTAAACTTGATAGCTACTCATCAATAATGAAACCACCAGGCGCAATAGTTATTAGATTGAATCGGCTTCTACCTAAAAATATGCCTTTTGGTAAGAATGGCTGGCCATGAAAGTTCAGCTAAAGCACCTGATAAGCAGAGCAATTCAAATAATCTCCTGCAAGATGTCAGGAGGAATGGTCAGAAACCATGGAAGAGAGACCACATAATTTTAAGTAACAGAAAAGGTTCATAGTTAGTTTGGACACCTGTCGTCATGAACTGGGAACCCCCATTCCTCATCATGAAAAGCAGCATAGTTAGGATCTGCTCAACACGTAAGAAACAGTAGATATGGTCAGAATTCCAGATATGGAAAGGACAGAAATAAGGGCACATTGAAAAACATCAAGGGCATATACACAACATATAAGAAAACCCGCCTCTCAAACGTTTATACTACATAACTGCATAAGCACATGCATCTATATTCTAGCACGAGTTCATGGTCAAAGAAATGAAAAGTCAAGAGTCCAAGAACGTGGTGTGAAAGAGTCTGCCGTTGATTGGAATGGTCAAGCCTTTTATAGGCATATACTCTAGAACTTCATTCCTAACCCTAGCTTAAGTGCGCTGCACTTTTTCACTCACCCACCCAGTCAACTAATGCAACGTCCATCTTTATCCAATGCATAATCAGCTGATTGTAAAAAGCAATATTCTAATAAGCCAGCCCTCTAATGATACATTTAACACACCAATGTCCCCAGTAAGCATGCAGCAAATTACTTACAACTGCAAGCCACCATAAAATTCCATCAACCAAGCTTACACAGTTGGAAAAAGGGATTTGAAAACAATAAGAAGTATTCACAGGGCTGATTTTGAGATTAGGCCTGGAGGATAGTCAAATTCCTACTTGGGCCCCGCACTAACATTATTATTTTTTTTTAATTGGATTAAAAATGGTCCTTTCCAAAAACTGCTTTTGTTTAGCTCCTTGCTTAGCAGCAGAAAATTAATATAAGGGTTTGGAATTCCCAGAAGGACAAAATCTAGGAGAATTTGAAGAGGGAGAAAAATACTAGGATCATAATGGCCCTTTCAAATGGGAGAAAATTAACTAAAACACTAAATTTTGCTCATGCGATAGCGATTAAATAATCAAGAGCAAATTACAAAGTGAACAAATAACACAAAAAATCTGTTGAAGAAATTCTTTTAGCAATTTGATGGTCATAAAGTCTTAAGTGTTTAATAAGTTGTTCAAACAAAAGTAAAGATGAAATTTTGCTAAAGAAAAACAACAGAAGCAAAAATAAGAAATTCACATACGTCCTGCCAATTTAACTAAGTCATCCCTGTGCCAAATGTGGTGTCAAAGTAAAAAAAAAAACAAACAGATATCCATCAACATAATGGAAATTTTCAGGTGCAATAATACATCACCAAAAGCATGCCAAACTATGTATTGGACCAGAAGGACAAGGCATAAGCACAGGGAACATTTCAAAAGGTGACAAAACAGTTTTGTATAGATTGGTTTTGGGGAATTCGATTTTTAAAGACCGGGCTCATGAAAACAATCTTGATTCAAGATTATCCCCACTTGGATTTGGGGCAAATTTTGTTCAAATCGACAGACTAATAGGCAATCAATGTTGGCCAGGAAATTACTTTAAATAAGTGATTATGTCCAAATGGGTGACAGATGTTAACTTCTCTTGGTCTAAAGACCAGATTGTGCGGGATTTCCAGGGATATTTGTGTGGATCCAGTGGTCTAATGATTCGAATTTCATCTTTTGGTTTTGGAGCTTTATATATATAGAGACACCTTCATTGCTTCTTTGAACTTTTAAATTAGTGAATCCTAATTGTCGATTGTTGTATTTGAATTTATTGGGTCTGTTCATCCATTTGTGAACAAACAAGCATGTGAGTGTATGCATACAGAGAGAGAAGTCCCCATTTGAGGAGGAATTTGGTTATGGGAACATCAACAGAAGGAAGAGTCTACTATGGGTATCGGCAGAAGGAAAGCTGTTTTGCAAGCTAGTAACAAAGGCAGTCTGTACAGTCTCTTAAATAGTGGAATGCAGCCTCCTCGGACTGATATAACTGTCTGTTCTCTTAAATGAATTGCAACTAAACTTGACCCAATATTTTACCAAAAGCTGGAAGAAATGGTGCAGCTGACCTCCATAAACATTGATACAAGCTTCTCTAGATCTATACTCTGTATTTGTTCGGTCGCAGTTGCTAATTTCTCTCAATTGGAGAAAAACAATTTTTGGAAAAATCTTAAGTTTTGCTTCAAGCAAGTTACCGTATCTTGGTTGCAAAAATTACTAATTCTCAGGCCAAGCACCTTCAAGTTCATCCAAGTGTCAATTGACCTTGAATTGTGGCTGCCCTTGAAGACGATTAATTGTGGCTGCTCTCAAAGATAAAGATTGGTGTCCAAAAAACAAAGGACTTGGAACAACAAACGGTGGTAGCCTTAGCGTCAGAGTAGGAAGGGTTCTATTTTTTTACTAGACTAACAACAAGAAGAAAGATAAAACTAGGGTTTAGCTCTCATACCATGCAAATATCAACAGCTACATTCCACCCCAATAACTTAATGGAAGAGTACATAACATGGCTCTAATTTTAGAGCATGAGAAGCACTAATAAAACCCTAATTTCCTTATTTAGGACCACACGCAAACTAATATCTGAAGATATACTTGAACAGATTCTATATCCCCTTATTACAACTAAATCTGTGACCCCCTTCCATACACCTTTTCAAAAGTACACCATAACAAGTGACAAATAATTTGCAATTTCATCAAAAAAGGATATCGTGTACCAGAAAAATCGTCCAACTTAAGTTAGGATATGAGGAGCATTAAACAGATCCACCCTCATCTGTCAAATGGAAATGTGGAGTTCTGGTGGATCTACTGATGGCCGCATGGAGTAGGTTGACAAAATCTAATTGAAGCAAGTGATCATCTAAGATTCTCACAGTAGGCTGTGTTAAACATATTCTGTTGGAAATACAATAAAAATTAGTGTTTTCTTCTACTTACTATACTCTCGAAAGTTGGACATACTCCCTGTCCTTGCCATACAAGAACATCTAAAGTGGACGTGAAGGGCCGATAATTTTAATGGGCATGTCATTTTGTACTTTACTCTGTGTCAATTCAGCATATTACAGAGCTGCCTTCCACAATAGCATAAAAATGACACAGGCTCAACTCCTCCTGCTACATCATCACACGAAACTGGTGCAATCATAACTCCTTCCACAGTATTAGTGAAAAGAGAACAAAAGACAAATCAATTGAACTGACTCCTAATGCTGTTCAGCAATCAATTTACAGAATTTATTCAGTTCATCTTTCGTTCACTCAAATCCCACATCATTGCCCCATTTGACAAGGCATGCAAGTATAATTCATTCAAAGCCCTGATGAAGGTGATTAATTCAGGCTCCCAACAAGCAACTTCACTTAAAGGAAGCAGCTGAGGCCGGGTGATTAATGGTGATAATATCCTGCTTTTCTTAGTTAGCACTACGATTCTGGAGCATAAAAGTTATTAGCACTTGGATGGTTCTCTAAAAATAAGCCCAAATAATTTATTACAGAAATGAAGCTGATAATTTCTTCATATGTAGAGCCGTGATACTATATTAAGTGTTTCCTCTATTCAGGTAAATAGCTATAAAAAACATGCCCATAATCTGCTCATCTTTTGTCCCAGCGACAATCTATTTTCCTGAAAATCCTCCTATGCATAATTTATAACTCGAGCTTCATTAAATAATAAGTGACTATGTTTCCTGGTAAGGCTGATCTGCATTTTTAATCATAGCACATGCAAGACGTGGAAGAACTAATTGAGGGTCCAATGCATAGTTTGCCATTAATGGATTTCATAAAGCTGTTACTTGTAGCTAACAATTAAAGCTTTAGATCAATGTCACCCCTCATCTTGGAATGACAAACTAACTATGACACTACTTGTAACTGGAGATGCAAAGAACATTTTTTTTTCTTCTAGAAAAAAGAACCCTCCAACTAGGCATGAGTTTGCTCGGACACCCACCCGCGCACCATACCAGAAAGGAAAGCAACTCCCCTAGTTGTATACAATGTCTCAAATGTTCAAATTCCATTATGTTTTCTTAAGTTTACTGGCATGCTCTAGTGATATTCATCACATATCACATACGACTTTGAACAATGCAAACCTGGTTCCACCCTGAGATCTCCTAAGCATAAAAAGACCATGTATAATTTTCGCGCATATAAGTAGAAGTTATCGATTGCAACAGAACTCAATTAATTGTCAGCATATTGTGAATATGTCAACCATACCTGTATTTGGCGTGACCCAGCTACATCTTTTCTTGATCTCTAGACCATCAAGGGTTTCGACTAACCCACCATCGTCACCAACCTTTTCAACTGTATCTACCTCTGCACTATCAGTTCGGTCTGCCTTCGTGCTACATTTCTTCTTCCTGACCGCGCTACTTGTTCTCCTCCCTGTGACCATCCTCCCGCTTGATGTCTGACTCTGTGACGAATCAGATGACGAAGCATCGGACGAGCACGAAGCACTCATCGCCGATTTCGGCCCCATCGCCAACTCTTGGTGCTGCAGAAGTGCTTCAGCGGAGCCCGAATTCTGCGAGACCGGTGGAGTGGAGATCGCCTTCTTGTCCTTGGGCTCTGATTTCTGAGGCGGCTTATCGGGTTTCTTGCTGGGCTTCGAGGAAGGTTTCAAAGCGTTGGCGTTGGCCATCGGAGCATTGTTCGCAGCTGGTCTCAGCACTGGTCGAATCTCCGGCTCGAAGACGTTCGTCGAACGCACACGCGGAGGGCCCGACATCGCAAAACTCACTCTCTCTCTCTCTCTCTCTCTCTCTCTCTCTCTACAGTTACTTTCCGGAAGATATTCAATTCAATTTCAAGCACATTTCACCAAGTCGATGCTCAACGCTCGAATCAATCCTCAATTGAGTACTCACCGACAACGACTTCTGCCCCCCCGAATCTGTACGGACAGTGAAGCCGCAGACTTAGGGCAGGGACGAGGCCAATTGCTCCAAACCGAGGCGGATGAGACGAATGCCGACGAGAAGAGACGCTCGAACCCTCGCCGCCCGAGAGCCGACCCCGGCGTTCAAGCGAGAGAGGCGAGACCGAGCTGCATTCGGAGGAAGTGGCGAAACGGCGGCGTCGCGAGCGGCGGAGGTTTCCGCGAGAACGCTCCGGGGACGGCAGGAAAATCCGCGTCGCGCGCTTCGCTATTTTTCTTCCCCTGGCGGTGGCGATTGGAGAGGGAAAGTGCGGGAAAGTGAGGGAAAATGGAGAGAAAATCCCGGGGGAGTCAGTGAGAAGAAGGAGAAGAAGAAGGAGGGGAGCGAGCCTTCTTCGTGAATGCGAACTCGAGTGGACTTTTGTACGAGAAAGCAACGTATCAGTGATTGAGTGAGGGAGCCAATCAGGGCCCGCCACGTGGGGGGAGCGTCCTGGTTTTGAACTCCGGAGCGCTCGGCCCGACCCGGTCGGACCGGGGCCCCGGGAGGAGAGCCGGCCGCCAGAGGGGCGCGGGGGGGCCCCACTTATCCAGCCACCTTCCACTCGTTGAAATCCCAACGTCGACCGGCTCGGGTCGCAGAACGAACGGCGAGAGTTCCCGACAAAACTTCGAAAGGCCTCCGGTCATGGCTGCCGCCACTCCCCTGTTCCCGAACTCTCTCGCGCCGTTCTCGACAAACCCGAGCTCCGCCTCGCCGTCGCCTCGCCTCGCCAGGCCCCCGTTTCCCGCCCGCTTCGAGCGGCCTCCGCCGCTGCTGCGCCCGAGGAAGCGGGACGCGGCGGCGCCACCGGCTCGCGCCACGAAGAAGAAGAACCCGTGGCTCGACCCTTTCGACGACGGCGAGGACCCGGACATGGAGTACGGGTCGCTGTTCGCGGACGGCAAGCAGGAGGAGGACCCCCGGCCGCCCGACAACCCGGACAGCCCCTACGGGTTCCTCAAGTTCCCCATGGGGTACAACGTGGAGATCGCGGGCCTGGCGCTGAAGGTGAGGGGGGACGTGAGGCGGTGCTGCTGCGTGGTCTCCGGCGGCGTGTACGAGAACCTGCTCTTCTTCCCGGCGATACAGCTGATCAAGGATAGGTACCCGGGGGTGCAGGTGGACGTGGTCGCGTCGGCGAGGGGGAAGCAGGCTTACGAGCTGAACAAGAACGTGAGGTGGGCTAATGTGTATGACCCCGACGATGACTTCCCCGAGCCCGGGGACTACGTCGACATGATCGGGTTGCTTAAGGTTAGGATCATGACTTCGTTTGCCTCTTCAACCTTCATCCAACGAAAACATAACAGGCAGGATGCTTGGAATACGATGCATGGCCGATCGCAATCGACCAGTTTAGGACTAGAATTCAATCCTGTTGGCAGTCCATGGATCAGCTGCAACAATGCTGAGTAGTTTTGATCTTATTAACTTTGATTGTACTTTAACCCTGAGCTGGTGTCTCCAGATATGTCGATTGATAAAATCATCGATCTCGACTCGATGAGCACGACATGATTCGTGAGAAAAAAACTCAGTATATCGCAGTAACAAATGGAAAACTGTATACATGTATGTAACACTCAGGTTTCTTAGCTGCAATTGTTTCGCGAGGACTGAATGCTCGCCAAACTCTTATTATGTTTCCCTCTGTACGTGCAGAGTAGGTATTACGATATGGTTCTGTCGACGAAACTGGCGGGGCTTGGGCACGCCTCTTTCTTGTTTATGACGTCTGCCCGCGATCGAGTCAGCTACATTTATCCCGACGTGAATGCTGCAGGAGCGGGGCTACTTCTGTCCGAGACTTTCACAGCAGAAAGCGCCAATCTTTCAGATGGTGGATACAACATGTGAGACTCTCAATTAAGCTTCTTTTTCATTGTCTCCGCATTCATATCGTAATAAGGCGCGACCACCCTGTGAAAGATAAAGGGTTGATGAGGCGTTTTGTGACTCTAGGTATCAACAGATGGTTGATTGGTTGGGAAGGCCCTTCCGCAGTGTGCCGAGACATCCTGTTCCGCCGCTAAAGGTTTCTATCTCGAAGAAGCTGAAGGAGGTCGTAGCAGGAAAGGTCAGGAATGCCGGCGCAGAGAAGGGGAAGTACGTCGTGATTCATGGGCTAGAATCAGATTCAAAGGCGTCAATGCAGTCGGGAGGGGACACTGACAGCTTGCTGCCGCTCACGCTTTGGGCTGAAATCGCCGAGGGTATAAGGTAGTCTTTTAGCTTTTCTTTCGACACATATTCGATGCTTTCTAGGACTAAAAGCTAGAGTACTATCAAGAAAACAGTTTTACCTGAAGCTGCTGGTCAGATTCAGTTCTGCTTACTATCCCCGTTAACCAAAATGCTGCATCTATACTTGAAGATAGTATATGAACTGCAAATTTGGTCAAGAGTCGAACCCAGTTATTGTCGAACTATATAAAAAATTTCAAAATCAAGCTTCTCAATACATGGTAGTAAATGGCCATTGGACTCCCTCTGGCAAGAGGAACTTCTAGGAAACGGGTATATGAAAAAGTGACATTGCTTGACACGAATGCTTTGATGTAAAATCGAAAACAGAGGGGTGAGGCCGATATTCGTCATTCCGCATGAAAAGGAAAGGGAAAATGTGGAGGAGATCATCGGAGAAGATGCCAGCATCGTCTTTATAACTACACCGGGTCAGGTACGTGCTTTCCGATTTTGTTCTGTGGCTAAACAGGTTAATGCTTTAGCATCAGGTGTAGTAGCTATGAAGATTCTTAAAAGGAACTCCAGTTCTCATTTCCAATGAATTTTCCTCGCATGACATCTTGAGACCTGTCCTCCTTCCTTTTGCTTGCTTGCTGCAACGATTGTCAACAGAATGGCTGCAAAATAGCGTCCTTGTGTTGAGAGTGAAACTTATACTTCCATTCTTTGATTCTTTCTCCTTCAGCTGGCTGCGCTAATCAATGACTCAGTTGGGGTCATAGCAACAAATACGGCCGCTATCCAACTAGCCAATGCACGTGAAAAACCAAGGTAAATTTATACGTGAACGGCTCATCTCCTTTTGAGTTTAAAGTGCAGTGCTATCCTCGTAGTGCTTTTGTTTCGAAAACCAGCTAATTAACAGTAAATCACTTACAATTAGCCGCAGCAGATTACTGACTCATATCACGAGTGTTCATTCGCAGCATTGCCCTGTTTTCTTCTGAAGTGAAGGCGAGATTATTCATTCTGAACCCAGAAGAGAAAAAATGTACTGTGGTTTACTCCAAAACTGGAAAACTTATTGATGTTGATGTTGAAGCTGTGAAAAAGTCCATGCAGATTTTTGATGTCTCCCTAGCTCTAGCCTAGAAGTGATGATACTTCTTTTTGGGTCCTCTGCATTCTTAAGATTCCAATTTTGTATATCTGTGTATTCAATTGAAGTGATGGAAGCTCAATTGTTGTATCGAGTGGCCTCATCTAAATAGGGAGGACACCAGGAGCTTTTGCACAGACTATCACCTTTCTATGCCAGTTGCATTTGGCTTGTTATGGATGCGCATTCCCAACATGGAAATTGGTTATGCGCTTAAATTTAGGCGAGGAACGTGTGTAGAGGAACATAAACGACAGTTACTATGGTAACCCAGTCACTTAGCATCTGAAGAAGGTAAACATGGCATTTCCAGGATAAAATGAACAGATTATACTGCAGGAAAAGTGCAAGACAAGGTATAAATTCCAAGCTACAAGTGTGATGCTCATGTAACTATCTTGGCTACATACTGTGTCGTAAGCAGCATTAACAAACGCATGCTCAAGGCCTAGTGGTGTCTATATTTGTATTTTAGAAGCTAAAAAGCCGAAGCATTTTAACCATGAAGCTAAATATCCTTTTGTCAGCATGGTTAAAGAATTATTCAGTCTTCCAAAGAAGGAAATACAACATGGTGTCCAGCTCCAGAAAGAGGTAAAGAATGAATCCGGATGAAACTATCACTAGACTATGGAAAAAGAACTAAGGGGTGTCTCTAAGCATCCACTGCAGTTATGCAGAATGATGCCAAAGTTGCTGGTAGAGTCAGAATCATGAACGATTATGAGATTGGCTTAGCCCGTGTAACTGGATCTTCAGTCGACTCTAGATGAATCATAAATACATAGCCTAGCACCCACAAGGCAATGTATTGAAAGGGTACCCAAGCTAAACATGCAACAAGGCTCATGATGCTTCCAACGTACTGAGGATCTTTTATGTATCCAAAAGGGAATTCAGTCACCCACGGAATGTTCTTCCCAAATCGCACGCCATAGTAGGTCCCGGATTCACCAAGCAACTGATAAACCCTGCAGAACATTTACTTTTAGAACCAAAAGAATTATGTTCTTGTAGAACATGCAGCTCTATTATGGAAAGGCAGGTCAATGGCATGCTCCGGAAGTTCTTTTGGCAGAAGAAGGTAACAACCAAGAAAAAATAAGGCTCACCTACATTCTCACACTAAACCTAAATTATATGCTTGCTCCTCTCTCCTCGGACATACACCCATACTCTAATTCTGATTCCACTTTGATTATGATTCTGCATTTCTACTTTGCCTCCAATGTTATATGTTTTAGCTCGTAAGCCAACAGAAACTCAGAACATCATACACTGGTACTTCGTTTTTCAAGAAATAAGCTTTCCAAACTTAGAAGGCTCTCGGCATTCTATATAAGCATCCCTCCATAGGGTCACGGTGATTGAGCATACCAAAGAAAACAGTCATCTTTCAGATTATTACAGCTCCAAGAATGCACATGCTACTGATTTCACAAAAAAGTCGAAAAATCTCCATATGCACGAATCCAAGCTTTTTTCAGTTGCTATATAATGTAGCCAAAAGAAAAAGAAATGAAACAAGATGAAGAAACAAAAATAAAGGTGTTTGACAGCACAACCGCTTGACAGGTCTCTTCAGCCTCATTATCAGTGCAATCAATTACATATCCATCCATACTCCACCTTACTCATTTGATGAAGACAACCCAAACGAACCACAGACAAAAACACAACTGCCCACAAAACAACATTAACTCCTCAAGCTCACAATAGTAGCTACCGACAAAATCCAAAGGCTTTATGCCCAAACCTGGCAAATTCCCTGTTAGTCTCCCCAGAGTACAGAACAACAGATAAACAAACTTATACCCCATAACAGTGCGACGCCCATGACCACCAAACATAAGTCATATAAGTACATCAAACCAAAGGGTAAATCGTTCTTGTTTTCTTTGGGAGTTTAGGAATTACCTGAAGTTGAGGAACTGGCCAAAGAGGAAGAGGGGCCAGAAGTAGAGGGGGGGAGGCCAAGACAAGGAAGAGACAGAGAAGAGAGAGAGGATCTGAATCAGCTTCAAGCAGTGAGAGACCAGAGCCATCACTGTGCTAGGGTCACGCCCTCTCCCACACAGATTCACCCATGCCTCTGGCCTCCTCCACAACCAGTAGTAGAATGGAAAGGGCACCATCACACCTATCCCTGCCACAATTCCCATCTCTCTCTCTCTCTCTCTCTGCTGATTTTTCCGTGCTCCCTGTGCCTGCCCTGCTGAGGAGTTGATCTTGAAGGGGACATCCATCATTGGTCTTAGGCCTAAATTCTAGAGAACAGGCCCATATTTTGGTCTTGGCCCATGCAGTCCGTTTTTCCTGCTGTAGATCCGTCGGGATTTATCAACCTTTGTGAATCCAACAAAAGCCTAGATCTTTTGCTTTTGGCAGCCCAAATTTGAGTCGGGATTAGTATTCTATTCGGTGTTTGGGAACACCCTCCGAACTCAATAAACCGAGTCATTTCCAGATAAAATGACGGATAAGACATATGGGGTACGAGGTGAAATAGACCATTGCAGCGCGGCCGGCAAGTTGCGCTGGTGGAAGAGCTCGTCGGAATAGCGCGATCATCTGCAGCCCACGATTTCTCCCCGGGATCCACATAGTTAAGCGCCACCATTCGTCGTTCGTTGCTACGCCATCGACACAAGTCCATGCCGGAACCTCCAGCTGCGTATGCTGCTGCCCACGACGAGCCACAGTTGCTCCGGTCATTACTTCACCGCAGGACCACCGCGACAACATGGGTGCCCCCCACACGACATCCTATCCCGATCCTACTCCCGACCAAAAGTAGCCTTACGACATCCTATCCCGATCTTTCTCCCGACCAAATGTAGCCTTACTTTCTTTGCGATACCATTTTCACATGCATTTCTCTCTGGTCCCGTCAATTCTTAAGGGTGATGATTGGAGCTCTTTTTATGGTGAAGATGGAGTTGTCGCACATCTTGGACTACAATGGAGAGCAAGAAGATTGGTGGTGGACACTCATTTGCGGATTCGTCGGTGTCGGAATCGAATTGTCACTCATCATCTGAAAATCTCCCTAAAGAAACTGTCCGAGATTGGCTCGAGCATCGGAATGTCTACGACTCAATGAACATAGTGCATTTTACTGGATAAAAGATATACATCCAATAACTAAACATTTTGCGTGTATTCTGCGCATTACTCGGAGTTCCAGCTGAAAGGATTGATTCTCTAATTTATTACACGAAAGTAATCATAATTACCCAGCAAATGATATGGATGCCCCATCTGAATGGAACTTTGGACGATTTCTGGAGGCCCAAAATTAGTGGGAAAATTGTCCAAAAAGTCTTAAACTTTTCAATAATGCAATTTAGTCATACACCTATCAATTTAATTATTTTGGCGAATTTTGTCGAGAAATCTTTGATGTGGCTGGTGGTCTAGTTAGTGGTTGTTGTCTTACATGATGCGGCCGACACTGACGTGGACAATTTTTTTAAAATTTTTTTAAAAAAATTGAATTTTTTCTTTTCTTTTTTTTTTTTTTACCTTTTTTCCTCTGGTTGGCAAGGCTCTATCTCTCTGTCACTGGATGAGGTTGAGCTTCACCCTCATCGAGACAACAAGGTTGACCTTGCCAATGGTTAGGCGAGGCTTGCCCTTGCTGGATTTGACAAGGGTTGAGTCATGCCAAGAGCAAGTGAGGCTCACCCTTGCCTTTGGTTGGTTGTTGGCCATCACCAAGGGCCAGCAATCGGCCAAATTAAGAAGGAAAGATAAAAAGAAAAAAAAATTCAAACAATTTACAAAAATTTGAAAAGAATTTTAAAAAAATGAAAAAAAAATTATCCACGTCAACATCGACTATACCACAAAGGACGGTTGGTATTAACTAAATTCTTTACATCAACGATTTTTAGCCAAATTTGATAGGAAGAACTAAATTGGAAAATCATAAAAAATTTAACACTAGATTGAAAAATCATCAAAATGTAAAATATCAAATTGGCACAATTAACAGGTTTAAGATTAAATTGGCAAGACATCAAAATCTTTGATATTGAATTGGTACAATTAAAAGGCTTAACTTTAAATTGGCACAATTTAATGGTTTAAGTTTAAATTAGCCGTTGTACAATAAGTTTAGCATTTTTTTGATTTTTTCCCCCAAAAATTGATTAGTCATGCGGCCAACTCTAAATAACTATTAAATAAGTGAGATATTATTATGAAATTCAACAAAAAGTATATACTAATCGATTTTTTAATCAGTCTCCGTACCTGATTCAAGAAATTTCAAGTCAACCCAATAAAAAGAAGAAGAAGAAATCTTGATGTTACTTACGAACTAAATTGCAATGGAGCATCTGTTGATATTTTTTGCGGTTTCAAATGCACCTGGCCGCTAATTTATGGATCCCTCGTGTGTTTATAAAATAAAAACTATTGATCGGACAGTTCATGTCTATCCACATATCATGTACGAACACATTGTCTCATCGAGTTCACATTTTCCCCTTGACTTAAATCCGATGGACGTCTTTGGACTGGCACTGAAAACTCTAAGAATAGACATGTCAACTACATCCCTGGAATCTCTTTGTTGCATGCGGCCAAATGAGCCTTTCACTTTCATATGTGTAAAGCTGCCAAATGCAGAAACGGAAGTAGTCCTCTTGCTTGTCGACATATGCATTGCTGTAGGGAACATTGTGAACTAAGGATGAGAAGTCTTAGGTTTCGGGTAGAATTTCAAGTTCCACTCAAGTTCTACTTCGAACCTGAAACTCACTCATAGGAATTTACCTTGTCTACTCTAAAACCCGATATCTACCTTGTTATAGGTTTCGGGTTTTCATGAGAACCGGTCAATTTTCTTCGTTTTTAGTTAAGTAAAACGAAAATTAATGCAATAATAGAAATGGAAATTTCCTATTTGTCAGTAATAACAATTCACGAAAGATGAATCTGAAAAATAAGAAAAATGCCCTTCCATCAAAGCCAAGAGATTGCATCAGCTGAAAAGTGGCACAAGCTGAAGGCAATCAAGAAACAAAGTCACGTCTTGAGCAAGTGAGCCGCGACTCCAGTCTCGACTTCTTTCTGCTTGCGTTTTTCTCGACCGTATCAATACTATACTGCATTATATGTTCTAACCTAGCAACATCAGAAGGCAGAGGCAGAGAAGTGGAAGCTAGCTATAGAAGACTAGAAAGTCAGGTTTGGCAATATTAAGTTTTTAACCAAGTGATTTTCTGGTAAGCTAGAAATTTGGAGAAGGAAAGGCAAATGATATTTTAGGGTTTCATAGGTTCCCAATTTAGTTCCCAGTCTCTAGTTCAGTTCCTACCCGGGAACGGAATCGCATAGTACCGGTTCCAAAAAATGTAAAACCAGTAACAAGATCTGGGTCTCACCAAAATCTGAAACCATGCTCACCCCTATTATGAGCCGAGATGGGCCAAATCGGCATGCACATAAAAGTTTTAGATACATTTAATTCGTGGGTCATGAATACGAAAGCCGTCCATATTAAATATTTTGGGTTAGGTTTGTATCTGAGCAATATCCATGCCCCATATAACCTATCAATCAGAGAGGCGTGGTTCGGTCTACTGAGGAACGGAGGATAGGTACTACCCTTTTCAATCTTGGTGTTCTTTGGCGATAGAATCATCAACTTTTAAGATACAAAATTGCCATCCCAATAAAAGGGTGGAAATAGTCAGACACATAGAGGGAGGTGCACCAAGTTTATGAATACATAATATTAGTGGGTGTGAAGCGTCTAGGCTCTTGAGCCATGCCCAACACTTTTCCCTTATAGTGGATCATGTTGGCTCACATTTAGAAGTGTGCCCCTCTCGGCTATCTCAATGTCACTTGGAAATGTTGGCTACAGAAGGCAAAGGACAAAAAAGAATTCTCACTTGCATATATCTATTCTTGAGATGTGTCTTGAAGTCTAAGCCTTGGGAAGAAGGTCCCTTATCAGCATGCAAAATATAAATCCGGTAGGTACGCATGGTTTTCCACCCATTTGTTGGGCCTTTTTCATTAAGACAAAAGTCAGTCATTCACTTTTTCACAAAACTTAGAACTCTATTTTATTTTATTTTTTAAATATATTATTATTATTTTTCTTAAATTTTTATCTTTTACTCTAACTCTTAACTCAATTTCAAACTTTTGTTTTACCTTTTTGAAAGTGTGGAAGTCGAAACTCACATATGAAATTAAATGTCTCCACTCCTAGCCCCTTAAGAAGGTGGGGAATTGAACTCCCCACCTCTCATTTCCCATGCGGGATGGGTGGCGTGATTATTATTTTTAAATTTCAATGATAGAAAAATTGAGAAGAAGGTTTGATAAAATATTCACGTACTAAACCGTACATTCATCTAATAACTTAAATTTTTAAAATAATTAATTATGATCTCACAAAATCTTATATGGTATTGGAGTTAGAGATTCTGAGTTCGAATTTATTACTAAAAAAGGTCAAATTGGTCAAATTTTTCCAGATTCCAATTGTTTCTCCAATCACCATTAAGCTTCTAGAATGATAATTAGTTATTGACATTTTCATAGTACTTAAATTATTTTATTACAAATTGAAAAATGAATGATCATTTTAGAATTCGAAGTGCATTTTAATAAATTTCGAGTATTTTATGATAGATTAAAGTCAAGACTCCTAGTCGCATATTAAAAAAATAAAAAAAATATCACCCTAATATATATGTATGTTATGTAGCCTGAATGTGTAAACCATCGATTCCACCGAATGGTCACATCTCTTCTTATGATTACAGCTGCGGAGATAGTTATTTATCTGACGAGGCAATAATTGTGGCCATAAATTTTGGCCAATCATTATCGAAGAAAGTAGACGCGTGCCACATGCACTAGGCGGCTACGTGCACAATGCTCGAGCCCAGAAAAAAATCTGCAATCAAATCGAACAACTATTTAAATTGCACTCATCCCCATAATCATTTTTGGTAGAATGATAAGGCGTTAATCTTAAAGAAATTGTATTTACAAATCCCCACTCGAGTTCACAAATCTCCGAAGCCAACACCCATTGGATGCTCTCTCTTTATACTTGCATGCCTCCCATCCTTTGCCACATGCCCTAATATACTTGGTCGACAGCTAAGTCAACACACACTAAAGCTTTTGCAGGTTTATTTGTTGAACTAAAAGTACACATGAGGAGGAGGCTTTTGGTAGATCAAGCCAATCATCGGTTCATGAGTAGATAGGGGTAGATTAGAAGACGGAATTAGTCTGTCACATCGATTATAAAATGAATCTATCATATATCATTTTTTTTTTATTATCAATACTGTGATTCTTATTATATGTTGTGGATGCATCATTTGGGCCAAACTTTAATTGTTATAATAGATCTATCTATGATCGGCGTGGAAAAGTTCAAGACGAGGGCCTAATATCGAGAATGATGGGTTGTCATTTGCTAGGCAGGAGGCTTTGGCATCGACATTCTCCAAGTATTTTCGCAAGATGACATCGAGTTTATCCGTGCTCATCGGTAGCAACAAAATCCAGACAAGCACAATTTGGTTATCACTTAATCAAATTGAGCGTATGTATGGTGATGAGATGACAATGCTTGCTCATGCAATGAAGTATGCTAATCATGTCACCCTAGCTTGTGTGATCACGTGTAATCAATATCTCTGAGGCACCTCATATATACTCACTTGAGAGAATTTTAAAGCTAATGAGGATCTATCATTTTTATGTGTTCTTTGAACTTAAAAGCTAGTGCGAGATTGAGTCGCATGACACGAGCATGTGCAAGCTCCACTCGGCAATTTACTTTTGATGGTCACTTTAGCAAATCTCCAATTCTTTAAGCACATATAAGTTATATACAAATCAATTCGATTATGTAGTTTAGCAAATCTTTAATTTTTGTGTGTGTAAAGACGTAAAACAGTTATTTGTGAATTGTTTCAAGCAAATGTGCATTCTCCTCTTTTTTTGGACAGAATAGGGATAGCGCAGAAGGGGAGTAAAGACATAATGAAAATAGGTGGAGAATCACATTTCTTAATAATGCCCAAAAGCCCTATAGCCCTTCGGACTAAGTCATGACCATAGGATCTCACAGTGTTCGTTGGTTGATCTCCAATTTGGAGAGTTTTCTTTTACATGGAAACGAACAAATATTGGACAGGGAAGAAAAAAGGGGAAAAAGTCAAGTCTAAGTGCATATGGCACACAAAGGAAATCCGATTTTGGTAAACTGGATCTGAATCGTAGTTCAGAATTTTTTATAACGAAAAAAAGGAATTCAAACAAAAAAAAAAATTCGCATTTTTTTATTTCTTTTTATTTCTTCGGATTCAAAATTCGAATATTCAAAAAATATTCGAAATGGAAATCGATTATTGTTTTTGTATAGGTCAATTCTCTTTTGCATGCATCTCTCTAATTCATAAATACATCTTTTTTCTTTTTTTTCTTTTTTTGTGTGAGCTTCAATTCTATTTTGCACTTTAGCAAATCAATTTTCAAAGATCACTTTTAGCTTCACTCTATCGATATTCAAGATCACTTTAGCATATCTCTCACCCGCTATCCGTCAATTACTCATCGTGGGATCGCCACCGCTTGACATTCCAATAAATATTCACTATGAATACCTTCATTTCTCATTCATTTAAAATGACGCTATCTATATGCTTTCCACATTATTTGTGCAAGTACATAACAAGCTTTCACACGAAATGGTCCACCCAATTGGACATAGAATAATTCGATGGACTTAGTACGAATATGGACTAAACTATTTCATGTATTTATTGATGAAAGCACGCGCCCAACAAATACATTGCATCATTCAACTTGGTGGAGGCCCCATCGGATTTATTTAGAAGGTGGCGACAAATAAGCTCATGATGTAAGCACTCCAAAAATCCATATAATAGTCTTTTCTTGAGAGCTGACCCTTTTCCTTTCCCCGTACGTGGTCCCACTCCCCTCGCGACACGTGGCTCGAGAGAGAATACTTACGTTGGTACGAGACGTCAGCAGGCCCACTCAGTAGTAATGGGTATAAATGGATGGGAGCGGGCGATCCTGAGGATCAGAGAACATGCACTTTGCCCATGCATAATTAGCCAGAGCTTTTGCTTATCATCACCGCCATCATCACCACCATTGCCATCGCCATCATCGTCGCCGCCGTCGTCGATATCATTACCATCAAGCTTAGCTCGGGTGAGGGAGAGATGTCCCAGAAGATAGCGGCCGAGGACTGTCCGAAGGCGTGGTCGGGTCCGACCACCGAGCAGCCGCCGCCGGCGGTGGTGGTGAGGGAGTACGAGGAAGAGAGAGACAAGGCGGGGGTGGAGAGGATGGAGATGCTGTGCGAAGTCACGGGACAGAGGTCAGGACCGGATAACAAGAAGAAGAGGAAGAAGAACAAGAAGAAGGCGATTCTGGTGACCGACCTCTTGGGCGACCCCCTCTGTCGCGTCCGCAGCTTCCCGTCCCACGTCATGCTGGTATCTCCTTCTCCCTCCCTCGCTCTCGTACACCATCTTTCAGTCTGTTCATACTCGTTTGGCGTATGGATGTAGAAGCTGTTTCGTCGACGATATCGCATGAGGTGGGGTTCTGATATTTCGTATGGGTTTGTCTTCGCGAAACTGTGCAGGTTGCGGAGTGGGGAGAGGGCGGAGAAATAGTCGGGGTGATCAGAGGGTGCATCAAAAGAGTGAAAATCAGAGGCAACGGCAATAACACGACATCATCATCGTCAGATTATGTGACGGCCGCTAACGTTCTAGGGCTCAGGGTTTCTCCTTCTCACAGGTTTTCTCCTTCTCCTCCTTCTTCTGCTGCTGCTTCTTCTTCTTCTTCTGCTGATCTTCTGGGGGGCATGCATGCGTGTTGCTCCGTTGTGGTGCTAAATACGCGTCTGGTGTCAAGATGGTTCGCTTCTCTGTCGCTGGAATCGCGAGCCGAGTCGATCGCGATGCGAAATGTGGACGCCGAGGGTCTCTCTATGCGCTCTCATGGCTTCCACCGTCCAGTCGCCTGAGCTACTCGTTTGAGTTCTTTCGATATCTTCATAAAGAAAAAATCTAGAATTTACGGTTCAGTGGCCACACGTGTCGTCTTTCTAGCGATTGCAAAGCCCGCTAAGGTCAACATAGGAATAAGAGACACTGTTCCTTATTCCCACCAAAAAAGGCTAGATTTCAGCTGTAAAGAGGAACCGGTCTTCCGCGCGTATCATACCTAACATTTGCAGAACTCGAATTGTCATTTACCATAGAATAACGTCGTTATCGCTTCGGTTTTTGCTCTTTTGAAGGAGGCACGGCATTGCCACGAGGCTGATCCAAGCAATAGAGATCTGGTGCAAGCAGCACGGTGCGGATTACGCCTACATGGCCACGGACGCCACCAACTCCCCCTCCCTCAAGCTCTTCACCACCAAATGCGACTTCATCAAGTACCGCACACCGACCCTGCGGATGCGACCCGTCCATGCTCACCGCAAGCCACTGGGCTCAGACGCCTCAATCATCCGGATGACCCCGAGGCTCGCCGAGTCGATGTACCGGCGCGTCCTCGCCGGCTCCGACTTCTTCCCCGAGGATATGGACGAGATTGTTGCGCACCCCCTCAACCTGGGCACCTTCGTGGCGGTCCCAAAGGAGTCGGCCCGCACGTGGGACCCGGAATCGGGGACACTGCCGCAGTCGAGTTTCGCTGTCATGAGCGTGTGGAACACCAAGGGAGTGTACAACTTCCGAGTGAAGGGTGCTTCGGGGTTCATGCAAGCGTGTTGCGCCGGGAGCCGAATGCTGGATTCGTGCATGCCGTGGCTGAGGATACCGTCGTTCCCCGACGTGTTCAGGCGGTTCGGGTTCTACTTTCTGTACGGCCTGTACATGACGGGAGAAGGCGGGCCGAGCCTGATGAAGTCGCTCTGCGATCTCGCGCACAACATGGCGAGGGACGATGCCGGGTGCGGCGCTGTGGTCGCCGAGGTGGGGCAAGAAGACCCCATCAAGGCGGCGATCCCTCACTGGAAGAGATTTGCGTGGTCGGAAGACGTATGGTGCATCAAAAATCTTCAGGAGGAACTCGTCCACAAACGTGGGGACTCGGATTGGGTTCACATGTCCAAGGGTCGATCCCCAGCACTCTTCGTCGACCCTCGAGACGTTTGACTTTCTCTCTGTTTTGTCCTTTCTTCTTCCTGAATTTTCTCTCGACGAGAAAGCTTTCTTGTATGATAGTAATCGGCAGCCAATGTGGTGGACGAAGCCAATCGCAATTTTACATGTAATGTCGCGTAAGATTTTCTATAAATCGCACGTTTTTTCTTTCAGAAATGTCATCAACTTAGCACGGCCGACCTTTTCATAAGCGCTTTTCATACGAGCGAGAAAGAAAGTGTTCACTTTGCGATTGGAAAGAAAAAGGTCCCGCGTGAATCAAAGCCATTGGCAATCCATGCACGTTCTGAACACTTCTAAAGTTTTTATATACCCATGAACCATGCTATAGTTTTCATTGAAATGTGGTTGGATAACTTGAGCTTATATGGAAAAGAGAAACAAAGTGGAAAATTATCCAATCGGTCCTTAACTTATTGTACGGATGCTTGGCCAGTTTTAGATTTTTCGACTTTGCCAATTTAATTCGGAAGTTTTGCCCGGAGTACTAATGTGGTCCTTTCAGCCAATCTTCATTGAAAATCACTAATATGGCGGCGCATCATGTAGGATGGCTAGCAACGATTGGAATCGCCACACTTTAGTGATTTCTAACAAAAGATTGGCTAGAAGAATTACATTAGAATTTCATGCAAAATGACTAAAATTAGATTTGCAAAATCAAAAGATTTAAGACTAGATCGACACGTACCTAACTTCGTGAGTGCTTTTCACTCTCTCCTCCTCGGTATTCTCATGTTCCTCTAGGATCATTCACTAATCTCAACGAGGAGATGTTTCCAAGTTATATCACCTCATTTTCAGGGCTCCATCACTGGATAACATCATTTTCCTTGGAAAAATCATCTAGGGACCTCATGGCTTGTTGGCTAGACAAGTGACACGTTCATATTGGCACGTTCCCATTGAGCACGAAAGCTACAGTTGTGCCCTCTTTAGGACCTTGACATGTGCAACCTGAATTAGGAAATACAAATCAAACTCTCGTGCTGGCACCACCATCGATCGCCTAAACGTATGTTCCATTAGATTATGCGCATCATCCGTTCGATATGATAGTATACCTTATAGAAATCCACAACATTTTTATATTGGGAGTGGGTATAACGTTCGCAAAAATGACTCGCGAAGAGAACTTTTCCGAAATGCCGGCGTCGATGCCAGTCCTTTTTATTTTGCTTTTAGATAAAGCCGAACAGACGGCAGGAAATAGTTTGTTTTAAATAGGAAGGTAATGCGGATTAGAAAATTGTTTGTTCAAAAGTCTCTCCCCGTACTACCATGTTTGATTGGTTTAAGAAAACACCCTCCATGATATTCTCAACTTATTAAAGTTGTTGTCCAGAGATATGCAGTTTCAAAACCAATCAACCCGCTTTTGAGGTCTGTGTAGTGTGTGTAGAGACTTCAATCAATTTGGAGTTTGAAATGCCCAAAAAGAATGTCCCAAGTGGGGGGGAACATAAAATAATAAAAGTGAGGATGCCTTATTCAAATCGAAGGGCATGCACCGTAAGCCATGCAAGAAGCCCTTTCATGGTTTATAGCCATGCTATTTATAGAAAGGCGAGTACACCGGCATTACAAAAATCTCACTCTTATCAGGTTAGCTCGAACCCCACAAATAAAGGAATATTTGATCACTTCTACTGTTTACAAAGAAAAACAAAATGAACGAATAAGAGATGTTTCTGTTATCCACGAATGTTAGACATAAACTCTTATCGATTCGTTTTTAGGAAAATGTTTTCTCGATCATTCATTTTTCGAAAAGTAGATTAAACTCACAATGACTAGGTGTGTCAAGAAAAAAGAGCACGTGTGAACGGACTTGGGATTGCAACCATCCAATATAATATGCTCTAATAGTGACTCCACTGAATAAAGCTGCGCAATTCACATGTCGCCTAAGTAGATAATCCGCCAATGGCTATTGAATCCTACAAAAAGATGGAGCCCTTTAGAAAACGCCAGCATTGAGTATGGAAAGAATAATAAAGTTCGGTCCAAATTCCCATCCCACAATATATTAAATCTCCAAGGGGGGGAAAAAGGGACACATCCTTTCGGCCAAAGAGCTAGAAAATTAAGCCGTATTAAACTGAAAGAAACAAAGGGTTCAAAGAAATGGGGGTTTCAACAAATGAGAGTCTCTCAAGAATTGAGCCAGGTGGCAACTTTATGTGCTTTGCAAGTAACACTTGTCGAAATGCCTGAAAGCTTTGTCTCTCTCCCTCTCTCTCATGGATGCTCAGGACCACAAGAGCACTATGAGGCAGGCATTAAAAGATTTTTGCTGCAATCAATGTTAAATCAGGCCAGAGCCACCACCGTTTCCTGGGGGGGCTGCACATGCACCCTCCAGTAAAATCATTGGCCAGTTACCTGCTTTTTTTTGCATAGGTAGGAACCTCCTGTGTTGTTGACTGAATTTGTTCTGTTGTCTTATGCTGATGAAGATTATCTTTTCTTGACTGAATCTGTTTTTCTTCTCTTCTTCCCCTTTTTCTTTATGTTTGGTTCTTTCCTGACAGGTAGAGGCCAAGTTCTGCACCAGAGTGACCACAGCACACTATAATGATGGGAGGCCATTGTGAATTTGCAACATTGAATTGTGTTTTCAAAAGTTCAGTTCCTTCTTCTTTTAGATGAATAGCTATAACAGAAGCTTATATACATAGATAGGGATAGATATCAGATTCAAGTGATGTGCGAAATCAGTGCATGAAGTGATGCAGAGAACTCGGGTTACACATGCTTGGGTGAATCCTATTTAGGTGCCAACCAGTTCCTCTTATCGCATTAGTTCTTAGACTGATGTATTTTGCATCTTTGTCTAAGCCAATCCTGTTAATGTGGCATCTGACTTTGTCCCGTTGATGCCGGAGGTAAAATTTCGATACTTTTCTTGATTCTCTTAAACGCAAGACCAAAGCACTCTGAGGACAGCCATCCTGAATTTATTGAAAAAAGCCAGAGCCACCAATGATATGGCCATCAAACCCAATAAATAAACCAAGCCAAAAGGATGGGGAAGGCCTCTGGCTTTATCAAAACCACCCTAGCCATCAGTTAAAAGCTTTTATTCCGATTCACGGGATAAATCTCAGAGTCTCGATACGTCCCAACCATCCCAAGATCTGAAATCTTGATGACCATGTTCTCTTTGTGGTCCAACAAGCACAACACTAGATACCCAAAACTCTATGCCTCTATGCATGGATCGACTCTTCACTTTACATAATATATGTGTTCTTTATCGATATACCGGATGCTTTCCTAACATTGCAGTTGAGGCACCAAAACGATCTTTCACTTAGATTCTGTACCATTCTCTGGTCCATAGCATGCCTTAGACTGAATTAGTAGGTTTGATGGCAGAAAGCTCATGGAGGATCCATCATTCCTGATTACAACACGTGTTGCACCATTGGTGATCAAAGAACATAATCAGAGACCCAAAAAAGAACTAATCTAGCTGAATTACGTTAGATTGGTTCTAGTAACTTCAAAAGGTTAGAAACTTGTTTCAGAATGTTGATCATATGTAAAGAAATTTGTTAACATATTCACATTATGTATGTCAATTACAGGTAGTTGTGCCTTGAATTGACACTAAAGGCTTTAGCTTGGGGAAGGTTTGCCTGTAATCAATTGCAAAACGATTGACTCCTCCCTTTCCAGATCAACAAGTAGACCTTTGCTCAGCAGGTCCGTACTGCGAGAGTTGCTACAATGGAAAAAGAAAACCTGTTACCAGGTTTTGTCAACGATGATGAATGAATAAGGGAACCCCAAACTTGCCTAATATAGCATCTTCGTTAATCATATTGAGCTAATCGGAGCACCAAGAAGTCTTCAAAAGTCTTGCTCAAAGTTATGGAGTAAGAACAAGAATTCACTTGAGGTTGATCTTTCATGATGGAAACTGGAAGTACCGTGTGCATGATGGTGTCAAGCTGCTGAGGTTGTAAAGTAGAAATCAGATTTCACATTGTAGAAGCTTTCGCAAAACTTGAGAATCTCGAGAACGTGTCTTCCAAAAGAACATGAGGGTTTCCTTGTTCAACCTAAAATGGACAATGAGGTACACAAATTAGGCCAAATCGAAAATCAGAGGACTTAGACAACTACTAATACCATTCTGAAATAAATACTTTTAAGTACTCTTTACACGTAACAAACTGTTGAAGAATAGTAATCAAGTTTCTTTTGAAATCTTTTGCGAGGATAAGTAAATCAAAAGAATGCCTCCTATCAGGATATGGGGAGAAACAAGAACCATACCAGTGTCCCATGGTCGAGAACAAGGATGTTGTCCAAATCAAGCACTGTTGAAATACGGTGGGCAATGGTGATCACAGTCATGCCTCGGCATTCATTAGATATTGTGTTTTGTAGTATTGAAGCTGTTCGGGCATCTACGCTTGCTGTACACTCATCCAAACAGAGCACCTGAAAAGTTTGAGTTTCAGCATACTTGGACTGACCGAAAGAGAAATAGAAAAGGGGACAAAGAAAAACTGTCCAGTGTT
This sequence comes from Eucalyptus cloeziana, assembly GCA_014182715.1. Taxonomy (NCBI): domain Eukaryota; kingdom Viridiplantae; phylum Streptophyta; class Magnoliopsida; order Myrtales; family Myrtaceae; genus Eucalyptus; species Eucalyptus cloeziana. Next base: position 43,249,869 of record CM024639.1, read on the forward strand.
AAGAACCTTCGAAGACTTCAGAAGTGCACGTGCAAGACAAAGAAGTTGCCTTTGCCCGATAGAAAATGTTACCCCAGATTCCTTCACATGAATATCGAGCCCACCTGCTACTTCCACTTCCTCTTTCATATGGCACTTCTCCAGCGCATGCCATATTTTTTGGTCATCAGTGACCCGATATGGATCCATGTTATCCCTATAAATATCACAAAAAAGGAGCCAGCATTAGATATCAAAGTGAAGGGCCTCAATGTGAGTAATTGAGTATTAAGGAAACAGGAATAGAGCTCTTGATTTCAGCAAATAGAATAGAAAGAAGGATTGGTAACATATCAAAACACATTTTTAAGCTCCACCTCAAAGATCCTTCGAATAAGAATGGACTCTGAGGCACAATGGCAAAGCGGGACCGAAGATCTCTAGCAGAAATGTGGTCTATATCAATGCAATCCACCAAAATACGGCCACCACAGAGGCCATTGAGGCGGAAGAGGGCATTCAAGATGCTGGATTTTCCCGCACCGGTTCTTCCAACAATTCCAACCTGAATGAATGTACAGCAGATTAGGCACATCTTACAAGACACTGTCGTCCATCACATACATTGACCGGATTATAGTAATCTTTAGGCTTAACAAGATAACAAAAGAAGTAGAGTCCAACCTGCATCCCCCCAGGAATGGTAAAGGTGACGTCATGCAATGCAGCTGGCAGGGAGGGCATGTATTTCATGGTGACATGCTGAAACTCTATCAATCCTTGAGAAGGCCAATCTAAATTTGGTGGTGGTTGTCCACCAAGTTGCTCTTGAGGGACGTCCATATACTGCATGAATTAATAGAAAGTAAGCATGGTATGTAAAGAAATAAACAAAAATATGTCTTGCACTCAGATTCGTACTTGAAGAGTTCTCTCAATCGAAACCATCTCTTTTTCCGTTTCTGTGAAGCTTGTCAAAAAACTACCAAGCAGAGACACCAATGGGGCTGCATAAGAGAGGGCCAACCCCACCTGTGAAAGAACGTCACTTGCTATTATTACTACATACTCTTTTGAGCTTTAATTGTATCGCTGGTCTCAAGTTGGAGAAGAAAAGAGAAAGATAGTCACTAAGGTCACAAGAGTCAAAAAATAAATTGGAAGAAAGGAACAAAACATGTACCAGCCCAGGAGTACCAAAGTTGATAGGCAAGAGGCCACGAGATCCAACAACAGACATGACTGCTACGGATGAGATTATAAATGCTGCCAACAACTGATAGAGGAACATTAGTCTATAAATGTAGACAGATGCAAGAATCCCTTTATTTATTGTCAAAGTTCCATAGAGAGTTGGAAATTACTGATGCATCATACTTTCACAAATTTGACATTTCTTGAAGTTGAAACATGAAGAAAATAAGTCCCATTGACATAAAATGTGTACTGACTCTGGATATACCTGTAGGCGCAGCGAAAGCCATAAGCTCGCTGTAAACTCAGAGAGCGAAGTCCGCTGATATAGCCCTATTTGCTCAGTGAATCTGGTGAAAAAGAAATTCTGTCCAACAACCAGAATGATGCTGATATAGGTCAAAGACTATAAATAGCACAAGCAAAATAACCACACAAATAAATAGTTAAGGACATTTTCTCATGGACGATGAAGTCCTAGTTACATTGTAGGCAGCTGATTTCAGAGAGATTCAATGATTTTCCTTACCATAGTAAGACTTGGTTCTTTGTATACACTTTAGGTTGATACTGAGCTACTCGATCAAAGATAACTGTCTCTTCTACAATGCTCAAACTGCTCAACTAGTTTCTTAATTACCTTAATTTACCATCAAGTCATCAAAGTTTTACCACAGAAGAACAGTCAAGTCACGGTCTGCAACTAGTAATATCCTTTAAGCAGCAATACTGTAATAAATCATGCGTGTCTTCTGAAGATAGAGATACTCTGCTATAAAAAGGATCTGATGAGAACATCCAATGTCTACCTGAGACTTGAATGCACGTATAGTTGATGATCCATCAAGAGTCTCAGAGAAAGATGCATAGATAGGAGAACGAGCAACGCTGTCCAGCCTTCTTAACTCCCTGGAAGTTGATCTGTAAAAGAGCTGTGGAACTTCCAAGTTAAAAGAGAGCTCCAAAGTCATATGTCAGGAAATTCTTTTTTGTTTGTTTTCATAGACATCCTTGCTCTGGAAACTATATAAAGCAGTATTGGTAAAGATCTATGCTCGTGTGTCTTACATTTCTCATATAGTTTGTGGGTAGGTGATGGAGACTTTCCAGTAATTCACAGATAACCATGCTAACTAAAAAAATCAACTGCGCGAACACCTCCCACCCCCAAAAAGGAAGAAAGAAGACAGAATTAAACTTACAAATGAAAGGTCAACAGAATACGAATGCTAATGGTTGCTTTCATCCAATTATTTGGTACTGTTCCTTTATTAGTGTGTCCTAGCAAAATCTGTCAATCCTATATTTTGAAATTGATTTTGTGCTTCTTGACATGACATCGAAAAAATTTCTTTAATCCCCACAGGCTTTCACAGCAGACTTTTTTGACTAAATGATGATTTTCATGTATACTGTGAGATTTTGTGGGACCACTGCTAACTGTTCTAAAAGCTTAAGTTGTTAGATGAAGGCGTGATTTATTATTTAAATATTCTAACATTCCCCCTCACGCTTAGTCTGGTCTTTTGCCTAGTACTAAGCGTGGAAATTTAATTGGGGAGGCAAATAGGGGCCTGGAAGATTCGAACTCAGGACCTCCTAGCTCTGATACCATGTGAGATTTTGTGGGACCACTGCCAACTATTCTAAAAGCTTAAGCTGTTAGATGAAGGCGTGGTTTATTATTTAAATATTCTAACATATACAAAACACAAGCCTTCGCAAGAGCTTCTCATAGAGAGCTATGCAAATGTAACTACAATACAAATTCATCTATCATCTCGGTTGAAGAGTATTAATAGTATTAGGTATACTTGGTGTTCTGGATATTGTTGTTTCTAGATTACCGTTGAATGTGTTAGATAAGGTAGTTAGGGATTTGGGTGTTAGATTTAATTGTCTCTCTTTATGCTGTTTAAATAGAGCCACCTGAGCAATCTTTCTTCAATGTGTAAAAGTAGAGATGTAAACAACTACATTTCCTCTCTCTCTCTCTCTTCTCTCTGTGAAAAAAAATCTTTTTCTCATTGAGTTAACTCATCTGGAATATTCCAAAATCTCCCATTATTAGCCAGCTAGAATATGACCCAAACCATTAATCACAATGAAGTAAGAACAAGCTAGGGTGCGCATTTCTTCCTTTGCTAAACCAAATTGATGTCCTATTTATGGAACATCTTAACATGATATATACAGTGAAAGCTTGTGTTCTTCACATGCACTAATTAATCGGCTTCTGAGAATCATCAGCAATTTAATTCATATGAACAATTTAAACCCTGCTTGCAGAAGAACCAACATTTATTAGTAGCGTGTACCTGTAGCTTGCTGTACATGTACCAGAAGGGAAATAACATCATCAAGAAGAAGATCTGCATAAATGCATTAACACCGAAATATATCAGAAGGGCGAGTGGGGAAAAGCAAGAAAATTTACAGTATATGGTCTCAAAAACTACCTGGACATATGATAAAATGACTGCAATCCCCAGAAGACCAACAAAATTTGCTAGAAGGATATTGAGGATAAATGGAAGAGAGTCATCAATTGTGTAGAGGTCCGAAGAAAATCTGCTACCAGAAGATATCATCACAAAACATGGAAAACAACAGAACAGGAAGAATCAGAGGAAGTTACCCTGACCTATTAAGTATTCTTCCACTGGGCGTCTGGTTGAAGAACTTTACAGGTGCATCAATTAGTCTTTTAAGTAGAATTTCATGCACTGTTATGGCAGCTCTCAACCCACCATATGCAAATGAGAAAGCTCGTACTAGTGTGAGAATCGAATTTACAATACAAAAGATGGAGAGAACAACCTGCCACAATGCCATAAAAGAAAAGGAAAGTGAAATTCTCCCAATAACAAAGTTATACCTTGTGGGAAGGAGTTATTACATAGTTCCCTGTGACTTGAGATACTTGTGTAATTTGCAGGAATAACACTTTCTACAAAGAAATTAACTTTTTGGGAGATAACCGAACATTTTACTGTAATTCCAAACAGGGTAGGCCCTCTGCAGAGGATGATGATGATAATTGTAACAACAATTCTACCCAAAACACGGAGAGTGGAAATCCTTCAACTAATATATTTTTGCTAGATCATTTTTTAGTAGAGCATTTCGAACCAATTTCTGTGATAAAGTATGAAAATAAACATTTGATATCGACAACAAGTCAAACAGAATAACTCTAACCAGGTAAAAGGATGTAGAGGATGCCGACTTAATGCCTCCTTTTGTTGTATCAACCCAATAGGAGAGCCATAGATCATTTCCGTTACGCGAGGCTTGCATTGAAATTGCTGAAAGGAATATGATTACTGCAACGAGCCAACCTGAAAATGCAGCATAATGTCTGCCACAACAGCAACAATGTGGGCACAATTAAAAATCACATAAGTTTGCCAAATATGTTGTGGAATTGGCTCAAGTTAAAAAAAAAGAAAAGAAAAAAAGCATCTCCCCGGAGTAAATTGTCAAGCAAGAACAAACACCTGTATACTGCAAATTCAACTTTGCCTTCTTTTCTTTCCTCTTCTTCGATAATCTCTTGCACCTCCCCAGCATTTAATTGAGAACTATTGTCCTGTTGAAGGTCCTCACAGGCTCTCATAGACGAAATCTTGTGCTCTTGGTCATGGCTTTCAAGTGCTGTATTTAATGTCATTGTGGAAAAGAAAGCCGAATATTGTGAAATCGTCAAATCAGCAGGACTTCCAACCCACCTTATGTACCCTTTGTCCATCACAACTACCATGTCTGCAAGAGATATTGCCTGTCAAGCAAAGAAAGTAGAATGAGAATCTCAGCATGAACAGATTGAAAACTCAACTTCTGACAAGTGAAGAAAGCCCACCTAGTTTTAACAAAAAAAGAGATTTATAATTGTCTAAGCTAATTTATTGAACCTCCTTCATTGGATTTAGCATGTCCCACTGAGAAAATCCCTATATACACAAAATGTTTCCTAAACACCACAATGCCTTCCCTCCTCCCACCAGCGGCATGCTAGAAGGCCATTTCCCCTTCTTAATTCCTAATTAATAACAGGTACTCAATTAGTTAGGTCAAACTAAAGGAGATTTACCCTTTGGTCATGTGTCAGTATCAATGATATGCCATATGTATTATTTTAAAATGCAGGAAAACAATCTGATAATGGTACTATTGATGAGATTGTTTCGCGATCTGTTTGAATGCCAGGAGATAAGGTAGTGCTCAAGAAAAGGTTTATTGTAACAAAAGAAGCAGACAAGAATGTTTGTACTATAGCTTGCTTGTTGCTCTAATTTTCAAAAGGAATGTTTGAACAATAGCTTGCTTTTTGCTCTAATTTTCATTCAGCAGCCACCAGTTGCCAAGCATCTGAAGGCAGCCATCCAATCCAGAACTATATAACTTTGGGCAAGCTTAAATTCATATCATCTCAATGGTATGCATTCTTGTAGCAATTTGCTTTAGCCCAAGCTATTAAAGCAGACCAAAGTTTCAACTTGTACTCCATAAAATTAACCTGAGCGTTATGTGTACAAAGAACACGAGTTTTTCGCTCTGTAAGAGGTCCGAGAATTGCGTGATTTAAAATCCATTGAGCAACTTGAGAATCGACTGCACTCAGGACATCATCAAGCATCAAGATGTCGGAGCCACGATATACAGCCCTGCCATATATTATATATATCATGAGACACTATTTTCAAAATTGATTATCCCCCATCAGAGAAAAACAACAGGAGCAGGCAGGACCTAGCCAAGGCAAGGCGTGCTCTCTGTCCACCAGATAAGTTGATTCCTTTTTCTCCAATATAAGCCGTGTCACCTCCAGCCATCAGAGAGATATCGACATCCAGTGCACATGCTTGTAGAGTATCGGAGTATCTACCCAGAAAAAAGAAATTGTTGAAAAAAATGGGAAAAATGATACGCAAAGCAGAAGATTAATGAAGAATTATAAAGCAAGGAAAGATGCTACTTTTCGTCCTTGTATTTTCATGCTTTTCTAAATGAGTCCCTAAAAATTTAATTTACCTATCAAGTCCTTCTACTTACACAAATTTTCTTATTAAGTCCCTTCGCCACTAAATCTGATCAAATTCAGCAAACGTGGCTGTCGAATGATGCCAAAGTATAATGTGAATAAAATATGCGTATGCCTATGGAAAAATTTAGCCAACATAGACAGTGTCGGACTGCCACATTTAAGAATTTAGCCAATGTGGACGTCCATGTGGATGTCAGTATAGGAGAATTTTATCCATGTCATACAACTATGTTGTCTAATGGCCAAGACAGCTGGATTTGGCTGGATTTGGAAATGAAGGGACTTGATTTGAGAATTTCTGAAAGTAGGATTTGATTAAGCAAATTAAAAGTACAGGGACTTACTAGAAAATGCATGAAAGTACAGATGTGAAAATTATAAATTTTCCCATTACAAACTGAAATGGTCAAAGAGAAGAGAGTTATTTTCTACTCATTCGTAAAGCCGAACCTCTTTGAATCATACTTTTCCCCAAATAGTACATTCTCACACAATGTTCCTGACATGATCCATGGAACCTGCACTTCCACCACTGCCAATGTCAGAATAACATGTACTGCAGAGCTTAGACAAGGATACTATAAGTGTAATTAATTATTAAACCACGCCTTCATCTAACAGCTTAAGCGTTTAGAATAATTGGCTATGATCCCACAAAGTTTAACATTGTATTAGAGCCAGAGGTCCTGAGTTCAAATCTTTTCAAGCTCCATTTGCCTCCTCAATTAAAGATATCCACGCTTAGCACTAGGCAAAAAAGACTAGACTAAGCGTGAGAGGAAGTGTTAGCGTAATTAAACATTAAACAACACCTTCATCTAACAGCCTAAGTTTTTAGAATAGTTGGTTGTGATCCCACAAAATTTAACAAATACTAACACCGAGAAGAAAATACAAACCTGCGGTACATATGCCACAGAACCAATTGAATTAATTGATCCATGAATGAGTCGCATCTCTCCCAATATTGCATATAACAGGGATGATTTACCCGAACCGACCTGAAAGCCGTCAGATCTCAGATGGAGGATAGACTAGAAGTACACAAAAAGTTGATGTTTCACAGAAGTATAATTGATGAAGGATATACTGAGTACGTGCAAAGTCAGTTAATAATGTTTGACATCTTTATATGTAACATTATATAATTCCTTTGAGTCTTTTTATGGCCTAATTACAACGGTTCTACACACACAACCTTATGTAGTCTGCTACTGTAAAATCTAGACCAAGAGCCAGAGATCATTCACACTAAGAAATAAGTGAGAGTAGACCATAGCAGCAGCAACCATCCAATCATCCTCATCTTTTTTGCAGCACGTCCTTATTCATGAATACCAAGATTGTTTAGTCCCTATATATCTCCTCCAATCTCATCACCAAGTTAACAATTCTACTTCCGGTAGATCACATGCATACCATCCATTGGTTCATGAAAGTATATCCGCCCCATGTCACTTAAATTAAAAAAGAAAAAAAAAAAAAAAAGATCACAACTCATCAACATGAGAATCTAAGGAAATGCCAGTATGTCATTAAGAAATCTCACCTCTCCAATTACTGCAACAAGTGAACCCTTTGGAATAGCTAGGGTGATATGATCTATTACTGGACTCAGCTGTTGCATATTGCTGCTCGACCAATTACAACATGCATCATACATTACAACTGCCATACTGTCAGAGCAAAACTGAGAGTTTGTGCTCCTGGAAACCAATGAGGAAGAACCCACTGCACACTGTTCATGTTGGTGCTCAGGACAGCGAAGGAACCTACTCAACCGATTGGTGGATATGAAGGCCTAAAAAAATTTGGAGAGAAAGTATACCAGTAGGAGAACTTTAATTACGGTGAAGGAGTTATCACCAAGAAGCTAAGCACATGAAAGACTCACATCAATCAGTCCATTAATGACCCAAGGGAACGAGTTAAGTGGAGAGATCAATGTATTAAACAGAGCAAGACAAGTGAAGACCTGCAACAAAGGTTCAAAGATATAACCTCTTGAACAATAAGTAAAGAGCCAACCAGTACATTTAAATGCATGGATGACAATGAGCCAGGTATATCACATACATATAAATATATGCATATCAAGATGTCTTTGAAACTGTTGTTTTTAGTTTGACGGTTACTTTACCGTGGCAGCATCAAGTTGATGTCCCATTAATGTGTAAAGACCAAACGTGAATAAAGAGAAAAGAGTTGGTGTGGTCGCCCAAAAGAACACACACCATGCATCCAAGTACTTCCGTGTCTGGAAAAAAAGCATCACACAAGCATTTCACCGGGTCAAAAACTAAGAAAGAAATGCAATTAATTTAATTAGTATATAGAGCAGTCTCATACCTTTAAATGCTTAACTTCTGAGGATCTCGTCTCCAACAACCAATTCGAGAAAATAAGCTCCCATCCATACATTTTCAGAGTGCGAATGTGAGACAAAAGTTCACCTGTTCTCCTAATCCTGTCAAATCTCAGAAGGCAGGCCTGTTAGAACACATTTGTGAGCCTATGACCAAAATTCATGGGATCCAACAGTTAGTTGACCATCTACAGTCATCAATATCCCACTGTTTCTCAAGATGAACATGGGCACAGTAGATAGATAAATATACCTGCGCTACTTAATGAAATAAAAAAGTTTGAGACTTCAAAAATCAACTTAAATGCCATAGTTTTCTACAATTTTGCAGAGAGCCCTTTCTGACAACTATCTGACAGTTCAAATATGATTGAATCTCGGCTCATGTAGTGGAGTATATTAACTTCTTAAGAATCTTATCAGGCACTGTATTATTGGTACGATGCAACAAAATTGGTGTAGAATGAATAGTGATCAAGGGCATACTCCTTTCTTGTTTTCAAACAGAAATTTGTCAGCTTAAGTAAATTGCAGAAGTCACCAGGATTGCTATACCCCCTGGATAACCATGATCCAAGTAAATTGATCCAACTTTCAGTATTCCTACATGGTGGACTGCTATGCCACCCAACACTCTTATTCAATTTAAACATATCAACAGAAATATCATCATGTTAGCTTATCAAAGGCAAAACATTTACATTGTTCACTTAATTTAGGTTTATGGAATCATAGAAGGCACCCTTAATAAGTGACTCCATCGCTTTATTTAAACAGATGTAGCTAGTATTTTTATTTATTTTTCAAAACAAAGCCTTCTGAAAAGAGTCACTATTTCTAATAATTAATAATGAGTCATGCACAAAACAAATGCTTCCAAGCCTCTTGCAGTTCAAATAAGCAACTTAACAAAACCCTCATGTACTGCTTTTCAATAAGATGCACCCTGTTCCAATACCTATACCTCAAACCAAGTGTACCACAATCTAGGTAATTAATGACCAATCATGTTAAGGCCTAAATGACAAAGTTCAACCCACTTCTTGCGTGATAAAATGTGGTGTTTTTCATCTAATCCTGATTGAATCTGGGTAGTTTTATAAACTCACTTTTTGTAAACAACATGAGCAAGACAGATTCGTTGTATAACAAGACTGCAGCCCTTCAGACCAAATTCAGAGATGATCGTAACAAACACATACCTTTCATCCTTTTGTTTCATCATTTTCTGTGTAGCAGCAGCAATCAAAGTTGAAATCCACTTATTCACTGTAAAAGGAGATTCAGGGATGAGAGGAATGAAAAAAAGAAAATCTTACATTTTATGTTACAAGATCTAATAGATGACCATCTGACAGCACAGTCATTGACTTAAGTCATACCTGGTATTAAGAGCACAGTTATTGCAACTCCAGCTGCAAAAGCAAATTTGACTTGCATATATAATAAATACAAAGCCACTCCTATTTGCAAGGGCAAGCTGGAATATGAGAGAATTAGCATTATTAAGAAATTACAATGACAGATGCCAAAGATCCAATTCAATGTTATCTTATGCATGAAACCTTGCACTATCCACTTCACAGAAATTGCTAACTACCAAATTTTCTTGAGTACCTTAAATAGATAGTGTTAGAATATTTATATAATAAATCACGCTTTTATCCAATAGCTTAAGCTTTTAGAACAGTTGGCAGTGGTTTCACAAAATCTCACATGGTATCAGAGTTAAGAGGTCCTGAGTTCAAATCTTCCAGGCTCCTATTTGCCTCCCCAATTAAATTTCCACGCTTAGTACTAGGCTAGAAACCAGACTAAGCGTGAGGGGGAGTGTTAGAATATTTAAATAATAAATCACGCCTTCATCTAATAGCTTAAGCGTTTAAAACAGTTGGCAGTGGTTTCACAAAATCTCACAAATGGAATAAGTCATCTTAAAGACATCATCAAATTAATTAAAAGTGGAGCACTTCTTTCACAATAACAACCAATAGTCAGAATAATAAGTAGATTAAAAATTAGTGAACTTACTTTAAACTTCACAAAGATCCACGTACCCTAATTTATTCGTTTTGTGGGTTACATCATCATAGCCAATCCACCATGGTACTTTCAAAATATTTCTCTATGAAAAAAACGTTTACATTTTTACCAAAAAAAAAAAAAAATGTTTACAAAAGTCAACCTATCAACCACTTTTAAACTTAATTACCGTCAAATGCAAACTTTTACATGAATTAGAAATCTCGATCTTCCTTTATAGAGTTCTTTCTGGGAAAATAAGGGAAAAAATTGGATACAACTCACCTGAAAATAACTGGAGAAGAAATTAAACAACTATAAAAGTTTCTATATTTAGGCAATATTTGTTTAATGAATGTACTCAATGACTAAAGAATGAGATATTACCTCCACAGATCATGGAAACTGTTACACAAGTTGACGGTTCGATCAGCATCTATAGACATGAACGTCTGAATTTCTCCACTAGAAAATTGTGCTTGCTCTGCCAGGCTGACAGACAGACACTGAATACACAAATGAAAAGGTTGGATACTCATACTGACAGCATATCGAGACTACAACAATCTACAACACTCATATATAAAAGTAAAAAGGTTAATCAGGCATAACATCATCTATATCTTTTTGTTCTCATACCTTCTCCAGAGGATGCATTAAATATGATGGTAAGTACTTATTAAAAATGAAACAGATAAATAGGTAGAGCTCAAGAAAAAATGCTAGAACATAGACCGAAGGCCACTTGAAGAACTAGAGAACCCTATGAAAATCAGACATTGCCATGATAACGTAAAATAAACAACACACAAAGAGCTTGACTTTTAAGAGATTGGGGTGCACACTCGAATGCATGATGCCAAACCGAATTGATTTCAGGTTTGACAAAATGCAACTCATAAACAAGATATCTGTAGAGGGGGAACACTTACCTTTTTATAGATGACAGTCATGATACTGGATCGTAGCTTCAGCTTCAGCTTTGCAAGATGAAAGCTATATTGTGTGTCAAGAAAGGACCTGCAACATCCAAGACAAACATTTTCCCAATCAGATAACTTGATACTACATCCAGAACGTGTAGAGAATTTTACACTGCATCAGGCATACAATTCTTGACATCTTTTGTAAATAGTAGCTAAAAATACTTGCAATTGTGAAACAATATCATTAGATTCATAAATAGGGGGTGTGGTATAGTCATAAGCTGAATAGCACTACTGTTGCTTGCAAAAATTGAGCTTCAAAACATTAATTAGTCATTCCAATAATATTAGAGGGTGATTAAAAGCCATTTCCAAGTTTCCCAACAAAATAAAAAATAATTTTAGTTCTAAATTTATGAAAAAAATTATGGTGACTTTTAAAAGTTGTTAGTATCTACATGTCTATAATGATCTAAGGTACTCAATGTGCTTGTTCAATAATATTGAAAAAGTGTTGACAACTTGAAGTGCTGAAATGGAAACAAAAATTTGTTTGGTAATGGCATAAGAATAAATGTTGAATATGATAAGTTTTTACTGAACTTGGATATAAAACTTGGGGTATTTCAATTAAATGAATTAAAATAACCCCTTCCATGTTAAAAACATTAAATAGTTTTTTTATTGATTTAAACTCAAACTAGTCAATGCTACCAAACATATTTAGTCTCATCATTGCTTGATGGTTTAATTTTCAGTACTAAGTGATGTAATCAAACTGGATCCAAACAGTGGTCTGATTTCAATCTCTGAAAAGGGAAACACTTAAAGCTAAAGGCTATACCAACATCGAACATTCTAGACATTTTCAGCACTCCAAAATTTATATATTTAAGAACTTTCAGGATCAACATGATTTTGTTAAATCTTGATTCTTTCTTCCTCTTGCTTCAACTGAAAACTAATTGTATTTTTGCCACATCACTTGAACAGACATTTTGTTATTCGCTTATCATAGTTTGAACCCATAAAAATAGCCTCTGCAAGGGAAGAGGAAAGCTCTGGACTGCGCAATACAGGAGATAATTCGATTAGATAACTTTCTTTCACAGTGAGACTTCAGAATATGTTGCCATGAGATACTTAAAAGCTCCATGAAATGACAGTTTGTTTATTCATCCTGCGTTAGTACGAATGCTTGTGAGTGCTTCAGCAGGCAGCATTTTTATCAAGTTTTTTATTTAATCATCATTTATAACAGAGGCATGGAAAAATCAATTGAAAGCTAGGACTCGAATGCTCATAATTGTAGAGCTTATGCATATAAAGAAAATTTTAAGAAATAGCTTCTCAACGAGTTCAAAAGGGGGAAAAATACTTGATGATAGATGTGAGGCCTAAGGATATAGCAAAGACATAGCCATCCACATTCCCAGAACCTGGAAAAAGAAACAAAATCTGATCAAATTAGTATTGATATGTTATTCTATTGAAAGTAATCAGTCTAAAGAAAGGTTAATCTGTACTTGGCATGCTCTGAACCACAAATAGGGAAACAAAGTTCAGATGCTTTCAGCCCAACAACAGTAAATAGGGAAACCAGATTACTTGCAAAGATGAGCTATGCTGGAGGATTTTTTTTCATATGGCTAAATAGGACTATGTATAACAAGAACTATATGAGGAAGCAACAACTGATACCTAAAAAGATAATAAGCAGGAACAGAAATCATAGAAATTTGATGCCAAGTTGTATATGCACAGTGCATACTTCACTCTACCCTAAACCAAACCACAATGGCCATTTGTTAACAAGGGGAAATCCGATCCCCTTATAAGCTGCATCATTTTTTTTTTCAGTCTATTTATGAACAACTAAATCTCCAGAATTAGCACCTGCAAGAGCCTGAAAACCATTAGCTGCATTCATTCACAATATCTTGTCGAAGCCACCAATTAATAGTATTTCAGCATCCTTTCATATTAATCAAGCAATGGATCTATAGGGAAAAAAACACATAGGTTATAAGGGAATTCATTTTAGAGAAAAGGATTATCAAGGCATAACCTCTTTGAAGGGATCGAATCAACTTGTTGAGAAGTAAGGGTCCAGCAAAACCAACCAAATCATTTACCACCTGGAGCACATTCTAAGTTTTTCAGAGTGAACAAACATAGAGAAAAGGAAAGCAAATGACAAAGCACTTGCTCCGAAAGACTGCAACTTAAACATTTGCAAACAATGATGCATAGTGAAAAAAGCAGACATCATGTATCCTTGTCCAATCTAAAGGATAATAGAATCAATAGAAAAACCAATTTACTGAAAAATCAACAGCCAGCCATAAAAATTTCAGTCTCTAAAAGTCCAACTCCTGGGTTTTAGTCTCTTGACAGTCAAATTGCTATTCATATCAGTTTTTAATAGAACAATAGATAGAGGCTCAACAAGTGGACCAAACACAATGACCAGAATATTCGTGAGACTGTTCATAGTGGCAGACTCAGGGATTGCCTGGAGTTGACAAATCATCAACAACTGAACATTCAAATAGCTATGATCCTTATCACTTGTCAAATATAGTTAAACAATGATAGGTGAAGAAAAGGCGGTCTGCCAAGGTTTCTGAACTGTTCAGTTATCCTATTGCCAACAGGATCACATAACACAACGGGCCTAATCTAATAGCACGCCACCTTTTCCAAACGTCTTGAATTCTCATTTTGGAGCTCAATTTGCTTGCCTGGTTCTGTTATGAGTAGTCATGGAATATGGAGACTCCATAGGTCATGTTTTTTATTTATTTATTTATATGAGGTTCCATAAGTCAGATCTTGAGAGATGCCTCTACCAAACGAACTAGCTCAGGAGACCAGAAAAGGCAGCATCAATCTTAATGAATGATAAGGTCACTGTTGCTATACAAATTTTTGTAGTGAAATATGTATCAGATTGGGGAAGGAACCACAATATATTACCTTCAATAGACCTAAACGAAGGTAAGACCACCCATAGGCACAACAAAGTGCTTTGAGCAAAGATGGCTCATTACAGTTAAAGTTCTGCTGATCTTGCCAACAGCTGAACAATGCATCATGACAGGAAGAAGGATCCATATTGGAAGGTAGCGAAAGCAAATCTTCAAAGTCAAGTTGCTTTATTACTCCCCGATTCATCACTTTAACAATAGATTTGAATGTCGCAAGATCCCAATAACTCTCTGCAGTTCCCTTTCACAAGCAAATAAAACAAAGAGAGGGTGGAAGAAAAAGGTCACATTTGCACCATTCTAAATCTTTTAAAGAATGAAACAGAAGTAATTAAAGCTATTCGTTTGCACATAGATGTTATTGCCATACATTAGGAGTGGGAAAATGAATGAGCAGACAGATAAAAACCCACAATCTAGAAAAAAGTGGTTCCTATACAATGGCACAAATATTAAAAATCTGAAAAAACTACAAAAACAAGGCCTCTGATTTGTTTTGTATATATTTAGCAACTCAAATTCTGGTACACATCATGCAATGGCAAAAGAGGACTCTGCTTCAAGCATACTTGTCAATCTGCAGCAGCCTTTGTTCTGATATAAATGAGTGCTTTAAGAATAGATTTTTACAATATAATCCTATAAAGCTCATACTCGTATCTATAGTTTCGACTACCAATCACTCAAGTAGCAAACTTAAAATGGTTTTGAGACTTAAAAATGGTTTTAATTTTTTTCAAGATAGAAATATTGCAAGTTGAACAAAATCCGGAAAAGAAGTAATCAGGATAACATGCCCACAGCCATAACTGAAATTAGAATCTTCAGCAGGTGTAATCATTTTGACTTAATAATATATATTGCAAAACCTAGTCATTCTGCCCTCACGTATCCTCCTCTAATCTAAGAGTATCCCAGTAATAGTTCTTACAAAAATGGTCGATTACCCTGCAACATAACTGTAGATAGAAAGCCACAGATTCTATTGTGCATATAATGGATATAACATCACAACAAGGGCGTGTGTATAATTCTCCCAGTCCTTCAGTTCAAATCAGCAAAGGTAGTTTCACAATCTAATCCTCTTTTTACAAACATAACTCCAATTGGCTGATGGTACCAAGAGTAATCGTTTCAACAGAAATGATTGATAAAATTCTTTCAATTTTTTTTTTCACTTTAATAATAAGATAAAAAGCCCAAACACGTTTGTATTGTTCTATGTGTATTTATTCTGAAGGGAAGTAATCATTTCAGTAATGACCATGGTGCACAGCTACAGCTTCTCCAGAGCTTACCATTTATAGAATGTGAGCATAGATGTATTCTTAAATATCCTTCAGTTTAACTTAGCAAAGGTAATTTAACCTTCTATCCGCTACCTACAATCACAAATCCGATCGACATATGGTCCTCAAATAGCTTCACTGATATATCGACAATGACTTCAATTCTGATTTTGTCTCATGCCTAGCATGAATTTTGGTCATCTATATCACATACAAGATCTTACTACGACATAAATTAGAAGACATGCGACCAGCCTTTAGATGTGGAAAGTGAAGGCAGAGTGACTTTAGAAAATTTGTGAAATACAAAAATCACTTCCCAGAACCTAAGAACAGGAGATTCAGAATCAAGAATTTTCACTATGTAGAACATTGAATGGAACACAAACATGACAGATAGGAATCACCGATCAACTTACCAAGTCCATATGAGAATTTGCCTCAGCATCCTCATTTAAGGAAAGAAATGATTCTTCCAACTGCCTACAATTTACACCATCACATAAAGTCATCCTGGCTCCCAACACTAGGATGTAGAGATACCAATATTAGCAGAGCAGACTCGAGCACGTAATCAAAATATGTGCTAAGTATTTCATTGGAGGTATCCAACGACAAAGCCAAGAGAATTTAAAATTTAAAGATTTTTCTCCCATTATCAAAGTTATTGTAACTTTATATCAGGTATTCCCAAATTATGATTTACTTATTAGTCATATTTGACACGTCAATTGCTAGTGAAAATTTTTGTATTCCAACTGCGCTGAGTGGGAAAACACTCTCCTTGACTTGTAATTAGACCAGGACATCAGTAGTATCACTCTGCACCCCTGCATTTTCACTACCATCACAATTTACTGATCATTCAGACAAACCATGCTCAACGGATGAGAGATTTGCAGTTATGTGTCAAGCACATAATCTCTTGCTGTTCCAGTACATTTTTAGTCCATGGAAGAAAATAGCTGGGAAGTTAAAAAGATCCAGATAATACCTGCTCGTAGAAGGCACTCTCTTCACCCTGATAACGTTTAGTGAAACGCCAAGCGTAACATCCAACAAAAACATGCAGCTCTCATTTATACACATTAGTACCTGTTTGAAATGCAACTCTTTAACACATAATGCATAATCTTAATCTTGTACCATACACATGAAATTATGTCAGTACCATATTGGGAGACAAAAATTCACCCATCAAGGTACACTTATAAATTATGTAAAAAATTAGCCTTCCTGTAGATTAGGATCTACGGGATTTTATGCCTCATATTGCCAAATAAAAACAAATCAGACACTGTTGCATTTGATCAGGCACATTGCAACTGGCAACCACAACATGAACCAAAATAATGTGCTGCTGATGCAGCCAATGAATATACCAACATAGAATGATTAAAAGAATTTTCATGAGGAGCAATGTCACCTCCATCGAGCGAAAAGTTGCCTGCAGATTGGGGATCATGAACACTGGCTTTATTGCCCACCACAAACACAGAACCCTGCTATAAAATATGGAGTGACCACAGGGGCACTTCAAGGCCAGTATTGTTAGTGCCTGCAAAGTAGAAAGGAGAGAGCTAAAGAAGATATATTTTAGAAATCCTGCCATATTTGATGAGGTAAAACCCACATATAAAGCTTAGAAACTCACCCAGACTGCAAACCTAGAACATCTGAAAAGCCATGAATGATACGTCACCAAGCCTCCATGATAAGCATTGTTCAGCAGGAAAGCCACGTCCAGAAATGACAGACTTGCTCCAAGGATTGGAAGCACATAGAAAACTGCTTTTTCGAAGAAGTTCATCTGAGTACAATTCACAACGCATGAACTTGTATATTAGACGATAGACACTGATGATTTGAGACCAGAATAGGATAGTGAATTATAGAATAAAACTGTTTTGAGTGTTGGATTTATATGCATCAAGAATAATGGTCAACTGCGATTTGAAGACTAGTGAGTGCAAATGAGAAAAATAGAAGTCGGAGAGCCACATCCACAAGAGAGACAGACCCTTGAGTTGAAATGATACAGAGATATTCGTGAACGCCACTTATTGATGGGAATGGGTTGCGTATTAGAAACAGAGAGTGATGCAACATCAGATGTACTTTCCTGCAGTAGTTTATTCTGGTATTTGCTGCATCAATTGTGCAAGAGTGATGAAGAAATTTAAATTCTACAAATTGGAACATCTTTGGGACTTGCTAGAATAACTGAAAAGTGGAGGAAGCAGGAGTACTAAACTGGATGACTTTTAAGATGATAAACTTGCAAAGTGAAAAAAACAAAAAAAAAAAATGATGAGAGATTTCACAATCTATAAATACCCATGGAGATGTCCACTTTTACTATATGATGTAAGTAATTTTAGTCAGGGAAGCCAGAGACACAAAATGTGATGGAGAGCAAAACAGAACGATTAGCTTAGCTGAGCAGAACATGCCTCTGTGATTTGATTCTGATCAAACTGGTCAAAACACATTTATAACTTTCGCAATGCAATGTTCAGAAGGTTAAGAATTCATGCAAGCACAGGATTTAGATGCCCAATGCATACATCTAAACGATTAGAGGACTGGTGAACATCCCTTTTGTCGTGATTCTGATCGGACTAAATATCAGCAGTCGAACACAATCCATACAAGTAAACGGAATTATATAATACCACCTCTTGGTTGAAGTGATTCATGTAGAACCGGAACCTACCCTCCAAATTCTGTCTTTTTTCCTGTTTGTAATGCCTAGCACGGCAATCATAAAAATGGTAATTACATTCCCTCCAAACGCCAAAACTGTGGACATCATTAAGGAGAAGCTAATCCAAGAAAAGTGAAACAGCCATAAAATTCCATTTTAATTGGAAAAGACAAGGTATCAAATTTAAAGGATATATATCATGGAAGCACTCGGACAATTTATTTCCATCCCACACCTGAAAAACCAAAAACAGAGTGTTCAATCAAAATCCACTAACAGAAGCAAATGCTCTGTTAACTAACTGATGCAAGAAACTACTAAAATATAAAGTGACCTTAATTTCTGCTTACCATTAAGCATCCAAATGAAATATCACAGCAAGTACCATGAGGTTATATCCACTCTCCATAAACATTTAAGGGAAAATGAAAAGAAGTTAATATACCCTTACTCAAAATTCAAAATTGCAGCAAAGCTTTCTATTAATTGGGATTTTTTTTTTTTTAAACTTCTCTCAAGGGTTCACCATTCTCCTTCTGTTAGTTACTTCATCAGGAGACTGATGTGACCCCAAAATGCTAATTTGGATAAACAGGATCTTGGGGTCACTTTCCATTGCCTCCAGTTCACAAATGGCGCCAAGAAGGCACCGCAACAGCAACGAACGAAAGTTAAGACGACAGAGGTGCCATTGCCCAACCACCGGAGCTAAAGGCTGAGTGAGTGAGTGTCACCGACCTCACCCGACAATGACTAGAGAATTCAAACTCTAATCACAGCAGCCAATTGCCACAGGTATTAGAATTCTGAAACTGAAATTGCTCCCGTGATTATTTCTAATAGCCATAATCGCCACCACAGTTAGTGCTGGCGGTGACTTTGGATTGGAAACCCAAAAGCGAACAGGCATGCATGCCCCCAGAGAGAGAGAGGGGTGGGAATTGCAATGCTTCATGCCTCCTTTCACATTGTCTAGGGACTTTTTCTAGTCAAATGAAAAGTACAGGAGCAACACCATCTCGAACATTTCCTGAAAAGTCCAATGGCAAAACAAATAGCCTGGCCTCCCCTCCAAATAAATTCATCCCCAGAAAGAATTCCAAGATGACATGTACGCCTTTTACAAAATATCAAGGATTGCTTTGAGCTGGAATTCCCGGGCCGAATTTGTACTTTGAGCAACAGCACAGGTACTACTACCGGTTTCATTTTCTAGGTAACTAAATCAACGTAAAAACTCTAAATTGGTACGAACTTATAGATTATTAGACCAAAAAAAAAAAATGCTTTTTTTTTTAATGGTCGTGACAAAACAGAACACTTGCTCTGTATTCATCATTCAACGCAGACGCGATGGACGAAATGCTGGGTTACACAGCCTCTGCGTGCACCTCAGAATCCTCGGCAAACCCCAAAAAAACAATACGTAACCACGTGCATCCTACGATCGGAGCAGAGAGTCTCTAGACAATCAGACGTTTTCGCGGCTCTGACGCGCGACTTGAAAAACAATGAAAAATAGACACCCCACCCCACTTCCGAGGACAAGAGCTCCAACCGGCGGGGAAAAAAGAAGAAGAACGAGCAAGCGTACGGAACGGGCAGGAAGAGCACCATCGTGCGGGATACACACAGATAGAGCAAGAACGCGACGAGCGAGAGGAGGAGGAGGAGGAGGAGAGGAGGAATGAGAGAGCGTACGGATGGAGAGGTAGGGCAGATGAGGTGCAGCAAGTCCATTGGGCGATGGAGACGACGAAGACTTCGGGGAAGCGCAGAGAGAGAGAGAGAGATAGAGTGAGAGAGGCAGTTACTTAAACGCGAGCGTCGGTTGCCGAAGCGAGCTGAAGTCGCTCTGTTTCGGGGCGTACGCTGTTTGTTTCTTCTTCTTTTTCCGCCACCGTGGGGGTCCTGTGGTGTTGCCACGTGATCACGTGGGCCCATCCCCACTTGTTTTTTGTCGCGATTATCATGTCGTGTCCAAGTAATGCTTAGAGTGCTCGGTTCTTAATCCGGTTCGATTTCAAGATAGAATAAAGAATAGAGAATCGAATCGAGTTCAGTTTCAATTCCGATTTAATGGAACCTGTTACTTTTTTTTTTTTCATCGCTACTCAATGGCTTTTATTATAAAAAATAAAATAAAAAAACTAGTCACCAATAGTTGATCCAATACATTTCCTCTTAGAATTGAGAATCGGACTGCTCGAACAACGGTTCCACTTAGGAATCGGGAACCAGACCGACATTTCTAGGAATTGAACCTAGTTGGCCGATTCAGTTCGGTCAAGACAGCTCCCGGTTCAAGCAATCCATTTTGTGCACTCCTAAATAATGCAATGAAAGTAATAATAATAATAATATCATTGTCGAATATGCATTATTCTCCCATAAATTAAAATGAAAGGAGACATGGAGTCTTCAATATGTGACAATGGTTGCAGATTAGATTACATAAAATTACAAAAGAAATATAGTGAGTTTTATAAGTAGCCTTTTTCAAGAAAATGCATTTTGTAAAACTGTTCCCACGAAGAACTGCTATATAGTCATTATAATTTTATGTAAATAAAAAAAATTATATTTATAAGTTTTATTAATTTTAATAGGGTCCGAGGATATAAAAGGTCGCATTAAATATACCTCGAAGAGGAGGAAAGATGGAAGAATTTATAATAAAACGACATGTGCGATGGATAACTTTCCCCACAAACTGACCAATTGAATTAACAAATTGCAAGAGTTTTCAAGAAACTTCACTTTGATCTTACAAAAAACTATGACAAATGATTTAGACTTCGAATGACCGTTAAAATCACGAGACACTTCAAATAGATCTTGCCGGTTACATAAGGACAAGTACTTGATCTGCGAATTTTATATCCACGGTCATTTCATAAACTACCCAAAAATTCAAGTCGAGTCTAGACCAATCGAGATGAAACTCAAAAACGAATCTCAATGATGAGAAATTAGATTCTCCACGCTACACTCTCTAAAATCTTCAAGAGTAAGCCAAAATCTTGCCTACCAAATCCACAAAGAAAGGCGGACGCACGGTCCTATCAAATCCCTTTTCCCGGACGGGTTGGCATCGGCTGACAAAGAACACCTTCTTTTCGGGAAGCTGAAGATCTTCGTCACCGTCGAGCAGCTTTTGTAAAGCACTGAGAGATTCCCCTCACATCAGTTATATATATGTGTACGCCCATGAAAAAGAGAGGCGCTCCGCGTCACGCGTCCACCAACACACGCAGCATCTGCGTGGCATTGGGAACCATGAAAGAGACGAGCAAAGCTTAAAGAGCCGCGGCGCGAAAGGTGCTTTCCGGTTCCTGCGAATCGTGGTGCCGGATGCCCGCACGATGACCAGGAGTCAATATTCTTTGTTCTTGTTTTGTCTCTTCTTCTTCTTCTTCTTCGTCTGCACGCTTCACATGAACAGGGGATTCACGAGCGCTGTCGGAAAGTGAAGGTGAATACATCGTTCTGGATTACCATTTAGGGCGTTGCCTTTAATGATAAGGGAATTTATTCGGTCTTCCCTTGTTGAAAGGAGCCAGATTTTGGATGCAGGAGGCTGATATAAAGGGATTGAGATCCCTCTAAGAGGTCAAGGTGCGCGAAAACTGTCTCGATACCATTCGCTCGCCATTCAGAAAGAAAAAGAAAAAGCAATCAGTTTTATGAAATAATTCGTACTTTTACATATATATATATATATATATATATATATATATATATATAATTGCTTTCTTATATGAAAACTTACTAGTCATATCATAAATCACTAACCAATGTAACCATACTTAAATTCTATTTTTATAGATTAAAGTCACCGAGCTAATTGGAGAAATTACTGCTAGCTATTGAAATTTTAGTCTCGCTAATCTTTGTGGGAAGTTACTGTCAACTATGAGAAGTTGGTAATCATAAAAAATGGAAATTAACTTTTCGGCTGCAAAAGTTATCAGGCTAAATTTAAATAAATAAAAAATATCTCCCTTTTTACCCAAAATCCAAACTACTGTCTTTTTTTTTGGGTCAGTAGACTACTGTCATTTTATACCTCTAATTTTCAAAACTCTACGCTCAAAAAACCAAATAAGCCCCCTTGTAAATCTCCCATGCTCCCAAACTCTCCCACAAAACCTTAGCCTACATCAACCGCAGAGCCCCTATCTCCCCCTCTACCACGCCATTGTCCGCCGTCACCCTCTCTCTTGGCCCCAGCAACCGTCGCGACCATTGACTCCCCTCCTGCCAGTCGTTGTAGACGCCTCCCCTCGTCTATCGAGCCAATTTGGGGTGTGTTTGATAATAATTTTATTTTCGAAAATAATTTCTTTTTAAAAATAATACTTTTTTTATTTCTATTCCATGGAACAATTTTTGAATTAAATAACATGTTTGATAACTACATAAATTTTTATTCTCAAAATAGAAAAAAAAAAATAAGAATGCGTTTGATACAACCATGAGTTTTTTTTTTTTTTGTGACATATAATTTCTTTTTTTTTTAACTAGTTTTTTGAGATTTTTCTTCTTCTTTTTTGCCTCTCTTCTTCTTCCTCCTGTAGCCGGTCATCGGTCGACGGCGGCGGATGGTAGGGAGCAATGAGGAGCAACAGTAGTTGGAGAGGCTCCAACAACCAACTAGAAGAGGAAGAAGAAGAAATGAAAAAAAAAAAAAAAAAAGAGGAAAAAAATGAGCTATTCTAAAAATTGTTCTCAGGAATAAGAAACTATTTTTTAATATTTCTTATTTTTATTCCAAATCTATTTCTTGACTAATTTTTTATTTTGAAAAAAAAAAAATAATTAACGTTATCAAACGGAGCCTTAGCGGCTAAAATGGCACGATGTCATATTTGGGGGTCATGATCACAAGCTCAAAGCTCTAGTGGCCATGGCAATTGGTGGGAGCTCAAGATCTAGCAGCCATGGATGCGAGCCTAGACCTCAAGGTCATGAGTTCGCAAGAGAAAGAGGTCATATGGGTATGGAGGCGGGCGACAGAAGGGTGAGGTACTTTTGGGAAGGGAAATGACAAAATTGTAAACAAATGAACAATTTTGCCGAACAAAGGGTCTACATTTGTATTTGCAAAAATAGATGTTGGTAAGTTATATCTATGAAACAACTCATATATATTTTTGATATTTTCTCTTATTATTAAATAGAGAAAACATTAAATATTAATAGTTTTCAAATAGAAAAAAGGTACTACTCATAGTTAAAACATTACTTCCAATAAGCACATACAAAATTTAGTAACTTATCACTAGGAAGAATCATTGATTGCTGGTATATAATGTTACTAACCAAGGGGAAAAAGCCACCTAGTGCAATTATGTGGCCCGTTGATACATACTATACCCGGTCATGGATCTAGCTATCCATGGGCTCACCCCCATAGCCGCATCACAAAGGCTTGAATGTGATTGTGGAACCGGAAAATTATAATTGGTGATTTCATTTATGGACGAACCTAGATAACAAATTAGGCTCGATTTGATGATCTCATCTGTGCGAACCTACACATTTATCACTCTAATTGATACTTACTTTTTCAAAGGAGAAGTAATTACCAACAAGTTCAGTAGCTAAAATCATTCCACTTGCAAAGACATTTATGTTCTAACTTTTTCTTTTTCCAGATTGGGCTGCCCTAAAAAATATTGTACTTTTATTTTCTGTGAAGTCTCTAAAGCCTTCTAAAATGCACAAATATTGAAAGAGTAAGTGTGTGACTTTCCATTCAGAAAATTAAATTTCAACATACCGGTAAGCACAATATGTACTATGTAATTGAGACAA
The DNA here is from genome assembly GCA_014182715.1 of Eucalyptus cloeziana. Lineage (NCBI taxonomy): Eukaryota > Viridiplantae > Streptophyta > Magnoliopsida > Myrtales > Myrtaceae > Eucalyptus > Eucalyptus cloeziana. The sequence continues at coordinate 43,274,208 of CM024639.1, forward strand.
CTGCGTTATAAAAAAGCAAGCATATATCGATTAATCCCTAGCAACTGTTCAAGAATTATTTAATTAATTTCAATGAGGAAAAAAAACAACAATAATCCGTGAATTATTAAGGCCTCGCCATTACCATCATCCCTCGCCGTGGCGAAACATTCATATGGAACTCATGTATTGCGCCATTCTCTAATTGTTTGAATTTTAGACTAACTAACGGGGTCCCATAAAATTCTACATAGGGGATTAGTGTCACCGGAACATTCTCCGGCAGCAGAAATCTGAAGTTTCTTGTCGAAACGCGAGAACGAGTTATGCGGCCTCAAAAAGGGAGAGAATCATATGGCATAGGGGATTAATGTCACTAATCAACACGTGACGGTTCCTCATTTTCTTCGTGGTCTTATTCTATTCGTGTATTTTCGCAGTCGCACGGTTGCTCCACGAGACGCAGTCGTCTCTAGCTAAATAAGCTTTGGCTGCAGAAACAATGAACTCCGCATAACATAAGATCTGTCGATTGGTTTCGTCGAGAAAATTGATTACCTCCGAGCGCCCTTTTGGCTTAATCTCAGACGATGCTCGAGTCAAGACATCGTAGACCAGAATGGTTTCGACCGCACTGTCGATCCTTACAGATTTTCAGAGGTGGGTTGGGTAACATGTTGTCGTCTTCAGATGGAATGAAGCGTAGCTCGGGATGAAATGTGACGAGGATAGCGAAGAAACCTAGAAGGATAAGGATTTAAACATATGTGTACCGATGTTCTTGGACTTTTGAGCTACGCTACAAGTTCCAAGAAACGAAGAGGTCCTGAGGAAACTTTCCAAACGAAGACTCCATTGCATGGCGACGTTTCAGAGAATCGTAGCCATCTTAACTAGGCTCCTGTGCATTTGCAATACCGTGAGGGGTCTTACGAACACGACCGTGATGTACAGTATCTGTAATGTTCAGATGTACGTGCGGTCAACCGAGTACGGATATCTGGTGCGGTCAACCGAGTACGGATATCTGGTGGTCGAAACTTTGGGAGATCTAGTTCAGGAGACGCCTATGTGGGCCTATGGATATTACAACCAGCGTCCGGGCAGCGAGCAGACCGTCTATGGACACGGAGTCTGTCACTGGAAGCTCTCGCAACCCAACTGCTACAACTGCATGCGCCTTGCTCTTCAAACCATAACGCGTCAATGTCCAAATGCTGTCGGGGCTCAATTCCAGCTAGTGGCCTGTAGGATGAGGTACGAGGATTACGCGTTCCACGAATCACCTATATAAGCTGTGGCCTTATATGAGGACACGGAAAATTATTGCCTCGGGAATTTAATCCCTTGGCAGAGTTTGTGTGAGTCCTTTTGTTCCAAATAACAGCAATGCATGCTGGATGATGATTAATATACAAAAAAAAAAAACTCTTGGATTGAGCATCGAGAAAATTGTTGGTAAAAAGAAATTATTGGTCACATGATTTCCAAGTCATTTGTTGGCAATAACCGACACTTTTTTTGGTAGTCTGTAGGTTATCCAATACCGAAACCTTATTCGAGTGATTCATCAATGTCTTCGCGATTACATTGTCATTTAGTTTTGATTATCATGTGGCTAAGAAAACCGACTTCAAGAAAGCTTACGATGGGCTTGACAAGGACTTCATCAGAAAAACACTAGTTGCCTGTAAGTTCCCGGGAAATTGGATAGAAACTGATCATGCAATGCATATCCAGTTCGTGCACTACAAGGGCCAATGTCAGAGGATGAGCTAAGCAAGAAAGTGAGTGATCATTTGACACATCCTTAGCGCCGTTTATACGGTGCCCTTTTGTTATCAACCAGACGATACGGATACAGACCGCTGGAACAAGTCTAGGACTGGGGACTTCTCACTGAAGTCAGCTTATGAGATTGCAGATACTCGACAAGAATCAACAGGGGATGAGAAAGGTTGGAAACGGAGTTGAAAATTGGAAGCTAGACTAAACAAATCCGCGTCCAGTTTGGAAATGTTTTCATAACGGGATCGCTGCAAAGTGCATTCTTATTATCAGAGGGATGGGGATGGACCAGACATGCGGTCTATGTTCACCTGGCTCCAGAATCATGGAGCACATATCTCACAATCGCCCTATAGCTGCTGAGGTTTGGCATAGGCTGAATGTGCCAATTAGTCTGCAACACTCCTTTTGTAATTCACTAGAATACCACGTCCAAGGAGGTTTGTAACTTGACCGAGAATCCGTGAACTGTAATCTTTCTTGTGGCTTTGTGGTTTCTCTGGACTAATCATGCCAATCGTGTTTTTGAACCCTCTGTAAAGCTGCAGAATTTGTTGTAGCTAGTAAGAGTTCAACTAAGGGTCACCATCTTGAAAAAATACCCGATCCAATGGATTCAAGCTCCAGAGGACCGGTTTAAGTTAAAGGTCGATGGTGTAAGGGATCCTTCTTCTGGCCTTGCCGGGGCAGCTAGAGCACGGGCCTACAGCAAAGGGAATGGGTAAAGGGATTAGCTCATGATCTGGGCTATGCCTCCACTATAAAGGCCCTGTCTTGCGATGTCCCAAAGTTTGGAACTTGAATCGAAGGCAATCAACATCGCCAGATTCTCGAGGAATCTGAATATTGCTACCTCTTAAACTGATTGGTTTTCATGGAAAATCTACCACGTTCTAGGGGAAGGCTAACAAGCCGATGGCCAGGGCGAAGTTTGCGAAGTAAGCATCTATCTGTTACTGTCATTTTTAAGGATGTCCCGTGCATGGGTGAAGCTGCTTTTGAGTATGATCTGTGGAATGTCTATGCCACGGAGCGAACGGCAGGGCAAGTGCGTCCGAGACAGTCTTGGGATTTGGATTTGGCGCTTTACTGTTGTAATCCAATCCTCTCTTCTACCCAAAATAGAAAATAGGAAAAAGCGTGGATTTTTCCTTTCTTTTTCTGACGGGAAACCATGATTCCTAGGGAATGCGAGTAAATACTTTTCAATTATAATCATTTAAATATGAAAGTTATCTGCACAGAAATCGGTTAATTCGGTTAAAAATCGTTTCGAGTTCGTTGATCGTTATCGTTGTCATATAATCTTTAGTCCACACGCACCACACACCGCGCTGTTCTTTTTTTCCATGGCCATGGCTTCCTCTCTCGTTCACTCGACGACGCACTGAGCTTTACTGGACCGGCCATGATGCCCTCCCTCCACATGGCTCTCTCCTCCCTCCCTCCCTCTCCCCGTCTCTCCGCCCCCGCCGCCGCCGCCCCTCGCCTTCTCTCTCCTCCGCCCTCCTCCTCCGCTCTCCTGTGCCTCCTCCGCCCACTTCTCTCCGAAGCGACGCGCCCCGAGAAGAGTCCGATGCGCCAACGGCGAAGAACGAGCTCCTCCTGCTGCTGCTGCTGCTGCTACGGCGTCGTCTTCGTCGCCGCCGCCTTCGCCTTCGAGCTCCGACCCCACGAGGGGTGTCGCCCTCTACAAGCCCAAGTCGTACGAGGTTCTGGTCGCCGACGCGGCCGGTTCTCTCGCTGTCGCTCTCGAGGATGGCAAGACCCGGTTGGAGATCGATTTCCCGTAAATTTCTTTTGCCCTTTTTTTCTAATGGTCTTTATCGTCAATTGCGAATTGCGGTTGTGTCGTTGATTTTGAAGCAATTGGGTTGATGCAAGTCTGTTGATTTAGGATGGGATTGAGCTGTTGGCCATGTTTACATGCTACTTTCGTGTTTCTCTCAGCGGTTTCAAGCCTGTCAAACGGGGTCATTTCTTTCGGTTGATTTGGAAAGAAGTGCCGGTTTTGGGTTGGTTACAGTTGTATTCATAAAGAACTAGGTATAGATTCATTCTAAAATGCGTTTAGACTGAATCACTAACAGAACGTGATTTGCGTCAAGACATGTCTTTTAATTCTATACGTGGTTGACTTGGTCTGGTAGACAACGTTGGGGTAATAATATCTTGCTACATTGGTATCTTTGTGCGAGTTAATAATGCCAATGATTTCACCTCGTCATCCTCTTGAACCACACAAATAGAAAGAAATGAAGTTGGAAATCTGAACTTCTCGTAAAATGGTTGAAGTTATGAACGACTATATTTAAGAACAAACAAGGGTGAGCATCTCTTAGCAAGCTGGCAAAAGCTCATCCTTCTTGTGAATATTGTTCCTCGACTTCATAGTGCTCTTTGACATAAGCTTGTCTTAGTAGTTTGTTGTTCCGTGGTGATATTTTGGTGTACTTGTTCCACCATTGACACTGCTTTCATCAGATTTAGAGAATCCATCCGGAGGCAAAAGATAATACGGTCTTAGACCATTTCTGAAGTTTTGCACATCATGCTCTAGAAACTATATCAGGTTTCACATTGGCCTCTGACTTCATTCTGCTTTTTCTGTCTCATGTGATTCTCATGCAGACCTTTGCCTAGCGACATGGCTTCTTTTAAGGTACCTCTTTGCCCCTCTATACACAAGAAGGCTTTAAATATCACCTTGTAGGCGACATTTTACTCTATCAGTCATCCTTGACATTTCTCTCTTGGCTTTATATGGATTCTTAGTGGAACCTAATTTTCTGAAACTTAAGTGAGATTGTCTATGAACTGAAGCCACTAAATTAAATGATGACTACGCACAAGTAATGTGAATATCGATATGCAATGAGTAATTCTATTCTTTTGTCTAATTAAGTCACTGCAGTTGATGAATCATAGACTACTCATGACTTTCTATGCGTAATTGTTTCCAACTTCCTAAATATGTGAAGGGCTCTTCAGATGACTACATTGAGGCAAACATTCAACTTGCATTGACCGTCGTAAGGAAACTTAAAGAGAAGAGGGAAACCAGAGCTTGCATAGTAAGTATGAGCTCTCTTATGTAGCAACATTTCCACTTTGAGTGGTTAAAAAATGAACCTTATAGAGTTCATGTGACTTCAGGTTTTCCCGGACAAGCCAGAGAAACGGAGAGCCACCGAGCTTTTTAAGACAGCTTTTGATTTGGTAACAAATAAATGAGTAAATTTTCTTCTTGTGCATTGTCCTCATTTGCAGCAAATCCCGTGCTTATTTTTATTGTGCCATTGGTTTCATTATCTTGTGAAGTGAACATGCTCCCTTTTTGGGTGGTATAGAGCATGGATGCTTGCTCAGTAGCCTAGGACATGGATTGGATGTACAATGATAGCTACAATATGAAAAGTGGAGTAAAACTATATAGAAATTGCTAAATCTTGTAAGGTTTAGAGATTTCAAATCATCTAATTTAATTATAATTGGTTGTTCTTTGAATCTCTAAGAAGATTATTAAGTCTGGAGCACAAGTCAAGGACCATTGTCCATTCTAAAGGAAGAATTTTCAATTGTAAGAAAGTTTAGCTCTGAGTAGTCACATGCTTGATCTTGTGAGGTTTAGAGCTTCCAAATCATCTTATACTTGTGAATGTGTGCAATTTTTGGTTTAAAAAGAGCTCCATAAACTTTGGAGAACGAGCTAAGAGCTATAGTTGATTATAAAGGAAAAACTCTCACTTCTAAGAAAGTTTAGCTTTAATTAGGTCAAGTGTTTGATCTTGTTACATTTAGAGCTTCCAAATCATCTAATTTTCTTATTGCTGTGTATAGTTTGGTTTTGATAAAAACTTCACAAAGATTGGGTCATAGTTCATTCTAAAAACAAAATTCCTAACTAACAAAGTTCTAGCTCCATTTGGATCAAATGTTTGACTTTGTGAGGCTTTAGCTTTTAAATCATCAGATTTACTTACATATCTGTGTATTTTGGTTCTAAAAATACTTTACAAAGTTTGGAACATAACTTGAGGGCCATAGTTCACTCTTAAAGAAGAACTTCTCAATTCTAAGAAAGTTTACGTCCAATTGGGTCAAATGCTTGCTCTTATGAGGTATTTTGGTTCAAAAACAATTTCACGGAGTTTTGAGCATAAGTTAAGGGCCATCTTCCATTCTAAAGAAAGAACTTCTCAATTCTAAGAAAAATTATCTCCAAGATTGGAAAGAAAATGGAAGAAGAAGCTTCATTTAATGATAAGTAACTGAAAATTGAATTAATTAACATGAGGAAGTTAAAAGTTGTTATCGAAAAGCTGAATGGTGCATATATGAGCGTGAATTAGACAATTGTTTGCCATGCTTATCACATGGATTTTTGACATAGCTATGGTTGGTAAATACTTCTCAAGCCAGGAGCATTTGATGTTCAATTCAGCAAACTATTCTGCATACTCAGTTTAATCTACTCTGTCAGATTGATGGCACAACAGTTGGTTCCTTGGATGATGTACCTAGCGGCCCTGTCACTACATTCTTTAAGTCCCTGAGGAATACTCTCGATTTCGACTTTGAGGATGAAAATGAAGGTAGAACTTACGGCATGTTATGATTGTTTGCTAGCAATGGACAAACACTAATCCCTGATAATTTATTTATGTCCTAGCAAAAATGCCCCAAGTCCTGTGTTCCCTTACATTTTCTGTGTCCACTACGTATAAGAGGTGAATATTAGTTTAAGTCACTTTTTGACCTGGATTTTGACCTTAATGATGCTTTCCGACAGTTGTGACAGTCTCTGTATCAAATATTGCAGTAAATATCTCCTCATGCCTTCAAATGCAGGTCGCTGGAAGTCAGACGTACCCCCAACACTATATATTTTCCTGAATTGTAGCACTCGTGAACTTTCAGTCATAGAAAAATATGTGGTATGAGATCCTATTGAAGTTACATCATTTATTGTACTTGCTAGCTTAGCCTAATATCTTCCATGGGTTCATGCGTTAATTACCTGTATGTGTTATGATCAGATGAATTTTTTGTCTATTTGTCCTATATGGAAATAACGTTGTAAATTTTCTAAGAACCATAACTGAAATCTTAACTAGAGTGTTTAGTATATTTTACTGAAATCTCTATTGCTTGAACATGTAGCATTACAGCGAAGATATTCCTAGTTGGTATCTTCTTTACCGAATAGTGCTGAGATGAAAGAGTTACTTCTCTATTTCTGAGTTGCAACTCTTGATTTGGTATTGCAGGACCAATTTGCCAAGTCAACTCCATCACTCTTATTCAATTTGGAACTTGAAACCCTGCGGTAAATCTTAAATTTTAAGGTCTACCTTTTTGCACCATGGCACTGGAATGCCAAACATTCTCTAAGTCCTAAAATATATACTTTTGCAGAGCTGACTTAGGCCTTCTGGGATTTCCAAGCAAAGATTTGCATTACCGATTTCTTTCTCAGTTCACCCCCGTGTTCTTTATTAGAACTAGAGACTACTCGAAGGTACATCTCTTATGCTGGTGCATCATATTCTTTTTTAGTTGTCTTATAATATTCGACTGAATGTAAACTTTTGTTTATAACTCAAGACAGTTGCAGTAGCACCTTACATCATCAATTTCAGTGGAGCACTCTTTCGCCAATATCCTGGTATGCTATGAGTTGGCATTCTTTTGCATGGTTTATAGCAATCTTGTGAAGGATTTATGTGAAGCCAAAAAATTCTTCTGATTTAGGTTTGAACCATGAAGGAAGATTATGATGATTTTCAATTAGAATGTGGTTGGATCAAATGAAGGCTATGATACTAATTTATCTTCCCTAAACTCTGGAAAAAACGATTTTTCTAACGTCAAAGAAATCAAAGTGCTAACTTTTGGACCTAAAAAGGAGGTTCTTAGAAGAAGTTTACCATCACTTTTTTTTTGGTCTTCTCTTGAGTGTGCTGTGAACCAAAAGCAATCTATATCCTTGCTGGCTCTTGCATGTTTTCCTTAATTTTTTATGGAAAGATAAATGTCGATCAGGATGGATAATTTTAGTAACTGTTTTAGCCACAGCATTGGTGCATACATCTTAATTTAGTTCACACTTTTCCAGGGCCATGGCAGGTGATGCTTAAGCAAACAGATGGTTCATATGCGTGTGTGGCAGAGAGTGCTACACGCTTCACACTAGGCGAAGTATAAGCCCTTCTCATGCAGCCTGAATTTTCTGCTGGTTGATGCATATTCTATGCTTTTAGACTAATAACTTCGTTGTGCTTTAGACCAAGGAAGAACTACTGAGGGTCTTGGGACTGCAAGAAGAGCAAGGAAGCTCACTAGAATTTCTTCGTAGAGGCTACAAGGTTATTATGAACTTTCCGAGCTTTCCTTGATTGATTTTATATCAGTTAACCCTGCTCAATGGAAGGAGGCAAAGCGCATCTTTGGTCCATGCCAAAGCGCATTTTCTGTGTTTTAGATAAAGTTACAGGGACAGTTCAGTTAAAGTTTTATCAGTGTAATCATGTCTTAGATTTGGGTTTCATTTCAATATGCTTATTTACGAGAAATGCATACAAAGAGGAATTCCTACCTTAGTACCTACTTCTCCTATAGACCATGTCTTTTTGCATGCCCCCTTTTTATGCAGTGACATGTTGCAGCACGTCTTATTTCTGAAATGAATCTTGCTGTAATTGGACTAATGTGATAGATCTCATATTTAAGTCTCCACCTCGGCCTTTTCTCCTCCATATGTTAGATACTGCATCTTTTAAATCAAACCATCAGTCAGGGAGTATGTACATAGCATTAACATTGCAGATTATTATGTGAACTGTTGGATGACCATTGAAAATTTTATTTCAAGTTAACCACAGCTTTGTCATCTGGCATTGCAGAACGCTACTTGGTGGGAAGAAGACGTAGAGTTGGAAGCTTCGTCGGCATGGCGTAGTTGAGTTCCAGCAACGGATAGTTTGACTAGTATTATAGTGATGAAGGTAAACAGTAAATAGACTCGAACTGGATTGGGAGTTGCATGTCATATGATCCTACTTTTTGCATCTCTTCAATTTTTTGTTTTTTTTCAGTCTTTCCTCGCTTATTTTCTTTGATTCTTTTGACCATTGGTGCCCAATCATTTTTCGATGGTTGAACAACTATTGGACGGCAGATCCTTTCACGTCATTCTGAAACGAAAAGTTGTATGTCCTGAAACACAAAATGCAAATTTAAATGTCTGATTACCGCTTAAGATGAATGAGCCGAAAGGCCACCCTTTACTAGTCATCTGATGCAACTGTTGGATTCACGAGAAATCAACAACTGGAGTGAAACGTAATTTTAATTTTTATCAGGAGATGGCCTTACATATTATTTCTGTTGTGTTGATACAATGATCAAATACTCCCACAGGAAACATTTTTCCCACCTCATCTTGAGCTTCATCCTTCTGTGAACATAAATGCAATCAGGTGTCTCACTATCAAGACTCTTGCCCTGGCTCCAAATTTTACACTTGGGTGTAGCGATCAATTTACATGGTAGAACCACCCTAATGAGCGAATCGACTTTGCTATTTCCATCTTCTAGGATATTCAGAACATTACTCCGCATCAGCAGTGAAATCAGGTTCCGGGGGCTTCTGTAATTTTGCTACCCCCTTGGCACTTGACAAACTTCGCAGTCTGTGGCCCCGAAGAGCATTAGCTGCAAAGCGAGATGCGAGTATTGTTGCAGCAAAAGTCGATGAATTAGGTCCAAACGAACTCTGACCAACTAAAGCTCTCACATCATCGTCATCTTCACTGTAGTCTTCCTCCTCCTCTTCTTCCTCTTCGAGACGCCGAAGCTCAGCATTTTTCCTTCTCATATAACGTCGCCATGCAGATTGTATAAAGCAGGCAGCCCAAGTCCTCCATTGCTGTGAATAGAAGCGAAATGTGTGTTGAACCTGTCTACTGTGGAGACGCCTAAACTGACTCGCAACAAACTTCAACTCTTCTGCTTCCAAAGCAAATGCCTCCACCTCTGTCAAAGCGCTCACAGTCCGAGTTGACAAAGGCAAATTGGAACCTGCTTTAGGGTCCAATGCCCAGGTCAGAAGTTCCTCTCCACAAAAGTCACCTTCTTTCAGGAATCCTTTGTTATAAAATCCACTCCTCCCACCATCGGTGGTTACGCTTTCCAGTCGTCCACGTATAATGAACATCATCTCATTGACAGGGTCCCCTTCCCTCACTATATATGTACTTTCAGTGTACAAACTCGGCTTGAGCCGCTCACAGATCGCATCAAGTAAGCGCTCATCCATATTGGCAAATAGAGGAACCTACGTTAAGCCCATGTTTAGTAATTGCTTAAAATCATTTCTCTTGAGAAGAAAACGAGGAAGACGGATGATGAATGGTTTGCTTACCCTCCTAACCAAATTCAGACACAGATGCCTCTTAATGTCCCTCCTCAGGTCCTTCGGTAGACTCTGGACCAAGCTCTCTTCATCGACTCCACGTGTTTCCAACCACTTGTATTGATCGTAACGCCTAACTCGTTCTCGGAGATCCTGTGGAAGCAACCGATGATGCATCCATTGCTCAGAATCCCGCCTCTTTATCCTCATTTCCTCCAGACGGATGGACAGAGACTGAAGGTAGGTCTGTCATAGTAATAATAACTCCCAACATCAGAACTGCAGTGTATAACCCTCAATTCATTGTCCTTAATTACCAGCGCAAAAGGGTATCCTTTTCACTTCTACAGATAGTAGAGCTAATGCCTATGCTTTTTCACAATCATCATGTAATGTTCGCCCTTAACAGTGCTGTACAAGGCTGTGACAGTAAGTGCCAGATATAGAGAATAATTTCGAGTCAGTTGAACAACCATGGTTGTTCATGTAATGCATTTGCAAATGCTGACTGTAACCACTCATCATATAAAATCCTATATACCTGCATATTTCCAATCAGAAGTGCAAAGAGAATGAGGCCAGAAATTGCCAGTGCAATGGAGAAGAGGACTTCGCCGGTGTATGTGCTCGTTTTGAGCCCCTGCCCGAGTGTACTGTAAAGATAAGATCAAGATGTCAAATTCTAATCTTCAGCATTAGTGCTTCTAAAGTGAACACTTTTGCTTTGGTGAAGAAATGCTGCAGAAGAACTTGTAATGCTGCAGTAAGGCAACAGTTGAGTATATAAAATGGTTGTATCCGTCCTGATCAAAGGCCAGAGTGTAATTTAAAGGTGTCATGTCTCAGTCTCACCGGTCATATCCTAACTAAAGCTCTAACTGTGCAGATGCATCCTATAACTATAGTGGAAATTTTATCAACTGCAAAAGGCAAACTAGAAGATCATATCAAATATTGAACCAAAAGCAAACCTCAAGTTCTGCAGGCCCCACCACAGACAATAGAAAAATTTCGAGAAGAAGTTCCTTGATGAAACTATGTCAGAAGACATAGCCTGAGTATATATTCCAAAGTTGAATGGCAAATTCTCATCTGCAATATTGCATTTTCTTCCGAGAACATCTTCCATGATTTCTCTCCACTCTTCGTATCCTGACATATGTTTATTGCCACAGTACAAAAATTCTTTCATGCATTTGGGTCCTGTTTCAGAGCAGGCTTTCTGCCAGCACGTGTCCTTACGTTCCACAGCAAGTAAGTACCACAAAGCCCCGAATATCTGCAAAAGTTCATGACAAATGTATGAGAATGCAGTATAGATTGATTAGATTGCCTATGCTGTTTTCCAGTAAACAAACAAACTTTTAGAGAGAAAATCATCAAGTTTGTAGAAATGGATCTTTGAGAGATAAAATCATCAGTTTTTGTTTTTGACAACTTTTGGAGAAGTTTATTACAAATCTATTAAGTATGTTATAGGAATGCATTAGAATTCTTTTTGAATGAAACAAGATAATCTACATCAGACTAGATGTGGAGGCTAAAATCTCGCAGCATGAAATACTTCTTACATGACTAGCTAGCAGGTACCAAAGTAGATAATATGCTGCTCCAGCCCAAGCACTTTCAGCGAAAACACCTGCTGTCTTCTTGACTTCCGATGTAAGAGGTATAAAGCGTGCAAACCTTGGAATATATTGAACGAAGACTAGATTTAACAGTGCCTGCTTGGTGTTCAGCACTTCTGAACCTTTTGATCTCTGAAGAAATTTCCACACCACAATCTGAACAGATTGGAAGAGCTATTTTAGGAAAGGAAAAACTGCCTTCTAGTGAACCACAACCAACTTTTAAAAGCAAAAAGAACAACATGGGAAGTGAAGATATGGATTAACTCATATCTTCATCGTACTGCAATATAAAGACATCATAAATTAAGTGGAAGCAAGAGCAGAAGTTAAAAAGGAAAAGCAAATGGTTAAATTTTTTACATGCCCTTTTCCATCTTATGAATTTCAATCGCAAAATTTTCCAGACAAAAGACACCAATATTATATTTTGTTAATAAAGCTTATCATGTCCATGCATTTTAAATAATAATACAAACCAAGTGAGGAGAAACAAAAACCATGAAGGAACACAGGCCAATTTAGGAACGAAATTTAACCATAAATTCAAAAGGTATGTAAAGATTGAATGAAAATACAAAGGGAAACTAAAGGTGAGAGAAGTTGGAAACTTTATGACAAAAAGAACTTAAAGTACAAAAACCAGTAACTAGGAATTCGAAGTTTCTCAGACCTGTGGTGCTGGTATAACAGCAAGGAGATCCACGATAAAATAGCGCTTTAAATAGCGCATAGCTATCTGTGCAGGATCAATCACAAGTTCACCTCGTCCAAAAACTCGTGACGATGGTGCAATGTATGCAGTACGGAACTGGAAACCCATTCGAATAAGGTAAAAGACATCGAGAATTGTCCTGACCGTCGTAATTAGAGCTGCTAACCCTTTATCTATGCCGAGGCAATTCGATGTATTGAACACAGGAAGATAGAAAAACACAGGATCCACGGACACCGCAAGAATACATGACATGACAAAGAGTTTGTTCCAGAACTGAAGGGACTTGTCTTGGGGATCAAATATATTCTTCTCAGATACTTTGAGTTCTTCCGGGAACACTGCACGGGTGACCCCGAATCTAATTGATTTACCGAACGCCCTAAGTCCTTCCGAGCCCTTTTTCACTCCTCCTCTGAATGATTTTGACGCATTGTTTCTCGCATGACCAGTACAGGAGCAGTCCCACAAAATTGAAGCCATGTCCTTTCATCCCACCAGCGTGAGATGGCATTGATACTGTAGAATCCAAATCATCCAACCTACAGAAACATGTTGCTCTGAATCAAATGACAACATGAGAAATATATAAAATAAAAAAAAATTACCCCAGTTCTCACTTCAATGCCTGAGATATAGCCAAACCAAGTTAATCACTCTATCAAATGATGTACAGCCCCATTTTTACAAAGCTTGGGCTCAGATCATGCTCTACAGAAACACAACTCAAGTACAAAATCACTTGAGCAAACTGAGAAAGTTCTCAGATTCCATACCTTACAAACTTCTCTCTTTGGCCTCCGATATACTGCGACTTGTAACCACAGTCAAACATCATATTGAGATTGTTCACATAATAGCAAGTCTTAATTACAAACTCAGAGAGAAGCTGAGATCCAACTGCCACCTGAGGAAGTAAACAAAAAAAAGGCTAACTACACTTGTAGAGGTGTAGAAACATTGGGATATTCCACCAAATAACAAACAACAATATCAAATGTTCAAGACACTGTTATGTCTGACCTCGTATCCACGAGGAATCGAATCAATATATGCACCGCGTGTTTGTGTTGCTGGTGTATGATTGCAGATGAAAAGTTTGATAATCAAAACTGCCAAAAACCGTGCCCTTTGGTTGGTTAATTACCTTCCAACTGCACGGGGAATTTCAGATTGAATCCTTCAAAAGACACCCTCAACCTAAATTTTTAACAGATCTTTCGATATCTCAGAACAAATTCACGTATTTGCTCGATCCATACTCCACCCTAAGATCACCAGGCCTAGCAACAATATTCAAGGAATAAGAACTCAATGCGCTTCTCTCATTGTGACTCACCCCGACGACCAGAACAATTTAAATTTCACGTTTCTTCTAAACAAGCGAACGCACATGAACAGTGAATTGCATGCCCGACTCGGGCAAAAAAACTGTGATCGATCCGACACGTCCTCGCGAAATGCTGGTCAAAACCCAGAAACGAGATTCACATTGCAAAGTTCTCCATATCCCATCAATTCAACTTTTGCCCGAAGCTTGAACAAACATGCAGGATTTGCAACCAAAAAATGGAAACAAATACAACGGGGATTCTTCAATGACAGATGGTTTCCGCAATAATTTGTGAATTCCTAATGAAACAGAGAGCCGACCTTGATCGGTATCCATATGTCGATGGTCAGATATCAGATAATCTAATCTGCATTGCTGAGATATCAAGGCGTGCTCTTTTGCTCAACCTTGGTTGGAGAGGGAGAGAGAGAGAGAGAGAAGAGAGAGAATTTTGGACATGGAGGGAGTTTGCAGTTATGGCAGTTACGAAGACGCGGGAGGATTCTCGTTGCCATCACATGTAACTCGGTTCTCCTGTTGCCACGTGGCAACTCTTTTTTCTCTCTTTTGTTGACCTGAGCAGAAAATGTGTCGATCTCAATTTATCTTGATCATTTCCATAATTCTTAATTCTAAAATTATTTACCTTAATTTCCTAATTTTGTAAAGAGTTTGAAGTGCCTTTTTGACATGTACCCTCTTTCCTGATCTTAAATAAATGGGTCAAAAAGAATTTGATTGATATTTATTTTTCGTTAACGGAGTGAAATTTCGAAAAAGAGATGAGATTTGCTAGGTAAATAAAAGAAAGAAATAATTTAAATATGTATAAAAATAAGGAAATTTTCTCTTGCAATATATTCTTTACGTGAATCACTCACATGATTTCGGATTCATTTCCGTATACTATAAGACCAATGAACAATCCCTGCCTTCTCATGTATCAAATGTTACCATGACTACCATCTATACTAAAATATTGTAGTGAACTTTGATGAAACATGAAAGTGACCTAAATGATATGGATACATAGAAAATCTCATACAAACCTATCAACATGGGTTATAAATATATTTATTAACCCATATATAATAGGTTGAATTGTTATATAAGTTAGTTATATTAAATAAATAGATCATAAATGAATTTAAACATAATAAGAGTGTTCAAATCTCCACCTTCTCAGGGGGGGATTGGGGGGTGGGGAAGATTTCATTTCAGAAGTGGGTTTCGACTCCCACGCCCTACAGGAGGAATGGCAAAAAGTAAATAGATCATAAAAAAAAAAAAAAAAAAATAAGTTTACAACTTATTTACATTCAAACCACTCCTTTGACTATCTTTTCATTTTCTCTCGTCCTCACTTGATTTCACGGCCACTCACCCACACTTTAACCTTGATTTGAGTATAAATTTATGTATAGAAATATTTTACTACTATAGATCGGGTCAAGTATAAGTTATTAAATTTATATTTTATGAAAATGAGTCTAAACGAGTTAAATATGTTTATTTGGACCGTACTATTTTCGATCTGACTCACCTAATCTTACATTGGAAGTGAGTTTTGTGGATGAGAACTCTCTAAAAAAGAGGTTCAGAGCTCATCCCAAGAAGCCCACCAGCAACTTTATATGGAGATCATCACATTGTTAACTCATCTTATCTCTAGTCAAACCTTTTTGGGGGGAAAGATTTCTTTCATGGGCCTGGGACTCCCCACTCAATAAATGCGACTACGTAGTTTCCAAATCAATTTTTTTTTAATCTCTCTTTTTGGAACATAATTATAGCAATTTCAAAAGCATGATGATTAATTTGCTCTTCTTTTTCTTAGTGGAAAAGCCTCTCTCTCTCTCTCTCTCTCTCTCTGAAAAAGCTTCTCTCTCTCTCTTCCCTCTTTTTGGACATCAAATTCTTGGTCAAAAGATACACATGTCCATAAATTATTCCACATTTTAAGGCAAACTCTGACTATAGTAAATTATTTAAATCCAGAAATGTCGTGCTCCACTGGGGTTTCATTAAATAACTTATCATGAGTCACCCCGCCTTCCTCGTTTTAATTAATATGTTTTTCTTTTCAATACGGTTTTTTCGAGAATAGTAGTGACCTAATGGGAGGAGAGTACTATTCCCAATATTCCATTCCTCTCCCCCTTTGACAAACTTGCTTTCCCTTGAATTATTCTGTTTAGAAAATTGTAGTTTGCATTGACATTTCGAATTATCAAGTTCCCATTAGTTCGATTGTTATTGTCCGGCTTTTGGAATCTCAACAGGGCACAACCCACCAGGCTTTGAAAGAAATTGGAGTGATTAATGTAATCATCGAATGATTTGGACAACTTGGTATGAAATATATCCTTTGGCACGCTTAATGCTTCCTTCTCTAGTTAGAAGTTTCCTCCCACATTAAAAATGTGTTTATTTCGCAGAAGATAAATGATTTAAAAAATTATTTTCCTAAAAATGATCACTTATAAAAATGAATAAATGAAAAATAATTTTATTATCCACAAAAATATTAAGAAATAAACTATTATCAATAATGAAAATGTGAAAATTTTTCAAATTATTTTTATTTTTTGCGAAATAAATGGAGTCTAATTATGACAAGATTATTTTTTAATACGCATCATCATCATGGGTGAAGAGTCTCTTCTGCATATTACGATAGGAAAATGCATTTTGATCCAAAGTCGAAAGCCTCTAATTGTTCATCGGGATAGAGGGACATTGCTCTGTCTTCTACTGGCAAGTCAGATAATGTCCTAAGATGTGAATGGGGTTGTGAATAGGATTTGAAACTGCGGGAGTGGATAATGATTACCACCCGGAGTGAAAGTGAACGTGAGCAACCCGGAAAGGTCAAAAAGGCTACTTCCTTTCATCAAGATTGCTGTCCCTTAGCTCAGCTTTTTCCTCTGCTTTTGTTCGTTTGTTAGGTGAGCAAGCACATCATGCTGCTCCCAGCTGCAGCATTTATCTGAAGAAAAGTGAGGGGAAGAACGTCACAGTAAAAGAGGCAAAAGAAAAGAACGCTAAAAATAACAATTCAATTATATTTATGATGAACGAACAAAATAAACATTCTGAAAATACAACGCCAAACGGGTGTGGTCTTCAAGGAAACATGTATCATCATGTCAGTGAAAATCACAAAGAAAAGGACAGTCTCATGTAAGCCCTTGAGACACCTGTATATCAACTGGCCAAGAGGAGCATGTAGAGAACTCGGGTGGCATGAGTAAAGCCTTGAAGATAATAACAAAGCCAATTTGCAGAGAAGGGCACGTTCGGTTTGCAAGAAATGCTCAGGCCTCCAACACACTATACAAGAATTAAGACAAAATACTGAGAGAGGACAAATTTGACCATCTTGGTGAACGTGTTCCCACCTCTCCCCTCCCCCACCACCCATGTTCATCCTTATGCTCACTACTTGAATCTTTTTTTTCCCCCTCAAATCTTTCCGGATTTTATTCACTGTAATGATAGCAATGGCGTTGATGACAAAAGAGAGAAAAAAAGCGGGGCGTGTGCACCAGAGACGCTATTATCACAACAGCAACATTGCACCCATAAAGGACATGGCCCTGTCCTCGGTGGTATCTTCTTTTTATGGAATGAAATGGGAACAGCCTCATGCCTGAAAATAAAAAAGAAAAAAGAAAGCACTGCGCAAAGAGCAACAATGGCAAAAAAGGGTTTTCTAGTTTGACAGGACATTCGAAATACTCCCCCACAGTAAAAACGGGTAACAATGGATGTAGCACTCAAGTCCAACATTCTTCTGTTAAAACATCACGCGACATTATGCATAAAGTGATGAATAAACAAAGAGAAAGGTACCTTATTCGCAGCTTTGTGATTTACGGGACAAAAAAGTAGTCAGAACTGCAGCCAAGAGATTAAACAAACCGGGACCAAATTAGAGATTTGCAGATCCAGATAAAGAACAAACAAGAACCGAACGAAGAAAGGGACAGAAAAGTGACTGAGCAGGATTCCCCTTGCATGCAGTAATTCTGAAGGGCGCAAATTCCACCATGTATGCATGAACTGTAAACATCTCTCTTCACAATGGAAACTCTTCTATCGGAACGTGATTAGCAGAATCAATTACTGCATACATAATAATATGAAATTCGTACGCCTTTTGTGGGGTTCGATACACGACGCGAGGTGATCAATCTAGTCGACATTCCATAAACATCAACATGGCATGTGACAAGTGTACTGGTAGTGAGCATCTCCTTTTCATAGAAAAAGAAAATCCAACACCCTTCACTGTATTCCATCTCCTCTCCATCTCCTCTGCCTTCCACGGACATATTTCCTGCAAAAAAAAAACTCTCTTTAGTCAAAAGCACCTAGGGGCCCTCCACTCCACCTTTTTTTTTTTTTTTTTTTTTTTTTTGTTTCTTTCTCTAACCGTCACTTCCCAATCACTAATCCCATTATCAAAATACATGAAAAATCCCAAATACAACATAGTGGGATCATCTCTCATATGATTATCCAACTGTAAAGCAACCTCCCTTGGATACTGCACAGAGGGCACAACAAATGCAGGGATGGAATCCTAAAATCTTCATCCACTGCCACCGCCACCCTCAACCTTTTCCTTCACCGCTTATTTGCAAGAACAGAAACATCATAAACCCTGAAGAACCCAAGTACCAGAAGAATCAAAGCTCAGCATGCCTTCAAGATCCTTCCCTCCAAGCCCAGGCCTTGCCGGACCCAGTTCCTTCAATAGAAACGAAGTCCTGTTCTTAGTCCTGACAATATCATCCTCTCTTGTCATCATCTTGACCATCCTCTACTTGCTCTACCATTTTTATCACTCCATTGCGAACGGGCCAAGAACAATCCCGTTTGACTCCAGTGCTCCTCTCAAGATTGAGAGGTTCTCTTACAAGGAGCTGAAATCTGCTACCTCGGACTTTGATGAGGCCAACATGATTGGGAAAGGCGGGTCTGGTACTGTCTTTAAGGGGGTCTTGAAGGACGGCAAGTTAGTTGCTGTGAAGAGACTCGATGCCATGTCACTAGAGACAGAGAGGGAGTTCCAGAATGAGTTGCAGATTCTCGGTGGGCTTAGATCACCATTCCTGATCAATCTGTTGGGGTACTGTGTGGAGAAAAATAAGAGGATACTTGTGTACGAGTATATGCCAAACCGGAGTTTGCAGGAGCTGCTTTTCGGAGAAGGCGACTCGAGTTCGAGCTTGAGTTGGGAGAGGAGATTTGCCATTATACTGGATGTTGCAAGAGCCCTGGAATTCTTGCATCTTGGTTGTGATCCACCTGTGATTCATGGAGATGTTAAGCCGAGTAATGTCCTGCTCGACTCGGAACTCCGGGCCAAGGTTTCGGATTTCGGCTTGTCGAGAATGAAAATCGAGGGCGAGTATGGGGTGGATTTGTTCAGCCAGGACTTAGGCAAGAGTCAGGATTTATGGAAGAGCCAAGAGCTGTCAGGAACTCTGACTGCAGAGACTCCAGCTATTGCTACTCCAGTCGAACAAGCGGAGTGCGTGCCTGAGGTAGACTTTGCTCTTGCTTTGCAAGCTTCTTCTTCGTCAAAGAACAGTAGGACATGTTATACTGTGAAAGCTCTGAACTTGAACTCTGTTAGTTATAATGCTAGCATTGGGGCTGAGAGTGATCTCAAAGGAGGAAATGGAAAGGGCAAGGAAGTCTCAGTTGTCGATGTTGCTTCTGATGAGTGGAACAAGAAATTTGTTCCTTATGATGGTGAGTTCAACAGCTTTCATCATCCTGGAAATGATGTGAATTTCATTGCTTCCGTGGTTGCTGATGATCTGCCGGGTTCGAAACAGTGGGGTAAGGATTGGTGGTGGAGACAGGACGGAAGTGGTGAACTATGCAGTAAAGACTATGTCATGGAATGGATTGGCAGCCAAATTTGCCCAACTGATCCAGATTGGTATGATGACAGAAAGAACATTCCAGGAAAGAGTGACATAAATAATTCATCGTTGCCATTAGATAAATTAGAGGATGCAAATGAAACCCGCGTTCGAGAAGTTGGGAATCAACAACATCCTGATAAGGAACCTGAGAAGAAAGATGCAAATGGAAGGCATCCCTGTCAAAAGACACACAGAAAGATGCAAGACTGGTGGAAAGAGGAGCACACAGCTGAAATTAGGAGGAAGCGTGGTAAGTTGAAACATCTCAAAATGAAGTGGAAGAAAGGCTTTAAATTGCCGCATTTTGGTCTCGGTCAGCGTTTTTACATCTGTCAAAGGAAAAAGTTTGGAGGGGAACAAAACCGGCTCGATGCTGACACAAATGGGGAGTTTAGTTTTAGAAGGGGGCTGAGGAAGAGGAATGCTCATTCTAATGGCAGCGATATTTGGAGTGGAGATCTTTTCAGCCGCGAGCTAAGCAGCACGACAAGCATGAGAGGAACTTTATGTTATATTGCCCCAGAGTATGGAGGTTGTGGATACTTGATTGAGAAGGCTGATGTATACAGCCTTGGGGTGTTAATCCTAGTCATTGTGTCCGGTAGAAGACCATTGCATGTTCTTGCCTCGCCAATGAAGTTGGAGAAAGCAAATTTGGTAAGCTGGTGTCGACACTTAGCTCAGACTGGAGAAATTTTAGAGCTTGTGGATGAGAAGTTAAAAGGCGAGTATAACAAGGACCAAGCTAGCTTGTGCATTAACTTGGCGTTAATTTGCTTACAGAAGATCCCGGAATTGCGGCCGGACATAGGAGATATAGTTAAGATATTGAAAGGGGAGATGGATCTTCCACCGCTGCCGTTTGAGTTCTCTCCATCACCACCGGCGAAATTGATTGGCAGATCAAGGAGGAAACCAAAAACTAATGCAGAGTAAAGGTTTGACCTGAAGTTAGATATTCTGAGTTGATCAAATCACTTTCGATGTACATAAGCATTGAGTTGAACCCTGTATCGTGTACACATCAATAGGATTCTAGTTTCTTTTTCTATTTCAGTGGCTGCAAAGTCTGTGGCCTTTTGTTTTGCCACCATCATTCTCGATCTGCATTGTATGCTGGACGCACATATTTATAGTCTCAATCTCAAATTCTGGATACCAAGATTGTTAAGAACTTCAATTGAACATGATGGTCAAAAGATGCAGTTGATTTAGTTGAATCAATTTCCAGTAAAAAAGTTCTCCATATGTTGCTCCTGAAATGTTAAAAATGCCATCCTTCTTTGGACCATACTTGAAGGCGGTGGTAAATGGTAAGAGGCCCTTCTAGGAGTAGATTAAATCTCTAGATCAACCGTCCTTTTTATTGATGTTCGCTTTTGGTATGGTTAGGAAACAGAAGATCTCAGTTCTCCCTTTGTCAATGGAAATGGTTGAGCGTGCACTTGTACACCCAGGAATGACATGCATTTAGCAGATGGAGGGTGCTTCCGCTAAGGTCATACACTTGTCATAAATTTTGATGTTGCTCAGAAGAGACTCTTAAGGACAAAATTAAACTGTGTCTATAAAGGGCATCCGCGCGCACTAGACTTCCAGCTAGGTGAGGATCAGGGAGGGGGCTCTATCATACACAAATTTCTCATTTTTGTTTCGCGAGGAAGATACAATGTTGGCTACTAACATCGAGCATCTGGACTTGTTAAGAATTGGATGAACGGTAATCACGTGTGAAAGCTATCAATACTAAATTTTATATGAGGGCACACAGGAGCCGAACCCAATCATCCTCCGATCCTCATGACTTTGGATTCCAGAGTATAAAGTTGTTGGTAGCCAGAAGAAAATAAAAGTGCTCACCTAAATTTTCTGCGCAAGTTCTTTTTCCTGAAGGAAGAAAGGAATCAGTCTTTGGGCTCAGAATGCAGGTATGCAGGATGAATGTCAGTGACACGGGAGTCTAACTAAATTGGGGGTATCAAATTTTAAGAGTGAGGCCTCTTAGCATTAGCAGAGCTTTTAGGAACAGTAAGTTTGCTTAAAACTGGCAAACAGTTGATAATTGTCCATATGCTTGCTTTTAAGGATCGGCAATTTTGTCACCGCAACTTGAAACATGCTCATGTTTTCGAGAACGGCATGCCTTTTTGAAGTGCATTTCTTCCTTCAGGGATTAAATAATAGGAGAACAAACACATCTCCCGCTCACTCTCTCTTTTCACTCTAGCAAACATGAACTATGTACGTGGTTCACTGCCGCACTGCACTACCTATTTCAGTTCACTTAGTTTATTTTTGCTAAAACTTTTTCCTTGGAGGTTATTTTCGAGAACAAAAAGAAACTCATTTCCATCAAAGAACCTGTATTAGAATTCAAGTTACTGAAAGGATTAAGGAAAATAAAGGACAAAAGAACCTCTATTGGATCTTGAGTTCCAGAAGAGATTGTGCTGGATATCGTCCAATGGATTCTCTATGACAATCAATCCCCATGTGTACCCAGAAAAATGAGACTTTGCTGTATCAGTACATGGCCAAGGAATGAAAAGCGAAAACCTGTAGTAAAGATAAATGCAATGTGATGCGACCAACTATAATTGTCTCACCGAAGTCTACATTTTGCAAAACAGTTCTGATGACAGCAATGTCCATCTTGCCGAAGGTGAATGACAGAAGTTTCAAAAGCTAAGCATTTTTTTGGTCCTTTCCACATAAATATGGTCGGTTGTGGCAATGCATTAAGAAATGCACGGCTGATATCTACGGATTTATATGATGGAACTACTAAGTGGCTTCTAGGATCGGCCAACATGTTGGAACGTGGATGCACCACAACAGAACAGCCACTGCCACACCCCTCAGCATAGTTTTGAAAACGTGAGAGGCCAAACGAACGGCTAGCAAACTGAACGCAGACCTTGCTGCTTCATCAGACTTACGAGGATGTGGGAGGTAAGGTGACCCCATGTGCGGAGAAAGGAAATGCAAGGCCCTCCTTCAGAACGGTAGGCAGATTGCTTAATTAATGAAAGATGGGGAGGTGGCACAAACTAAGCACGAGCAGAACAAAGGCAATGTAAAAGCCTTCTCAGAGCAGCATTTTGAAATCTGGGCACTGACTAAAGCTTGCGGATCTATTATGCATGTTCGATTGGGCCTTCTATGAGGTGAGCCGATAGTTTATTACAACCATTCCAAGGTAGCTGCAGTGCAATGTTGGTGCCATTCTTTCGTTTCTTGAATAAGGGGGTAGGCAGGCACAGAGGCTAAAGAAGCAGAACATGCAACTGGCAAATGTGATGCTGTGCCTGTGATGCTCTTACGCCCTATCAATGGCAAGAGCCGGGCCTGTAGCGGGCCAAGAAGTCCTTTTGCTTCACTAAAGAGTCGGGCTTGAGTGGCGCCGGTCCAAGAAGCACAAAATTGAAAGACATAACATTAAATATGCTCGAATCATGTAAACGGAAATCACCTGGACCATTAAGTAATACAATTTTCACGTGCTCTTTTGATATCGTCGCCACACCGACTTTGAACTTTTTTTTTTTTTGGTCAGTCCTACTCTATTTCCTATTCTACACTCTCTCTCGTACTTTCGCCCGCCTTTGCGGGCGTGGGCCGAAACCCACTCTTGAAACTTACGCATCCCCACCCCATCCCCCTTGAGAAGGTGGGGATTTAAACCCCTCACCTCCCCCTTCCATGTTGGAAGAATGGCTACTGGGACGAACCCCAGTGGTTACCGACTTTGAACTTTCCAAAGCATAGAAATAGGACAAATGTGTGGTTTAACATTAAATGAGTTTTTCAAACAACACCAGCAATGTTGCTATAGCATGTATCGAAAGCGCGCCCCTCAATAGAAGGTATCCTAGCTAAAAAGTCCATCAGTTTATGCACATGAAATTAAAAATGAAGAAGAAATTCTTCAAAAATTTTGAGAAGTGGTCGTGAAAGAAGGAGATAAAGTGGTGTCAGAGGGTAGAGGCAGCTTTATGCAGTACAACGAGGGATTGGTGCTCCAAATGAATTACAAGAATAAACCTTGCACTTTCTGCAATGGAACGACTGAATTTCATGGACAAAATAGCTAAAAGCCTATTTCTAATTCATAGCTATGGACAAGTGGGCAAATTAGCAGGCCAAGCTCCAATTCCGGAAATCATAAGCCTGGTTTAACCAAAACGAAAAGACAATTAAGCAGTCATAAACCTCCCATCATACATGACAAGACCCAGATAGAGAGAGAGAGAGAGTCTATCCCCCTAGAAGAACCATCCAGATCCTATCCCTATCCAAACCGACCCCACGATAGCAACAAGAACCCGAGAACCCAGGGACCCGTTTCCGAGGACCCTGTGGTCGGCGGAAGCGGAGGACGAATTGCCGGCGGAGACGGAGGCGGACGGCGGAGGGGGCAGGGGGTGGACGAGGACGGAGACCTTCATGCCGTTGAAGCACTGGCCGTTCCCGCAGATGAAGTAGTACCGCTTGGCCTTGTTGAGCGGGATGAAGTCCTTGCCGCTGCTCCAATTGCCGATGGCTCCTTCCGTCGTGCAGTTGTCGTAGCCCGTCCGGTTCACTTGGAACACGTTGTACTGGTTCTTCTGGTACCTAAACGCTGCTCAATCGTTTTGAGCGTCATAGAAAAGGAGTCAGCTTTTTCGACGAAAGAGAAGGCAAATGGTTAAGAAATTCACGGCATTAATCACTTCTGTGTCCTGTACATATAGCTTGGTTCAAAACGGGTGAATCGGTAGGAAGTTTCTATCTTTCTTGTTCTGAATAAGATCACGACCAGATCCTTTAAAAAAAAAGGGGCAAAAAGATGCAATGACAGCAGAGAAGGTACTTTGCCTTCAAGAAGCTGAAAACAAAAGAAGTAAAAATGGGTTTTGGAATACAGATCTAGCTCCTTCAAGTGAAGTGTGCAGAGAAATGCGTGGAAAGAGAGAGAGAGAGAGAGAGAATACAGATGAGGTCGCCGACGTAGAAGGTTTGGTTGTTAGCCCAGAGGGTGTAGTTGATGCCCGGGTTCCATCCGCGGTTGGCGCCGACAATGTGGTCGGTGGCGGCGGCCGGGGACACGGCGGCGGCCGCGAGAACGAAGAGGAGGAGGAGGAGGATGATGGGGTTGGATGGGGCGGCCATGGGCGGGCACTCTCGTTGGTTGGTGGGTGGGGTGATGCGGAGGATGAGTCTCGAAGATGCCCTTTTTCAATTTGAGTCCCAGCTACAGGGCGGGGGAGCAGCTTCCACTTTGATTACTCACACGCCCCTTCGACTGTACTGTGGAGCAGAGCAGAACAGAGCATGGCGTTAATATATTGGGTCCAAGAAATTTTGAAGAGGGAGGAGGGACCAACCCCTTTTTTCTATTAGGCTCAGATTATTGCTAGCGTTGTTTCTTGTATGGGAAATCCATGATGTTCTCCCTCCTCATTTCAAATTAAAGTTGGAGATCAATAAATCAGAAACCGTACCTTACTCTGACCTCGTTATTCTATTTTTTTTTTGGTCGTGACCTCGTTATGTTGAATCGCACAGAAAACCCATTATAAAGTGATTGATCCCGCGCCGCTGTCCGCATTCAATTGTCGTCGTAGGACATGCAGCGACAAGAACGACGGCATAATTATCGTGGCGGGACCATTCTTGTCAAGGAAAGAACGAGAAGAAAAGGAAACAAGAAATCAGCATTGGGCCCAATTACATGTTTTCAGTCAGGTTTGCAGTTGCATATATACCGCTTAACAAATTGTTCATCCGATGACTGTTCCGGGATCGATGCTTGTGGAAAGCACGCCATCTGATGTTTCATTTCCCATTTCCATGACATCTCGACACGAATTGTCCTCAATTGAAATCGAAATGTATGGCGAGTGCCCAAAAATAAATCTTTCGAAACAAATTATTGCACTTGCCTAAATGCACCATGCGATACGAGCGTTGCACCAACTTATGCTCCTCTCCGACATTTGCGTAGTTGGCCTAGTTGCCGCATCGGGGACAGCGTGGCATTTCTATCTTTGTGTGAGCATGTCTGTCCTGTTTCCACTTTGGTTTCTCATTAAATAAATGGACATCGGGCGGCGGTCCAAACAAGGCCCCCCTCCATGGGGGCATATCTATACCTAATCTATCAGAATCGATTAAAGTATGCAGCATCATAAGTAGGCAGCCGCGAAGTAGAGATAAAAACATAGATACTGCAGACATTGCAGGCAGTAGCTCACACAAAGGTGGCAACGGTCACCTAACGGGCTCTTCAAAACTCATCCAGTAGACCCACCAAATCCCAGCTTCAAATTATTTGCACTGGTTGAGTAGGTAGCTGGACCATTGTCCCTTGAAAGCACAACCAATTACTCTTGCCAAAGGATATGCTTTTAACATTTTATTGCCCTTTCAAATCCCACGGTTGAACCTATCGAGCCCAACACCGACAGCAGCAGTCCCGGATCAAACGGATCTTTACCGGCTGGAGACTGTATGAACTGAAAACTTCAAGACCACAGTCGCGCATTCTTAGCCTCCTCATTGACATTACATTTAAGACAAAGTACTTTCGAGGTTCAGGTTTTTTTTTTTTTTTTTTTGTGCAGTTTTGGTATGAGCTCACATCGAAAGAACTGACAATGAGAACCCACTTTTTCCTCATTTTTCTTCTTCCTCCATGCCATATCTACAGGGCTGGAGTGCGCAGCTATACGAAAGAATAGTGATTGATGAATTCAATCCGTCGAGGATCTAGATATTCCCGACACGTTACAGAGGCATGAGTCGCCGGTACCTGTAGAAACACACCAATGCACTGAAAATGACGAAACCACATACTCCTGTTATGATGAGGACCCACTGAAATGCATCGGCATAGTCGAATAATGAGATGTCGAAGTTCATCCCGAAAATTCCCGCCACCACACCGAAGATAGCAACAACGAAAGTCGCAGTCGTCAGCAGCAGCTCAAATTGTATCAGCTGGTTTCGGACATTGTCCTGCAAGCACAAGGTTTGTGATTAGAGTATCTTCAAGCAAGCCAAGAAATATCCTAACATGTAGAAAGAGAAAAAAGAACAGAAGCGTAGAGAGAAAGAAAAAAGGAATGTCCAACTTGCTCTGCTCTATCTTAAACTATCCTGTGTGGTTAAGCTTCTTAGACGGCAATAAGCAAAATTTTGCTTTCCTGCCAAAATAGAAAATATTACCAAATTTTAAAAATTACAAAACAATTATGTATGTTTCTAAGTGTCAAAACTAGTATACTGTGAAAGTTTTCAGTGTTTCGGGACAAGAGAAAGTCAAAATGCATCCATCCAATATTTTAAATTAAATAAAAGCAAAAAGTAGAAATCTATACAAACACAACCGTAGAGATACATAGAATAGCAAATTCTAGTGAGTTTCATAAAGGTAAATTTCCTAACATTAGCAAAAGTCCACTTAGTTTTATGAACTTTTAAGTGCATTCATTCTAAGGTTATACGTCAAAATGCATCCATCACATATTTTAAATTAAATAAAAGAAAAAAGTAAAAATCTATGCAAACACAACCGTAGAGAATATATAGAATAGCAACTTCTAGTGAGTTTCATAAAGGTAAATTTCCTAACATTAGCAAAAGTCCACTTAGTTTTATGAACTGTTAAGTTCATTCATTCGAAGGTTAAACGTTGGAGAGAATTTCAACATCCATTTTCTTCTTTGCCTCAGTAGCAACGGTGACAAATAAGTAGCAACACACACACACACACACATATATATATTGCAGCTACACTGTCACCGAGCTATATGCGGCAGAGTCCCCCTCACTTTGCCCGGCAACTTTTTTGTAAGAATTTTTAAACCCCCATAGCCAATTTCCCCAGAAGACATAAGTCACGAAAATCATCATTCAAAGAGAAGATAAAGAAACAGGCATACCAGCTGAATGTTAATGAAATCTTCTGTGTCATCAATGTACTCCTTCAGCTGAAATGCATAACAAACAAAGTGATTAATATTTTTCCTCTATACCAAGTATAAATGAAAGAAGACTTAAAGAAAGATAGCGAGACTAGTGGATACCGAAGTCAACTTATTTAAAGTGCTGTCAATGACAACAAAATAAGCTTCCAACAGCATCTCCAGCTCTTCTATTCTATCCGTAGAGCTTTCTGAACTCCTCATGCTCTCATGCCGGCTCCTCGCTATACTTAGGTTCTTCTCAAGCTTTCGGCCATCACGAGGTGAAGAAATGGGAGAAACAGGAGCAGAAAGGGATTGTGCAACATCATTGGACCTGTAGCCGATCGAAGACTGATCAATATAGTACGATGACTCCACTCTCCGTTTCTTCTCAGTGAGATACATCTCAGCCATGTCTCCATCATCATCCATTAGCTGTTCTATCTCATCCCTAACCTAAACCAGTGCAGCCGATAAGTGTGAGCAGAAGGAAAGGTAGTCAGATTATGAAGACAAGCATGAAACATTAACGGGGACTACCTTCTGAACTCTCCTGGTCAATGCCACGAGTCTGCTTTTCAAACGTCGAACACGCTCCAAATTTAATGTACTAATCTTCGAAGTTAGTTCATCCAGCAATGGATAAGCTTCGATTTCTAGTTCTGCCGCCTTCAGAAAAAATTTGAGAACACAGCCATTAATTAGAAAAAGTTGTAAAAAATATTGAGAATATGGCAACACAAGTGACCACGACTTTCATATGTAAGAAGCATCAACCACTCTAAAATTGCAGTCCATCCACTGATCTCACCCTTCCTTTTAGTGATCCCATTACATATCACCCGTACTCTAATTCCCAATTTCGGGGGTGGGTCAGGGGGACTCTTCTATGTTTGGGCCATGACTCAAAGTTTAACTACCAATTAGCATCATATTATAAAAATGCTCTCTCTAAAAGTATTCATGAATGTATACACAAGAATGGCAACGATCTAGGAAAAGACTGCATGAGGGACAGCTTTTCACAAAAAGTATCCTTCCATGTGATATGTACCTAAATTTTCCATGACCACAGTTGAGGGTCTAAGTAAAGCTATAAAAACTATATGTTCAAATATTGCAATGCTTAAGAATTGTAAATCTTAAAGATGTACAGTATTCCTTTACCTGAATGCACTTACATTACTGAATGAGCAAATTTTTAAAACATACATACTCCTTTCTAGATGCACTGACAATATTGAAGGAGATAGAATCACAAGCATTTGACAAGTATGGGACTTTTGGTAAAATCAACTTCCTCACAAGTTCTATAAATTTCATGTCAGTAAATTACTCCGTACCAGGTACAGCCTGAATCAGAACAAAACCTTAGAAAGTACAATATCTACATTTTCGTACTCAGGATACCGAGTCATGACGTTACAAACTGACTGCAAAAGTTTCAGGAGAGTCACAAATGCTTAAATGGATTGTTTCATTAATTTCTCTAAAACACAATCATTCCCTCTCGACATACTCCACCCTCAAGCCAAAAACAAGACAGAAGTCCACCCTATGTATTACCCAAACTCGTAAAGAGCGGACTAATCCTAAAAGGCATGCTGTCATTGATAACAAAGCCATGTAACAGTTAGAAGTTGTGAATTAAATGAAAGAGTTGGCAAGCATAGGATTTAGGTCTTAACATCATCATATCACAAACCTGAGAATCAAGAAAAGTACAAGCAGTTTCTAAAGCAACTTCAAGGGCCCGAAACTCGAAAGGCAAATAATCCGGGGAAGTGTTGCCAAACAAATCATCAAAGTTTCTACTTCCTCTCCTACTGCTCAAATCTGCACCTTCTGGTTGCCAAACCTCACCTGCCCCAGCTGTTGTCAGCCGCCGCTGTAGCTCCACCACATACTGCAACACATAACTATCGAGGGAGTTCAAAAGCAAAACCTCATCTGCTGTGATAATACATCGAATTTGCTCTAAGTTAGCAACTATAGCCTTCTCTCTCCCGAGAATTGTAGAGGGGTAAACAAACAACGGATCAAGCAGGCGCAAATCACGGGCTGGAAGGTCACAACGGCGCATCATTGTGAACTTGTCAACCTCAATGATCTCAGAATTCCCAGAGGTATCAACACGAATCCATGACCGAAGACCTTGACCTCGTTTCTTAAGACCCATAACATCCATGCTTTGGAAAGGCTGACGCCCATGCCCAAATGAACGTTGAGATGCTTCTTTAAGGTCAATAGCTGATGCAGGTCTTGGGGGGAGGAGGCGTTCTTTGAGATCTGCCATGAATAAACTTGAAATGCTGCAATACACCAAAAGATTAAAAGCATAAGATCACTGACACTGGAACTAGCAGAAATATTTTTACATTTTAGCATATTTAGGTGCCAGATTGTCTGTGTTTTTATAAACCTTGAAATTGTCCTTTCAACTCAGAACCTCCTCAAACCACCAAAGAGAACTAATACAGAAATTCCTCCTACTGATGGTAACACCTAACTTGCGAGGAAAGATAAAGGCGAAGATGTCAACAAATCTCGAAGCTCTGACTTTGAATTGTTAAAGCCCTGCCAACATGCTTAGAGTCTTTCTACATGCGTGAGGAGAAATTGATGCCAGTGACAGACATTAACCACCTTGTCATTGCCCATGGCAAATATTGCCATTTCCTTTCATTTCAGCTTTTAGGCATTATCTGTCTGTAATATTCCGAAAGTGATAGTGTATTGAATAGCAAACAAATGCGAAGACCTAATAAGGATAACTCTGTGTCCGTTGGCTC
This sequence comes from Eucalyptus cloeziana, assembly GCA_014182715.1. Classification (NCBI taxonomy): domain Eukaryota; kingdom Viridiplantae; phylum Streptophyta; class Magnoliopsida; order Myrtales; family Myrtaceae; genus Eucalyptus; species Eucalyptus cloeziana. The sequence continues at coordinate 43,304,753 of CM024639.1, forward strand.
ACTCTTTGCAGATAAGAAAGTTTTCAAAGATTAGTGAGGTTCTATGCAGTCCTCCCTGTGTTAGTTAAGTCCAAAACCTAGACGATCACAATGTTGATCAGGAGTATCAAGTGGAAATCTAATCTATCAAATAGTATAAATAAAGCTAGTTTCAAAAATAGCCCTAATTGTCTTTGAATTGCATTCAATTGTCTATCTTTATGTCATGCATGTCCAGCCAACCGATGGATCATGAATGTCAGATGAAACCGATGGGTTTGGTAAACTCATAAATAGAACACATATTCAGCCAATTGTGCCACACTGTTCTCCTTCTACCTCAAGATTAATGAAGTGAAGCATTTCATAATGTTTGGTTACGAAACATTTGTATTTTCGATTAGCAAACTACCAGACACTACTGTTTTAACTTGCAGCAGCAGCATCATTTATATATACGCCAATAATCCTTTTCAAACGTCAGACCTTTCCTATTTGGTTCTCTGGAATTTGGATCATCAACAGGAAATGATCAAGAGCCGAATAGGCAAAGACATTCGAATCCCATTCTATGACAAGATAAGTTTATCCTTCCCAAAGTCTTCCCATCATCACGGAGCAAGAACAGCAAATTTAACTTCCAAGCTGTTATTGTCCAGCAAAAAGGCGCATCACCATGTTCACAAGGACCGAAAAAGAACCGAATGTCTAGTCATTTTCCTGCCATCCCAGCCAACCATTGAAGCTCGTACCCTTCCACAACATGGGTTCATCAGTTTCTTACACCAGAAGCTCGATCTTTTCATTAGAAAGAGCACATAGAAAAGCCCATCTCGCTTGCCATAAGCTGGACCGACATCGAATTGCAGACAAACGACAGCGACGAAACTGGGTTTGAGCTGAACCCACGAACACGCAAGCGCGAAGATTAGCAACTTTACCTTCAGCGGAGAGAGAACTGGGCTCTTCCTCAGGCGGGAGTCGATGAACCCAAATCGATGATCAACGACCCATGATTGAACCGAAACTAACCAATCATTGCCACGCTGAAAAAGGATGCGACTTGAGTTCAAAGGAGGAAGCTTTTCGAAGTGGGCTCTCCTCGATCCGATCTTCGAGTGGGAGGAGAAGATGGAAACTTCGGATTCCGAAGTGGGTTCCTCCTCTTCTCTCTCGATTGCGAATTTCTCGCTCCGGAGGATTCGTTGGTCGGTTGGCAGCTCCTATCGAATTCTTCTTCTTTGCGTCGGTGGATTGGAGTTTGGACATGGATCGATTCTTCTAGTCGCTGATGACAGCATGAAGAACGCGTGCCTGTCGTAAGATAATGGCCTTATCTACGGTGAAGTTTCCTCATCATTAGCATCGCGATGACTTTAGAGGCAGGCCATCTCTTCAAGAAAAGGACGAAACAGAATCCGTCAAACCGTGCACAGAATTAGGGAAGAAGTTTTAAGGGACGTTGCAAAGGACGAACTCGGTCTACGTTGTCTTGGGAATCTCAAAAAGATTGACACAGATGTTCTTATGATTATGGTTTTCTTTTCGAGATCTAAAACAACGTAAGATTTCACATTTGATCTTAGCTCGCTTGCTCCCTTCGTCTTTGTGAGTGTGTTGAAAAGGCTAGGCCTAATTAATGGCGGAAATGATCAACCAAATCGGATAAGATTTGAAAGTCATTGTCCAGAGGAGCCGACAGACCCAAAGCCTGCTAAAACTGTGGGTCAAATTCGGCGGCATGCCAGGCTCATGATCAAGCCTATTAAAGACTTAATCTGTGTACTTTCTTTATTGGAAAGAGCTATCTAAATTTCATGATCTACAAAAGAACATAGCTCTTCTTAGATGCTTTGATCTTGACTTGGATAATGATATTTTCCAGCGGATTTGATAAGTGGTTTTCACTTGGGACATATTTGTTAACAGGATATGTTTTTTGTTCATGAGAGTAGATGTAGATTTGATAGAAATCTGTTTGGTAATTTTTTTTGTTCCTACAAACAAAATCTGTTTTTTTTTTGAAAATAAATTTGGAATGAAATCAATAAACAAAAAAATTACTTATTTATTTCCAAGAACAATTCCAGAATCAAGCTCAAACCTATTTTGCTTTTTGTCTTTTTTTTTTTTTCTTTTTCTTTCTTCTCTTCTCTCTTCTTCTTCCCCCCAACCAATCATCGTCCACTACCATCGTCGTCAACCGACCACAAAAGAAAAGGAAGAAGAAGAGAAAGAAAAAAAAAACATATAATAAAAGTATTAAAAAAATTTTAAAAAAATTAAAAGTCTTATCAAAAGCATTTTTATTCAGAAAATTAAAATTTTGAATAGTTACAAAACACTTTTAAATGTTCAGAAATTGTTCTCGAAAACATAATAAAAAAGAGCCAGTTCTTATTGGAAACTATTCTTGAGAACAAAATGATTACCAAACGCATCCTTATTGTACAAGAATTCATTCGAACTAATCTTAATTGGTTGTTAATGCTATAGCTGCAGCTATTCAACATGACTACTTTACCCCTAATTTAGTTATTTACATGGTAAAGTGGTCATCTAAATAGCAGTGACATGCGATACGACACGACATGCTAATACGTTGTTTTTCAAAAAAATAGAATTCCAACACATTAAGATACATTGTATATTAAATGTATAATTTTATCAATACATGATTTTTTATAATTAATTTAATTAAATCAATTTGATTCAAATTCACAAATAAATAAATAATAATAAAATCTATAAATAGTTTACTCCAAAATATTAATCCACCATTTGTTAATATCATCCATTATTCTAATTTGACAAATTCAACTCTATTCCAATAATCCATAAAACTTTGAAGAGAAAAATAAATAATCCGCATTTTGGATTCGCGTGTCGAAGCATATAGGAAGAGAAGAGAAAAAAAACTTGAAATATGAATTATATATCACAGGAAGTGAAAGTTAGAAAAGAAAAGAAAATTAAGTTTTTCTTCTTTTCCCATTTATTATTTTTATTATTATTTTTACATATTTACATTTTGAACTTCATTTATTGAAAATTTTTAAAATTGATCTCGCGCATGTCAGAATCACATGCGGACTTGAGTGTCGAGAGAGTGTCCAACACGTGTCGAAGAGTATCAGACAAATGTTGAACAAGTATCAAAGTGTCCGACACGATACGAAGACTCTCGGAAATTGTTGATACTTCCTAAGTAGCAATTGCTAAGAGACATTAAAAATTCCAAGTCCCTCAATTTGGTAGCTAGATATATCAGGTGTTGCATAAGGTACAAAGAGTTGGCCAACAGCCAAAAAAATGGTAAGAGAATGCATTGATAGGCAAGGATCCTTGAAGACTTTCATAATTAGCCGAAAAAGGAGAGAATTTAATAGCTTGCTTTTAATACCGTATTCCACAATCTAAGACAAAATCTTTGGATGTGGTAAATTTCCAACTTTTCTTCGCCAGGTTCTTTCCTTAACTGGTTCTTTAATGATGTTAAAAAGAGCTCCTCTCCCTATAACTATACTGAGATATCTTGTGCCCTCATATTCTATTCCTTTCATTTGGCAGAACTTTTATGGGGTTAAGACAAAGACGTACTACTTCATAATCTCGATTGCTGTCACGGTAAGAAGTCCTTTTCTTCCGTGTCTTTTGTTCTGGTGCTCTTCCTAATTGTCTCACCTGTACTTTAAATATCATAAACTTGATTTCTTCTCCCTTCTTGCCCCAATATCTTTACGGCCGCTAATTTCTTCTTCTTTTTATCAAGTCAGGGGAGGCCCAAGGATGCACAAAACCTCCATTCTATGCCCAGAATTGCTTTGTAGAGGAATGCATTAACATATGCAAATCCTTATACAGTGACGCCACCGGGAGGAAATGTGTCGACGAGGATCATTGTTGCTGCATCTAGAGTTTCTTGCTTTTTTTGTGAATAAAAAATAGACATTAATACATGAATGAGAAACTTTTATACTTTAATTTCATGTTATATTCTCTTACGAACACCTTGAGGTCACTCTTTCAACTATACAATGGCCAAAACCTTCGTCTCTGTTTTGTTGTGGTACATATATACAGAAAAAGGAATGACACAGGCCCCACTTCCATCATGTATAATATACAGACACAACCCATGGGTTGAGATGATCAAACGTAAGGGTTGATATGTGATGAGTAGTCACGGATTCCCGCTCCTTCCCATCCCATCCATTCTTCCCACAAGTCCCAATCTGAATCATCCATCCCTCTCATCGGCTCATCAACCCCTTGGTCTTCTGACTCGTACATATGCGGACCATTCGATTCTCCTCTCAAATTGCTCATCACAGTCTGCATCAGAAACATTGAGAAAGGACCTTGATTAGCCAAGAGTATCGTCATAAAAGCAAAGTTAAATTCAGAAGCTTCGTTGACGAAATAACAAATGAAAAAGAGAAGAGGCAAGAAGTCAATACGGACTTGTTTAGAGATTGTGGGTAGTTCTTATATCACTTTCAGATGCTGATTATGTTAGCAGAACGCAGAAAAAGAATGGATAAGATGCCGATGCCAATGACCAATGTTATCGCTTTCACTATTTCATCTAACACAACTGAGAAAAATAACCCAAATAACCTGACCCGCCGTTCCTTGAACCAGGGAAGAGCCTTTTATACGTAGTTCTGTTCTCAACAGTCCCCACAAAAAGCTCTTGAAATATGATGACTCAATCGGTAAAGAATAAGCTAGAGATTTTTTCTTGTTCGTTTGGTACCCAAACAGAGTCGACAAGCATGCTGTTGGACATAACACCAATCATGTATAACCAAGTTAAGCTCGATCTTCGCGGGTCTAGTGAATGACTTTCTTCAAGGTGAAATTTTGGCTTACATCATATGCTTCGTTGATTTCATGAAACTGCACCTTGCAATTGCTTCCTCTGCATACGTCTGGGTGATACTGAAACAAACACAGAAACAAAGCCAATCAACTATCTTGATCAAATAGTGGCAGACTTATGAATCTGCAGCATTTGAGTATGCAACTTTTTTAACATGGAAAACCATTCCCCAAACTAAATCATTTGATTCATAAGTGAACTGTCATATGCAGAGGACACGATTGAGACCTGCAAAGCGAGCTCTCTAAAGGCCTTCTTGACCTCAGATTTAGAAGCACTGCGATGAATTCTGAGAGTCTTGTATGGATCTGCCACGGAAGAAGAATAAGAACAAGAGAATTTAACCCCATTTTTACTGGGCTTCCTCTTCTTCATCATCGTCCTTTCATTGTTCTTGAGTTGAATCCAAGATGCCGCATTCTTGCCCACCAAACCAAGAGCACAAGCCATGCCTCACAAAAGATATTAACTGGAGAAAATGGAAAGCAACAGATAACACGAGTACAAAAGATCCCCCAATCCAAGCACCCACAATATAACTCTCCCTTTATATATACACAAACTTGCGAGAATACGAAGGCTTTTGCTTGTGGTCGTGCTATTTGAACCTGGAAGGTGGGTTTTGAAAAGATCAATGGGCAGGACAAATTGGAAACACGCTTTCATAGGAAGGGACGAGACGTTGAGAGTGGGAGAGGTGACGACCCTTCGCTTGGCTTTCTTGGCCCTTTGAATCTTGATTTAACGCTTCCTTTAGGGGCAGTTCAGTTATTGTTATCTAAGGTGACTTCACTTCTGATGTTGGGAGATATCTATTCAAACAAAGCAAACCACACATCTCATCAAGATTATACCATTCAACATAGAGAGAGTGCGATGTTGAATAGTCAATATACAGATGATGCTAAATTTATATTGAATTGATATTGAAGTAGATTTAGGATTATCTTAATGAGATGATAGAGTCAACAAATTGTTATATAAAGGATAGAATATGATAGTTTGAGAGACATGGGATTGAATATGATATTACCCTTTATTTGGTTATGAATGATGACTTCTGCTATGGACTTATTTGGGGGCACATTCTCTGCGCGTTCAGACTAATTCCCTGTGATTCCATCTGTCCTTCTCCACTTGCCTTCCAAGGTTGAAGCTTTAGCTATTTTAAGGCATCTTGATCATTTATTTTATTTTATTTTTTAATTATTTTTTAAGTAATACCGTTAATCAGCTTAATGGTTACTTCTAATACCACCGATCTTTCGACCAAAAAAAAATAAAATACCACCCAACTGGTTTGACCTATTCAATGCAAATGGTTGTGTTCATTTACAAGCATTCACATGCTTTGTCTTGTCTTTGAACCGGCTTGTTATCTTCTCGAACCCTCAATTTGATGCCTTCTCCGAAAGACTATCATTTGAATATAAAAGTTTAAAGCGCAGTCATATGATGGACCCAATCTCTCTCATCTCAGAATCAATGAACAAGAGGAAAAAAAGTTGGAATTCAAGCAGAGAGTAAAAAGGGAGGGAATCTTATTGAAGGAATCAGCGAGTTTTCCCGTCATACTTGACTATTCTAAAGGAGATCTTGTTGTAAGGAAGCTATCTCTCGCTATGGAAAATGTGTTACAAATGAATACGAAATAGAGCCACCAGAGATGTCCGGAATTTTTTATTTGTGCAATATCGCAATGACGACAAAGGTATCAACACGAATCCACGATTGAAGCCTTGACCTCATTTCTTAAGACCTAAAACATCCATTCTTTGGAAAGGCTGACGCCCAGGCACAAATGAACGGTGAGATGCTTCTTTAAGGTTGCCAGAGGAGGCGTTCTTTGAGATCTGCCATGGATAAACTTGAAATGCTGCGATACACCAAACAATAAAAAGCATAAGATCGCCGACATTGGAACTAGCAGAAATATTTCAAATTTTAAGAGCATATTCTGGTGCCAGATTGTCTGTGTTTGTCCTTTCAACTCAGAAGCTCCTCAAACTGCGAAAGAGAATTAACACAAAAATTCCTCCTACTAATGGTAACGGCTAACTTGCGAAGAAAGAGAAAGGCGAAGATATCAATGAATCTGGAAGCTCTCACTTTGGATTGTTCAAGGCCTGGCGGCATGCTTAGAGCCTTTCTACAAGCGCAAGGCAGACATTAACGGCCATGCCATTGCCCGTGACGAATATTGCCTTTTCCTTTCACTTCAGCTTTTAGGCATTATTTGTCTCTAATGTTCCAAAAGAGATGGTGTATTAGATAGCAAAGGAATGTGAAAAGCTAACCGGAATAACTCTGTGTTTGCTGGCTTACTCTTCACAGATAATGAAGGTAAACCACACTACCTGCAAAGTTCCACACAGTCCTCTCCCAGTTCTTCCTGTCTAAGTGCAAAACCCAGACAATGACAATGTTGATCAAGAGTATCAATTAGAAATCTAATCTTTCGAGTATTATACATAAAGCTGGTTTCAAAAAGTAGCTCTAAATGTCTTTGAATTGCATTCCATTCTGTCTTTATGTTATGCATGTTCAGCTCACTGATGGATCGAGGATGTCAGATAAATCCTATGGGTTTGGTAAGCTCATAAAAAGAACAAATGTTCAGCCAATGGTGCCACACTGTTCTACTTCTACCTCAAGATTTACGAAGTGTTTGGTCACGAAACATTTGTATTTTGTATTGGCAAACTATCATATACTTTTGTTTTAACTTAACTCCCACTCCTAACTTTGCAGCAGCAGCACTTATATTTATATCAATAATCCTTTTTTCTAACGTCAGACCTTTTCTACTAGATTCTCTGGAATTTGGATCATCAACAGAAAAGGATCGTAATACATAAAGACATCTGAATATCATTCTATGACAAGGTGAAGCTTATCCTTCCTCGAGTTTTCCCACCATCACGGAGCAAGAACAGCAAATGAAATTTGCGAGCTATTATTGTCCAGCAAAAAGGGGTACCATCGTGGTCGCAGGTATGGGAAAAACACAGAAACACAAGAAGAAACTAGTCATTTCCTGCCACTTTCCTATCTAACCATTGAAGCTCATAACCTTCCATCACATAGTTTTATCAGGTTTTTAACACAAGAAGCTCGAAATTCTCATTTGAAAGAGCACATAGTGTTCGTTAATGGGGTGGTAGCTTCTATTGAATTCTTCTTCTGTGCGATGGTGGATTGTGATCCTGGTATGAATTTGATTAATCAATCATTCGACCCTTTTCCTTTCTGTGGTGAAGTATCTTCATCATTAGCGTTATGATTCAAAGACAAAGGCAATTTCTTCTAGAAAAGGACGAAAGCCACGCACTTGGTCTCTTGTAAATCTCAAAGGATTGACTCAAATGTTTGTATAAGGATTTTCATTTCTAAGGTTTAAAATGATGTTAAGATCTTACATTTGCTCCCTTTCTCTTTCCGACAAAGTTGAAAAGGCTAGGCCTAGTTACCAGTGAACTTGAAAGATCAAATCACATATCATTTAGAAGTCATTGTCTAGACTAATTTATAATAGATGAAACGTTAGATTTTCTTTGAAAATGGTCGATCCAAGTGGACGTGGGGAGACCTTAAATCTGCTAAATTGTGCGTCGAGTCTAGCACCTTACCAGGTCCATAATGAAGTCAATTTTAAATTTGATATATCTTTAAGAAAAATTAACTACATTTCGTAATTTACAGGAAAAAAAAAGCACAAGAAAATCAGTCTTCTCAAAGACTTTGATCTTAACTAGGATGAATTTTGTTGCGGATTGGATTAATGGTCCTTACTTATCTGCATAAATTTGATCAAAACTAACCTTAATATCACTAGTTGACCATTCATGTTATAGATGCAGCTATTGTGCCTCTAATGTTTATATTGAATGGAGCATTCCACGAGAGTGTGCCTTACCCTAATTAAGTGATTTGCACGGGAAAATAGTGACTACCAAGAAAAAAATACATTAGGTACTGCATAAAGGAACAAAAAGATCAGCAAAATATCTTAGGTCAACAATCAAAAAATGGTCAGAAAATACATTGATGGACGAGGATCCTTGATGATTTTTATAATTAGCTGAGAATTAAATAACTCCGTTATTTACATAATCCACGCACTAATACAAAATTCTCGTATTTGCTAATTGTCCAACTTTTCCTTGCCAAAGTTCTTCTCTATACTGGTTCTATAACGACATTGAAAAGAGCCGTTCTCACTATAAATATGCTGAGATAACTAGTGTTCTCACATTCTTAAGGTTTTTTTCTTTTTTGCCAAAACATTTTTCAGAATAAGATAAAAGACATTCTACCTTAAAATATTAATTGCTGTCACAGGACGATAATCTTTTTTCTGTCTTTTGTTCTAATGCTCTTCCTAATTGTCTCATCCGGTATGTTTGTCTGATTCATACCTACTTCAAATATCATAAACTAGTTTTCTTCTCCCTTCTTGGCCCAATATCTTTGCGGATGCTAATTTCTTCTTCTATTTTCTTTTTCCTTTCTTATTTTGTTGATTTCTAAAACTGGTATCAAGTCAGGAGAGGCCCAAGGATGCACAAAATAACCATCCTTTGCACAGAATTGCTTTGTAGAGGAATGCATTAACATCTGCAAATCATTATATGGTGACACCACCAGCGGGAAATGTGTTGACAAGGATCACTGTTGCTGCATATAGAGTTTCTTGCTTATACATGAATAAGAAACGTTTATACTTTACTCTCACGCCATGTTCTCTTATGAACACCTTGAGGCAACTATGTAATGGCCATGGCCATGGCCAAAGTCATGATCTTTGTTTTGTTATGGTACATATATACAGAAAAAAGGAATGACTTAGGCCCCACTTCCGTCATACATAATACGCACATACACAACCCTTTGGTTGAGATGATCAAATGTAAGGGTTGATATGTGATGAGTAGTCACGAGTTCCTGCTCCTTCCCATCCCATCCATTCTTCCCACATGTCCCAATCTGAATCATCCATCCCTCTCATCGGCTCATCGATCCCTTGGTCTTCCGACTCGTACATCTGCGGACCATTTGATTCTCCTCTCAAATTGCTCATCACAATCTGCATCAGAAACATTGAGAAAGAACTTCGATTAGTCAAGATTATCGTGACCCACAAAGCACAGTAGAATTCAGAAGCATAATACAGAAGCCTCTTTGACCAAATAATAAATGAAAAAAAAAAAAAAAAAAAAGGCGAGAAGTCCCCATAGCCTTGTTTAGAGATAGTGGGGTAGTTCTTACGTCACTTTCAGATGCTAACTATGGTGCAGAATGCAGAAAATAATTGGATAAGATGCTGATACCAATAACCATCATCATTCCTTTCACCATTTCAGCAAAGAAAACCGAGAAAAATAACCCAAAGAACCAGACCCGCCATTCCTTTGAATCAGAGCAGAGAGTTTTGTGCGTAGTTCAGTTCTCAACCCCAAGAAAGCTCTTGAAAATGATATATCATCACTCACTTGGTGAAAAATAAGCTAGAGATTTGTTCTTTTTTTTTTTTTGGGTACCAAAACAGAGTCGACAAGCTTGCTGTTGGACATATTATCAATGATGTATAACCAAGTTAAGCTTTATCTTTGCATCATGAATGACTTTCTTCGAGGTGGAATGCTGGCTTACATCATATGCTTCGTTGATCTGATGAAACTGCACCTTGCAATTGCTTCCTCTGCATACGTCCGGATGATACTGAAAAAGAACACAAGCAAAGCCAAAACCCATCAACGATCTTGATCAAAAAGTAGCAATCTGTAACGGCATAGTTTACAACTTTAACTACAAGAAAAACCCCCAAACTAAATCATCCGATTCATAATTGAACTGAGACCTGCAAAGCGAGCTGTCTAAAGGCCTTCTTGACCTCAGATTCAGAAGCACCGCCATGAATTCTCAGAGTCTTGTATGGATCCACAGCGGAAGAAGAACGCGAGCAAGACACTTTAACCCCATCTTTACATGACATCCTCTTCTTCATCAACATCCTTTCATTGTTCTTGAGTTGGATCCAAGATGACCCATTCTCGCCCATCAAACCAGCAGCACAAGCCATGCCTTACAAATGATCTTAGACTGGAGAAAATGAAAAGCAACATGTACCACGAGTACCAAAGAATGTACCACGAGTACCAAAGATACCGCGATCCAAGCACCCACAATAAATCTCCCCCTTTATATAGACACAAACTAGCGAAAAATACAGGAAGGCTTTTGCTCGTGGTTGTGGTATTTTTTTTTTTTTTTTTTTTTGTCAGTTCTACTCTACTCCCGTTCTAACTCTCACTCTCAAACTTTTGTCTTGCCGCCCACTCATGTTCTAACTCTCACTCTCAAACTTTTGTCTTGCTTCCGTGCAGGGCGTGGGAGTCGAAACCGACTCCTGAAATTAATTCGTCCCCATCCCAACCCCTAAAAAGTGGGATTCGAACCCTCCATCTCTCCCTTCCAAGTTGGAAGGGTGGCCACTGAAATAAATCCCAGTGGTTTGGTATTTGAACTTGGAAGGTGGGTTCTGAAATGATCGATGGGCAGGACAGAACGGAAACACGCTTTAATAGGAAGGGACGAGACGTTGAGAGTAGGAGAGGAGACGACCCTTCGCTCGGCTTGATTGGCCCTTTGAATCTTGATTTCACGCTTCCTATGGGCGGGCATCATTATTGTTATTTAATGATGACTTCGCTTTTAATGTTGGGTGCCATTTACTATTTTAATAAGGCAAACCGCACATATCTCATCATGCTTATACCATTCAAGAAAGAGAGAGATGTTGAGTAGTCAGTACAGATAATGGTAGAGTGATATGGAATTGATATCAAGGTAGAATTTGGCACATTGCTTTTGTGAATCAACTTCCTGAATAATTATTTTAATGAGATGATAAGAGTAAAAGAGAAGTTTAACATATAGGATCCAATCTTGTAACATGAGAGATGTGGGATTGAATTTGATATTAGCTTTTATCTGGTTACGAAGCTATGGACTTATTTGGGGTATATAGTGATTCCTACCACCTTCTTAATAAGATTGAACCTTTAGCTATTTTAAGGCATCATGATCGTTTAGTTCATTTTTTTTATTAATTAATGTCGTTAACCAGCTTGATGTTTGCCACCTTGTCAACTTCTAATACGAACAAACTTGTTCAGTCTTTTATATGCAAACAATCGTATTCATTCACAAGCATTCACATGCTTGGTTGTGCTTTGAATTGGCTTGCTATCTTCTCTAACCTTCATTTGAAGTGTCTTCCCCGAAAAAATTTGTCATTTGAACGGAATAGTTTGGAGCACATTCATATAATGGACCCAAATTTTCTCATCTTAGAATTAATGAACAAAGGGGGGAAAGGTGGAATGCAAGTAGAGAGTTAGATAGAGGGGGAATCATCAAAGGAACTGACAAGTTTTCCGGTTGTACCTAACTATTCCAAATGAGATTTTATTACAAAGCACTATCGGCCTATTTGATAACGTACCAAACGGTATCGATTCTATTATTTTGTGTCCCGAAACAAAAAAAGAATAAAAATCTATTTGACAAATTTTTTATTCTCGAAAATAGATTTAGAATAAAATTAAGAAGTAGAAAAAAGTTATTTCTTTATCCCATAAACAACTTCAGAATCAAGCTAAATCATATTCTCTTTTTTTTTTTTTCTCTTCTTTTTCCTCTAGCCAATCGCAAAAATATAGTAAAATTATTAAAAATCAAAAGAAAAATTGAAAAATATAATAAAATTACATAATATAATTAGATTAAAAATATTATATAATTATATAATAAAATTTAGAAATATAATAAAATATAATTACATAATAATTTAATTAAAAAATTAAAAGAAAAAAATAGTATTAAAATATTAAAAGAAATTCTAGGTCACAAAAAAAAAAAAAAAGGTCGTACTCAAACGCATTTCTATTCCGAGAATAAAACTTTTTAATAGTTAGTAAATACTTTCAAATGCTCATAAACTCATCTAGAGAACAGAAAAAAAAAATTCTAAGATTTTTTAGCAAAAATTAGTTCTGAGAATAGAATGGTTACCAAATGCGCCCTATATTTCATAATGAAAAGCATGTTACAAATGAATAAGAGATAGAGCCATTAGAGAAATATGGACTTTTTCAATTTGTGCAACGCAATAACGCCGGCAGTCATGGGTGAGATATGGATCCAATTATAATATCGCCCCGCTTGAAAGAAGAAGGCTCTTCTTGTGGGAGGGCCAAAATAAGCCAAAAGTCCAGTAGGGTATCCTCATCCGAAAAGTCTATGGCCTCAAGTATATATGCAGCCATCCAAAAGGTCTTAGGTCTAAAGACAATTGCATTCGAATGCTCTCTACAACCTTGTCCCACAAGAATTCCAACAAGTTTCCATTAGAAAAAAAGAGAGAGATAGAAAGGGTCTCCACGAATGAATACATCCAACACCCTATTTCTATCTATGTAGAGATATTTGTAAAAATAACAATGCCCGAATTACTTTTGTCATTTTTTAGGAAAAAAAGAATATGATAAGAGTATGGTTACATGTTTGAATATGACCCAATTGCTCAATTGTCTACACTCATTTGTGTCAAATATAAAATATCCAAGTATTTAGTCTCTACTAATCTATGTGAATGTATATATGTGAATGTACATAAATCACTACATCCACATATGTTGACTAAGATTCTCTACTTATAGAGTGGTCAGTAGAGACACCTCCCTGAATGTTATTCAAAGTAAGGAAATGTTCACCTTTATCAAATGCTTGTTGACTTTTCAATCAAACCGTCGAGTGTAAAAACTAATGATTATTACACAACATTATACAAAAATCCGAAATTTAAGTGGTTAGATAATGACATAAATTAAATTAAAGAGATGCTCTAGTCATGACTAATCCCTGTCCGAGCTCAAGATTTTAACCCTTCAATCCGTGCTATATCTTTGGGCTAGGATTAGGAACATTAGAAGTTTGATTTCTTTGACAAAGCCAGGACACGAGACATGGCAAACGGCAAAGGGCAAAGAGCAAAGGCATGCCGCACTCTCCCAAAAGGCCCCCCACCCCCCAGGCCCAACAACCGCCCATGGGCCCGTCCCAATTTAGCCCTCTGCCTCTCGCCCTATGAAAGCCCAATCAAAAGCTCCAGCCACAAAACCACGTACTGGATGTGCTAATTCACCTTTGTAAACTCATTTATAGTTAATCAGTCCTCATATCCCTAGATGCTCCGGGTGCGTCGCCCATTTCGATATGAGCAAACCGCGGCTCATCATGACGATACAGAAGGATGGACTACAAAAGTAAAATAAATATGAAGAAATCATTTACTCTTTTCCCAAGCAATTTCATCAGGTAATCCTCGACGTGTTTGTTATGTCTACAGAAATCCGATTCGAGAACTAAATCGAGAATCTCCACTAATCGCTTCGGAGACCAACGTTGTGGGACCAACAAGGACAGCCGATGTGAACGAACGGACACGCGCGTCCATGCATTGGGCAAGAGTCCCAGAGCAAGGACGGGGGTGGGGCGTCGGTGGTGAAGACGACGGATCTTAACGCGCCATGGATTTGGATCTACCGAATGATAAGAATGCCTCTGAGATTCAATCGTAAATCACTTTGCCTCAGATGTATGTAAACCTCGCCTTTTCTTCGTCAATTGAAAAAACTCTATATCTCTCTCTCTCTCCCCCATCATCCTCTTGAGTTTCTTCTGCTCTGCAGCACCGACAGCGTTCGCCTCCATTGAAGCTCGCAGCTGATTCTTTGCATGTTCGCAGGAAACACTTTGTGTAAGTGGACAGCTCTTGCATTTCTCCCTTTATCTTCCTTTCTTCGCATTTCATTCGGGCCCGCTGTCGGCTGCCTGGCCGCCGTTTCGTAGGCAGGTCACGTCGAGATGTCACTGGTGGTCGGTGCCTTCAACTTGTGTTCGTTTGTTTGTTTTTCTTTTATTATTATTTTTTTAAATTTTTAAGGAGAGTTTTGTTGAGCATGGCAACGAATTTGTGAGTGAAATTATTGCAAGAATTTCCGTTTCGTTTCGTGTTTTTTGACTCTAGTTGACCTGTTCAATGAACTCCCAACGCAGTCTTCCTGTTCCAGCTAATTCTTTTCTTAGAAAAATTGTGAATTTTGATTAGTGGGGATCTTGTAACGTCTTAGTCAACTCACGATGAATAAGCACCCATTTGGTTCAGCTTGGGAAAATATCCTTAGAGTTTAAGCGATTTTTCGAAATGCAAATAGCATTTGATGAATTATAATTTTAAAATGGATGGGGAAATAACTTTGGCTTAAATGTCCCTTAGTAAAAATTGCATTTTGTAAAGGACTTTTACTAGTTTTTTTAAAAAGGCTTTTAACTTCTTTTTTTTTAGTTCAGCCATCGGTGGCCAAACCAACCACTGTCGGCAACTAGATTTGATCACCAAACGACATCACCTGAGCAAGTGATGCCGCCTAGGTTGCGGCGAGGCGATGCTGCTTGAGATCACGTGGGCCCTAAGATCACACGGCCCAAGCATCGCCTGCCTCATCGTGACCAAGGCGGCGGTCGTCAGCGTGCGACCCCAAGCGAGCATGAGGGTCGAGCGCATGGAACGAGAGAGATGTGAGGCAAAGAGAAACGTGAGTGAAGAGAAATGGTAGAGGCATTTACGATTTTCGTTTTATAAAAGGGCAAAAATGGAATTCACTTAAAAATAAGGACAAGATGGGCAACTAAGGGTGCGTTTAGTAACACTTCGTTTAAAAATTGTTTCGGGGAATGGAAATAAAAAAAAATGTTTACATTTTAATAATTTTTGAACAAAAAACGCGTTTGATAAACTTGTTCTAATAAAAAATGAACAAAACACGTTTGGTAAATTTGTATTCTTTTTTATTTCTTTTAATTTTTTAATATTTTTATTTTCTTTTTCTTTTTTTTCTTTCTTTTTCTTTTTTTCTTTTTTTCTTCTTTTGGCCGATCGCCGGCCTCGGCCATGGTTGGTGACCGGCCGACGAGGGCCGGCGGCCTCGCCTCGCCCAACCACGGCGAGGCTCGCCGCCCGGCGAGGGGCAAGGCTTGGCCTCACCTTGGCCGGGCGAGCTCGAGCTCGCCCGCCCTTGCCTCGAGCCCGAGCTCGCCTAGGGCGGCGTCGCGCCCTCGGCAAGGTCGCCGGCCCTCTTTGGCCGCCGCTAGCCCATGGCCGAGGCCGGTGACCGGCCAAAGAAAAAAGAGAAAAAAAAAAAGAAAGAAAAAGAGAGGAGAGAGAAAAGTGTTTTTAATTTTTGTTAAAAACAAGAAACAAGTTTTTCTTTGCTTTTAACGTTTCGTTCCAAAAGTGTTAAAAAAAAAATAGATTTGAACAAAAACGCAAACAAACGCGTTTACATTGCTTTTTTTTGTTCCCCTGAACAAAAAACACAAAATCTGTTTAAAAACAAAAAAAAAAAAAAAAAAAAAAAAAAAAAAAACATTACCAAACACTACCTAACTTACTTTTATTAGACCAAGGAAGTAGCATTTCAAAAATGCTACTTCTCAAGTCACCTTCAACCCTCCATTTCCCTAAAAGGCTTTGGAGTCCTTTGAAGATGCAATCATATCTTCCCAAAGCCTTAAAAAAAATGACCGAAACACAATTGCATTTGTTCAAATCCTTTTAAATGCTAAACCAAATGAAGCCTCACTCACCTCCAAAAAACACGTCATAGAGAAAGCTAAGCCAACCACTTGGTTTCTACCAACTTTCTAACGGAGACTAAGGTATGGAAGCTCAATAAAGACTTGATTTATTTTAACATTCTTGTTTCTCTAATGTGTTGTAGTCTAGCATCCTCCGGTTCGAGACACAAATTAGCATAAGGGCACTCGGATGACATCAACATTGTCAAGAATGATAATCAATGTCAAAGGGTCGACTATGGTACGTCCGGCTGAGGACACGCCGAGATGTACCTTGTGGAATGCGAACGTGGACTTGGTGGTCCCGAGCATGCACACCCCATGTGTGTACTTGTACCGACCAACTGGATTAGATGACTTCTTCAATTCCAGAGTGCTAAAAGAGGCGCTGAGCAAAGCCTTGGTGTTGTTTTACCCATTGGCCGGGCGGTTGAAGAGGGACAAAAATGGCCAAATCGAGATCGATTGCAATGCCGAGGGCGTGCTGTTTGTTGAGGCGGAGACGAGCTCGGTGGTCGATGATTTAGGGGATTTCGCGACTTTGGAGCTCCGAAAGCTTATTCCGGCTGTGAGTTACTCTGGTGGGATATCCTTGGACCCTGTTTTGGTGCTACAGGTGTGATTTCTCTTTTTTATTCTATTCCTAGAATCGGTTCATTCTTTTGCTAATGAAGGTTGACTTAATGTGGTGAGGATGGATTCTTATGAACTCTTGATGATACTCATGAACATTCAAGGTCAGTAGGATTATCAGATAGAGATAGCTGAAATGATGATTTGTAATTTTACAACCGCAATCAAAGTGAAAACAAAAATTGATCAGTTAAAACTGATGATGAATAATTTCTTACGAAGGGGAGTCTGTGTCTAGCAACAAACGCAAAAGTACTTAACATAAAAATAATTTGTTTTCAAGAACCATAAGCTCTTGGATGTCCTTGTGCCCATGTGCTTCTCATCATACTTTATGAACTTTTGAAACCTCAAATAGAAGTTGAACCTTGATTTTGACAGTTGTGTTCAATGCTCAGAGATAAAATCTCTCCCATTTGAAAAGTACAAGCGAGGGATCCAAGTCGGTCATCTTGTACCAACTTTTTGGCTTCTTTCAGCTGTGGTTTTATAAATCATCTTAACTTAAAAACATTGAAGAAGACCTTTGTCTTTGACTCAGACCAGAGATAGTTTATGCCAGCAACAATTAAGGGTTTCAGATTGGTGCCTTTAGTTTGCTTCTAAGTTGAGAGACCAGGCCGAGCTTTCCTGACTCTCGGAATTCATGCATAAAAAACAGACCAGAATTTGACCCTACTATAAGCAAATTGATTTATCAAGAGTAAGCCGGTTGGAAGCTAATGTTTGCAAGCACTTGCCAGTTCATCAAGTGGTTGCGTTCAAATCAGACTTTGGCGTTCTTAATTTCGATTGTTTCCTTTATATAGGTTACATACTTCAAGTGTGGGGCAGTTTCGCTTGGTGTTGGAACGCAGCACCATGTGGCCGATGGTTTTTCTGGTCTACACTTTTTGAACACATGGTCTGATCTGGCTCGTGGACTTGACGTTAAGCTCCCTCCATTTATTGACCGGACCCTTTTGCACGCCCGTAGCCCACCACGGCCTCAATTTCCTCATATCGAATACCAGTCTCCACCTGCATTGCGAGTTTCTCCTAAAACTACTAATTCAGCTCCATATAGCACTACTGTTTCTATTTTAAAAGTTACTCGGGAACAGTTAGACGCCCTGAAGACATAGGCAGAATTAGAAAATGGAAACACCACTCGGTACAGTTCCTATGAAATCTTGGCAGGTCATGTCTGGAGATGTGCGTGCAGAGCACGCGGACTTTCTGATGATCAAGACACTAAATTGTCCATTGCAACAGATGGACGGATGAGATTGTCTCCACCACTTATGGGATCTTTACAATCACACCAATTGCTGTTGCAGGCGATCTCATATCAAAACCAGCATCGTATGCTACACAGAAGATCCATGAGTCATTGGCGAGAACGAAGGACGATTACCTAAGATCTGCCCTTGATTACTTGAAGCTCCAACCTGATCTCTCAGCACTGGCTCGCGGGGCGCATACTTTTAGGTGTCCAAACCTGTGCATTACTAGTTGGGTTAGGTTGCCCATCCATGACGCAGACTTTGGTTGGGGCCGCCCTATCTACATGGGGCCAGGCGGGATTTTATATGAGGGATTATCATACATATTGCCTAGCCCAACCAATGATGGGAGCTTGACTGTTGCTATCTCACTGCAAACAGAGCACATGAAACCGTTTGAGAAATTCTTCTACGACCTCCCTGGCAAGTCACCATGAAAAAGGTGCAAGCTTGACAACTGAACGGTCGGTTTCTAATGCCGATAGAGAAGAACTTTCTTCTTTCCTTTTATCTAGTTTCCTCAAGCTTGGTGTAGGGAGTATGTTCACAATATAGTTGGCTGTCATGAAGGCAGCTACTTAAAATCTCAGTGGGACTTTAGAGTGATATAACATAACTAGTCCAAGCTCAACTATATGTCGATGTTTCCTTTCTGAAATTCCATTTTGTTCCGGTGTGTGTGGACAAGACATGAGCTGTTTTATGCCACAGTTCTTTAAATGATGTTGAAATCTATTACTTATGAACTCTCCTCCTCCATCACTCTAGAAAATTTTGATTTGATGATTGTATTGTCTTTCAACTAGTTTCTGGAATTTGACAAAGATATCATAGAACTCAGATTTCAACTTCATTGGATATAACCAGCTATATCATGAAAAGTTTTCAACAAAGATCACATAGTACTTGAACTGTTGAAAGGAGCTTACTGGTGAAGGCCCCCAAATGTCACAATGTATCTTTTCTAAAGGAACATATGATGTAGAGTTTGACAAGGGAAAAGATAATGCTATACTTTTTGCTATTTGATAGCTGCTGCATATATTCTTGGTTGTTGTATTATAGTGAATTAGCTTCTAATGCTATAGATGTTTCACAATCTGTGAATTTGTGTGAGCCAATCTCTAGTGTCATGTATCTTCATCTATAGCCCTTTGTCTCTGAGTGAAGAAGGCTTCTGTGGTTTGTGTATCCACCTGATAGAGTCCTCTAATTTTCCTTCCGAGCTTCACTATTACTTTGGTATAGTTGTCCTTTACATAAACACTAGTTTTGTCAAAAACAAATGAGCAAGGATAGTCATCTGTAAGTTTAGAAACTGAAAGGAGGTTCTTCTTTATTTTTGGAACAATTAGCACATCATTGAGAGGTAATGTATTATCTTTTGTATTCAGTCAGGTATTACCAATGTAAGTAACAGGCAAGCAAGATCCATTTCCAATCATGATAGTATCAGTTCCTTTATACTTAGAAAGAGTATGAAGAATACCAGGATTAGCACTGATGTTAGCTATAGCACCAATATCTGGATAGCATTCACTTCCTTTTGGGTCCTCGATATGCATTGCTGTTAATGCTGTTGGAATATCTTCTGCTTGATAAGAGTTGTCAAAACGATACCAGCAACGAAGAGCATCATGTCCTAGATGTTTACATATTTGACATTCCAGTCGAACATTTCCTGTTTCTTTCTCATCTTGTAGATTTTTATTTGAAGTTAATGTCAAAGATGGATAAGTTTTGGTATTTTGATACCTCTGAGAATGACTTGCATAGGGTCGAAACCCTTGATTAGTTCCAGAGAAAGCATTTCTCTGTCTGTATTGCTGATCTCCTTGACTTTGCATCAAGGCATTTGTTCTGTAATTCCGATTCTTTTCAAAATATCCAAAGCCTTGACCTCTACTATTAGCAGCTCTACCTCGACCATAGTTATGGCCTCCTCTGTAGTTTCCTCTTTGAGTTATGAAGCCAGAGGTTTGAGGGACATATGCTCCATCAATATTTTCTTTAGGCTGTATCTGCGATTGTCTTTGCCCAAAGTAAGCTAAATTGGGATTAAACTGATTCCTAGAGTAGTTCTGCAGTCTTGATTCGAACCTTTCTAATTGTGCAATTACCTCATCATATTCAGGTTGAGGCTTTAGACAGTATATAGTGGTTCAAAAATTTTCATATTCAGGACCCAAGCCTTCCAACACACCAAACATTTTGGTTATTTCATCCACAGGTTTTCCTATAGCATTCAACTGATCACATATGGACTTATATTCTCTAAGATAGACCGAGAGAGTTCGATCATGCTTCTAACAAACTTGTAATTTCCCTCTTAGTTCAAATTCCCTAGCAATTGACTTTTGTGTAAAACGATTCAGAAGTGTTTGCCATACCTCATAGGATGTTTCTAGGCCAATTATCATGCTCAAAATATTCTCAGAGACAACTCCACTTATCCATGACGATACCAGCTGATCAATTTTTGTCCAGTCAATATAGTCTAGATTTATAACTTCAAACTCACATCCTTCGACTTCATTTTGCAGCATTCGAGGAGGTGATAAAATATCACCATTAATAAAGCCAAAAAGTTCTTGGCTTTTTAGGAACCTGTGAATCTGAGCTTGCCATAGAAGAAAATTGTCTTCGGCAAGTTTGATTGTGACAAAGTTCAAGATATTCACATGTATTGGGAAGGGATACTTTGGTGTTCTTATTGCCATTGTTGTATTCTCTCAGCTTGAAGAAGAAGATAACAGTGACACTATGAATACAAACACGATTACCGTGATACTTGAATCTGCCGCACCTTCAGTTTCTTCACCTTTGATTTAATGGATAGTTGCTGAATGAATCTCTCCTACAAATATGATCTCCTGCTCTGATACCATGTGAAGATGAAGATGAAGAAATGAATCAAGATACAAAGGAATCAACAAAGGAAATACTTCGAATCACTCTTATTTCAATATGATTGTAGTACAAAGCTCTTGTATATCAATGGCAGCTTATGAATGCATCAGTGTTATCTACTAAATTTATAGTGGCCGAGTGAGACTTTGTTCCTATATGCTTAACAGGGGGTTTGAATCCCCACCTTCTCAGAGGGGGTTGGAGTGGAGACGCATTAGTTTCAGGAGTGGGTTTCGACTTCCACACCCTGTAAGGAGGCAGGGCAAAAGTCTAAGATTGAGCGTTAGCATAGGCGTAGAATAGGACCGACCAAAAAAAAAAAAAGTGGACAGCTCTTGCATTTCTGTTGGACATGTTGTCAGTTGCCTTGCCGTCGTTTCTTAGGCAAATCACGTCGAGAGATCACTCTTGCTCGATGCCTTCAACTTGTGTTTTTTATTTTATTTTTCCCAAGTGTTTTTGTAAGGACCCGGGCCTATTGTGTAATATTGTCCGCTTTGGACACTGAGTATTCACGACTTTAAAACGCGTTATGCAAGGGCAGAGGGCCATCTCGCGGGCCTTCCCTCTCCCAAGCCATAATATTATCCTCTTCGGGCGCCGTATTGGCTCGGACATACCACCATCCCAGTCGGGCCACCCTCAAGGCTTTGTTCTCAGCACAGCGGAAACATGTGTATAACGCGTTTTAAAACCGTTAGGACTCAGTATCCAAAGTAGACAATATTACACAGTGGGCCCGAGTCCTTACAAATGATATCAAAGCCGACTCCCGACCACGTGTGAAACCAAAACAAGGACGTTGTGCTCCTAAGGGGTAGAGAGTGTGACAAGCCAAGCGATGGTGCGCAAGACGCCTCAATTCCTGAACGTGCGCAAGGAAGGGGAAGGGGTCCTCTCTAGTCCCACATCGCTTAGAGAGAGTCCTGGATTGTTTATAAAGGTTTGGGCCCATTTAATCTGTGTAACACGTTTTAAAGCCGTGAGAACTCAATGTCTAAAGTGGATAATATTACACAATGGGGCCTGGGTCGTTAGTGTGACGCGCAAGGAAGGCTTTGGCCCCTCTAATCTGTGTAACGCATTTTAAGTCCGTGAGGATTCAGTATCCAAAGCAGACAAAGTGGGGCCCAGGTCGTTATGGTTTTTGTTTAGCATAGCAACAGATTTGTGGTCTAATGATTACGAGGATTTTTCATTTCGTTTCGTGTTTCTTGAGTGGAGTTGACCCATCCAATGAACTCTCAACGCAGTCTTCCGCGTTCCAACTTTTTTTTTTTTTGGTTTTTGGTCAGTGCGTTCCAGCTAATTCTTTTGCTAGCAAAATTGTGAATTTTGATTAGCGGGGGCCTTATAGCGTTCTTGGTCAACTCACGACGAATGACTCGCCTCCAACAAACACGATGGATAGAGAAAGCTTAGCCGACCACTTGGTTTCTACCAACTTTCTGATGGAGACTACGGTGTGGAAGCTCAGTAAAAACTTGATTTCTTTCCACGTTCTTGTTTCTCTTCTGTGTTGTTGCAGTCTAGCATCCTCCGGTTCGAAACACAAATTAGCATAAGGGCGCTCGGATGATATCAACGTTCTCGAGAATGATAATCAATGTCAAAGGGTCGACTTGGTATGTCCAGCTGAGGACACGTAGAGATGTACCCTGTGGAATGCGAACGTGGACTTGGTGGTCTCAAGCATGCACACCCCAAGCGTGTACTTCTACCGGCAGACCGGATCGGTTGACTTCTCCGATTCCAGAGTGCCGAAAGAGGCGCTGAGCAGAGCCTTGGTGCTGTTTTACCCAGTGGCCGGGCGGTTGAAGAGAGACGAAGATGGCCTGATGGAGATCGATTGCAATGCCGAGGGTGTGCTGTTTGTTGAGGCAGAGAGAAGCTCGGTGATCGATGACTTTGGGGATTTCACGCCGACTTTGGAGCTCCGGAAGCTTATTCCCGCTGTGGATTACTCTGGTGGGATATCCTCGTACCCTGTTTTGGTGCTACAGGTGTGATTTCTCTTTTTGATTTTGTTCCTATAATTGGTTCATTCTTTTGCTAATGAAGGTCGACTTACTGTGGTGAGGATGGGTTCTCATGAACTCTTGGTGATACTCATGGTTATTCAAGGTCAGTAAGACTATCAAGTAGAGATAGTTGAAATGACGATTTGTGGTTCTACAACCACTATTGAAGTGAAAACAAAAATTGATCAGTTAAAACTGATGATGGATGATTTCTTATGAAGAGGAGTCTCTGTCTAGCAGCAAATGCGAGAGTACTTAACGTTAACATAATACTAGAGCAGCAAATAGAATCTTTTTAGCCTACATATTCGTGGAATTCGTATGTTAGCTAGAGAGGTTGGCGAACTACTACGATGCTTCCAAGAACCATAAGCTCTTGGATGTCCTTGTACCCATGTGTTTCTCATCACACTTTGTGAGCTTTTGTCCATATAGTACTTTTGAAACCTCAAATAAAAGTTGAACTTTGATTTTGACAGCTACAAGCGAGGGAACCAAGTACGAAATTTTGTATTAACTTTTTGGTTTCTTCAGATCTGGTTTTGTTAGACATCATAACTTAAAAACATTGAAGAAAACCTTTATCTTTGACTCAGACCAGAGATTGTACATGCCAGCAACAATTAAGGGTTTCAGATGGGTGCCTTTAGTTTGCTTCTAGGTCGAGAAACACGGCTGAGCTTTTCTGACTCTAGGAATTCATGCATTTAAAAAGAAAAAAAAAAAAAAAAACAGAATTTGACCCTACTATAAGCAAATTGATTTATCAAGAGTAAGCCGGTTGGAAGCTAATGTTTGCTAGCAGTTACTAGTTCATCAAGTAGTTGGGTTCAAATCAGATTTCAGTGTTCTTAATTTCGATTGTTTCCTTTACATAGGTTACATACTTCAAGTGTGGGGGAGTTTCGCTTGGTGTTGGCATGCAGCACCATGTGGCCGATGGATTTTCTGGTCTACACTTTGTGAACACATGGTCTGATCTGGCTCGTGGACTTGACGTTAAGCTCCCTCCATTTATTGACCGGACCCTTTTGCGCGCCCATACCCCACCATGGCCTCAATTTCCTCATATCGAATACCAGTCTCCACCTGCATTGCGAGTTTCTCCTGAAACTACTAATTCAGCTCCATATAGCACTACTGTTTCTATTTTCAAAGTTACTCGGGAACAGTTAGACGCCTTGAAGATACAGGCAGAATTAGAAAATGGAAACACCACTCGGTACAGTTCCTATGAAATCTTGGCAGGTCATGTCTGGAGATATGCGTGCAGAGCACGCGGACTTTCTGATGATCAAGACACTAAATTGTCCATTGCAACAGATGGACGGATGAGATTGTCTCCACCACTTCCGCAGGGTTATTTTGGCAATGGGATCTTTACAATCACACCAATTGATGTTGCAGGCGATCTCATATCAAAACCAGCATCGTATGCTGCACAGAAGATCCATGAGTCATTGGCGAGAACGAAGGACGATTACCTAAGATCTGCCCTTGATTACTTGGAGCTCCAGCCTGATCTCTCAACACTGGCTCGCGGGGGGCATACTTTTGGGTGTCCAAACCTGGGCATTACTAGTTGGGTTAGGTTGCCCATCCATGACGCAGACTTTGGTTGGGGCCGCCCTATCTACATGGGGCCAGGCGGGATTTTATATGAGGGATTATCATACATATTGCCTAGCCCAACCAGTGATGGGAGCTTGACTGTTGCTATCTCACTGCAAACAGAGCACATGAAACCGTTTGAGAAATTTTTCTACGACCTCCCTGGCAAGTCACCATGAAAAAGGTGCAAGCTTGACGACTGAACGGTCGGTTTCTAATGCCGATAGTGAAGAACTTTCTTCTTTCCTTTTATCTAGTTTCCTCAAAGAAATCTTTTGCGCATGTTATTCATTGGTCATGCATAAGTGCACCAATGCAACTGTATGCCGCGATGGGTTCGGGTGCATCGCACAGTACTCAGAGAATTTGTACTATATTTGAAGTTCAGTTTATAATATAGAGCTAGATATGCTTTTCTGCTTTTGATTCCTGAGATCTATCGTCATGGATGAGGTGTTAAACAAGGTGTCAATGAACAACTCGACCAGAGAGCTACTGACTCCGTAAGTTCTACCAGGTCTGTGAATTATGTCACTTTCGCCTGCTGAAATGCACATGCATCATTGAAGTTGGATATTCTCGAATTTGAACGTGTGGCTTTGCCTTCATTTTCTAAGATTGCCTTTAAATACCGTATGGTTGGTTGAACTTCTCCTGTGATGACTTAAGAAGCGGTTGAGACTCGGCCTTAACCATCAGTGGGGCCGGTAGGTCTAAAGAGGAGAGCGAGAGAAAGAAACCTGGCATGAAGAATTCAATCATCAAGGTTAAGAGCTAAGATTCGTTTCCCAGAAAGTTCTGCTCATCACACGAACAACCAACCGCCAAAACTTCACTAGACTATAAAAACAGCCAAATTCCCGAAGAAGGCAATATTGACAAGCACGAACGTGAGGCTGAGAACGGATATGGTCCCAAATTAAAGGTATCAACACGAATCCACAATTGAAGCCTTTACCTCATTTCTTAAGACCTATAACATCCATGCTTTGGAAAGGCCGACGCCCATGTACAAATGAACGGTGAGATGCTTCTTTAAGGTCAACAGCTGACGCTGGTCTTCGCCGGAGGAGGCGTTATTTGTGATCTGCCATGGATAAACTTGAAATGCTGTGATATACCGAACGATTAAAAGCAAAAGATTGCTGGCATTGGAAATATTTTCACATTTGAGAGCATATTCAGGTGCCAGATTGTCTGTCTTTGTGTAAACCTTCATCACTATCTTTTCAACTCAGAACCCCCTCAAACCACCAAAGAGAATTAACACAAAAATTCCTCCTACTAATGGTAACAGCTAACTTGCGAAGAAAGAGAAAGGCGAAGATATGGAAGCCTTTCTACATGCGTGAGGAGAAATTGATGCCAGTAACAGACATTAACCGCCATGTCATTGCCCGTGACAAATATTGCCCTTTCCTTTCATTTCAGCTTTTAGGCATTATTTGTCTCTATTGTTCCAAAAGAGATGGTGTATTAGATAGCAAAAAAATGTGAAGAGCTAACCGGGATAACTCTGTGTTCGCTGGCTTACTCTTCACAGATAATGAAGGTTAACCACACAACTAGCAAAGTTCTACACAGTCCTCTCCCAGTTCTTCCTAAGTTAAGTGGAAAACCCAGACAATGACAATGTTGATCAAGAGTATCAAGTAGAAATCTAATCTTTCGAGTTTTATACATAAAGCCGGGTTCAAAAAGTAGCCCTAAGGGCGCACGTGACAAAATTTCTATTTCTCTATTTCTTAATTTTCCTATTTCCCGGAACAGGTTTGGAACGGAAATTCGTTTAGTAACGTATTTTCATTTTTTTATTTCTAGAACAGATTTATATTCCAAAAATAAATTCAAACAGAAATCATAAATTAAAATTTTTAACTTTTCTATTTTTGGAATAAAAGTGAGAAATGAGAACTCTTCTCATCGTTCACTTTTGTCATCACTTGTTGCCCCCCCGGGCACTCGAGGGACACCAAATGCTTGCCCCTAGACACTCGCCGTCGAAGGCCCCGACCCCCCTCTTGCCGCCAATCGCCAAACATCCGCCGCCACCCCCATAGAAATAGAAATTTTGTTCAATTATCAAACGAATTTATATTC
Organism: Eucalyptus cloeziana; assembly: GCA_014182715.1. NCBI lineage: Eukaryota > Viridiplantae > Streptophyta > Magnoliopsida > Myrtales > Myrtaceae > Eucalyptus > Eucalyptus cloeziana. The sequence continues at coordinate 43,331,860 of CM024639.1, forward strand.
CAAAAACAGAAATTTTGAGTCATTACAAAACGCATTTCTTTGCTTAGAAACTTTTCTTGGGAATAGAAATTGATTTCTAGAACAAAAATATTGTCTTGTGCGCCCTAAATTTCTTTAAATTGCATTCCATTCTCTATCTATAAGTCATGCTTGTTCAGTTCACTGATGGATCAAGGATGTTAGATAAAACCTATGGATTTGGTAAGCTCATAAAAAAGAACAAATGTTCACCCAATCGTGCCACATTGTTCTACTTCTACCTCAAGATTTATGAAGTGTTTGGTCACGAAACATTTGTATTTTGTATTGGCAAACTATCAGATACTTCTATTTTAACTTAACTCCCACTCCTAACTTTGCAGTAGCAACATTTATATTTACATCAATAATCCATTTTCTAACGTCAGACCTTTTCTACTAGATTCTCTGGAATTTGGATCATCAACAGAAAGGGATCGAAAGCCAAATACATAAAGACATCTGAATCTCATTCTATGACAAGATGAAGCTTATCCTTCCTCAAGTTTTTCCAACATCACAAAGCAAGAACAACAAATAAAATTTGCTAGTTGTTATTGTCCAGCAAGAAGGGGTACCATCATGTTCACAGGTACGGGAAAAACACAGCAACACAACATGAAACTAGTCATTTCCTGCCACTTTCCCAGCTAACCATTGAAGCTCATAACCTTCCATTACATGGTTTTATCAGGTTTTTAACACAAGAAGCTCAAAATGTTCTCATTTGAGGCCCTGCGTACTTCATGAGACGAAAGAGGTAGTTAGGGAGTTATTATTTGGTAGTATTCTTATTGTCTGCAGTTGCTGCATTGCTGCTCAATAACCTTATATCAATTTAAGCTGTCTTTTTCAGGCCTATCTTTATTTAGATTGAGCTGCTATCAGATCTATACCGATTTATTCACTCACACAATCTTCTATGGTATCTTCTACTGTGGACAGAGTTTCATGCATTAGGTGTCGACTCATGGCTTACATCATGGAGAACTTTCTGCCCAGTTTGCAAGCGTGATGCAAGAACTTGCGCAGGTGAACCCCCAGCATCCGAGAGTACACCATTGCTTTCATCGAGCCCTGCATCTGTGGCTTCCTCCTCTGCTTTGTCTTCTGCTAGATCATCGGTGTTATCCTCATCAGCCATCCAAATAGCCAGAGCGTCACGTCCTCCATCCGCATCTTGTACTCCATCTCTCTCGAGCACTTGTATGCAGCAGTCTTTTAGGTCCTATAGACAATCTCCTCCTCTGAGCATTAGCCGTAGCTCAGCGGACCTCAGGAATGCATCGTCTCACTGGTCTCAAGGATCGTACTTGGTTTCTCCCCACTCGATGGGTTATCCCTCTATATCACCTGTCAATTCAAGATATATCTCACGTTACATTCCAAGCCCGAGCAATGCCTCCGCAAGTTTTATCAGTTCTAGTCACCAGCATCACGTGTTACACCACAGTGAATCAGCTGCAAGCCTCTCACCTTTTGCATCGGCTCAGTCCCTTCGAGGGTGTTGATTGATATTTGGTTCATGACAGATTGCCTTTGCTGCTTGCTATCCAATCCAGTCTCCAAGTCTCGAGCAATAACGCAAGAGTATTTCCAAATTATACTGGATTCAGTTCATGCATCAGTACATGTCTTGATTAGGTTTGAACCTGAATGTCACCAGCTTCTTTCCCATTGTAAATTGTGCCATGAGTTTTGAGTTTTTTTCTGTTAGAAGTGACCGACATGGTCCGTGCGCATTGAGGCTCATTGAATTTAGATACGAAGTGTGTGCGCGTGCGTGCGTGTGTGTGTGTGTGATGGCTGTGCAGATCTAGTTTTCTAGTCTGTTTCTGTATAGAATGACTGCTAACTTCACAGATCTTGTAACCTACGGGAGTCTTCTACTCAGAGAGATGCACTTAATATTTAATCAGCATTGAACTTTTTCCCCCTTGATAACCTTCTTTGCGTTGCTCACGAATCTCACTGCCTGTTTTGTTTTTGTTTTTTGTTTTTTTCCTGAATTTGTCTTGTGAAGCAATACTCACAGATCTAGGAAATTACCCATCTGGTGCTTCTCTGCTTCTTCTTTCTTTCTTCTTCTTTTCTTAATTTTTGGTGGCAACACCCGCACTGCGAAAGTCAGGAGAGAGTGATGTTTGGTACCGTTCAAGGCGTACTAAGCCCCCCAAAAAACACCAGCTTCTTAATACTATAGAAGCAAGTTTTGTACGTCTAGCAGATTTGAGTATGTTAGCAAATGTTTCTATAATTCTGGCACTACTTTAGAAACGTTTGCGACACGGTACTTGTACCATTTCCTGTACTGCATTCGACAATTACCTAAGAAAATCGACGATGGTAAATTTCAAGTATTCGAAGGTGCAGTAAATTTAGTATATTGTTAAATGCATCAATGTCGCTCTATGTTGGCAGTGAACATTTTTTATAGATCAGCAGTATGTTTGAGGACACAACACTATAATTGGTAAATGCTAGCGCGGATTGGTTGCCGCTTGTTTCCCAACAGTGATGAATCCTCTTTCCTGTCAATTGAGGTCAACTTTGGTCAATAGATCACAACAAATGCAGTGGCCAAACCCCAGACCACCCCCTTAAAAAGTGCCAAGAACCAGCTGCAAGTGTCAACACGAGTAATGGTAGCAATTTCTCATACTGACATGATAACATAATTCAAACACGTACCAAAAGTTTGCGGACTTGGAATGAGGTTCACTATGTTCGTTCATTTCATGTTGAAGTACAAGAGACCGTAATTACACATCGTGTTTGTGACAACTTGTGAGATACGAAATTAGTTTATATAATCAATTAACCAGCTAGTTTTGTCACGACCTATGCATGGTCAAATTAAACACGATTAATAAAATAATTCTCAATATACCCTTACGTCGATACAAACGCCACCTGCAAACACGTATTGCCAACCTCATTACATGAGTTATAGTAAGGGATCCTCAGCACGTGAGGCTGACGTCTTGTATCATAATGGTTCTCCGATCTCCACCATCGGTCTATAGAAACTACGAATTAGTATGGAGATGTGCATATGCTAGAAAATTTACTTTCTGATATTATAAAGCACAAGGGAATGGATCGTGTAAATTATTTGATCAAGCTTAATACCCAGATGGATGGTCAATCAGAATAACAAGAAGCTAAAAGCCATCACGCAATCATTTTGTTCTGCCATTTTCAATTTCACCACTGCTCATACAATGTAGCTATTCATGCAAAATTTTTCATGGTCCAAAAAATCCGTGCTCGCGCAGAAAGAGATGGTGTGCTCTTTGGTATTAACTGGAGATGATGTATCCAACCATAACAGACGTATCCTCTCTCCTGTAAAACAGGATACTGGTAGTCAAAATTTCAATGTAGACAATTCCACCAACAGCCATTGAAGTTACATCCTAAACCGGCCAGTCATAAACGTGATTTTGAAACTAGTCTTCTGATATCGTATGCTGTAAAGTTTCCACGCATTTCTGGACAAACATGGCTGAGTTCCAGACCTTGCGAAACATGTTTGAACTACAAAAAAAATGCCATAGCTTGCACAGACCTTTCCCTCAATTCACTCCATTTTTATTCTCTTCGAATGAGTTTGCCTCATCCATTCAAGGCACTCATCTGCAGTTCCGGCCGGGTTTGCCAGCTGCCACGCAAGTAGCTTTTGTTGCTGAAAAAGAAACAACAAGTCAGCTTCAATTTCATAGTTCGGTAAATTGGCGCCAAAAAGTATGGCTTACCCATTCTTTAACCAATGGACCTCCACATTTGAGCTGCAGAACATTCATAATGTCCTTTCCAGTGACTAGAGGCTTCACTTCCCATATTTTTTCCAGGCCTGCATATCATGCAAATGGAGTGTATATCAGAACAATGCTCGAAACAAATCCCAAGACTACTCTTCCAAAAGATTCCATGCAAACTCTAATAAAAGTTCAATTCATGCAGAAAGTACACATGCAAACTCAATTTCTCTGGGTGTCTTTTCTCATAAATACCAATGGCACAGGAAGGGGTCAGAGCATAAATCCTTTATGAGCAATCCACAACGCATGGATGAACTTTTGTAAGACAAAGGAAGCAAAGGACTTCTAGACATACCTAATTTGAGAATAGCAATCTCAACTGCCTGGAACACCTTTTTTCTCTTGTCTAATTCGGTGTGCTTGAACATGGCATCTTCAGAGCAGCCAATAGGACAGGGATAAGCCAGCACAGCAATCAATAATGCAACTCGCCAGAAATCCTTTACTTCTCGCAGGAGAAATCCTGCATAGACGAGAAACGATATGGCATAAGTATTTCATAAAATGATGCTAAAAAATAACACAAAGATTGACAAAGTGTGACAAACCAAAAGAAGGTGAACCAAGTAGATACAGTCCTCTTAAACTACTTCAATACTTTCTGTGGACAATCCATGTGGTTGACTCATACTAGGAAGTAACAGTCTAGTAACAATCTCAAGGTTAAAAAGGCAAAGGAAAAAGAAAAGGTAAGGAAACCTAGGTCCAATTTGATGGCCATAAGCACATTGGGTTCACAATATATACAGCATAAGTATTGCTAGAACAGTATAAAGATATTGATATACAAAATAACATTTCAGTTTCGACGTGAATGTGATGATCCCAGCCAAAATCATACATATTCCATAGTCCTATACAGATGAGGATTCCAATTCCCAAATACTGTTGCACTTCTCATTTCCAAGGAAACATCCATGATTCCCTGCCACCCTCAACTGGATTTTTTTCCCCGTTTTGTTACAGAATTTCAAATATATTGATGAAACACCGTGCATATCATCATTAGATTGGTGATGCCTAGGAAATACTGGATAAGTCAATTCATAACTGCCTCGCATCTCTTGTGCTTTCACTTAAAGAAATTTCAGCTCTACAATCCTGATGGCTTAGTTCGTTACTCCAAATGTTTTTTCATTGAGTGAAAAGATAACAGATGAAAAAAATTCCAGAGTAACCAGAGAAAAACTGCTCTATTCTTACCTGTTAATACCCGCAGCTTTGACGAAGGAGGGATATCAACAAGTTCACTGCCCATATCATCTTCATTGAGCTCTCCATCAACATTTGATTCAAGAAAGGGAATTAAGCTAAGCAGTCTCGCCACAGCAGAGTGTACACTGACGACCTTAAAAGGAGAAAGACTTTAACTACTATTAATTCACAGCTGCATAAAAGATAAACAGCTCATCAAGTACAAAATTTGCCGGGTGTATATGAACTAACTGTCTCAGCATCGCTAGCCTTTCGCTTGAGAGAGTTTCGAAAAACGTAGTTGACAATTGGAATCTGCAGAAGACATTAAATAAATGTGATTGCAATAGAAAGGGAACAATATGTAGAAACTGGGATAACTTTATGTTCCCAATTTAAGTCCAATCCAAAAGCTGAAGCTCTTAGGTAAAAGGAGAAGAACCATTAATCCAATTAGAAGACGTGCACATGCAAATTGAAGAAAGGAAAGATGAAGGTACCTTCTTGCCTTTGTTATCTTTATATGTGACGGTTCTGAATGGGAAAAACAGAGCTGCATACAAGGACAACCTTCTTTGTTCATCCTGAAATAGGTATACATGCTGAGTAATCAAAAGCATATTAATCCAAGGAAAGTTCAAGAAGAATATGCCACAATAAGTAGCATAAGCAATAATTAAAGAAGTACATGGTATCCTTGAGCATTAGACAATAACTTAACTGTATCAACTAGACCATGCACAAAAAGAACAAATCTAGTCAACCAATCACGATGAGAATGCCATCGCTGGTAAGAAGTAACGAACTCTAAACAAGAGAAACTTGGGCATATATCATAGAGTAATAGTATTATAATGCACGACAAAACTTATAAGATTCAAGCCGCTAGTGCCTGCAGAAGGAGATTAGCATGCCCACAATAATTCTTTGCATGTTTCTACAATTTTCTTTTCTCGAAAAAGACATCGATCACATAAACCCGCGACATAACGCAATTGTCAATCAAGTGCAGGTTCAGAAAGAAATAAAGGAAAACTACAAGGAAGCAAAATAAATGAGCATATAATAGATTCTGAAAAATTTCATTTGGTTCAGACAGGATGAATGGAGCTAATTAAAATTAGTAACTAATATCCTGCTAACAAGTATAGCTAATTTCGCATCAGCACTCCGTAAGTTGCCTATTTTTGCTAATATATAAGATCATCATGATAATTAAGCAACCATGCTTCAAATTGATCCTTATCAAGTCAAAACTTATAAAGCCATATTGTGACATCTTCCATCCAAAATATGATGAAAATCACACAACTCTGCTAAAGATTAAGCATACAGTGTTTCATTAATCGCTTATTTCATCTGTCACTGGGAAACCAAAAGCAAGCGTCCCATCATGAGTCTCTAAGCCAAAGAGTAGTTTGAATACCATAAAGCCACTTAACTGCATATAAATTTTTGAATGAAAAACCCAAAAATCAAACATGAACCAACATGAAATAGTATAAATTCAAAGGATTATCACGCACAGTAAGAGACAACGACCCAATTAGCTGCAGAAGACTCCTCGCAGTATCCATATAAGCCAAGCAGAGCCTACAAACATACCAACAGATGCAATGTGTAAGCAACTATGCACTGACGCAACAATGAGAATAAGAGAAACTACAAATTTCTACAGTCAAATTCTAAAAGCGGTAGAAGCTCTGGGAAATTTGTGAACAAATGAAATTACTAACTCGATTTAGAAAAGGGACATAACAACCTTTATTAAAATTATCATGGAAATAAACATGAGAACAGCAGAGACTCTATAATGCCTCCCAACAACTTGAAAGATGTTGTCCGCTAAACCAAGAAGAGTTCTAGGAGGTGCATAGCACTTTGAACATTAGCCTTTCTCAATGCTTTTCACATGACCCTTTTGGATTTAATTCGATATTGTTTTAGCTTCCTTCCTTCTCTCAATGTCATCAACTTGTCTTTCCTTTTAACAGTATATTTAGATTGCTTTAGTAGAGTGCCTTCTTCCCTTAATAATGCTTCTATACTTACATCAAAAGAAACATTAGTACACTTCATTCGTTCATCCTGTAGGAAATAGCAAGGCTCCAGCCTCTAGACCCAGTTGGGTAGATTTTAGGACATAGAAGCTTTTGAAGACAGCACCACAAATTAGGTCCCCTGCCCCCAACCCCAAAAAAAAAGGAATTGTATACACTCACCAGTCTCTTGGGGCCAAAAGAAGGATGAAGATAAAACAGTGTCATCTTTCACATGGACAAGCATAAAAAATTCTCTATAAGTTGCAGTAATATTTATTATTTTTCTCTTTCGTCACAAAAGATTTCCACTGTGTTTCCTTCTTCCCAAACCAGTTTTGTCAAAATTGTAACATATTCCCTGATACATTCATAAGCACAAATCTCATTTTATTCTTCCTAATAACTAACAACTAGATACAATTCACATAAGTGGAATAAATTAGATTGTCACAACCGATGTATCCTAGCCTGATGTTGCTGAATGCTCAGTCATTATTAACAGTGCATCAAATATGTAGATATCAATCATGTCTAGCTAGACGATCATAAGAACCAATCCACAAAACCAACCTATCGCATTCTTCTGGCAATGTCGGTTCATGTTCACGAGGTAGACTGAAGACAACCCAAAATAATTGCAACTCATAGATGTAAGCAATAGCTTTAACTGGTCCATTGCCCGATACCATGAGATCAACCTGTCATACCGAAGAAAGGGGAAACATTGATCCCATCTCATCATTGATAAGTAACAACAAAAAGGAGATACAAATCATATAGAGAAGTTGAGAGAAAAGATAAAGAACACATGTACAAGAAGAACTCCCACAAAAAAACATTTATTTAGACAAAGCAGCCGATAAGAGGAATTTTCTAGACACATACTTCTGTTCCAATGCGCTCTCTACTGATTTTAGCTGCGAGTGCATCTTTGACATCATTGGATGCAGCAGCTCTCTTCAGCTCTTCATCCAATGTAAAACTGAACCTTGCGCCTGAAATGAACACAAGATGATGACCATGGAGGCACAAAAATGACTATACCATAGATAAAGTAGCAGAAAGCTCCTTTTTGATCTCGCAAAACTCTTGTACAAATCAAAGAAAATGAGCATCCACATTACATGGCAGAAGAATGGAAAAAAGAAAGCTTCTTTGTAAGATGAGCTGCAAAAACACAAGGTTTACAAAGCTCATCCAAGAATAAGGCATTCAGCTCTCTCAATTCAGGGATTGTGGGGATGCAAGAGGATCCAAGAGTCTTTGAAAGAAAAGAATCATACATAAAGTATAAACGGTAGGCTCATGGTTCTAGCACACTCTATTGTAGATATGTATTTCATGCAGTCATTACTTCCTTGATTCAAACCTTTACCTACTTGTGCAGTCACATGTTTACACACATAATACATCCATTTGTACATAAAAAAGGATGTGAATAGAAGGAAGACAGCATTAGGTGCATGCAGGTGTACTCAGACAGTGACATGCAGCTGTTAACACAATTTCATGCAACTACTCCAAAGGCAACAAGCTATGGAATTGATGAAGGTTGCATAATGAATGGTCTCAGGCACACTGAATAAGAATATCCAGAACTAAATAAATTAAGAAACAAAAGGTTAACAAAATTTAAATAAAACAGCACCAAAGCGAATGGCACGAAGAACTCGCAGAGGATCATCCAGAAACGTTTCCTTTGGGGCTAGAGGTGTCACAATTTTTCCTGATGTAAGATCGTCGATTCCTGTACTGTGAACAAAAATTTGAAAAGCAGAAGAATTTAATATAGTTTAATTCCCCAAAACCTTCTCATTGAAAAGAAAACCAAGTCAAAAATTTATTCTGACCTCTCCCAGTTAAATCTTCAATCGAGCTGGTGTTGATATTGTAAAACATGCTGTCAGACGAAAATTTAGGTCATCAAACAACCGGACCAATATAGAGCGGAATGGTATGAATAAGAGAAGCCAAGCTGTTTGAAGTACAGAAGCAGATAATGGTAAACAAACTTCGTTTCTTAAACATACAAAGAGGCAACTGCTATCTGGATGTCCAGTCATGTCTAAAATAGAGAAAGGATTATAGCCTTCAGAATCCAATTTCATTAACATACAAATTTCCCAAGTTAATGAGCGGCATGTGGTGCTAAACCACTTTATAAGCTATAAAAAAAGGAGATATCCAAATAAAGATATGAAAGACTGCACATTCCATGATTTCTTGCCAGCTGACCAGAAAACCAAAATGACCAGTAATTCCTCTTTAATTGTCATCTAGTTAATTGGCATTAAATGATCAACGGGCAGTAAATTTGGAACTACATATACTTCACGGAAGAGCAGACCGTGTCCACTATCAGATACAACTGACAACCATTCATTCACCTCCATAACTGGAAATAAGGTTGGATAGAGTAATAGAATGATTTGTTATGTGCCAATTATAGAGCAATAGAATGATTTAATACGTACAAAATGGATTTAACTAACAGGTTTTAGATCAAATACCACCTAAACCTAAGCAATAAATTGTTTCAAGATAAACAGAATCTGATGCAATTAACATTTTGATTCAAAAGCAATTCATCAGTTTCATAAGCAGAAGAGACACCTGTTTATAGTTAAATCCCTTCTATAAGCATCCTCTTCTGCAGTGCCAAATTCCTGTAAGAGAAGTCAAATTGAACAACCATTCACAAAAGTAACAACAGGGAAACTAGCATGATTTTCAGGTCAGATATAGTTGAACAAAAGCACAATCACATTGGAAGCACCAATGCCTTTTTATTTTTTTTGGGGTTGGGGGGGGGATAAAGCAATAAATAAACAAAAGTTTGCTCCAAGCATTGACAATCTAAGAGAAAACACTAAGCTAATGTCAAAAATGACTAGCCATGCACACAAAATATAAGAGGCCTTGAGTTCATTGCTTTTAGCTTTCATGATGATTCTTAGGCCCTCTTATCTTATGATGATATACTCGACACTTATAAGAAACTAATGTTTGTTCAACAAGTCTCTCAAGTGAATTAGCAAAAGAAAGAAAAATAATTTAAAGAAAGTTCCTCAATCAAGAATGTTCAAGGATAGACGTATGATTGTCAGAATTCAAGTCATTTTACTGTTGATTATGAGCTACATACTTGTCATTTGTAGGCTTGCATTCCTTGAGTATGAGTACCACTGTGGAGTGAGCAAGCCGTTGCCCTATTGAGAATACCTACCTAACTAGCTTATCTTTCTTTCCTTAAAAAAGAAAGAGTTCATGAAAGCACTAAAAGCTATTTTTACTATATACTGGTAATGATACCGTCTAGTTAGCCATGACTAAGCAAGATAATAAGATACAGGTGGAAAGAAAATATACAACAGATGAAATAACAGCTGTACTACTGCATACCATCTGGGTGGGAATGCGGCTATTCTCACTGTACTTTTCAGACCTTAAATTCACAAAATCTATCCACATATCATAGAGGCGCATCCTCGCTGTTTCCAGATGTTTTGACTGGTCTGGGTTGCTGCAAAACTAAATTTATGTAAAAATGTCTTCAAATACCCAATCAGAATGGAGACAGCATCTGCCACAATAATATACCACAACCTAATTCAATCAGATATTAGGAGAAAATATTCATGTAATAAGAAGTTCCGAATGCAACTATGTCAACAAAATCATATTTCATGACTAACATAAAAAAACAAGTTAAGAGATTATAGGAGACAAAAAAGAGAATCTCTTCTACAGAGCTCTTAAGACAGTAGACCTTGCCAGATAATGAGACTAAAAAATAAAAATCAAGGGGCAAAAAATTTAGCAGGAAAGGAGTATTCTCAAAAGATATCTTCATCCTGCAAACGCTCCTTATTCCAATTAAAGTGAACCATTTGTTCTACACTTAACCATATTTCAAAGCCCTAGGAGAAATATTTAAGAGGGCCAATTAATCTTGATTTGTAAGTGTAGATTCCCTCCAAGAGTAGCTTTATCTCTGGGGAGACTGCTTTACGAATCATGAGGTGATCAACTTCTGATGACAGTCTTTCTTTGGAGGGATATAGAGTTCATAAGATGTGCACGAGATTGGCAATTGGAACCCTTCTTTGACTTAGTTGATTTACTTAATAGTTTTTGGTTGTGCTTTGAGGTCAGTGCAAAGCAGTGTGACCACACAGATAGAAATGGATTGTTTCCAGTGAAAAATGATAAAAGCTACAAGGGTCTTGCACAACCTAAACCACATGCGTGCCAACCCTAACATATAGATCACATTCAATATATAGAATCCGCTGTCTATAAAATGTCTAGCACTTCAAATTTCATGAAGTAAAAGAAACAGTTTTATCATGAAGAATCAAGAGTCTTTTATCTTCAAAACAGCAATCTCAAAGCCTTCAAAACACTCTTGTAATCCTCTTCCTTCGAACTTTCAGCTGGCATTGCTTGATCCCAAGGTCTTAGTTATTTGACTAAGTATTGTGGACCTATTCCTCTTCAATTTATACTCTAGTGAACACTCCTTTCGAGTCTTTCCTTTTCAACGATGAAGAAATCACTATCTAAGACACGCAGTGCACAACAAACAAATAACCACCACTCACATTACAGACTTCTGGTGCAGAATAAACATTGACCAACACTCACACATAAACTTCATGTCAAATCATACATTCATACATTAAAATATGAAAAGCTAATATTTGAAGGCAAAAGGCAAGCATGAAGCTCAGTGTACCTTGGGATAACAGCCAGACCTTGTGCTTCTTCCCCTGTTGACGCCAAATATTGGGTAACCTTATCAACGAATGTGCTACCCAACATGTCATCAAGAGCAATATCGATATCATAACACTCTTTCCCTAGAAGCTGTAAAGATGAGAAAACGTGAGTTTGTTCATCATCTTCTTTAAAGAATAGGTTTAACACAATAAATCCACCAATTTCACAATGTCATTCACATCGATTCAAGTGCAATAATTGTACCCTTTCTCTACAAATCAATTCCAGCTTGAACATGATAAATGATTTCTGAGAAAAAAATTTGCTATAAATGACAGACAATAAATCATTTATAACAGTTTGAAAGCATCTTAAGGGTTTTCTAAGAACATATAATCATTCTCTACTCAAATAATTACCCTGGCACCTCGTCGAAGGTTGGGAAAGGTCCTATCTATTGAGGTTCATAGCAAAAGGGGCATAATCACCCAATAATAGGTTATAGTGATGATATTGGAATGCAAAGTTAGTAATCAGTAGCATATATAATGTGAATGTGTTCATGTACATAAGAGAGTAACTCATAAATGTAGTAATCATAACTCTCCATCAAAGTAAATTCACCGGTCTAAATGTCCGTCACTAATATTACGTGACACCTAAGGGCACCCAACTGGCTCAAAATGGCAGCAGCTGAGAGTAATAAACCACCGAAAACAGTGAGTAATCATGGAAAATAGGCTATTAAAGATTTTTTAAAAGAGAACATCTTCTTGTTTTTCTTTGGTATTTAGATATGTTTCACGTGGATTACGAAAACATCTTACTTCACGGGCTAACAGTGCTGGCCGCCAAGGCAATTGCCAAAAAAACTAGCAGATACCTATTATTCCCAAAAAGCAGCCTTTCAAATTATGAAGTTCACGCATTATTGTTGCAACTTGTAATACTAAACCTATTAAAAAAAGACTGTCAAATCAACAATTCGCATTCCTAAACTTGAAGATTTATGATGTACATCACCATAGAGTTATCCCCTGAAGTAATAACGCCCAATGACTAAATGATCAAAAGAATGCAGTCTCGATCCCAGTACCTTAACAAACAATAGAACAACATTGATAAAGACCTCAATAAGTCGGTGTTCCTACCGATTGTAGAAACAGAACTTCATAAGTAATAACAAAAGTAATGCATTCTCTGAAATTCGCACTCCAAAGAAACAAAAATCCTCAATCAAACAAAGGAAAAACAAGTTTTATGGGAAGGGAACAGTAAGAACTTGAACTAAATATAACTAAACATGTAATTGGAGAAAATATCTCACAATAAACAAAAAACAACATGCTTTTACACAATTAGTACCGCAAAAGAACTTAAACGTGCATTGAAGCGAACACCCTGCTGCACTAGAATATACACCAACCTTATCACGGACCCAGCCACCAGCGACCCGCAGCTGGGTAGGGAGATCAAAATGGCAAACAGTGGCGAGAAGCCGATCAAAGATCATCTTCTCCTTCTCTGTCAAATCGATCTTTTCCTTCACTCGCACCACCGGCGTGTCCGACATCGATTTGCAACTCAAGAGCCCTGCCGTTTTAGTCAGGCTTCGCGCCTCGAGAGGACTCCAAACGCTTCCTAAACCAAGAGGATTCCAACTACAGACGATGCTTCTAAGAAAAGACCGGAACTGTGGCCGTTCAATAGGGACGCTCTCATTTTCCCCCCTTACTCATGCTGGAAACGCCCTCCGCTTCAATTCACTCGGTTTTCCCCCTTCCGTCGCTAGGAGAGAATTCAGCAATCGCGAGGGGCTCGCTTCTGCAGGGTTAAAAAACCGAATTCCTTTTCCCTTCGCACTCGAGCATCGCAACTCTAATAAGGCGAAACAAAGTCTCGATTTTTCAGGAGTGCACTCTATGATACTAAGGATCAATTCTATATATTTAACCCAACGACCGCCGAGCCTACTCCGCAGGTGAAAAACCGCTCCGGAGCATGTCCAAGTAGAGAGAGAAGGCGAAGGCGAAGGCGAAGGCGAAGGCGAAGGCGGGAGTTAGGCAGCGACGAGTGGTGGCGACACGGCGACGACGGGCTGAGCAGAAGCGCGACGGCGAGGGCGGGAGAGACGGACAGAAACGCAGAGTCGAAGACCTCTGCACGATGACGCGTGATAAGAAAGCCCTCATAAAATTTTGGGAAAATTCCAAATAAGGACATGAAATATATTTTCTCAAATAAGAATCCAAAGTGAACTTTATATTAAATAAGGATCTAAAATGGACCAATTATTTTAAATAAGGACTCGAAGTGAATTTTATGTCAAATAATGACTCGAAGTGATCAAGTTAATCTCTATTGAGGATTTTAGTTTACCGGCAGATATTTTCCGGTAATTAAAATAGGGGTAATTTTGTCAGAATTTTGCGATTGAAAAAAAAGGAAAAATTCTAAATTAATTAAGTTTAGATTATTCATTTAGATGTTTACGTTTTCTTCTTTCTTCTCCTCCACTGCTCCTCAACCAAATTTCTACTTGGTCATTGTCGTGACTCAATTCTCGTCGCTCCTCACCTCGCTCGACTGGCGGAGAATTTGAGTCTCCACAAACAAAGAAAGAAGCATCTGATTTTCTTCTTGTTTTTGAGTTCGTGCCTCAATCAGCAGAGAATTTGGGTTTTTGATTTTGCAAAGGATGGGTACAACGAATGTGGAGAACTTTGGTCTTTGACTTTGCAGAGAATGGGTACAACGAATGGGGAGATCGTAAAAAACCTAGGTTTTTTTTATTTTTCTATTTTAAGATTTGTTAATTTTCCCTAGATTTTTTTTGAACAAAATTGCCCAAACTCTGGTCGTCGGAAATGTTGTACGCTTGATAGATGGCAAATATTTGGTTGACCAACAAGCTCGGTCCTTATTTAGAATTAATTCAACCACTTTGGGTCCTTATTTGAGATAATGAGTTTACTTTAGGTCTTTATCTGACACAAAATTCACATCGGTTATTTATTTGAGAAAATTGATCCACTTCGGGTTTTTATTTGGAATTTTCCCTAAAATTTTAGGTTAAAAGTATGAAAAACCTCAAATTGCGCAAATTTATTCTTAATTAATTTTTCAATTCACTAAAATTTTATTAAATTGGATTAATATTACAAAAAAAAAATTACAATCCAGTACGCTTGTGACAAACGGAGAATAAAACCTCAAATTAGTATATTTGTCAATTGTCACGTGTTATCCAACTCAATAATTTGACTGTAAAATATAATAGAAATTAACGGAGAGTAAATTTGTCACAAATGTACAATTTAGTGTTTTTTATAATCAAAAAACTAGGTTGGGTAAAATTTTCATAAATATATCAATTCATGATTTTTCGAGATATTAACCTTAAAATTTATAATCTCATTGTTAGTTTTTCAAATTATTTAAATTGTACAACTAAATTCTCAAATTTTTAACATCTAAGTGTACCGCCTAAGATTTTATATTGTTAAAAAATAAGAATGACCATCTTCCCATTGCAAAAAGAAAAAAAATGAAATGAGACTTATTCAACCAAAAAAAAAAGAAAAGGTTTAAAATAATGTTAAGATCTTACATTTGCTCCCTTTCCCTTTTCGACAAAGTGGAAAAGGCTAGGCCTAATTATCAGTGAAATTCAAAGATCAAATCACATATTGTTTAGAAGTCATTGTCCAAACTAATTGAAACGTTAGATTTTCTTTGAAAATGGTCAATCCAAGTGGAGATGGGGAGACCTCAAATCCGCTAAATTGTGCATTGTGTCTAGCACCTTATCAGGTCTATAATTAAGTCAATTCTAGATTTGATCTATCTACTTTCTTTAAGAAAAATTAACTACATTTCGTAATTTACAGAAAAAAAAAAAGGTACAAGAAAATTATTCTTCTCAAAGACTTTGATCTTAACTGGAATGACTTCATTTTGTTGCGGATTGGATAAATGGTCCTTACTTATCTACGAAAATTTTATCAAATCTAACCTTAATATCACTAGTTGACTGTTCATGTTGTAGATGCAGCTGTTTTGCCTCTAAAGTTTTTATTGAATGGAGCATTCCACGAGAGTGCCTTACCCTAATTAAGTGATTTGCATGGGAAAATAGCGACCACTGAGAAAAAAATATATATTAGGTACTGCATAAGGGAACAAAAAGATCAGCAAAATATCTTAGGTCAACAACCAAAAAATGGTCAGAAAATGCATTGATGGACGAGGAGCCTTGATGATTTTTATAATTAGCCGAGAATTAAATTTCTGTTATTTACTAGTCCACACACTAATACAAAATTCTCGTATTTGCTAATTGTCCAACTTTTCCTTGCCAATGTTCTTCCTTATACTGGTTCTATAACGACGTTGAAAAGAGCTGTTCTCAGTATAAATATGCTGAGATAACCAGTGTCCTCACATTCTCAAGGTTCTTTTCTTTTTTGCCAAAACATTTTTCAGGTTAAGGTAAAGACATTCTACCTTGAAATATCAATTGCTGTCACAGGACGATGTTCTTTTTTCTGTCTTTTGTCCTAATGCTCTTCCTAATTGTCTCTTCTGGTATGTTTGTCTGATTCAGGCCTACTTTAAATATCATAAACTTGTTTTCTTCTCCCTCCTTGCCCCAGTATCTTTATGGCTTGCTAATTTCTTCTTCTTCTTCTTCTATTTTCTTTTTTCTTTCTTATTTTGTTGATTCCTAAAACAGGTATCAATTCAGGAGAGGCCCAAGGATGCAGAAAATAACCATCCCTTCCCCAGAATTGCTTTGTAAAGGAATGCATTAACATCTGCAAATCATTATATGGTGACACCACCAGGGGGGGTGTGTTGACAAGGATCACTGTTGCTGCATACAGAGTTTCTTGCTTTTATTGGGAATAAAATAGACATTAATATATGAATAAGAAACTTTTATATTTTACTCTCATGCCATGTTCTCTTATGAACACCTTGAGGCAACTGTATAATGGCCATGGCCAAAATCATGATCTTTTTTTGTTATGTTACATATATATACAGAAAAAGGAATGACTTAGGCCCCACTTCCATCATATATAATATGCACAAACACAACCCTTTGGTTGAGATGATCAAATGTAAGGGTTGATGTGTGATGAGTAGTCGCGAATTCCTGCTCCTTCCCATCCCATCCATTCTTCCCACAAGTCCCAATCTGAATCATCCATGGCTCTCATCGGCTCATCGATCCCTTGGTCTTCCGACTCGTACATCTGCGGACCATTTGATTCTCCTCTCAAATTGCTCATCACAATCTGCATCAGAAACATTGAGAAAGAACTTCGATTAGTCAAGATTATCGTGACCCACAAAGCACAGTAGGATTCAGAAGCTTAATACAGAAGCTTAATACAGAAGCCTCTTTGACCAAATAATAAATGAAAAAGAAAAAGGCGAGAAGTCACTAAAGCCTTGCTGAGATAGTGGGGTTGTTCTTATGTCACTTTCAGATGCTGACTATGTTGGCAGAAGCAGAAAATAATTGGATTAGATGCTGATACCAATAATCATCATCCCTTTCACCATTTCAGCAAATAGAATTGAGAAAAATAACCCAAAGAGCGAGACCCGCTATTCCTTTGAATCAGGGCAGAGAGTTTTGTGCGTGTAGTTCAGTTCTTAACCCCAAGAAAGCTCTTCAAAATAATTTATCATCACTCACTCGGTGAAAAATAAGCTAGAGATTTGTTCTTGCTTTTTTTTTTTTTTTTTTTTTTTTTTGGTACCAAAACAGACTCGACAAGCTTGTTGTTGGACATATCATCAATGACGAATAACCAAGTTAAGCTTTATCTTTGCATCATGAATGACTTTCTTCGAGATGAAATGTTGGCTTACATCATATGCTTCGTTGATCTGATGAAACTGCACTTTGCAATTGCTTCCTCTGCATACGTCCGGATGATACTGAAAAAGAACATAACAAAGCCAAAACCCATCAACGATCTTGATCAAAAGGTGGCAATCTGTAACGGCAAAGTTTGCGACTTTAACTACAAGAAAAACCATTCCCCAAACTAAATCATCAGATTCACGATTGAACCGTCATATGCAGAGGACGCGATTGAGACCTGCAAAGCGAGCTGTCTAAAGGCCTTCTTGACCTCAGATTCAGAAGCACCGCGATGAATTCTGAGAGTCTTGTATGGATCCACAACGGAAGCAGAATAAGAGCAAAAGACTCTCGCCCCTTCTTTACATGCCCCCCTCCTCTTCATCGACGTCCGTTCATTGTTCTTGAATTGAATCCAAGATGACCCATTCTTGCCCATCAAACCAGCAGCACAAGCCATGCCTCACAAATGATCTTAGACTGGAGAAAATGGAAAGCAACAGCTATCACGAGCACCAAAGACACCACAATCCAAGCACCCACAATAAATCCCCCCCTTTATATATACACAAACTAGCGAAAAAGACGGAAGGCTTTTGCTTGCGGTTGTGTTATTTGAAGTTGGAAGGTGGGTTCTGAAAGGATCGACGGGCAGGACAAGTTGGAAACGCGCTTTAATAGGAAGGGAGGAGACGTTGAGAGCAGGAGAGACGACCCTTCGCTCGGCTTGATTGGCCCTTGGAATCTTGATTTGACGCTTCCTTAGGGGCAGACTCCACTATTGTTATTTGATGATGACTCCGCTTTAAAGGTTGGGTGCGGTTTAAGATTTAAATAAGGCAGAGCACACAGATCTCATCGTGCTTATGCCACTCAAGAAAGAAAGAGATGTTGAGTAGTCAGTACAGAAAATGTTAAGAGTGACACGGAATTGATATAAAGGTAGAATTTGGCACATTGCTTTTGTGAATCAACTTCCTAAATGATTATTTTAATGAGATGATAGAGTAAAAGAGAAGTTTAATGAATAGGATCGAATCTTGTAACGTGAGATATGAGGGATTGAATTTGATATTAGCTTTATTGGGTTGAAATGAGGACTTCTGCTATGGACTTATTTGGGTATATTCTTCATGATTTCAGATTAATTTAGCGATTCCTATATATCCTTCTTCATATGTGGCCTTCCATGATTTAACCTTTAGCTATTTTAAGGCATCACGATTGACTAGTTCATTTTTTTTATTAATTAATACCGTTAACCAGCTTGATGCTTACCACACTGTCAAGCTCGACTTCTAATACGACCGAACTTGTTGGGCCTTTTATATGCAAATGGTTGTATTCATTCACAAGCATTCACATGCTTGGTTGTGCTTTGAATTGGCTAGCTTTCTTCTCTAACTTTCATTTGAAGTGTCTTCTTTAAAAGAATTTTTCATTTGAACGAAATACTTTAAAACACATTCATACGATGAGCCTCAATATTCTCATCTTAGAATTAATGAACAAAGGGGGAAAAGGTGAATCATCAAAGGAGTCAAAGAGTTTCTCATCATACTTGAATATTCCAAATGGGATTTAATTACAAGGCGCTATCTCTCATTATGGAAAAACGTGTTACAAATGAATAACGGATAGAGTCATTAGAGAAATCTGGACTTTTTCAATTTGTGCATCGCAATGACGGCGGCATGGTCATGAGTGTGACAACGATGCAATTATAATATCGTCCCACTTGAAGGAAGAAGGCTAGTCTTGTGGGAGGGCCAAGATACGCCAAACGTCCAATAGGTTATCCTCATCCAAAAAGCCTGTGGCCCCAAAAAGATATGCGGCCATCCAAAAGGTCTTGGGTCTAAAGACACATTCAATTGAATGCTCTCTACAACTTTGTCCCATAAAACTCAAACAAGTTCCCCTAAAAAATGAGATAAAAAAGGGGTCTCAATCAAATGAAGACGTCCAACACCCAATTCCTTTCTATGTAGAGATATTTGTAGAATCATAATGCCTAATTTATTCTAGTCATTTTTAAAGAAAAAAAGAATACGGTAGAGTATGGTTAATTGTTTGAATATGACCCAATTATTCAATTGTCTACATTCATTATTTCAAAGCCAATCTTGCGAGTTGATCTTCTTATTCTTTTTTTATGTGTGGAATATAAGATATCCAAATTACTTTACTAATCTCTATGAATGTACATAAATCATTACATCCAGTTATGTTGCACAACTACATACAAAAATGTGAAATTTTAAGTGGTTAGATAATGACGTAAATTAAACTAAAGAGATGCTCTAGTCATTGACTAATCCCTGTCCGAGCTCAAGATTTTAACCCTTCAACCCGTGCCATATCTATGGGCTAGGATTAGGAACATTTAGAAGTTTGATTTCTTTGACAAGGCCGCGACATGAGAGATGGCAAAGAGTAAAAGCATGCCGTCATCTCCCATTAGTTCCCCCCCCCAAAGGCCCAACAAGGGCCCATGGGCCCCTGCAAAATTTAGCCTTCCGCCTCTCGCTCTATGCAAAGCCCAATCACTGTTCTAGCCACAGAAAAGAAAGGGCTTTTTGGGCTTTACCACGGGGGATGATGAGGATGCGCTAATTCCTGCTCAAGTGCTTAGACATGATTTAAAGTGATAAAAAACACTCGTGGACGTGCCAATTCACCTTTGTAAACTCATTCATAGTTAATCAATCTTCATATCCCTAGATGCTTCGGGTATAATCGCCCATTTCAATATTAGGAAACCATGATTTATTATGACGATACAAAAGGGTGGGTATGAAAAGTGCAATAAACCTAAAAATCATCTAATCTTTTTAGGAGCAATTTTCTCTCGACTACCCTTGTCACAAGACATCAACCGAAGTTTTCCTTCTTCTCCACTTGTCGCTTTGGTGGCCAACGTTTTTGGGGCTCAACAGAGACAAGCGATTTCCACGAACGGATGGATACACGACACGCAGGGAACACGGGGAGTAAAGCCACGTGGCGTCTACGCATTGGGCGAGGGTCCCAAAGCAAGGACGGGCGGGGGTTGGTGGTGAAGGCGACGGTCATTCTCGCACGCCTTTGTTATTGTCACGTCAATTGAAAAAACTCTTTCTTGTTTTTTTGGCTAAAAATTGAAAGAACTCTTTCTTCATATCACAAGACATCTCCCACGTCGATAGAGAAAGCTTTGCCGACCTCTTGGTTTCTACCAACTTTCTGATGGAGACTACGGTGTGGAAGCTCAATAAAAACTTGATTTCTTTTGACGTTCTTGTTTCTCTACCATGTTGTTGCAGTCTAGCATCCTCCGGTTCGAAACACGAATTAGCATAAGGGCGCTCGGATGATATCAACGTTCTCGAGAATGATAATCAATGTCAAAGGGTCGACTGTGGTACGTCCGGCTGAGGACACGCCGAGATGTACCCTGTGGAATGCGAATGTGGACTTGGTGGTCACGAGCATGCACACCCCGAGCGTGTACTTCTACCGGCCGACCGGATCGGATGACTTCTTCGATTCCAGAGTGCTGAAAGAGGCGCTGAGCAAAGCCTTGGTGCTGTTTTACCCAATGGCCGAGCAGTTGAAGAGGGACAAAGATGGCCGGATCAAGATCGATTGCAATGCCGAGGGTGTGCTGTTTGTTGAGGCGGAGACGAGCTCGGTGATCGATGACTTTGGGGATTTCGCGCCGACTTTGGAGCTCCGGAAGCTTATTCCCGCTGTGGATTACTCCGGTGGGATATCCTCGTACCCTGTTTTAGTGCTACAGGTGTGATTTCTCTTTTTGATTCTGTTCCTAGAATTGGTTCATTCTTTTGCTAATGAAGGTTGACTTACTATGGTGATGATGGGTTCTCATGAACTCTTGGTGATACTCATGGTTATTCAAGGTCGGTAGGACTATCATAGAGATAGCTGAAATGACGATTTGTGGTTCTACAACCGCAATTGAAGTGAAAACAAAAATCGATCAGTTAAAACTGATGATGGATAATTTCTTATGAAGAGGAGTCTCTGTCTAGCAGCAAACACGAGAGTACTTAACGTAAACATAATTTGTTTCCAAGAACCATAAGCTCTTGGATGTCCTTGTACCCATGTGTTTCTCATCACACTTCGTGAGCTTTTGTCCAGATAGTACTTTTGAAACCTCAAGTAAAAGTTGAACTTTGATTTTGACAGCTATGTTCAATGCTCAGAAATAAAATCTCCCCCTTTTGAAAAGTACAAGCGAGGGAACCAAGTACGAAATTTTGTATTAACTTTTTGGTTTCTTCAGATCTGGTTTTGTTAAACATCATAACTTAAAAACATTGAAGAAAACCTTTATCTTTGACTCAGACCAGAGATTGTACATGCCAGCAACAATTGAGGTCTCACGTTAGTGCCTTTAGTTTGCTTCTAGGTCGAGAGACACGGCTGAGCTTTTCTGACTCTAGGAATCCATGCATTTAAAATAAAAAAGAAAACGGAATTTGACCCTACTATAAGCAAATCGATTTATCAAGAGTGAGCCGGTTGGAAGCTAATGTTTGCTAGCAGTTACTAGTTCATCAAGTAGTTGGGTTCAAATCAGATTTCAGTGTTATTAATTTCGATTGTTTCCTTTACATAGGTTACATACTTCAAGTGTGGGGGAGTTTCGCTTGGTGTTGGCATGCAGCACCATGTGGCCGATGTACTTTCTGGTCTACACTTTGTGAACACATGGTCTGATCTGGCTCGTGGACTTGACGTTAAGCTCCCTCCATTTATGGACCGGACCCTTTTGCGCGCCCATAGCCCACCACGGCCTCAATTTCCTCATATCGAATACCGCTCCACCTGCATTACGAGTTTCTCCTCAAACTACTAATTCAGCTCCATATAACACTACTTGTTTCTATTTTCAAAGTTACTCGGGAACAGTTAGATGCCCTGAAGACATAGGCAATATTAGAAAATGGAAACACCACTAGTTATAGTTCCTATGAAATCTTGGCAGGTCATGTTTGGAGATGTTCATGCAGAGCACGCGGACTTTCTAATGATCAAGACACTAAATTGTCCATTGCAACAGATGGACGGATGAGATTGTCTCCACCACTTCCGCAGGGTTATTTTGGCAATGTGATCTTTACAGCCACACCAATTGTTGTTGCAGGCGATCTCATATCAAAATCGGTATCGTATGCTGCACAGAAGATCCATGAGTCACTTGCGAGAATGGATGACGATTACCTAAGATCTGCCCTTGATTACTTGGAGCTCCAGCCTGATCTCTCAACACTGGTTCGCGGGCCGCATACTTTTAGGTGTCCAAATCTGAGCATTAATAGTTGGGCTAGGTTGCCCATCCATGACGCAGACTTTGGTTGGGGCCGCCCTATCTTTATGGGGCTTGGCGGGATTGCATATGAGGGATTATCATTCATATTGCCTAGCCCAACCAGTGATGGGAGCTTGTCTGTTGCTATCTCATTGCAAACAGAGCACATGAAACTGTTTGAGAAATTCTTGTACGACTTCCCTGGTGAGTCACCACGAAAAAGGTGTAAGCTTGACCACTGAGGGTGTGCATGACGAAATTTATGTTTCTCGATTTCTCTTTTTTCTGTTCCCCGGAATAGGTTTGGAACAAAATCCGTTTGGTAACGCAATCCGATTTCTCTATTTCTGAAACAGATTTCTATTCCAAAATAAAAAAATTGAAGAAATCGAAACTGAAATTTTTAATTTCTCAGTTTCGAAATAGAAATCGAGAACCTAAAATCAAACCATATAAAAGAACATTGCGCTTTCTTGCTAACTTAATTCACTTATAACCACAACTTCACAAACTATTATTAATTTTCTTTTTCTTATTTTGCTCGTGTTTTTTTTTTCATTTTTTTTCAATTTTTTTTTTTTTGATAACTTCCTCTTTAGGATGAAAAGCAATCGAATGGATTCCCAATTTTAAAAAACGACCAAATTTTTCAAATGCTTACTTAAAAACAATGGGGCTCTTTCCTCCTAGAAAAGGCACGCGCATGGCTAGTTGAAGAAAAAGTTCTTACGTAATAGATGAATAAAAAACGTGCCTAGAAATTTAACCTCGTTTCTTTACAGATTCAAAATTCTTGTAAAATCAAAATAATTAAATTGTTACATAATCTTGAATTTTAATTCGAAGGCAAGAGATTCAAGAGAATCTCTCTCTTTGCTATGCAATGGCCATTAAAGGTTCATTGAGCAACAATAAATAAATTAGGGATGAGCAACTAAACTAATTTAATTCGAGAATCAAAATAAACTAACCTTCTCCCGATTTGGTTCCTAACCATAAATGTTACTTCAAGGTAGAATTCTCATATATTCATTTACACCATCAATTTTATTTTGTTGATAATCTTGTATAATACTAGTCTTTGATAAAATGATAAGGTTGTATAGACACCATTGATGGCACCCATATTCATGCTTCCGCAAAGATACTTGTCCGAACCTATGTAAGATGAGCTTGCAAATGATACATTGACCAAGGAAGGAAATCAAATAAATACGCTTAGAAAAACCATTGCCAATAAAATGGCAAGGGATAATAATATGCCGGAAATTCCATGAAATTGTATTTTTAACTTTTGTAATGTATTAGTATTATTTCGATTATTATTTTGTATTTGAGGATTTCCTATGTTGTTTTAATATTATTTCGACTATTATTTTGTATTTGTGGATTTCCTATGTTGTTTTAGTATTATTTCAACTATTATTTTGTATTTGAAGATTTCCTATGTTATTATCTAATCAATTTATATTCCTAGAAATAGAAATTTTATTCTGTTATCAAACGGATTTTTGTTTCAAATAGAAATTTTGAGTCGTTATCAAACGGGTTTCTTTGCTCGAAACTTGTCCGGGAATAGAAATTGAGAAATTGATTTACGGTCGAAATCAATTTCTGTTTCAGAAATTTTGTCATGCGCAGGCTGAGTAGTCGATTTCTAATACCAATAGAGACGAACTTTCTTCTTTCCTTTTATCTAGTTTCCTCAAAGAAATCTTTTGCGCATGTGGTTCATTCTTCATGCGTAAGTGCACCAATGCGGCTGTATGCCGCAAAGGGGATCGGATGCATCGATCGGTACTCGGAGAATTTGTACTATATTTTGAAGTTCAATTTATAATATAAAGCTAGATATGCTTTTCTGCTTTTGATTCCTGAGATTCATCATGGATT
This sequence comes from Eucalyptus cloeziana, assembly GCA_014182715.1. Lineage (NCBI taxonomy): Eukaryota > Viridiplantae > Streptophyta > Magnoliopsida > Myrtales > Myrtaceae > Eucalyptus > Eucalyptus cloeziana. Next base: position 43,356,754 of record CM024639.1, read on the forward strand.
GTTACACTAGGGGTCAATGAACAGCTCAACCAGAGAGCTACTCTGTAAGTTCTACCAGGTCTGTGAATTATGTCCACTTTCGCCTGCTTAAATGCACATGCATCACTGAAGTTGGAAGTTCTCGAATTTGAACGTGTGGCTTCACCTCATTTCTAAGATTGCATTTAAATACAGTATGGTTGGTTGAGCTTTTCCTGTGATGCTGTGATGACTTAAGAAGCGGTAGGAGACTTGGCCTCAACCATTAGTGGGGCCGGCAGGTCTAAAGAAATGAGAGCGAGAGAAAGAAACCTAGTATGAAAAGTTAAATCATCAAGCTTAAGAACTAAGATTTGTTTCCCAGAAAATTCTGCTCATCACACAAACAACCAGCCGCCAAAACTTCACTAGACTGTAACTACAGCCAAATTTTGATACAAAGTGTGTGTGTGTGTGTGTGTGTGTGTGATGGCTGTGCAGATTTAGTTTTCTAGTCTTTTTTGTATAGAATGACTGCTAACTTCACAGATCTTATAACCTACGGGAGTCTTCTACTCAGAGAGATGCACTTAATATTTAATCAGCACTGAGCTTTTTTCCCCCTTGATAACCTTCTTTACTTTGCTCACGAATCTGTTGTTACTGATCAACCAGTAAACAAGAAACAGAAAACCATAAGCTATAGATTTCGAAATAAGGAAGAGAAGCACGAGAGAAAACAGAACACAAACTTGCATACTGTTCTCTAAGGAAACCGTCAAGTACGGGACAGTTTAAACAAGAAAAAAATAACTGCTTACAAACCACACACACGTGCAGCATATAAACGCATCTAAACGTGCTGATTCACTTCCTAAATAACGAAAATACCAGCTGCATAATTTAACAAACTTAGCTATAAAAAAAAAACAGAAGAAAAACCGGAACGAGAGGAACATCGGCAACATTAGCAGCACTTTGAGGCATAACACTCCAACAAACTCCTCCTTGGATCGATTCTTCTTTGCAAACTCCAATTTTCTCTCTTAATAACTCAAATCTTCCCGCTTGAAGTGGCTTTGTGAACATATCTGCAAGTTGATCTTCTGATCTGCAATAAACCACTTAACTTCACCATTTTGTTGCACCTCACGCGGAAAAAAAGAACTTAACCTTGAAATGCTTAGTTTTGCCATGAAAAACTGGATTCGAGATATTGCTAGAGCAGCTTGATTATCCACATTGATTTCGATACAGCCACCGAAATTCAACCATAAATCTTCCATTATCTTCTTCAGCCACAAAGCTTGATTTGCAGCTGCGATGAGTAGCAGCTATAAATTCTGCTTCGTAGTAGATTGAGCTACAATTTCTTGTTTTTAGAACACCAAGAGAAACAAGCTGATCCAAAACTGAAACAATATCCGGATGTACTCTTCATATCATCCATTGAGCCAGCCCAATCACTATCGAAAAAACCTTGTAAATTGAATTCTTGACCCCTCTAAACTTCACACCAAAGAACAAGGTTCCTTTTAGATACCTCAAGATCCTCTTTGCTGCAATCAAATGAAGCTTACTTGGATCACTCATAAATCTGGATAGAACACTTACAAAATAGAATGTCCGGGTCCGTTCTTTGTAAGATACATGAGACACCCTATCGGACTTCTATACATCGAGGCATCCACAAAGATCTGTTCCATCAACCTTCCGCAACTTCTCTTTAGCCGCCATTGGTGTACGACACTTCGACGGTCTTCCATCTGAAACTTCTTTAGAATTTCCTTCAAATATTTCCTCGGCAAATGAAGATTTCATATGGACTTTGCTTAACTTCCAGACCTAAGAAATAAGCCATTTTTCCTAAGTCTGTCATCTCAAAACCTGCAAACAAACCTTGCTTAACATTTTCTATCAGTTCTGCATCATTTCCTGTCACTAGTAAATCATCCACATAGAGTGACAGAACTACCACACTTTGATTTACTTTCTTGATATAAAGAGTGAACTCACTTAAGCTTTTGCAAAACCAAAATCCTGTAAATATCGATCTATTTTTCCATACCGGGCTCTTGGAGCTTGTTTCATCCATATAGAGCTTTGCGCAATCTGTATACACTTTCCTCTTGCCCTTTAATACTTTGAAACCTTCAGGTTGTTCAACAAAAATTTCCTCTTCAAGCTCTCCATTTAGGAATGCGGACTTGACATCTAACTGAAAGATAGTCCATCCCTTCTCTCGCCGCAACAGACTAACAAAAACCTTATTGTGTCCGGCCTTGCAAGCTGGAGCAAAAGTTTCAGAATAATCTACTCCCCATATTTGAGCATAGCCTTTCACAACCCGAGTCTTGCTTTATACTTATTGACGGAACCATCGGGATTGAGCTTTGTCTTAAACACCCACTTAACTCCAATCACATTCTTGTCTCGTGGCCTGTCTACTAATTCCCAAGTCTGATTTTTCCGAATCATTGCTATCTCCTCCCGCATTGCCGCAATCCACTTCGATCTTCCTTGGCTTCGCAAAGTTGGATGGTTCGAGCACCGCCACATTACTTCTTTCATAGATCTCGGCAAGTGACCTTGTGCCTCTCACGGGTTGATCATCTATACTCTCTTCCATTTCCTCTCGTAATTCCATTAGTCTCCACATCTTTTCAGGCTGTCTTTCGAAGTGCTTCAATTCTCGTGATCCTTCCATCTATCCAATTCCATTCATCTTCCTCTAAAAACATGACATCTCTGCTCACGTTATTTTCCCTGTCATGGGATAGAAAATTCTGTAAGCTCTTGATTGAAGACTATATCCAACAAAGATCCCAATCTCTGCCTTTTTATCAAGTTTGTCCCTCTTAACATCGGGAACATGAGTGTAACACAAACATCCAAAAACCTTCAAGTTTTTCACGAAGGTTTAATATCTTGCCAGCCTTCGAGAGGTGTTAATTTCTCTAAGGCTTTTGTAGGCAATCTATTTAATAGAAATACAAAAAGCGGTATTGGCTGCCTCGGCCCCGAACCTCTTAGGCAAATTCTTCTCTTGCATCATACATCTGGCCATCTCCATAATACTTCTCTTTCTCTCACATGACCCCATTCTCGTTGAGGTGAGTAAGGAGCTGTAAATTGCTGCACAATTCCCTTGCTCACAAATCGGCTTAAATTTATTAGCTGTATACTCAGATCCATTGTCAGACCTGAGAGCTTTAATTTTCTTCCCACTTTGATTCTCAACTAAAGCTTTAAACTTCATAAATGCATCAGCTACTTCGGTCTTAGCTCGCAAAAATAGATCCAGCTCATCCTAGTCAAATCATCAGTAAAGGTAATAAAATACCTGCTTCCATTGAGAGAGGGTTTAGACATAGGTCCACATACATCAGTGTGAATTAGTTCCAGCTTTTGACTTATCCTCGAGACTCCTCCTTTGAAGGGAAATCTAGCTTGTTTGCCAAGAAGACAGGTTCTGCATTGTGGAAGTTCTTCCTCCAAGCTTGGCAAGTCATCTACCAAGCCATTTTTCTGCATAAACAAGCATACTCCTCCCGTGAACATGCCCAAGTCTTTTATGCCATAGCTCTGTATTTTCTTCTTTACATTTCAAAGCCATCTGTTGCATCTCATATGGCTTGAACATAAAACTTTTATCCCTCATTGGAATTCTCAAGACTTCTTTGCTGTCGGCATTTTTAATGAGACATTCCCTTCCTTCAAACTTCACTTTATAGCCCTTCTCCACTAACTGACCAACACTTAACAGATTTTGGTCAATATTTGGCACAAAGAGAACATCCCTGATTAGCTTTACTTCCTGATTTCCTTCAATAGCAACTACACCTTTACCTTGCACTTCAATATGCTGTCCATTGCCAATTCTAACTCTGGACTTTCTTGTCTTGTTTATGTTCCCGAATAGCTTTAAGTTACCGAGTCATGTGATTGGTACAGCCACTATCTACCAGCCATGTATTATTTTCGATCAAGATTCACCAGCGAAGCTACAAACAGTGCTCTTCATCAACTTCATTTACCGCCACTTGTGCTTCTCCTACTTGCCGATAAGTTTTCCCTTTGCAAATAGCTTCCATGTGACCCAACTTGTGGCATCTTCTGCACCTAGCATCTAGCTTTCTCCAGCATCTAAAAGACTGATGATTGGTTCCACCACAGTATTGACATGGCCTTTTATTATTTTTCCATTTGCTAGATCCACCAGTGTTCCCTTCTTTTGGTAAAAACCTCGAATCGGCAACATTTCCTCTAAACCGAATCCATTTCTTCCCTTTGCCTCCATCATTTTGCTTTACTTTGGCTTGCAATGCCCCTCTACATGTTCTTCTCTCCTCATTAGTCTTCTGTGTTCCTGTGCCTGCAAAGCATTCAACAACTCTGCAAGTTTTATATCAGCCAAGTCCCTTGTGTTTTCCAGAGAAGCTATAGTAGCTTCGAATTTTTCTGGAAGAGACACTAGGATCTTCTGAACAAGCCTATCATCCTTCAAGTCAGTCCCCAAAACTCGATTTTATCAGCTATCCCCACTAGCCTATCGAGTATTCCTTCACGACTCGAGACTCTTTCATCTGCTGTCTCTCAAATTCTCTCAAGAGATTCAGCACCTTCATACCTCTTATCTTCTCATCTCCTTCATATTCTTCCTTCAAGAAGTCCCATATGGCCTTTGCAGAGTCACACTTCATAATTCTGGTAAAGATGGCAGGCGAGACAGTAGCATACAGGCAAGATTTTGCCTTGGCTTTTCTTGTGGTTCTCTCTTTATGAAGTTTGATTTGATTCATGGTCGGATTATTTGGAAGTGGAGCAACTTCATAATCATCCTCCACAGCTTCCCACAGATCATGACCCTCCAAAAATGCTGTCATCCTAACAGCCCATGCTTGATAATTCTCTCCGGTAAATACTTGGAGAAGCCATCGCAGAGAAACCACTCGACCCTGTCTCCATCACCCTTAACTTCTTTACACTTCGATACTTGCTTCACTTCACAGTCCCTCAAGATCATTAGTGCTCTGATACCACTGTTGTTACCGATCAACCAGTAAACAAGAAACAGAAAACCAGAAGCTATAGATTTCGAAATAAGGAAGAGAAGCACAGAGAAAACAGAACACAAACTTGCATACTTCTGTTCTCTAAGGAAACTGTCAAGTACAGGACAGTTTAAACAAGAAAAAAATAACTGCTTACAAACCACACACACGTGCAGCATATAACTGCATCTAAACGTGCTGATTCACTTCCTAAATAACGAAAATACCAGCTGCATAATTTAACAAACTTAGCTATAAAAAAACAAACAGAAGAAAAAACCAGAACAGAGGAACATCAGCAACATTAGCAGCACTGAGGCATAACACTCCAACAGAATCTCACTGCCTGTTTTTTTTTTCCCTGAATTTGTCTTGTGAAGCAATACTCACAGGTCAAGGAAGTTACCCATCTGGTGCTTCTCTGCTTCTTTCTTTCTTCTTCTTTTCTTAATTTTTGGTGGCAATCGCCGCACCGTGAAAGTCAGGAGAGAGTGATGTTTGGCACCGTTCAAGGCGTACTAAGCCCCCAAAAAACACCAGCTTCTTAATACTATAGAAGCAAGTTTAGTACGTCTAGCAGATTTGAGTATGTTAGCAAATGTTTCTATAATTCTGGCACTACTTTAGAAACGTTTGCGACACGGTAGTTGTACTATTTCTTGTACTGCATACAACGATTACCTAAGAAAATCCACGATGGTAAATTTTAAGTATTCGAAGGTGCAGTAAATTTAGTATATTGTTAAAATATCTGTATCGCTCTATGTCAGCAGTCAACATTTTTTATAGATCGGCAGTACGTTTGAGGACACGAAGCTACAATTGGTAAATGCTAGCGCAGATTGGTTGCCGCTTGTTTCCCAACAATGATGAATCCTCTTTCCTGTCAATTGAGGTCGACTTTGGTCGATAGATCACAACAAATGCAGTGGCCAAACCCCAGACCACCCCCTTAAAAAGTGCCAAGAACCAGCTGCAAGTGTCAACACGAGTAATGGTAGCAATTTCTCATACTGACACAATAACATAATTCAAACACGTACCAAAAGTTAGCGGACTTGGAACGAGGTTCACTGTGCTCCTTCATTTCATGTTGACATACAAGAGACCGTAATTACCCATCGTGCTTGTGACAACCTGTGAGATACGAAATTAGTTTATATAATCAATTAACCAGCTAGTGTTGTCACGACCTATGCATGGTCAAATTAAACACGATTAATCATATAATTCTCAATATACCCTTACGTCGATACAAACGCCACCTGCAAACACGTATTGCCAACCTAATTACATGAGTAATAGTAAGGGGTCCTCAGCGCGCGAGGCTGACGTCTTGTATCATAATAGTTCTCCGATCTCCACCATCGGTCTTTAGAAACTACGAATTAGTCTGGAGTGAACTACATTAGCCGCACACTAGAGATGTGCATACGCTAGAAAATTTACTTTCTGATACTATAAAGCACAAGGGAATGGATCGTGTAAATTATTTGATCAAGCTGAAGTCCCAGATGAATGGTCAATCAGAATAACGAGAAGCTAAAAGCCATCATGCAATCATTTTGTTCTGCCATTTTCAATTTTACCACTGCTCATACAATGTAGTTATTCATGCAAAATTTTTCCTGGTCCAAAAATTTCGCAGAAAGAGATGGTGTGTTCTTTGGTATTAACTGGAGATGATGTATCCAACCATAACAGACGTATCCTCTTTCTCCTGTAAAACAGGATACTGGTAGTCAAAATTTCAATGTAGACAATTCCACCAACAGCCTTTGAATTTACATCCTAAACCGGCCAGTCATCAACGTAATTCTGAAACTAGTCTTCTGATATCGTATGCTGTAAAGTTTCCACACATTTCTGGACAAACATCGCTGAGTTCCAGACCTTGCAAAACATGTTTGAACTACAAAAAAAAAATCCCATAGCTTGCACAGACCTTTCCCTCGATTCACTCCATTTTTATTCGCTTCAAATGAGTTTGCCTCATCCATTCAAGGCACTCATCAGCAGTTCCAGCCGGGTTCGCCAACTGCCACACAAGTAGCTTTTGTTGCTGAAAAAGAAACAAGAAGTCAGCTTCAATTTCGTAGTTCAGTAAATTGGTGCAGAAAAGTATCGCTTACCCATTCTTTAACCAATGGACCTCCACATTTGAGCTGCAGAACATTCATAATGTCCTTTCCAGTGACTAGAGGCTTCACTTCCCATATTTTTTCCAGGCCTGCATATCATGCAAATGGAGTGTATATCAGAACAACGCTCGAAACAAATCCCAAGACTACTCTTCCAAAAGATTCCATGCAAACTCTAATAAAAGTTCAATTCATGCAGAAAGTACACATGCAAACTCAATTTCTCTGGGTGTCTTTTCTCAAATAAATACCAATCCACAACGCATGGATGAACTTTTGTAAGACAAAGGAAACAAAGGACTTCTAGACATACCTAATTTGAGAATAGCAATCTCAACTGCCTGGAACACGTTTTTCTCTTGTCTAATTCGGTGTGCTTGAACATGGCATCTTCAGGCACAGGGAGGGGTCAGAGCATAAATCTCTTGCGCAAGAAAGATATGAGCAATCCACAACGCATGGATGAACTTTTGTAAGACAAAGGAAGCAAAGGACCTCTAGACATACCTAATTTGAGAATAGCATTCTCAACTGCCTGGAACACCTTTTTTACATGACTCTTGTCTAATTCGGTGTGCTTGAACATGGCATCTTCAGAGCAGCCAATAGGACAGGGATAAGCCAGCACAGCAATCAATAATGCAACTCGCCAGAAATCCTTTGCTTCTCGCAGGAGAAATCCTGCATAGACGAGAAACAATATGGCATAAGTATTTCATAAAATGACGCTAAAAAATAACACAGAGATTGACAAAGAGCGACAAACCAAAAAGAAGGTGAACCAACTAGATACAGTCCTCTTAAACTACTTCAATACTTTCTGCGGATTGACAAAGCGTAACAAACCAAAAAAAGAAGGTGGACAATCCATGTGATTGACTCATACTAGGAAGTAACAGTCTAGTAACAATCTCAAGGTTAAAAAGGCAAAGGAAAAAGAAAAGGTAAGGAAACCTAGGTCCAATTTGATGGCCATAAGCACATTGGGTTCACAATATATACAGCATAAGTATTGCTAGAACAGTATAAAGATATTGATATACAAAATAACATTTCAGTTTCGACATGAATGTGATGATCCCAGCCAAAATCATACATATTCCATAGTCCTATACAGATGAGGATTCCAATTCCCAAATACTGTTGCACTTCTCATTTCCAAGGAAACATCCATGATTCCCTGCCACCCTCAACTGGATTTTTTCCCCGTTTTGTTACAGAATTTCAAATAATACGTTGATGAAACACCGTGCGTATCATCATTAGATTGGTGATGCCTAGGAAATACTGGATAAGTCAATTAATAACTGCCTTGCATCTCTTGTGCTTTCACTTATAGAAATTTCAGCTCTACAATCCTGATGGCTTGGTTCATTACTCCAAATGTTCTTTCATTGAGTGAAAAGAAAGCAGATGAAAAACATTTCAGAGTAATCAGAGAAAAACTGCTCTATTCTTACCTGTTAATACCTGCAGCTTTGACGAAGCAGGGATATCAACAAGTTCACTGCCCATATCTTCATTGAGCTCTCCATCAACATTTGATTCAAGAAAGGGAATTAAGCTAAGCAGTCTCGCCACAGCAGAGTGTACACTGACGACCTTAAAAGGAGAAAGACTTTAACTACTATTAATTCACAGCTGCATAAAACATAAACAGCTCATCAAGTACAAAATTTGCAGGGTGTGTATGAACTAACTGTCTCAGCATCGCTAGCCTTTCGCTTGAGAGAGTTTCAAAAAACATAATTGACAATTGGAATCTGCAGAGGACATTAAATAACTGTGATTGCAATAGAAAGGGAACAATATGTAAAAACTGGGATAACTTCATATTCCCAATTTAAGTCCAATCCAAAAGCTGAAGCTCTTAGGTAAAAGGAGAAGAACCATTAATCCAATTAGAAGACGTGCACATGCAAATTGAAGAAAGGAAAGATGAAGGTACCTTCTTGCCTTTGTTATCTTTATATGTGACGGTCCTGAATGGGAAAAACAGAGCTGCATACAAGGACAACCTTCTTTGTTCATCCTGAAATAGGTATACATACTGAGTAATCAAAAGCATATTAATCCAAGGAAAGTTCCAGAAGAATATGCCACAATAAGTAGCATAAGCAATGACTAAAGAAGTACATGGTATCCTTGAGCATTAGACAATAACTTAACTGTATCAACTAGACCATGCACAAAAAGAACAAATCTAGTAAACCAATCATGATGAGAATGCCGTCGCTGGTAAGAAGTAACGAAATCTAAACAAGAGAAACTTGGGCATATATAATAGAGTAATAGTATTATAATGCAAGACAGAACTTATGAGATTCAAGCCGCTAGTGCCTGCAGAAGGAGATTAGCATGCCCACAATAATTCTTTGCATGTTTCTACAATTTTCTTTTCTCAAAAAAACATTGATCACATAAACCCGCGACATAACGCAATTGTCAATCAAGTGCAGGTTCCGAAAGAAATAAAGGAAAACTACAAGGAAGCAAAATAAATGAGTAAATAATAGATTCTGAAAAATTTCATTTGGTTCAGACAGGATGAATGGAGCTAATTAAAATTAGTAACTTATCTCCTGCTAACAAGTATAGCTAATTTGCATCACCACTCCGTAAGTTGCCTATTTTTGCTAATATATAAGATCATCATGATAATTAAGCAACCATGCTTCAAATTGATCCTTATCAAGTCAAAACTTATAAAGCCATATTGTGACATCTTCCATCCAAAATATGATGAAAATCACACAACTCTGTTAAAGATTAAGCATACAGTGTTTCATGAATCGCTTATTTCATCTGTCACTGGGAAACCAAAAGCAAGCGTCCCATCATGAGTCTCTAAGCCAAAGAGTAGTTTGAAAACCATAAAGCCACTTAACTGCATATAAATTTTTGTATGAAAAACCCAAAAATCAAACATGAACCAACATGAAATAGTATAAATTCAAAGGATTATCACGCACAGTAAGAGACAATGACCCAATTAGCTGCAGAAGACTCCTCGCAGTATCCATATAAGCCAAGCACAGCCTAGAAACATACCAACAGATGCAATGTGTAAGCAACTATGCACTGACGCAACAATGAGAATAAGAGAAACTACAAATTTCTACAGTCAAATTCTAAAAGCGGTAGAAGCTCTGGGAAATTTGTGCAGAAATGAAATTACTAACTCAATTTAGAAAAGGGACATAACAACCTTTATTAAAATTATCATAGAAAGAAACATGAGAACAGCGGAGACTCTATAATGCCTCCCAACAACTTGAAAGATGTTGTCCGCTAAACCAAGAAGAGTTCTAGGAGGTGCATAGCACTTTGAACATTAGCCTTTCTCAATGCTTTTCACATGACCCTTTGGAATTAATTCGATATTGTTTTAGCTTCCTTCCTTCTCTCATTGTCATCAACTTGTCTTTCCTTTTAACAGTATATTTAGATTGCTTTAGTAGCGTGCCTTCTTCGCTTAATAATGCTTCTATACTTACATCAAAAGAAACATTAGTACACTTCATTCGTTCATCCTGTAGGAAATAGCAAGGCTCCAGCCTCTAGACCCAGTTGGGTAGATTTTAGGACGTAGAAGCTTTTGAAGACACCACCATAAATTAGGTCCCCCGCCCCCAAAAAAAAGGAATTGTATACACTCACCAGTCTCTTGGGGCCAAAAGAAGGATGAAGATAAAACAGTGTCATCTTTCACATGGAAAAGCATAAAAAATTCTCTATAAGTTGCAGTAATATTTATTATTTTTTCTCTTTCGTCACAAAAGATTTCCACTGTGTTTCCTTCTTCCCAAACCAGTTTTGTCAAAATTGTAACATATTCCCTGATACATTCATAAGCACAAATCTCATTTTATTCTTCCTAATAACTAACAACTAGATACAATTCACATAAGTGGAATAAATTAGATTGTCACAACCGATATATCCTAGCCTGATCTTGCTGAATGCTCAGTCATTATTAACAGTGCATCAAATATGTAGATATCAATCATGTCTAGCTAGACGATCATAAGAACCAATCCACAAAACCAACCTATCGCATTCTTCTGGCAATGTCGGTTCATGTTCATGAGGTAGACTGAAGACAACCCAAAATAATTGCAACTCATAGATGTAAGCAATAGCTTTAACTGGTTCATTGCCCGATACCATGAGATCAACCTGTCATACCGAAGAAAGGGGAAAACATTGATCCCATCTCATCATTGATAAGTAACAACAAAAAGGAGATACAAATCATATAGAGAAGTTGAGAGAAAAGATAAAGAACACATGTACAAGAAGAACTCCCACGAAAAAACATTTATTTAGACAAAGCAGCCGATAAGAGGAATTTTCTAGACACATACTTCTGTTCCAATGCGCTCTCTACTGATTTTAGCTGCAAGTGCATCTTTGACATCATTGGATGCAGCAGCTCTCTTCAGCTCTTCATCCAATGTAAAACTGAACCTTGCACCTGAAATGAACACAAGATGATGAACATGGAGGCACAAAAATGACTATACCATAGATAAAGTAGCAGAAAGCTCCTTTTTGATCTCGCAAAACTCTTGTACAAATCAAAGAAAATGAGCATCCACATTACATGGCAGAAGAATGAAAAAAAGAAAGCTTCTTTGTAAGATGAGCTGCAAAAACACAAGGTTTACAAAGCTCATCTAAGAATAAGGCATTAAGCTCTCTCAATTCAGGAATTGTGGGGATGCAAGAGGATCCAAGAGTCTTCGAAAGAAAAGAATCATACATAAAGTATAAACGGTAGGCTCATGGTTCTAGCACGTTCTATTGTAGATATGTATTTCATGCAGTCATTACTTCCTTGATTCAAACCTTTACCTACTTGTGCAGTCACATGTTTACACACATAATACATCCATTTGTACATAAAAAAGGATGTGAATAGAAGGAAGACTGCATTAGGTGCATGCAGGTGTACTCAGACGGTGACATGCAGCTGTTAACACAATTTCATGTAACTACTCCAAAGGCAACAAGTTATGGAATTGAGGGAGGTTGCATAATGAATGGTCTCAGGCACACCGAATAAGAATATCCAGAACTAAATAAATTAAGAAACAAAAGGTTAACAAAATTTAAATAAAACAGCACCAAAGCGAATGGCACGAAGAACTCGCAGAGGATCATCCAGAAACGTTTCCTTTGGGGCTAGAGGTGTCACAATTTTTCCTGATCTAAGATCGTCGATTCCTGTACTGTGAACAAAAATTCGAAAGGCAGAAGAATTTAATATAGACTTTATTTGGTTGAAATGAGGACTTCTACTATGGACTTATTTGGGGTATATTCTTCATGATTTCAGATTAATTCAGTGATTCCTATATATCCTTCTTCATATGTGGCCTTCCATGATTGAACCTTTAGCTATTTTAAGGCATTGCGATCAACTAGTTGATTTTTTTATTAATTAATACCGTTAACCAAATTGATGCTTACCACATTGTCAAGCCCGACTTGTTGGGCCTTTTATATGCAAATGGTTGTATTCATTCATAAGCATTCACATGCTTGATTGTGCTTTGAATTGGCTAGCTATCTTCTCTAACCGTCATTTGAAGTGTCTTCTTTAAAAGAATTGGTCATTTGAACGAAATACTTTAGAGCACATTCATACGATGGGCCTCAATATTCTCATCTTAGAATTAATAAACAAAGGGGGAAAAGGTGAATCATTAAAAGAGTCGACAGGTTTCTCATCAGACTTGACTATTCCAAATGGGATTTTATTACAAGGCGCTATCTCTCACTATGGAAAAACGTGTTACAAATGAATATGGGATAGAGTCAATAGAGAAATCTGGACTTTTTCCATTTGTGCATCGCAATAACGACGGCATGGTCATGAGTGTGACAACGATGCAATTATAATATCGCCCCACTTGAAGGAAGAAGGCTCGTCTTGTGGGAGGGCCAAGATACGCCAAACGTCCAATAGGTTATCCTCATCCAAAAAGCCTGTGGCCCCAAAAAGATATGCGGCCATCCAAAAGGTCTTGGGTCTAAAAGACACATTCAATTGAATGCTCTCTACAACTTTGTCCCATAAAACTCAAACAAGTTCCCCTAAAAAATGAGATAAAAAGGGGTCTCAATCAATGACCACGTCCAACACCCAATTCCTTTCTATGTAGAAATATTTGTAGTATCATAATGCCTAATTTATTCCAATCATTTTTAAAGGAAAAAAAAAAGAATATGCTAGAGTCTGGTTAAATGTTTGAATATGACCCAATCGTTCAATTGTCTACATTCATTATTTCAAAGCCAATCTTCCAAATTGGTCTTCTTATTCTTTTTTCATGTGTGGAATATAGGATATCCAAATTACTTTACTAATCTCTGTGAATGTACATAAATCATTACATCCACTTATGTTGCACAACTACATACAAAAATGTGAAATTTTAAGTGGTTAGATAATGACGTAAATTAAACTAAAGAGATGCTCTAGTCATTGACTAATCCCCCTGTCCAAGCTCAAGATTTTAACCCTTCAACCCGTGGCATATCTTTGGGCTAGGATTAGGAACATTTAGAAGTTTGATTTCTTTGACAAGGCCACGACATGAGAGATGGCAAACAGGAAAAAGCATGCCGTCATCATCTCCCATAAGTTTCCCCCCCCCGCCCCCCGCCCCCGCCCCGCCCCCCCATGCTCTGGTCATTGACTAATCCCCCTGTCCAAGCTCAAGATTTTAACCCCTCAACCCGTGCCATATCTTTGGGCTAGGATTAGGAACATTTAGAAGTTTGATTTCTTTGACAAGGCCACGACATGAGAGATGGCAAAGGTCCCCCCCACAACCAAAGGCCCAACAAGGGCCCATGGGCCCCTCCAAAATTTAGCCTTCTACCTCTCGCTCTATGCAAAGCCCAATCACTGTTCCAGCCAGAGGAAAAGAAAGGGCTTCTTGGGCTTTACGGCGGGGGATGAGATGATGAGGATGCGCTAATTCCTGCTCAAGTGCTTAGACATGATTTAAAGTGATCAAAAACACTCGTGGACGTGCCAATTCACCTTTGTAAACTCATTCATAGTTAATCAATCTTCATATTAGGAAACCATGAACTATTATGACGATACAAAAGGGTGGGTATGGAAAGTGCAATAAGCCAAAAAATCATCTAATCTTTTTAGGAGCAATTTCATCAGGTGATCTAGGTATTTCAGCTTTCTCTCGACTACCCTTGTCGCAAGACATCGACCGAAGTTTTCGTCCTTCTCCACTTGTCGCTTCGGGTGGCCAACGTTTTTGGGGCTCGACAACGACAAGGATACACGCAGGGAACGAGGGGAGTAAAAGCCACGCAGCGTCCACGCATTGGGCAAGAGTCCCGAAGCAAGGACGGGCGGGGGTTGGTGGTGAAGGAGACAGTCGTTCTCGCACGCCTTTGTTACGTCAATCGAAAAAACTCTCTTGTTGTTTTTGGCTAAACGTTGAAAAAACTGTCTTCATATCATGGAGGAGTTAGGACATCTCCAACGCGCTCTCACCAAATAAGATACCACCTCCCCCCCCTTCTCTCTCTCTCTCTCTCTCTCTCTATCTCCATCCTCCTCTTGGGTTGGTTTCTTCTGCTCTGCAGCACGGACAGCGTTCGCCTCCATTGAAGCCATTGAAGCGCGCGGGTGATTCTTGGTAAGTTCGCAGGAAACGCCTTGTGTCGAGTGAAGTGGATAGCTCTTGCATTTCTGTTGGACACGTTGTCAGTTGCCTTGCCGTCGTTTCTTAGGCAGATCACGTCGAGAGATCACTCTTGCTCGATGCCTTCAACTCGTGTTTTCTTTTTCTTTCTTTTTTCCCGAGCTTTTTTGTTGAGCATGGCAACAGATTCGTGTTTCTTGAGTGGGGTTGACCCGTTCAATGAACTCCCAACGCATTCTTCCGCGTTCCAGCTAATTCTTTTCCTAGAAAAATTGTGAATTTTGAGTAGTGGGGGCCTCGTAGCGTTCTTGGTCAACTCAAAAAAAAAAATTGACTCGCCTCCACCAAACGCGCGTCGATAGAGAAAGCTTAGCCGACCACTTGGTTTCTACCAACTTTCTGATGCAGACTACGGTGTGGAAGCTCAATAAAGACTTGATTTATTTCGACGTTCTTGTTTCTCTACTGTGTTGTTGCAATCTAGCATCCTCCAGTTCGAAACGCAGATTAGCATAAGGGCGCTCGGATGATATCAACGTTCTCGAGAATAATGATCAATGTCAAAGGGTCGACTGTGGTATGTCCGGCTGAGGACACGCCGAGATGTACCCTGTGGAATGCGAACGTGGACTTGGTGGTCCCGAGCATGCACACCCCGAGCGTGTACTTCTACCGGCCGACCGGATCGGATGACTTCTTCGATTCCAGAGTGCTGAAAGAGGCGCTGAGCAGAGCCTTGGTGCTGTTTTACCCAATGGCCGGGCGGTTGAAGAGGGACGAAGATGGCCGGATCGAGATCGATTGCAATGCCGAGGGTGTGCTGTTTGTTGAGGCGGAGACGAGCTCGGTGATCGATGACTTTGGGGATTTCGCGCCGACTTTGGAGCTCCGGAAGCTTATTCCCGCTGTGGATTACTCTGGTGGGATATCCTCGTACCCTGTTTTGGTGCTGCAGGTGTGATTTCTCTTTTTGATTCTGTTCCTAGAATTCGTTCATTCTTTTGTTAATGAAGGTTGACTTACCGTGGTGAGGATGGGTTCTCATGAACTCTTGGTGATACTCATGGTTATTCAAGGTCAGTAGGACTATCAGGTAGAGATAGCTGAAATGAGACTTGTGGTTCTACAACCGCAATTGAAGTGTGGTTCTACAACCGCAATCGAAGTGAAAACAAAAATTGATCAGTTAAAACTGACGGTGGATAATTTGTTATGAAGAGGAGTCTCTGTCTAGCAGCAAATGCGAGAGTACTTAACGTAAACATAATTTGTTTCCAAGAACCATAATCTCTTGGATGTCCTTGTACCCATGTGTTTCTCATCACACTTTGTGAGCTTTTGTCCAGATAGTACTTTTGAAACCTCAAGTAAAAGTTGAACTTTGATTTTGACAGCTATGTTCAATGCTCAGAAATAAAATCTCCCCCTTTTGAAAAGTACAAGCGAGGGAACCAAGTACGAAATTTTGTATTAACATTTTTGGTTTCTTCAGATCTGGTTTTGTTAAACATCATAACTTAAAAACATTGAAGAAAACCTTTATCTTTGACTCAGACCAGAGATTGTACATGCCAGCAACAATTGAGGTCTCACGTTAGTGCCTTTAGTTTGCTTCTAGGTCGAGAGACACGGCTGAGCTTTTCTGACTCTAGGAATCCATGCATTTAAAATAAAAAAGAAAACGGAATTTGACCCTACTATAAGCAAATTGATTTATCAAGAGTAAGCCGGTTGGAAGCTAATGTTTGCTAGCAGTTACTAGTTCATCAAGTAGTTGGGTTCAAATCAGATTTCAGTGTTATTAATTTCGATTGTTTCCTTTACATAGGTTACATACTTCAAGTGTGGGGGAGTTTCGCTTGGTGTTGGCATGCAGCACCATGTGGCCGATGGACTTTCTGGTCTACACTTTGTGAACACATGGTCTGATCTGGCTCGTGGACTTGACGTTAAGCTCCCTCCATTTATTGACCGGACCCTTTTGCGCGCCCATAGCCCACCACGGCCTCAATTTCCTCATATCGAATACCAGTCTCCACCTGCATTACGAGTTTCTCCTGAAACTACTAATTCAGCTCCATATAGCACTACTGTTTCTATTTTCAAAGTTACTCGGGAACAGTTAGATACCCTGAAGACACAGGCAGTATTAGAAAATGGAAACACCACTAGTTATAGTTCCTATGAAATCTTGGCAGGTCATGTTTGGAGATGTTCATGCAGAGCACGCGAACTTTCTGATGATCAAGACACTAAATTGTACATTGCAACAGATGGACGGACGAGATTGTCTCCACCACTTCCGCAGGGTTATTTTGGCAATGTGATCTTTACAGCCACACCAATTGCTGTTGCAGGCGATCTCATATCAAAACCAGTATCGTATGCTGCACAGAAGATCTGTGAGTCACTTGCGAGAATGGATGACGATTACCTAAGATCTGCCCTTGATTACTTGGAGCTCCAGCCTGATCTCTCAGCACTGGTTCGCGGGGCGCATACTTTTAGGTGTCCAAATCTGGGCATTACTAGTTGGGTTAGGTTGCCCATCCATGACGCAGACTTTGGCTGGGGCCGCCCTATCTTTATGGGGCCTGGCGGGATTGCATATGAGGGATTATCATTCATATTGCCTAGCCCAACCAGTGATGGGAGCTTGTCTGTTGCTATCTCATTGCAAACAGAGCACATGAAACTGTTTGAGAAATTCTTGTACGACTTCCCTGGTGAGTCACCACGAAAAAGGTGCAAGCTTGACCACTGAGTGGTCGGTTTCTAATACCAATAGAGACGAACTTTCTTCTTTCCTTTTATCTAGTTTCCTCAAAGAAATCTTTTGCGCATGTTGTTCATTCTTCATGCGTAAGTGCACCAATGCGGCTGTATGCCGCAGTGGGATCAGATGCATCGATCGGTACTCAGAGAATTTGTACTATATTTTGAAGTTCAATTTATAATATAAAGCTAGATATGCTTTTCTGCTTTTGATTCCTGAGATTCATCATGGATGAGGTGTTAAACTAGGAGTCGATGAACAACTCAACCAGAGAGCTACTCTGTAAGTTCTACCAGGTCTGTGAATTATGTCCACTTTCGCCTGCTGAAATGCAAATTTCTAAGATTGCATTTAAATACAGTATGGTTGGTTAAGCTTTTCCTGTGATGACTTGAGAAGCGGTAGGAGACTTGGCCTTAACCATCAGTGGGGCCGGCAGGTCTAAAGAAAAGAGAGCGAGAGAAAGAATCCTGGTATGAAAATTTAAATCATCAAGCTTAAGAACTAAGATTTGTTTCCCAGAAAGTTCTGCTCATCACACAAACAACCAGCCGCCAAAACTTCACTAGACTGTAACTACAGCCAAATTCCCGAAGAAGGCAAAATTGACGAGCACAAATGCGAGGCTGAGAACAGATACAGTCCCAAATTAAAGTCTACGATAAGCATAGTGAGCCCCTTAAAAGTGACAAGGACAGATCAAGCCGAAAGTTGCCAACATCACCCAGAATACTAAGAAAGAAGGTGCAGCAGAGGACAGTGCTGCATTTTTAGTACGTGGTGATCGATGGACAGCATTTGCACCACCAAAAGATCCCTTCCCTTTTGATTTTCTCATAACGGAATTCACCAGCCTTCCATCAGCATTTTCTGAAGATTTACTGGTCTTGTTCAAACCTGCATAACTTTCTGCAGCATTTTCCAATGAAGTAAAGGTGGCTTCTGACAATTTATAGGACACTAATGAGTGGCAATGAAGAATGGAGGAAAGATACACTACCTGGAACTTTCGGTCCTTGTGTATTGTCGGTAGAGTTGGATGGCTCGGAGAAGCATTCGACAGCCAAGATCAGAATGGTTTGAGCAGACACTATGAAAAACAACCACGCAAGAAGCTTTATTTTCATTTTGTAACCTCTGTGTGCGCACGCGTGCACGTGCGGGTGTGTATGTCTGCAGAGTTGAGCTAGAAAAGAGCGAGTGATTCAGTGATTTGCAGGAGAGAAAGAGAGAGCCTGCTTCAAATACCAGAAGGCCTCAGAGAAAGATGTGCAGTTTCTTTTTGCTAATTAAGAGAGATTGCGTTGTCGGCTCCACAGGATAATATTTCATTATTTCTGATAGAAGTATCAGAGAGAATAAACAACTATGCCAGGGGGAAAAATGAAAAAAGGTGTGGAGGATGGCCTGGTGATATGCTGTTCGAGGGAATTAAAAGAGAATGGTCCATGTCGGTACTCTACTATTCCAGAAAGATTGCAGCTGAATTAAATTTAACCATAGCGTGAAACTGGAGCCACTTTTTTAAGCTGTGACCAACCAAAATCCACAGTCATCTTATACTTGCAGACCTTGATGGGATTCGCCAGACTCGGTAATTTGATTGGTCCAGGACGTCGGCTCTTCCCAGAAAGATGGAGAATCTTGGACTCTGCTTACCTTACATGGTTGGAAGAAAGTTTTGTGAATGGTATCAACTATACTTATTTGCAGCAGGCGACACGAATCAGTCTGAATCAGATGTGTAGGAGGTTACAGAGTGTCCTGATCATGTATTGTGTTCAAATGTAGAAGGGAACAATGCAATTCACCCCTTGACTGTTAGGATTATTGCACTCAGCACTTTGAATTAAAAACTAAGCACTTGACCATCCTTCTTAACTTTCACTTTGTGACGGACACACATCTTTGAGCGGGAGTAAAAGCAGCAACAAATGAAATTCAACGGCGATAAAAGTGCTTATTTCCAAAGTTTTGCCCATTAGATACAACGCCTACAATCATGCGTGGAAATGAGATAACTGCAATTTCGAACATCGACATTCTTGAGTTCTTAGCTCAAGCTTGTGTCGTCAACACATGGTAGAGCTGAGTTGTCAGCTCAAGCTTGTGTCATCGACATTCTTGAGTTATCAACGACACGAGATTGAGCTGCCCCAGTCTAAACTTGGCGCAGATCTGTTCTCAGAGAAGAAGGTGAGATCCCAAAGAATGTGCGACCAAGGATGCGGTTTACACTAGCAAGAAGCTTTTGGCAAAGGATCGTGTGGCTTAAACTCGAAGGATGGGCATTATCTTCTTCAGTAGCATTTGCAAGTCATTATTGGATTCTAAATGAGCACTGAGAGGGTCATTTGTGATGCTTAGCTTTTGGAAAAGAGAACAGCAGTGCAGAATTGATTCTTCGTTTATTCATGAAGAAAGGAACCTTTGCTGAATTACGGGTCGGGCGAGCATCTCGTACCTCTTGACAGCTCAGGAGTATAAAGCAATAAAAACACGAGAACAAACCCAAGAGTCATCAAATCCGTCACGTCGTATAAGCCATAAAGTATCAGGTATCGACCGAAACTTTATGGATTTGAAACAGGATGCTCAGATTATGTGCTTTACAATGCTTTCTGCGTAACATGGGAACTTCCATCTACAGAGAACGAATGACAGCCTTGAAAGGAAATAAATATACCATTTTTTTACCCACAAATCCGGCGTCTCTTCTCTAATTTTGCTAGTCCCCAATCTGTAGCCTACAACTAGTAGGGAAGGGGAATTTTAAAGGCTAATCTGCATCAAGGAGAGAGAGGACTGGCTTGCAGGAAATTCAATAAACTGAAGCTCCTTCAGAGACTTACTAGTATATTCCTAAAAAGCACACTCTTAAGTAGACTGAGGCAGGAATAAATGCAAATTATTTAAGTCACCGGAAGTTATGACAAAATGCCATGGCCAACCATGTAGCTCGGATGTCTAGATACGCTTGCTTATCACAGAAAGGTCTGTCTAGCAGCATAACATCCAACATTCAACAGGAGGCCATCGCCCGACCAACCAATGTAAAATAGAATGCACTTTCATTGTCTCTGCAGAATCAAAAGCGATCTGCTGGAAGGGTCCTGATAACTGCAAATTAGACCTGATGCTGAGAATAACCTGTGTGGAGCAACAAAGGGATTTTGGAAGGGCATAATTTGACCTGGGAATAGATTTTCACAATGAATAGAGGTTTGTGGAACGGCAGCTCTACAAAAAGGAACTGTCCTCGAACATTTCGCAGTATTTGATGTGGACCAACCATACCGCAACCAACTCATCATCCAACCCAATATACAAGTCCCATCATATATGCAGATAGGTTGAGCAACTTAGCTTTACCTTCTAGTCATTGACATGGCTTAAAATAAGGGGAAAAATGCTGCCATCCTTCAAAACCCACATATTTTTCTACACAAGAAAGCTCAGTATGCTTCTCGGCTACATTTTATTCACCAATCTTATATAATGGTTTAGGGGGAACAATCATATATAGAATAGTTCATGATCTACAACCAAACGACAAACATTAAATTCTAGCTGCAGCGTGATGCTTACCTAACTGGAGGAGTAAATTACAACAACAGTAACATGACAGTATTTAACTTTAGTTGCTGCAGCACAATGTTCAACCTTGCTGGAGGTGTTAGTCATGAGCAGAATCAAACATCCAGATGGATGCATAATTGTGGTCGCAGCTCAAAGAAAACACCTGTACGGCAAAGATCAACATAACTCCTAACTTGCGAAAGAATAGTAGGATGTTAATGCTATCTTTGGAAGGATGTGGATTTTAGACGAGTAAGGAAATGGAGGAAAGTCTTTGCTTTTCCCTCGACTTTCTCACAAAAATTTCAAATTGTATCACATTTTCCACACCCGCCTCTCATTTTCTCCCCTCTGCAACTTCCCAAACAAAGCCCTTGTAAGAAAAGCCACGGCATGCATGAAAAATAAATAAATAAGAAAAAGATAAATCAGCCTATTTAGGCCGTCACATCCATAGTTAGCAAATTCATAATGATTAGAAGCTCCAGTTCCGTCTCATGGTCACAATCAATACCATCCCTATCCACTATCCCCAATATCACCACTATCCTTAAAATCAATATCATCAATCAGAAAATCTCAGGCCTGTTATCCAGGAAAACAACACCGTGGAGGAATTTAACAACAACAAGGTCACCGTGGGAAAAGCCAAGACAAAGAGAAAACTTGGCCTACTAAATCTCAGTAAAAGTAAATCACAACGAAAATTTACCCAAGGAAATTCAAAATGAACAGAAAATCTTCCCAATTTCTCTTCCTATGAAGATTCTACCTACAGGCAGCGTGGCGTTGGAAAACTAACATCCTTCCAACCTCATAGCTGTAAATGATGTCAAAGGCTATGCCTCCAAAAAAGACAATTAAAAATCTTCTGTCCTGGTCTTCCCACTGGGGAGCATAATAGATTGCATTCTTGGTCATTGGAGTGAAAGGCCAAACAAAAATAACAGTACCGATCAATAATTAACTAGCAACCATCACAGAGCGGCAGAGAATTTACAAATCCTTACAGGCAGGACCTCCTAACACCGGCAAGTCCATCACAAGCCAGGCCATAAATGAAAGGTAGTCAACAAAAACAGCAACCAGAAAGCACTCTCTCACATGTCTTTATGTGGACATCAAACTTATCCTCTTCCAGCTTCCCCCTTAATATGATTAATTTACATTCAGTCACCAACAAGTTCCAACTGAATAAGTGGAAGTCTTAAATCCTCACATTGCCGTGAAATAGAAGATTTGTCATTTTCTTATTTGATAGGTTCTTAGTCCAAAACCATCCTTAAACACATCCAAAGCACCAACGCATTGAAAAGGATTTAGAGTCATTAAGTATCATTCAAAGTTGGCTGGCGAGAGTCCTTCAAATGTGCCAACTTGCCAAGCACAAAATTATATGTAGATAGAACTTGAAGGACCCAATAATTAATTTATCTCCAGGCAGAGGGGCACATGCTTGTGACAAGCTATTCTCCAATATCCTCAACTACTTTAATCATCCAAACCAGTACATCCTTGAGGATTATCATTAATACAAGCTTAATGTGTTGTTCAACTCAAAAAGTTCAATAGGAAACAACATAAAATAGAAAGAGAAGATGCCTGTCAAACCAGAAAAGTTATTGAATTCATTATAGCTCAGCAAAGGAATTTTACAAATTACCTTCTGCTAAAAGTAAAATATAAGCATTTACACGATGAAGCAAAATTGAGGACTACTCAGACAGAAATGTAAATCATACATGTCAAGCACGCCTTTTGCTGAGACGCCAAGAATTGGGTTCATGGTATCTGTCATAAAGAGGTTCAATACGCTCTTGACGCTTCCGCTTGCTCATCTTGGTGGGATCTGCAACTTTGAAAAATCTTGGCGCCGCTTCAACAAGCCACTTAGGATCAATAACAGTCACCTCACGCATGTACTCCTTTGTGGTCATGACAAGCTCATGGTAAATAACCCAATCAGGCTGTCTCTGGAAGAGAGCACTACTTGGATGTATATAAACTGGTTGATTCTCAACCAAGGTTCTGTAACCTTCTTGTGGGTCTTTTCGTGCCGCATGGAAGAAAAACCCTGCTGTTATTGCTTTCCTTATCTTTGTGAAGTTCTTTCCAGCACCGACAACATCCAGTTTATACCTGAAATGCATTGTCAAAATTAAATTAACCCAATGCTCCTTAAGGCACAAAAGTCAGGTGTGATGACTATAAGTTTACAGAACTCCAGATGTGACTCATTCTGTAGCTCAAAAGCAAATAGCACACAATTATACCTACAGAAGAAGTTGGAGAAAAATGAGTGCATATAAATCCACTTAATAAAATTCTGCACAGTTTACCTTTGTTACCTTTTCTTAAGGATGGAAACAATTAATATAACAAACAACTCAAATTCAAGTCAACACAAATAACAATATGATCTATGGGCAGCATTATTGTAAAGTTCATAGTTTGAACTCACTACGGCATGGCACAAAGGGGGAGGGGCAGGTTATTAAAATTTACGCAGTAAGATGAGTACTCAACAGAAACAAAAAGAAGTAGCTAGTAAAGTCTAATCACCAATAAGTCATATTATCATGTCGTCTAAATATGGTTGGACTCTTGAAATATGGAACAAGAAGAACAAGTCTACGCAACAACAGCAACAGATTATACTGCAATTTGGAAGCAGAACAAAGATTTTAAAACACAAAGAAGAACACATACTTGTCCATGATGGTGAGAAGCTGCTTCCTAACATCCTGAGCCCTCCTCAGGGATCGAGACTGAACAAAATTCTCAAAGCACCACGGCCCAGAAAAATTCTTTGCTTTCCAAGCCTCATAAACCGCAAGAAGAGTCAAATGGTCTCCTTCCGGCTGAAAGAACTTGGCCCTCTTCTGATCTGCTTGGGCTTGTTTCTCTCTAGGTCTGTAGAAAATGTTTCCTGTCTGAATCATAGCAATGATGGTCAAAATCTCATCACTGCATCCCAAGTCTACACTAGCAAGAAGCATCTTCGACAAGGGTGGTTCCAGAGGAAATTCAGCCATTTTCCTTCCCAGTTTTGTAAGAAGCCCTTCCTCATCCAATGCTCCTAGACTATAGAGCTGTTCCATGGCAGAAATCAGAGCCTGGGGCGATGGCGGATCCATGAAATCAAAGGATAAAAGATCATTTATACCCATTGCCTTCAATGTAAGGGTAGTGAGACCAAGATTAATCCTTTGGATTTCAGGGACGGTGGTAGGGGACATTTCATTGCGGTACGCACTCTCTGTATAGAGGCGATAACATTTACCAGGCCCCGTACGCCCAGCACGTCCAGCTCGTTGCTTCGCAGATGCTTGTGAAATAGGAGTGATGACAAGTGAATCCAAACCTTGCTTCGGATTGTAGACATTCTGTTTAGCGAACCCTGGATCAACAACATAATAAATTCCATCGATTGTGAGAGATGCTTCAGCTATGTTAGTGGCAACAACCACTTTTCTCTTCCCCGGAGGTGCAGGGTCAAATATCCTCGACTGCATTTCACTGGGCAAGGCACTATAAACAGGTAAGATAATCAGCTCAGGAACATTCTTGCCTAATCCTTTCATCCTCTCATAAAGAGATTGGCAAGCAAAATCAATCTCCTCCTGACCAGTCAGGAAAAGTAGGACATCGCCTTCTGGTTCTGTCAAATGAATCTGCAAGACAGTAATAAGAGCTGCATCCAAATAATCACTTTCTGGTTGTTTGGTGTAAAGAATCTCCACTGGAAATGTTCTACCAGGGATGGTGAAGATATTGCAGTTGAAGAAATAACCGGAAAACTTTTCCGCATCCAATGTGGCAGATGTCACTATCAGCCGGAGATCAGGTCTCCTTTTCACGAGCTGCTTAAGCAGTCCAAAAAGGACATCAGTGTGTATAGTCCTCTCATGTGCTTCATCAAGCATGATAACTGAGTACTGGGACAGGTTCTCATCAATAAGAATCTCCCTAAGAAGCATACCATCAGTCATATACTTAATAACAGTGTCTGGTCCTGTGCAATCCTCAAATCGAATTGCATATCCAACCTCTTCCCCTAAACGACAACCAAATTCTTCAGCCACCCTCTTGGCAACAGACATTGCAGCCACCCTACGAGGCTGAGTGCATCCAATCTTACCCCTGGTGGTGTAACCTGCTTCAGCCAGATACTGAGTAACCTGAGTAGTCTTTCCAGAACCAGTTTCACCAATAACAACAAGAACTTGATTTTCATGTACGGCCTGCACAAGTTCTTTTTTCAACTTGTAAATGGGCAAACTCTGCCTCTGTTCCTGGATAGAGAGCTTCGACCTCTGCCCGAAAGTCAATGCTTTGCCAAAGGCATCCTTCTTCCACTCTGGCATATCGTAAGCTGACAGGCCAACGCCTCTGAGCTCCTGAGCGAGATGCCTCTCGCCTGTCTCTGGCATGGGATCTTCCCAAGGACGATTAAGATCCTTTGGAATGGAATCAAGCATCGTTCTCTGTTGCTGCTCCCGTACTTCTCTCCGCTCCTTTATAAGAGCAGACTGCAGTGCAGCAGCACGACTCAAAGACCCCTCAGGATTCTTGAAAATCTTCACCGGTGACATATCCACAGAATATCTGGTCTGCCCTTGCAAAAACGCAGGTTCATCCTCATTTAACTCAATCTCAAGCTCTTCCTCAGCTCCCTCCTCCTGATACACCATACCATCCCCTTCCTCATCATACATTGGGTATTCATTCACCTTCAACACGCCTGAAGCCACCAATTGCTTCGCCTCCCACCTCTCCGGTGAGCTCATCCTCTTCAAGGGTCGCCTCGATGGAGCCACATCATCTTCCTCCACAATTCTGATCCCAGAGAGACCTGTTCTGGCAACAGGCCCATCCCTTGACCCTGAAGTTGGATTAGCACGATAAGCATCATCATTGTCACTCTTCTTCAGCGGAAGCAAATCTTTTCCAGTGTCCTGATCCACGTCCCTCATGGAAAGACTCAATTTCTGACCAGAGATGGAAATCACCTTCACATAAACTTCCTGATCCCGCTTCACTACTTCCTTCGCATTAGCAACCCTCCTGCTTGCCATCTGCGAAACATGCACCAACCCCTCCTTACCTCTAATGTCGCTCAACTGAACAAAGCACCCCGTATCCATCACTCTAGAAACTCTCCCTCTATAAACCTTATATAGCTCGGGTTCATCGGAATTATACCTCCCATTCCTTCTATCTCTAGTGTCTTCTCCACCATCCTCATGATCTTCATAGCCATCCCTTCGACTTCTCTCATACTGATCTCTATGCCTTCCCCTTCTATCAACCTCCTCATGATCCCTGTCTCTATCCCTATCTCTATCTCTATCTCTATCTCTATGTCTATCTCTGTCTCTGTCTCTTTCTTTATCCCTATGCCCTCCCTCGCTTCTCCTATCATATCTATCCCGGTGTCTCTCTCTCCTGTCTCTGTCCCTCTCCCTGTCCCCATCCCTATCTCTCCCTTCCTTCTCATACTCTCCACCCTCTCTCCTCCGCTGTTGCACCTCCAACTCAAGCTCCCTCTCCAGGTCCTTCACCCTCTCTCTACTGTCAGCAATCCCCAAAGCCTTGAACTGACCTTTAGAACCACCCTCCCCGTCGTCGCCTCTCTTTCCCTGCTGCTTATCGGCCCTATTACTCGGAGGCAAAATCGCGTGAATGATCGTGAGAAGAGTACGTACGAAGTAGTCGGGCATTTCGGCTCCGTTCTCCTTGAGCTTGGCATCGAATTCGTCGACCGTCTCGCAGTTCCGGCCCAGCTCGGTGATGAATTCGCCGAGCACCTTGTCGCCGAAGCCCAAGTGAGTCTCGAGCTCGGAGCAAACCTTGGAGACCAGCGATAGGTACTCCAATTTCTTCAGGTCGTCTTCCGCGGCCGCGGCGGCGGGCATGTTTCCCGGCGGGCGCGGAGAGAAGGAAGAACTTCGTTAGGGTTTTCGAACGAAAGGGAACGTTGAGCTATGGAGGGCTCGATCGATCAGGGGAATAGCAGATCCCCCGAGATGCAAGAGAGGATTGGAAACCCTAGAATTCGAGATTGAAACGTTGGATTTGGATTAGCAGGAGGAGGAGGAGGAGGAAGAGGATGGAAACCGAAGTTTCAATTCGGGCTTTTGCAGATGCGGGAAACGACGTCGGCGCTTCTCCGTTGGCGGTTGCACTTTTGATCCCGAATTTATAGAATTCTTTCAATTGTGCCCTTCGCCATTAGCATTTTATGCATACATTCGAGCGAAAATAGGTTTAAAAAAAAATCGTCATGAGAGAGGGGAAAAAAAAAGTTTACACTTCGCATCTTAATTAATTTTCGAAAATCCTCTAAATTATACAGGAATGGTAAATTAATCATTTTTAATTAGATTTTTTTTTCCGACGATGCATGAGTAAGCATTCAACCTTTATAAATAATGGCGTATTTGTTTGAGTGAATGAAATTTTCTGTGAATTAGTTTTTTGGACTTTTACATGTATGATTTGCTGAAAAATTATTGGTCAACCAAATATCATTTATAATTAAAGAAAACATGTATGCTTAGAGTTAGGAAGATGAATTTCCAATCCAAAAGGGGGGAAATATTTTTCTAAAAATGAATTTCTAAAAAGTATTTTTTTTATCACGAAATTTTTCTCAAAATAGGTGTTATCTTATATTACTTTTGGACAAGGTATAATATGCATTTTTTTATGAGGCGGCAAATTAGTAAATGCCGAGTCGAGCTTCAGAGCAAGGCATATTCTAATTAAAAAGAGCATATGGATCCTTGAACGCGTTGGTGAATTGGAGGCTACGAAGCACGGACACGTGAAACATGCTTTGGTGTCGTGTCCAACACGTGCCGGAGCTTGGATACGCTCGGACACGCGTTGATTTTCCGACTAGTGGTCAACTTTTTTCGACTCGTCTCCACACGCGTGTCGGATGGAAGCGAGGGCGAGGGAGCAGGTATGAGACCGCGAGCGACGGCGAGCCCGCGACGGCGAGAAACCGCCAGAGAAAGAGTAGAGACTGAGGCGAGGGCGGCCTCAGTGATGCTGTGGGATCGGCGACGAGGCTGCAACTGCAAGCGAGGAAGGGCCGAAGGCGAGGCGGAGGAGGAGGGGGAGGATCGAGAGGAAGGGGGTCGTACGGAGGTCGCGCGGCGAGGAGGCGGAGAAGGATCGGAAGAGGAGAGGAAGAGAAGAGGAAGGGGGCTGCGAGGTCGTGCGGGCGAGGGGAAAAAAGTGGGGCGCTAGTTAGGGTTTGGAAACTCAAAAGGAATAAAAAAAAATAAAAAAAAAAAAGAGGGACTTTATGGGGTGAAGTGACAGCCGGTCGCGCGGGTTGGGGAGTGGAAAAGAGTGAAATGAATTTGGGGTGGGGTGGGGTCTGACGTGCGGAAAGGGGAGGGAAAAAAATTTAAATAAATTTGGGAGTGGGGGGAAATAATCTGACGTGGGGGAGCGTGTGGGAAAAAAAAAAATTGAAATAAATTTGGGAATGGGAGGAAATAGACGAGGGAAAAGAAGGGAGTGGGGGTTGGCGGTGGACCCTTTGAGAAGATTTTTTTTAATTGAAAAAATAAATAAATGAGACTAAAAAATAAAGGTGCTCAATTTTAAATGATGATAAATTTTTATCATTGTAAAAAATCATGGATTTATTTAAATAAGTTGATTATAATTTCTTGTTAGTCATCAGCATAATCAATAACTTTTGTTAAAGTTAAAAACATATTTCTAAACATGAATACGTATTATTATGAATGTCTTTTAAATTTCCAATGAATTGATTTATTAATATTATAGTGTAAATTCATCGTAGGCTATTTTTTTGATTAATTATTTATTTATGAATTTGAATCAAATTAATTAAAAATAACAATATTCATTTAATATACAACGTGTCGAAATTCTCTATTTTTGATAAATGACATATCGACATGTCGTGTCGTGTCACGTGTTAGTGTGCTACCTAGATTGGAGGCGGGGAGAATGATGACTTACGGTAAATTCTCGATATGGCAATAAATTCCTTTAGCCAATAATAGATCATGCATTGAAAAAAAAAAATCGTCAAACCATTTGTAAACTCCCATTCTCTTTTATCGAAAATAGGGGTGATCGTGACCAATTCTCGCTTAAAATCAAAAATCAAACTGAAATCATTTCTCAATCCGTGAAACCGGAAATCGACCCCTTCTTACCTAAAATTTGGCGATATTATTTATCAAAAAAAAAAATTATTTTTCTTTCTAAAAGATTCCTAAACATATTAAAAGTTCAATTTAATGTAGCATGAAATTACTAATCACAAATAAAATACTAATAGATTAAGAGATTCCTCCCATAAGTAATCTTTACTTTGTGTCCATATCAACCTACGGTAGTAGATAATGCATTATAAGGGTGCGTTTGGTAACGTTTCTGTTTAAAAATTGTTCCAGGGAACATAAATAGAAAAAAATGTTTCTGTTCCGAGGAACAATTTTTGAATAAAAAAACGTGTTTGGTAAACTTGTTCCGGGAATAAAAAATGAACAGAAACACATTTGGTAAATTTGTATTCTTTTTTTATTTCTTTTAATTTTTAAATATTTTTATTTTCTTTCTTTTTTATTTTTTCTTCTTTTCTTCTTTTGGCCGGTCGTCGACCTCGGCCATGGCCGGCAACCGGCCGATGAGGGTCGGCGGCCTCGCCTTGGCTAGGCGAGCTCGGGCTCGCCCGGATCCGGCAAGCCCGAGCTCCCCGGCCACCGGCGAGCCGAGCTCGCCCGGCCAAGGCGAGGCCGAGCCTCACTCGGGGCCGGCGACGCTCGGCCTGACCTGGGGCCGGCGAGGTCGCCGGCCAAAGAAAAAGAGAGGAGAGAGAAAATCTGTTTTTAATTTTTGTTCAAGAAATAAGAAACAAGTTTTTCTTGTTTCTGTTCCAAAAGTGTTCCCTAAACAAAAAAAATAGATTTGAAACAAAAACGCAAATAAACGCGTTTACATTTTTTTTGTTCCACGGAACAAAAAACAAAATCTGTTTATTAAAAAAAAAAAAAAAAAAACATTAACAAACACCGCCAAGTATCCCATCTATTCTGAATTTAAAAAAAAAAAAAATTCTAAATCCGTTCCATCGTTTGATCCAGTTGGCCTGAATCCTTCCTAGAAATCGGATTTGGTCCAGCTCTAGATTATACCAGATCTGACACACATTCCTAATTCTGATTGTTCACCAAAACTTAACCCCTATTGATTTAGCTTTGCTAATATAATAATTTTTCAACTGCTATAAAAATAGAATAAACCGTTATCATCCAATCATTTCTCATTAATCTAATTACAGACAGTTATATCCAACGAGAAAACATCTTGTTATGAGACATTTTAAACATTTAAATCACCGCAACGTAGGAGATACGCAATACACTTTTGAGCAACACACCACGCAATACACTTTTGAGCAACACACCATATCCTGCATTTTTTACAACAACTTGGGCCCGAAAAACAAACACAAAACAGGAGGACAACCAAGAAGAGAAGGAAAGAAACAGACGACGGACATCAAGAAGCACAACAAAACATCCAAAAACCAGAAAGATCCCTCCTAAGCTATTTCTCATCCTCATCATCAGTCAACCTCTTCGATCTTAGGCCCTGCTCCACCACCGAACCCGCCACTGCCTCTCGGGACATCGCCGTCGGCACCACCCATCGGCCCGTCACTGCCGCCCTGATACATCTTCGATATGATCGGACCGCACAGCGCCTCCAACTCCTTCAGCTTGTCCTCGAACTCGTCCACCTCGGCCAGCTGGTTTCTGTCGAGCCACTCGATCACCTCGTCCACAGCCTTCTCGATTTTCTGCTTATCCTCTGGGTTCAACTTCCCGGCGATCTTGTCGTCCCGGACGGTGGTCCGCATGTTGTAAGCGTAGTTCTCTAGCGAGTTCTTCGCCTCGACCTTGCGCTTCACCTCCTCGTCCTCAGCCTTGTACCGCTCCGCCTCCTTCACCATTCGCTCAATGTCGTCCTTGCTCAGCCGGCCCTTCTCATTGGTGATGGTGATCTGGTTCCTCGTTCCAGCCGTTTTGTCCTCTGCTGACACATTCAGGATACCGTTCGCGTCGATGTCGAAGCACACGTTGATCTGTGGCACTCCCCTTGGCGCCGGTGGGATCCCCTTGAGCTCGAACGTGCCTAGAAGGTTGTTGTCCTTGGTCCGCGCCCGCTCGCCCTCGTACACCTGGATCAGCACGCCGGGCTGGTTGTCTGAGTAGGTCGAGAAGACCTGCTCCTTCTTGGCGGGGATGGTGTTGTTCCTAGGGATGAGCACGGTCATGACCCCGCCAGCAGTCTCGAGGCCAAGGCTGAGCGGCGTGACATCGAGCAGGAGCAAATCCTGGACTTTCTCGCTGCCCTCGCCGGTCAGGATCGCAGCCTGGACTGCCGCCCCATAGGCGACCGCCTCATCGGGGTTGATGCTCTTGCACAGCTCTTTGCCGTTGAAGAAGTCCTGCAGGAGTTGCTGGATTTTCGGGATCCTCGTTGAGCCTCCGACTAGGACGACCTCGTTGACTTGGCCCTTATCAATCTTCGCATCTCTCAGGCACTTCTCAACAGGCTCCATGCATTTCAGGAACAAGTCCATGTTCAATTCTTCGAAACGGGCCCGAGTGATGGTGGTATAGAAGTCGGTCCCTTCGAAGAGCGAGTCGATCTCGATGGTGGTCTGTGAGGTCGAGGACAGCGCACGCTTAGCACGCTCGCACGCAGTCCTCAGCCGGCGGAGCGACCGTGCGTTGCCGCTCATGTCCTTCTTGTACTTCCGCCGGAATTCCTGGACGCAGTGGTTGACAAGGCGGTTGTCAAAGTCCTCGCCGCCAAGGTGGGTGTCGCCGGCAGTGGCCTTGACCTCGAAGATGCCCTCCTCAATGGTGAGGAGGGAGACGTCGAAGGTGCCGCCACCAAGGTCGAAGATGAGGACGCTTTTCTCGCCAGTGCTGGAGGCCTTCTTGTCGAGGCCGTAAGCGATGGCAGCGGCAGTGGGCTCGTTGATCATGCGGAGGACGTTGAGGCCAGCGATGGCGCCGGCATCCTTGGTAGCCTGGCGCTGGGAGTCGTTGAAGTAGGCGGGGACGGTGACGACGGCGTTGTTGACGGGGTGGCCGAGGAAGGCCTCAGCGACCTCGCGCATCTTGGTGAGCACCATGGACGAGATCTCCTCAGGGGAGAACTGCTTCTCCTCGCCCTTGTGGGAGACGACGATCATGGGCTTGTCGCCGGGGCCGGGAACGACCCTGAAGGGCCAGTGCTTCATGTCGGACTGGACGGAGGGGTCGGAGAAGCGGCGACCGATGAGGCGCTTGGCATCGAAGACGGTGTTGTGGGGGTTCATGGCGACCTGGTTCTTGGCGGCGTCCCCGATGAGGCGCTCGGTGTCGGTGAAGGCGACGTAGGACGGGGTAGTGCGGTTGCCCTGGTCGTTGGGGACGATCTCGACGCGGTCGTGCTGCCACACGCCGACGCAGCTGTAGGTGGTGCCGAGGTCGATGCCGATGGCCTTGCCTTCCTTGCCTTCCGCCGGTTTCGCTGCCATTATTACCTTTCGTCGACGTTCTAGGAGGTTGAGGTCGATTGAGGGTTCTTGGTCGGCTTTGATTTAGAGGTGCGAGAGAAAGAGAGGGTGGTGCGTGATGAAGAAGGGAGAAGGCGGTCCGGGAATCTCTGTCTTTATTAGAGCGCGAGCGTCGAAGAAGACGGCTTGCATGCAGGGGGAGAGTTCCGGTGGGAGGAGCGGGAGGGTGACAGGTGGGAGATGAGTCGACACCGGAGCTAAATCCGAGTTCGGCTGGAGAGTTCTGGAACGGCGGTTAGAACGTTTTTGAACTCAACGGAAGCACCGATTGCTTATGAGTAGATTGGTCGGGCCAGGTTTGGATGGGCCGAATAGACCACGCTTAAATTGATCCATTATCATGTAATAAAAATAGTAATTCATGTCCAATCCAATGCACACCCGATCTGACACGTTGCTAAATGCTAAGACACTTTTATATTTAATCCAACATAAGAAAACTCATATCTAAACTAAGATGTGAACTAAGATAAAAGCACGGAATAAACAAGCATGAGACCAAATTTGGACTTGAGAGAGGGGAGTGGAGTCATTGAGTTACGTCTAAATAAATTATGAACCAATTTAACGCACTTATTTTTGCTTATTTATGACTCATTTACTAAATATAATTTAGCCCGTCAAATATTGATTACAAAATGAGTTTATAATCTATTTTAACATATTTATTCACGGGGTTTAATCGACCGTTAAGCATTTAGATTTTTAAGAAGAAAAGACAAAGGACAATATAGGAGAATAAGGGGCAAAACATCGTAACGGTAAATCATACCATTCTTTCTAGTGTTTCACTTGTCTATTTGTTTCACGAAATATGGGACGTTGCTTCAAAATATTTCTTTAAGAAATTAATTCTAGGAAAGATTATGTCATTTTCCTATGTTCTTGACCCTCATCAAGACCTCTAAATTATGAAATTTGGGTTCTTAGGGCTTACAATTTGCTATTATCTATCCGCCACAAACATGACACAAACAATTCCCAAACTTCAGCCCACTGCAATTTGGTCCATAAACTTCCAATATATACAAAGTAGTCCCTGAACTTTAATCTAATATATAATGTGGTCGTTGAACTTTTAATTTGTTCAATATAGTCCTTGAACTTTCGATACATGTTCAATATAATCCATATTAAACATTTTCATGTAGTTCTAGAGACTACATTGAATATTTTTATATAATTCAAAAACTATATTAAACATATACCAAAAGTTGAGTAACTATATTAAACAAATTAAAAGTTCATGGACCACATTACACATCAGGCTAAATTCAAGGATCATATTAAATTAATTAAAAGTTCAGAGATCAAACTATACATTGACCCAAAATCTAGGAATTATTTGTGTCATTATCTCTGTAGCTTTATTTGTCAAACAAAAGAAAGACTTCGGCAAATCACTAGCTGAAGCAACAGATCAATTTGAAGTGGCAAAAGTAGGACATGCAGATAGTGAGGAAATTCAAACCAGTGGAAGCCAGATTCATGATGGGTTAAATGACATTGTCTCTATTTCAAAAACACTAAAGATGCGGTCAAAGACATCAAGAAGGAGATCATTGAGGAAGTAGGTACCGCTGATAAGGTTTTTTTATTATTATTATGTCGGTCCTACTCTACTCCTATTATAACTCTCACTCTTAGACTTTTTGTCCTGTCTCATTGCAGGGCATAGGAGTTGAAACCCACTCTTGAAATTAATTTGTCCTCACCCCAGTCCCCCTGAGAAGGTGGGGCACTAATGAGTTTAATGCCATGACTTTCATTGCATTGTTAGAAACCAGCATCTTTCCAAAACATTCTCAAGCATGAACGATACGGTAATTATCCTGAAATCTAGAGTATTCTCAACTTAAATGTCTGTAATTGATAAATAAAGAGATGCGATCTCATCCATTAAATCAAATATCAATCAATGGTTGTAATGGGGGGACTTCTTATATAAATAGGAAAGCTCTCTTCTCATTTATATCCATCCAAACATTCTCTACTAGAGTTCCTCTCACTTTCCAAACCATCAACCCATAAAACTATCCACTTTTCTAAGATAAAAACAAAAGTTTCACATATATTTCCCACAAAATGCAATCAACTAAACTGGAAATTTCACATCCATTTCTCCAAAAATGCAATCTCCTATTATATACCTCACAATGTCAGTTCTATTCAAAGAGCATTATGTTAATTTTTCCTTACACTCAATCATCAAATAAACGAACGAAGCATTATCATTCTATACTTTCCCCCGAGCAAAAGGGCCATCGAACATCAGCAGGTGAGCAAGCAATTGTTAAGTGACGAGAGAGACCATGTGATGGTCGGTTAAGGCAAGGCCAAGTAAATACAAACCTAAAGCCCCTTCACTTCCCCGCAATGCAACTGCGAATACAAGTGGAAAAGGAAATATTTTTGTCTCTTTTAGACCAACGAGAGGTTGCCACTCAATTTATGTACAAGAGTCCAAAAAATGAAATGGGCAACGAGTTTAAAATCGGATTTTCTTTTTGGGTAGAAAGAAAGAAAGATTAGCTCTCTTCTTTTTTCTCCCGTTTAGTTCGTTTGGTGGAAATGGTCGTGTAATTTAAGGGACTTAATTGAAGCTTTGTAATAAAAATTTGTGCCATGAAATGGTTGACATGGATTAAATATAAGCATTATCTTGAATATATGAAAGTGAGAAAAACACCTTGAATGAAACTTAACCCTTTGCATTGCCTTCCGGATTATATTTGGGATTAAAAAGGAAAAAGTAAATTTAAGTGACATTAGGACCGACTGGAAATTAATAAAGGAACTCGCGTACTAAAGATGTTTAAAAATGGCATGATGAGGAGTTTTTTACACACGAAATAGGTAAATGATTTTTTCTAAATAATAGTTTCTAGATATTGAACTGGAAAAAAAAATACATAATATTTTCATTCTCTCTGTAACTTTTAAGGGGATTAAAAAGTGTAACTTGTTTAGAGTCTTATACACAAATGGAGCCATGTGTCAATTCGCCGGTTGACACGTCAATTTCCCGGTAAATTTGAAGGGTAGGAGTGTCGAGGGTAAAATATATGGGCCATAATTGCAAATAAAATGAAATCCAATGTTTAGAAATGAGGCCCCCTCAAAATTACAAGGACCAAAAAAGCGTCATTCAACTCGAGATGCAATCTCCTGATTTCAGGTCTAGTATGAACGTTTATTGTGAGCCAATAAATTCTTTCGAGATGAGTTTCGGATTCCAATAAATTCTTTTAATGGATTCCATAATAATTAATTTAATTATTTTTGATTTTTTTAATTAAGAACAGACTATTATTTTCACAATAAATTAAAAATCATCACTCAATCGTTTCTCATTATGAATTTTGGATCTCGATGCTAGGGTTGAGATCTCGATGCTAGGGAAATGAGCCTTGGCTCTCAGATCCCAAGATCCTAACACCCGGATTGAAGATACTAGGTTCATGCACTGTTGGGACTCTAGGGGTTGGGTCCGGGCGCTTGGCCTCGAGCCTGGCCATCGAAGTCTTGGGTTCGAGGGGCACTTCTACTACAATTGACTATGGATGGCAATTTAACCCGCCCACCGTATACTCCCTACCCACCCGCCCCATCAAAAAGTCCACACCGAGTGAGTTTTGGGATGGGGCACGGAATACCCATCCCACCCTGCATCTTAACCTTCTTCAAATATAATTTTTCTTTTCACCGTCCAAAAAAAAATCAATTTGTGTCTTACTTTTTCAAGGATTCAAAAACTGCACGACGCCAAATTCAAGTAATTTCTTCTTTCTTCGGTTAGATTTAAATTCAACATGAACGTGGGGCGAATAATTAATAGGGAAGAAATTAGATTAGCGTAGTTCCAAAGGAAAACGTTCCAAATGTTGATGGTGCTTAAAGCGTGGCGGAGGAGGGAGGGGTG
Source organism: Eucalyptus cloeziana (assembly GCA_014182715.1). Classification (NCBI taxonomy): domain Eukaryota; kingdom Viridiplantae; phylum Streptophyta; class Magnoliopsida; order Myrtales; family Myrtaceae; genus Eucalyptus; species Eucalyptus cloeziana. The sequence continues at coordinate 43,393,501 of CM024639.1, forward strand.
GATCTAGAAACTTTTTTTTTTTTTTTTTTTTTTTTTTTTTTTTTTAAGCATGGAACAAAAGCAATCAATTTATACAAATAAATCGAATTATAGGTAGTCTTACCCATAAGTAGTGCAGTAAAGATAAATCACGCATGGCTTTGTTCATCTAAAGCAACTGCCTGTTTATGATTTTAGTATTTTGAACGAATGTATTCAAAGTTTACCGGAGTAGTAGTGAAACAAGAGTTTTGGCTATTCGCTCGGAATGTTTGTGCATCCACTGTTCATTTAAACCTCAATGATTGATTACCGATTTCTTTAAAATGGAAATTGTGGCTAAAAGAACAGGGACATTTTCTGGGATGACAGCCGTTGTTATGCTAGCCGCGTCCAATTACGTTGGTTTTGTATCTTAATCTTGCCATGTACATGACCATCTTATTGATTTCAAGCCCGCAATCCCTAATTCTGCTCGAACTCAAAATCTAACTTCAACTTGTCTTCTCGAACTCAAAATAATACAAACTATCGATTTTAAAAATATATATATTTTTAAATCATTCATTATTAGCGAAATAAACGGAATTGTAAATTGAAGACATTTTTGTTTGGTTCACAATGAATTAAAAGCGTGGTTAAGTTAAATCTGTCCACCTTTTCTTTTCTTTTTTGCTGGAGAGTAGTCCTGGATTTTGATATGAGGTCAAAACGAGGATGACACTATTGCATATAGTAAAATTAATGTTTGCCGTGCAGTCAATTTTCTTTTTGGGGTCAGAACTGTGCAATTAATTTGATTGGGCTTACTAATACACGCAGGAGTTCCCAATTGGTAAGTCAGTCTTGATCCGCTATTGAAATGTTGGGTGAAAAATGTGAAAATAACAATTTGAAACCAAAAACAAAATTGCTGGCTAGTTCGTTAATTTTTGGAAAAATTCCAAAAAAAATCTGAAATACTCTCATTTTCTCAAATAAGAGTCAAAGCGAACTTTATTTCAAATAAAGATACGAAGTATCATCACTTTCTCTAAGAGCATAAAATGAATCTTATTTTAAATAAAGCTCTAAAATGGTTATATTTATTTCAGATAAATGCATGACTTTCCAACAGTTAAGAGTTTTTCATCATATACCATTTTCCCTTTTTTTTCTTTTTCCCTTGGTTCTTCTTCTTCCTCTTTATCGGTGGATGCCCACAAAGGGTTGGGCAAGGGTCGCCTCACCCAATTCAACGAGGACCACCCCTGTTGGCCACAGGTGAGGGACGGCCTGGCCTAGAGGAGGCAACCCTTGCCCTAGGGGAGGCCACCCCTTGTAGAGGTTGCCAAGCCCTTGCGGATGGCCACAAGGGCTCGGCCGCCTCGCCAGCCGCTAGTAAGGGCAGGTAAGGGCCTGCAAGCCCTTGCTTGTCCCAAGCGAGGGCTCAACAACCCTCGCCGGCCCTTCCCAATTGCCGACGAGGGTAGCCTCTTTGCTAGCAGCCATTGGCCGATGCTAGAAAAGAAAAAAGAAAAAAAAGGGGACAAAAATGCCCTTAATCGGTTGGAAAATTTAACTAGTTGGCAACCGACGAGGTTAGGCCCTTATTTGAAACAATTATAACTTTAGGTCCTTATTTAAAATAATCAAAGCCATTTCAGGTCATTAATTGAAATAAGATTAACTTCAAATCCTTATTTGAAAAAATGAGTCACTTCAAATCTTTATTTGAAAAAATGAGTTCTTTGAGTGTTTTTTTGAAATTTTCCCTCAATTTTTCGGTAAATTTGAAGGACAAGACTGTAGCCAAAGGTAAAATACATGGACCAGAATTGCAATAAAATGATATTAGGTGTCCATAAATAAGATCTCCTCAAAATTACAAGGACTGAAATTTGTCATTTAACCCGAGACCTGATCTCCTACCTTCTCCATCTCTAGAACTCTCAAGGCGATTGCGGAAGCAACGAAACACGTCCTCTTTTTTCTCCAATTGCTTCTCTCCTTCACCATCCCTCCTCTCTCTCTCTCGCCTCTTATGACAAGTGGGCCTAAAATGACACGCGTCGCCGATTCAATGGATTTATGTAAAAATAACATGTCGCCGCCAGTGTACTTAATATTTTCTCCTTCTAGTCATATTTGGAACTTTTTCTCTCTTTCCCGCCATGGCCTTTATATACTCTCGCTCTCGCTCCAAACTCCCCAACTTAGACCATTAATAGCAAGCAATCGCAAGTTGATTGCACGCTACTACTCCTACACATTTGAAAACCATTCACATTCCTCTTCAATTCTTTTTCTAAAGCACCTTCCGATTAATCGCAGTCTAATTAGGCCAAATTAAAAGGTTTGGATTTAATGATATTCAGACTAGTGATTGTGCGACTGAAGACGCAACCAAAGACTTCGATGAGATCCTCGATGAGCTTAATGCTACCGAGGGAGCAAGCATTGGGCATTATGTTCAAAAGGGCGAGCTAAGAAGTGCTATCTGACATGCAAACAAAAAAAGAAGTTCCGTAGGATCAGTGCTGAAATAAATGCTAGGAAAGTTGAGGCAGTCGCTATGAATGTTGAGCTTGAGAAGAAGTGCGAGGATGGAACTGAAGAAATTGATATGTCAAAAATGCGATAACTAATGAAGGGGTATGAAGAAAAATTGATAAAAATTTAGTTGATAATTGGATTTTCCATTTAAATATCCAATATTATGTTAGTCATATTCGCCACCTGTCAGATGACTGAACATACATATATGAAGGCATCGTGCTTGAGAGGTGTAACACTATTGAGATCGGTGTGCACCAAAATTATATTTTGTTAAGAATGCTTATATATCACTGTTATCTTTCTGCTACGAACATGATAATATAGTTTATTTGTCATATGGAATAAAGATTTCGACAAAGCAGAAGTTATATTATCAAATTGAAGTGGCAAAAACAGGACAAGTAGATCATCTTGATGAGCTTAATGCCACTAGCATAGCCACTATGGAAACAACTGCAGAAATTAGCATTCCAAGAGAAGAATTGACTGTCTAAGCGCACTTTATATCCAAAGAAGGTGATGATGACAGTCATGATCTAAATCAGAGGTAGCAACTATTGCCCCATAGGGTTGACCGCGATGGTGTTGCTGTGAATATCCACTTCAACATTGACAGCAATGGAGTTGCTGGGATTGAGGAAGATGACCCTCCTACTGATCTGGAGAAGCAGGAGCACGTGGTAGCGGCACTAGTATGCACAGTGCTTTTGATTTTCCTGTTTTTGCTTTTAGCGCATGATCTTTATAAGAAAAAAAAATCTACTTGTTTTTAAAGTTTTTTTTGTCAGTTTTTAACTTATGGAGGCTGTTATTCTTTACAAGGAAAAAAGATTATTTACGTTGTTTTTGAAGTCTTCTTAATGGTTGAAGGGGCCATTTCAAGGCAGAAAAGACCATCGCATCGAGAATTCTAGGTCGGTTCTTGCAAACTTTTAGATCTTTAGCTTACGATCTGCTTGTTCGCCGGGGTACGAATTAATCCGTAAGCGATAGTTTACATTCTTTGGGCAGTTGGAATTCACTCCAATAGTCAATGTCTTCTATTCTTGGCTCCAAGGGTTCCTTACAAGGAGCAGTCTGGCTTTATCGGATTGGAATCGATCTTGTGACGGGCGGTCTTTTAGCCATATACCGACTTGCTTTGCTAGCGATGGCTTTATCATACGGTGTCCTATGAACCAAGTTTTTCCATCGTCAGCTTTTTTTTCTCCAGTTTTCGCTTTTGGTGCATGTTCTTTTCCATAATTTAAAAAAAGAAAATGTAAGTGCTAATGTTTGTCGTGGTGGCGCTTTTGCCCTAGGAAAGTACTGACGCTTCATTTATTCTTTGAGCACTGATCGGGTGTAAGGAGAAATGAACATACCGCTGTTGTTTGCATAAGACTGCTAGATATATAATAAGAGATTGCATTATTTGGTAAATGGATGTGAAGAGATTGCATTATTTGGTAAATGGATGTGAAATTTTGTTTCACTTTTAGAAAAGTGGATGATGTCACTAGGTTTTGGAGAAGTGGATTGTCATGGCTAATTGTTTGGGATCAAGGTGTCAGGTTGCTTACTCACCCTGCAAAGTCTAGAAAAATTCAAGAAGAGAATACTCTGTATCATTGAAAAATGGTTGGATGGATACAAATAAAGGGAAAGCTCCCTTATTTATACAAGGAGTCACCTATTATAACCATTGATTGACATCCGATCTAATGGATAAGAATGCATATTTCCATCTACCAACTACTGGCATCTATGCTGAGAATACTCTAGAATACTGGATAATTACTGTATCGCCCGTCCTTGGAAATGTTCTGGAAACTCGCCTTTGTGGCATTGATTAAAGTTTCTCTTAATACAAGATACACAATCAATCAAACGAAAATTATAATTTATTAGGGTTGATTGTGGAAAGAGGATGGGTGAAAACATTTCCCATTTAGTCGAAAAGTTAATCCAAATAGTAAAAGAGGTGACCAGACAGTTATTGAGTGAGTGAGGGGGACATAAGGTGATGGTCGTTTTAAAAAGCGAAAAAGGCAGGGGGTCAATTAAGAAAAGGCCAAGTAAATACGAACTTATCCTTTACTTGGCCCGCAATGCAACTTAGACAACATGAAACAAATAATGGAATTTTGAATATAAGTGGAAAAAATCCAAAAGATGAATTGGGAATGGAGTTAAAAGTTGTTGTTGTTGTTGTTGTTTTTTTTTTTTTCTGTATTAAGCTAAAAAGAGAATAAGAAAGTTCGGTTCATTGAGTGAATATAGTCGTGTATTAATTGAAGCCCCATAATAAAGATTTGTCACATGGGTGACCATGGTTAAAATATAAGCATAATTTCAAAAATACAAAAATGAGACGAGTACCAATTTTCCCTTAATGAAACTTAGCCTTCTTTTGCATTGCTTCCTGGATTATACTCGGGGAAAAAAATATTTGAGTGGCACTAACACTCTTGGAAATTAAAAAAGAAATTTGCGTACAAAAGATGTTGAGAAATGAAAGGATGATGAGTTTCTTACACATGAATTTTATTAATGAATACTTTAGGGGCACTTGTTAAGCATTAATTTGACGAAATTTTGTCATTTCCAAAACGGTAATTTTTTTTTTCCATACCATGTACAATCAGTGCGTCGAAAATGAATATCTTGTATGATTAACAATTTTTTGAATTAAAAAAAGGAAATGATTTTTCTAAATAATGGCTTCAAGATATTACACTGGAAAAAGAAAATGCAAAATATTTTCATTCTCTCTAACTTTTAAGAGGATTTTTTTTTTTTTGGTCAAGAACTTTTAAGAGGATTAGAAAGTGTAATTTGTGCCCATATAAGAAGGAGCCACGTGTTAATCCGCGGGCCGACTCGTCAATTTCCCGGTAAATTTGAAGGGCGGAACTGTAGGCGGAGGTAAAATACGCGAGGCCAGAATTGCAAATACGACGAAATTCGGTGACCAGAAAAGAGGCCCCCTCAAAATTACGAGGACCGAACGAAAAGCGTCATTCTAACCCAAGACCCGATCTCCCGGTCCGGGTCCGGGTCGAACCCCTCGCCCGCCTTTTTCCATCTCTAGAACTCTCGGGGCGATTCCCGGAAGCAAATTCGAAACGCCTTCTCTTTCTTCTCCACTTGCTCCTTCCCCTTCCCCATCCTCTCTCTCTCTCTGGAGCTTTCTCTCTCTAGCGTCTTCCAGTCGGCTCTGGAACTTTCTCTCTCTTTCCCGCCATGGCCTTTATATGCTCCTCCCTCTCCCTCCGAGCTCCTCAGCTCAGACCATCAACAGCAAGCAGCGCAATCGCCACAACCGATCACATTCTCCTTCGATTCTTTTCCCGAAGCGCGTTCCGATCAACCGCAGTCCAAGCTCGAAGCTCCGTCCATGGCTCCGAAGACCGAAGGCAAGGCCGTCGGCATCGACCTCGGCACCACCTACAGCTGCGTCGGCGTCTGGCAGAACGACCGCGTCGAGATCATCGCCAACGACCAGGGCAACCGCACCACCCCGTCCTACGTCGCGTTCACCGATACCGAGCGCCTCATCGGTGATGCCGCCAAGAACCAGGTCGCCATGAACCCCCACAACACCGTCTTCGACGCGAAGCGCCTCATCGGGCGCCGGTTCTCCGACCCCACCGTCCAGGCCGACATGAAGCACTGGCCGTTCAGGGTCGTTGCCGGCCCTGGCGACAAGCCGATGATCGCCGTCAGCTACAAGGGCGAGGAGAAGCAGTTCGCCCCCGAGGAGATCTCGTCGATGGTGCTGACGAAGATGAAGGAGATCGCCGAGGCCTACTTGGGGCAGACGGTGCAGAACGCCGTGATCACCGTCCCCGCGTACTTCAACGACTCGCAGCGGCAGGCCACGAAGGACGCCGGCGCGATCGCCGGGCTCAACGTGATGAGGATCATCAACGAGCCGACCGCCGCGGCGATCGCGTACGGGCTCGACAAGAAGGGGTCGAGGGCCGGCGAGAAGAACGTCCTCATATTCGACCTCGGCGGCGGGACTTTCGATGTCTCGCTGTTGACGATTGACGAGGGCATCTTCGAAGTGAAGGCGACGGCCGGTGACACTCATTTGGGAGGCGAGGATTTCGACAACAGGCTCGTGAATCATTTCGTGCAGGAGTTCAAGAGGAAGCACAAGAAGGACATCAGCGGGAATGCGAGAGCTCTGAGGAGGTTGAGGACCGCTTGCGAAAGGGCAAAGAGGACCCTGTCTTCGACGTCCCAGACCACGATCGAGATCGACTCGCTCTATGAAGGTATCGATTTCTACGCTACAATCACTAGGGCGAGATTCGAGGAGTTGAACATGGATTTGTTTAGGAAGTGTATGGAGCCCGTAGAAAAATGTTTGAGGGATTCGAAGATCGACAAGAGTCAGGTTCATGATGTTGTTCTCGTTGGTGGGTCGACGAGGATCCCGAAAGTTCAGCAACTCTTGCAGGACTTCTTCAACGGAAAGGAGTTGTGCAAGAGCATTAACCCTGATGAGGCTGTTGCTTATGGGGCTGCAGTCCAAGCAGCAATCTTGACTGGTGAAGGGAATGAGAAAGTGCAGGACTTGCTCTTGCTCGACGTCACACCCCTGAGCCTCGGACTTGAGACCGCAGGTGGTGTGATGACTGTTCTTATCCCGAGGAACACGACAATCCCAACGAAGAAAGAGCAGGTATTCTCGACATACTCCGATAATCAGCCAGGTGTGCTCATCCAGGTGTACGAAGGCGAGAGGGCGCGGACGAAAGACAACAATCTTCTGGGCAAATTCGAGCTCACGGGCATTCCTCCTGCCCCAAGAGGTGTTCCTCAGATCAATGTATGTTTCGACATTGATGCAAATGGAATTCTCAATGTGTCGGCAGAGGATAAGACGGCTGGTGTGAAGAACAAGATTACAATTACGAATGACAAGGGGAGGCTGAGCAAGGATGAGATAGAGAGGATGGTGAAGGAAGCAGAGCAGTACAAGGTGGAAGACGAGGAGGTGAAGAAGAAGGTAGAGGCGAAGAACTCGCTCGAGAACTACGCATTCAACATGAGAAATACCGTGAGGGACGAGAAATTCGCCAATAAACTGAACCCGGCTGATAAGCAGAAGATCGAGAAGGCAATTGATGAGGCGATCGAGTGGCTCGACCAGAACCAATTGGCTGAAGTGGATGAATTTGAGCACAAATTGAAGGAACTGGAAGGCCTGTGCAACCCTGTTATTGCCAAGATGTACCAGGGCGCTGGTGGAGATGTGCCGATGGGTGGAGGTGCAGACATGCCCGACAATTATGGTGCTTACAGCGACAAGGCTAGCTCTGGTGGCGCGGGTGCTGGGCCCAAGATTGAAGAGGTGGATTAGGGGAATTGAGGTGTCGTGCAGAAGCCTGTCCTGTTTTGGGCTTTTGGTCCTTGTGTTGTGATTGAGTTATGTTTGAGAGGAAGACGTATCGAGTGAAAGATGTATAGTTATAACTAAAGCTGCATGTAATAATCTCAGAGTGCATATTTTCTTTTTGAGATCATGGTAATCTGATTAGTGCTTTCCTCAAAATCCAGTGTTCAGTCTTAAATCTTTCTGCTGTCTTGCTTGGAAATTTACCTTTTCCTGCGAGGAGGAGGTTTGCTTGGGTAAACGTTGATTGTTTAAACATTAGTCCCGAAAGCTTCCGTACTCCTAGCTATAAGATCTTGAACTTGGATCCTCGTACTTTGTTTTGGAGACCTTGTTTTGCCAAATGACCTTTTGGATTCGAATCTGTGCTCTTCTGTATCTACTCAAAATCAGTTAAACTCCGTCTAACGAGCTATGGGTGTGTATAGAAAAATGTTCGTGTGCAAGCGTAGTAATTCATTGAATGTTAAGACACCTGAAGATCCAGATAGGGTGTTACGAGTTCGCCACGAATACTAAATTCCTAGTATGAATCGCGGAGCTCACGCATTCAAGCGTTCTTAACAAGGACATCTCTGGAGGATGCGAGTCAAATCAGTCGAAAGAGCTAAGCATTTCTCCTTGTACCTCCCTAATCTTCTTGTAACGAGTGAAAGGTAAGTACAGCGGGAGAGATCTCGTAGGAGTTGCGCATCCACTTAATTAAGTAAGGTTGCTGAAACTAAGAGTAGTAAAAAATTCTCCACGCCATAAGTCAGTGCAATAGCTGCCATGGATACATCGACATGCCTGTTCATACGCTGGGTGGCATGTTGTAAGCTCTTTCTTGGCAAAGATGACCTCATTCATGTGAGTTCATCTTCAATTGAGTAACAATAGAGAAAAAAAAAAGTGTTGAATTCTTGACCATGCCTCGAGTGTTGCTACATTGTTGAACTGACCGAGCATAGCGTGGCAATGCAAAACTCGACTGTACGTTTCCCCCGTCACAGAAAGCCGTACATAAAAGCATCCCCGAGATTTTGGTTCCAGGATTAAGCTGTAGCTAGTGCTGGATTGCCTGCCAAATCTATGTATATTCGCTTCCCGGCACTTAGTTAATAGATTGTAGAATTATAGTTGGTTTCAAGTGGGAGCCCAACTTTGCGTGCTTCGGGAAATTGTTGAAAAGTTTGGGGGACCGATTGCTTATTTCATTCGGATGATGATGCTGGGAATTGATTAGCGATTGGTGACCAGAGCTTTTGGTTAAAAGCAGCATTACCCGAAACCGAATTATCGAACGCTCTCGGCGGGGCCTAGCATCTAGTGCAATAATTGCGAGTTTCACTATCGTCTCAGTGATATACGAATCTAATGCACATGTGAGATGTTACTATCACAGCACAAAGAGAAACACACGTTGTGTGGAAATTTGGATGGTGATCCATAAAGGGACGGCACTCAAAAGATCGATTTCAGCTTTACGATTGGTGAAGGGCGGGTGGTGCTCAAGAGCGCTCGTGCCATCAAGCATTCCACGTAAAGAATTGGATGTTGCGTCACGGGCCATTACGTGGTCTGGAAAGGAAGAGCCACTCTAGGATAGGCTTTTGGTTTTAGACCTACCCTTATCTCTCTACCTTCCTCTTGTCCGGTGAACTAATCGCATCCCTCCATGCCTAGTTGCTGCGAACATGCTTGAGGGTCGGACTAACAAAGCTTATCATGGACCACATTTGAGGATTTCATGATTCTGCTCGCGCCCGAGCGTGCTCCACTACTATCGTTTCAGCCGTAGTGGACGGCGCTGTACAAGCACGTTCTCGTTAGTCAGGGCAGAGGCACCTCTTTTGGCAAGATGACCTTATTTGGTGCTTGCTTGTTGCTTTCATGGACTCACTAGTGTCTACGCCCCTCGGGAGAACTACCGCGGTACGACTGTTGATCGAAAGTCGCCTTAATGGTCGCCTTAATGTTTGCCGCATGGGATTGAAACTTCAAACTTGTCATCTTGTTTTTGCCAAAAAAAAGAAAAAATCACTGATATGTTTACTCAGGAATAAGGTAAACAGAATTACAATTTAACTGTACAGTTGGAAATGAGATTTAATCATCAGTCCCAAAAGTGGATGAAGAAATTCCGAGCGAAGATGCGAAAGTTGCAGTAGTGTCTCCATTAAGGTATCTCTTGAGTCGATCCAAGTCATCAGCGGCATCGAGCATTGTAGGCCTCATGGAAGGTGATTCCTGAGTGCAAAGGATACCCAACTCGATGAGCTCTGCGATGGCGACCTCCCACACCTTCTGCACTTCGGGAGATTGTTCTCTTGAAGCTCTCAACAACGAGGAGTCTATAATCATTTCCGCCCGCCCATGGTAATGGCCCTTGACCCATTTGTGCAAGTTCAGTCCCCCGACAAACATGTCATCGGTCGGTCTCCTTCTAGTCACCATCTCGAGGACCAGGACACCGAAGCTGTAAACATCACCCTTCGTCGATGTGTTCAACCCATATCCGTACTCTGCAATGAAAGTTTAAAAGATGTTGGATAGTTTTTGACAGTTGGAGGCAATTTCATCAACATATACCTAACTTAAAAGGACTAACGTTAATTTTCAAAAAAGCAATCAAGGGTACTGAATTTCTCTAGCATTGAGCAGATCTCCAATGTGCAAATCCTGAGGATCAATGAATTTTATTACAGGAGATCTTTACCTGGGGCAATGTATCCTATAGATCCGCATAGCATATTTGCTGTGGAATTTCCCATGTTCTCCACAAGCCCTGCATTCCCATTTCCATTCGACATAATCAGTCTTGCTATTCCAAAATCAGAAACCAATGCGGTCATGTCATCGTTGAGAAGAACATTGCTTGGTTTCAGGTCACAGTGCACGACTCGAACTGGAGAATGGTGATGCAAATAAGCCATTCCTTCGGCCACGTCGCTACAGATATTTACCCTCTGGATGAGGGTCAAGTCAGAAGATCTCGAGCTCAAGCCCGTTCCTGAATGAAGATAGAGATGGCTATCGAGGTTCCCATTTGCCATATAAGGAAGGACGATAGCCTTGAAATCCGGGAGGCTGCAAGCAGTTATTATCTTTATCAAGTTCCGGTGCCTGATCCTCTTTAGAACTTGGCATTCCCTGTTAAAACTCTTGGTGGAATTTCCTGATTGGACATGTAACACCTTCACTGCTATTGCCGTTCCATCCGGGAGAACTCCCTTGTATACCTGTCCATAACTACCCGATCCAACCAGACTCTGGTCATTAAATCCACCAGTGGCATCTGCCAATTCTTTGTACGTCATTCTTGGAAAATTGGTCACTGGATCTGGTGGCTTTGGTGTGTTTATAGGTTCAGTCCTGGAAGAAGTTATGATCCTGAAGCGCCGGTATCCAATCATGCAGCATATAGTTAAGAGGCATGCTGATGCAAACATGACCACGATGAAAATGATCAAGAAAGTGCGTGACCGGAACCAAGTTTTCTTTCGAGAGCAAGGTGGTATGCCTGGAGTCGTGCCACACAGGTGCTTATTCCCCACGAATGACGAAGAAGTGACAGATTTGAAAATGCCTCCTGATGGGATCATGCCTTGGAAGTTGTTGTGCGAGAGATCCAGAAATGTCAGACTCTCAATCTTGTTCAGGCTCGCGGTGATGGGTCCAGAGAGCTGGTTCCAAGAAACATCGAAGGACTCAAGGTTCTTCAGATCGCCCAAGGAATCTGGAAGGTGCCCTTCGAGCGAGTTGCGCGAGAAATTTATAGCTTTCAGTTCACTGCAGCTCGATATCTGAAAGAAGATACTTCCGCTGAGGTTGTTCGAGGAGAGGTCCATGGCTTGTAACTTTTCCAGCTTGCTGAGCTCAATTGGTAGAGGGCCTTCAAGATTGTTGTCAGACAGACCTAAATACAATCTGATCTCACTGATGCCCAGTAATAGTTCCGACGGAATTCTTCCCGATAGCTGATTATGCGACAAATCTAGCTGGTACACTTGGGACAATCTTCCCAGTGACGCAGGTATATTTCCTGAGAGGAAATTGTTGTTAAGAAAAAGTGACCTCATTTCAATCATGTTGCCGAGACCTGCAGGGATTTCCCCAGAGAACTCGTTGTGTGACAGATCAAGAAGACCCAAATGCGGAAGCTGGCTCAATACGGTCGGAATTTTGCCTCTGAACAAGTTGTGAGATAAGTAGAGCCGTTCTAGACTCGACAACCCCCTGATCTCGTCTGGGATCGATCCATTGAGGAGATTCAATGACAGGTTCAACAAAGATAGATTGGAAAATCTGCCCAGGGCCGGGGGAATGGATCCAAAAATTCGATTCTCTTCAAGTAACAAGGTTTCTAAGTGGACACTAAGTTGGCCGATGGAAGCTGGCAAGCTCCCTCCTAGGTCCATGCCTTCCAGTTCAAGCTCGAGCAGAACAGTGCAGTTTGCTAAGGATGTGAAGAAAATGTCAAGATTAGTGTTGCCTTCGTGACTTTGCATTTTGTTGTATGAAAGATGAAGAAACTTAAGCAAAGGAAGCCTCTCCACAATATCTGAAGGGAGCAGGCCTTCAAGATTGTTATATTCTACATCGATATAGAACACTTGCGAAGCATTTCTTAGAGAGACGGGTAAATGGCCCGTGAATTCATTGTTGTACAGACTAAGGCTATGGAAATTACGACAATTTCCGATCGCTGGTGGGATCTCTCCTCCAAGGAAGTTCATCGAGAGGTCTAAAACTGTCAATTGGGTGCAGTTTGCAAAGAGAGAGTCTGGAATTGTACCTGTTAACTTGTTACTTAATAGAAGAAGCACAAGAAGATTTGTTAAAAGAGAAAATGAATGCGGTATTTGACCCTCTAGATTGTTTCCATCGAGCCGGAGACTGCAAAGGCGTCGAAGGGACGAAAGCTCAGGAGGAATCCTTCCGAAAAAGTAATTGTTTGCAAGGCTCAAGATCCGAAGGCCTGTAAGATTTGATAGAAAAGGCGAGAGCCGCCCCACTAGGCCTTGGCCTTCTAAGGTGAGATTAGCCACCCGGTGGCGCTGTGGACTGCAGGTGACTCCAGTGAAGCTGCAGACATCAACCGTTTCGTTCCAGTTACTAAGCGCGGAATTCGGGGATATGATTGCCTTCTTGAATTCCAGAAGAGCGGCCCTGTCTCCCAGCAGCGAGTGCCGGGGGTGAGGATGAGAGTGATTCGGAGGACTTAGAGCAGCTTGAGCTTGACTGGCAACAATAAGCCAGTGCTGCATTAGTGCAAGAAATATGCAGCTGATGAGTAACATCTTTGGGTTCCTTCAATTTGGAAAATCACATCTTGCTATGGCAAGAGTGATTCAGCAGAAGCAGAATAAATCGGCAGAATGAGAAAATCTGTGCCGGCACGTGGGGCGGGGTTGCTGTTACGTGGACGAGCAGAGCTGAGAAGAATAAGTAAATAGGGGAGTGGATGCTAGCGACAACATACGAGGGATGGATGGAGGGGAGGTGGAAGTGGATCTTTCTATGAAGAAATTTCAATGGCGAAATCGATGGCCCGGAAGGACTAGAAGGGCAGCATCCCCCTTCTTCTAGTGGTGACTAGACTCTCAACTCAATTCCACAACCGTATTCACACTTTGCAAGGACAACATAGAAAATTGGCCAGCCTTCGGTGGATGTTACTTTTCCATCATAGAAGAAACCTCTATTCTGATGTCGTGATGATTCAGCCACTCACCCATCCGCCCAAAAGGAGAGATGTAGCTTTGACATTTTGGCTGGTTTGACATTCTTATCAATGTCAATGGCTGCAACTTGTCTCCATGTTCACTGGGTCAAGTCGATTGATTTTGTTCGGGAATTGTGGTCAGTCAATTATCAAGAAGACAAGCTCCACGAATCTCTTATTGGCGATGCTCTTAATGCGTTTCTAATCATCTCTCGTGTGCAGATGGTGCTTCGGTGGGATTGCAGCCTACTGACTCGGCATCTCACTGTTTCATATTCCTAGACGTGCTCAAAGTTAGCTGAAACTTTTATCTGATGACAAGTGTTCCAGAATCTTAGAATACATTACCAATCCAGGTACCTTAGCGTTAGTCTTAAAGAGGTCTATGGTTCCACTTGATTTGTCTGTCCAATCACCTGGAGTTCCCTCGTGATCATTTTTCCAGCACAGTCGATGCTAGGTCGCGTGGAAACCACACGTCTAGGTAGCTAACAATCATTCAATTCAGTAGGATTGCAAGTCAAGTCTGATATCGCAAATTGGCAATGTCCATGAATTCATAATTCATATCAAAATAGTCTCCCCTATTCTCCAAAGAGCTACAAAGAGAGTGACAGATCATAGTTCATGAAATCCTAGCAACCTGCTCAGATCCTCAGGGAGACAAGTATCTAATAGACCTTTTAGTCTTGACCCATATCACCTGTGTCGCCCATAAGTAGATGCCAAAAACCCTGTTCAGCTGCTATACTGATTATTGCTTGAAAATATCTAAAAGAACCCTAGCAACATCAATAGTTTCATCACATACAGAGAATAAACAATTTCATGATGGTGTTCTTGAACAGCCTGGCCTGCGATCGCCAGTTCAACACCAAGAGACAAACTATCCTCCTGAGACAAAGAAAACCAGGTCCAAACTTGACCAGCATCGTTTCACGATATGTAAGGCTGCTTCCGTGTAGGATAAGGTGTAGATGATTCCAAATTGGAGCTTTACCCTCGTACGTTGCGGTGCATCAAAATGCTCCTCAGCAGTCGCCTCAGCGACACTGTACTGCACTAAATGGGGCCATCACCATCTAGAAAAATTCCGAAGCTTCACACCACAAGTTTACTTAATTATTCATACTTTCTGTTCACTCGGCTAGCTTCTCAGTGTGAACTCGAACTAGTCAACCCTTGATTAGGCGCTATTCAAGATGCAGCGGCAGCGAGTACTTGCAGAAAAACATATGATCCAGTGCAGGCCAGATTCTTTTATCTCCTGACTCCAGAGCTTAGCCATGCTGTTCCTGGATCCAGTTGACCTGGCTGCTTATCCATGCCCATTCTTGTTCCATTATGTTCATCAGTATGAGGATACAGCAGAGCACCATAAATGCTGAATTTGATAGTCTTATGTTACCATGGTGGCTTTGGGAGCAGCAAAATTGAAATTATTGGCTTGTGGGATCCTCCACTCAGTCACATCCACTAGGGGAATATCACCTTTACACTTCTCTCATTCATATCCTATGTGAGATTCGAAGGAACATCTCCAAAATGTTAAGAAGAAAATGCAAATTGTGATCATGCATGAGCTCACTGGAGACAAGAAGTGAATAGCTCTTTTGCTGCAAATTCCTGGAAGTGAACTGGCAATGACAAAATCATATCAAGGTCCTTGGAAAATAAAGAGTCAGGAGTCTGAGGCAGTGTTTCTGATACTTCAACAAGAAGCCAAACCAGACGTGCGGCCGAAATTTGTGTTCTGGAGCAATCTCGAGCCTTGAAATCAGGATAAAAAAAGGGTTCTAGATAAATAAGTCATATGCTTTTGCCCTTTTGGACTGTAGAGAAAGTATTGGCTGAGTTCATAAAAGCAGTTTCGTATATTTCGAGCAAGGTTGATTAATTACGTCCAGGTGAACAATCTTAACTAGGGACAGGCCCTTGCAAAGTTTGGAGGGATAGATACATGCGCAAGGCCGATGGGATTAGTGGGTTTTTCTTTTGTTCCTGGCCCAATGAGCCAATATTGGCGCCAACAATTTCATCTTTTACTTTCGCATGAAAAAGTTTTAAAAATCCTATGCAATCGATTTGCGCATCTCGTGATCATTAAGTTTGATCCACTTAAAAAAGAAACTAGTCAAATAACTCAATCGAGGAAGAGTCCCTATTGAACCTATTGTGTCAATTTTCAATTGATCAAGGATCCACGAATCTTGCAATTTGATTTTTCCAATTCACCATCATGCTATATAAAAATGGACTTTTCTTTTGGCATTGCATTTTTTGCCTTTTGAAAAAAAAAAATCAATTCAAGTATGTTCATTAAGTCTTAAAGTTTCCACGAGGCCTAAGCAGAAAAACTACCTCATTATCACTTTGAAATCGTAATTTTGTAAATAAAAGCACACAGCTTGTCAAAAATAGATATCAATGAAAACCATGCATATTCCTGGCCAAAATGAAATGAAGTTTACACATAATTTTCTCGATTATCAATTCCATTGCAGAAAAAATAAAAAACCGGGGAGGGCAAAAAAAAAAAAGTTGCCCATCAGTCGGACCGATCCGAACCGACCCGACCCGAGGCTAGTATTCGACCCGGCTACTCTGTTTCAGCCCGTCCCTTCTTTTCAAACGACCAGTCCCCCAAATCACCGTCATCGGGAGTCAGGCGAGCTCGTCGATCATGGGGGAGACGAGGAAGAAGACGAAGCCGAAGACCTCCGACGACGAAGCTTCCGCGACCGGAGAACTCGCCTCGCCTCACGCTTTCTCGCTCCACCTGGCGTGCGGGCTGAGCCTGGCGGCGGCGCTGTGGATCGCCCGCGCCGGTGGCGAATCCGTCGATCTCGTCTCCGATCCTTCTCGAACTCTCCGCCTCGTCTGGGTAACTTGCTCTCCTCACCTCCCTCTCTCTCGCCGTCTGTCTTAGCTCACGCGGCCGCCGCATTCGGCCTTTCTCGGCTGATTTTTTGTGAGTTTTGTGGTTTAAGGTCATCGAGTGCCCGATCGCGATCCTTCTCTACAGTCTCGCCAGAGAGAGGCCTACGAAAACCTCGGTAGCGTTTGTCTTCTTCCCTCCTTCATCGATAACTTAGAATCGAATTCACTTCATTTGAGTTCGTATCTGAGCCTCTCCTTTTCTTTTCGAATCTTCCGCAGTATATAAGAGCTGTCGTTCGTGGCGCGCTTGCATTGCCGGCCGGTCTGTTTGCTTTCCGTATCGTGTTTACTTTTCCTGTTTTGATTTTCTGAGTTACGTGGCGGTTGGAGATCCTCTTTTCGGTAGTCTTGATGTGTAAGTATTTGCAGGGGCAATGGTTAATGCTTTGGGAGCCATTGCATTGGGCGCGCCTGTTGGGATGCAGTGAGTAGTTCTTTGGATATTACGTTTTGGCTCATTCGTTCTTGCGAGAATCTAGTCTACATGAGTTTGTTTAGTGGTGTGGCGATTAAAATGATGAGATGAGCTTACTATCTCGTCCGGAATGTAACTGGGTACTCGCTTGAATTGATGGTTTCGTGCTGAATGTTTCAATGACAGTTCTTGTTCTACTCTTCCGCAGGTACTCGGTGAAGACCATTAACTGGTCCCTCGTGATGTCGACCTGGACTGTAAGTTTTATCATCACTTTTGATTCCTCTGGTAATCTGGCTACGTGTTACTTCTTGCAGGCTTCACTTAATAGCCAACCCGACGACAGGGAAAAGTATTATTGGCTATTGAGAAAAGTATTTTTAGCTACGGGTTTTATCAGTTCACTCTGATCAGTCACCTATTAGTCTGGAAAACATGCAATTGGAGTCTTGCTATCTGTACATGTTGCATCAGTTTGCTAAGCAGCTACTGGCAGGTGTAGTCTTCCTAAAAGCTAATTCTTCATCCTTTGGCAGGTTGTGCCGGCTGCTTGTGTTTTTGGTGCCTCATGGAACAGTTGGCAACGTATCTTCGCATTTACAAAGTAATTTACTGCCTAGTATCTTGTTTCCTGAAATCATGCCACATCCATGGTGCATTAATTTTTTGTATTTTCACTGTTAAAAGATCTTTTATGAGAGCCTTCACTCTTCAACATTGGGCCTAAATTTTGTTTGAATATATAGGCCGATCGGTTCTATAGATCTCATGATTTGTCTGCCTGCTCATGGTGCAATTATTGGAGCTTGGTTTGGTGCATGGCCTATGCCACTTGATTGGGAAAGGCCATGGCAGGTACTTTCTCCTTACCACAACTCGTCATTGTTTGATGTGGATTATGTGTAGGTAAATCTGGAAATTTTGCTGTTACTCCAGTTGTTTCTGTTTATGGTGTTCTTTTTTTGGTCAAACTGTTTATGATGGTTCGCTACCCAGATATTGCTCTCTTGGGTCTTTGCAATTGCCTTGATTTGAGGGTTTTTCTTATTTTGAATGGATTCGTCCTTTGAGGGGATATGACCTGCTTGACTCTGTATTGCACTCTTACATGAAGGAATTGATGCAAAGCTACTGATATTTTGTTTGGAATTTTAGAATTTTATGCAGGACCACTGATTTCTGTGTTTCCTCTCCAACAGTGTGCAGGACCTTTCCTTTCTGAGCTGAGGAAATGAGTTAATGTTTTACGTTTGTTACTTGATGTCTAGTTTTATCTCAAGCTGAAAGGTTTTCTGCTAATTTGTAGATCTTGGATGTATGGTTCTCGAGACCTATTAGCAAGACAATTAAAATAAGTGAGGAAAAAGAGAGAAAGAAGTGGAGTAGTTATGACTCTTGTCCTTTGAAGTGAAATAGTTGTTGACTTTTTACAAGAAAGGAAGGATTCTAAGTTCATTTGATCTTAGCTTCTTTTTATGCACACCAAAAACTGCATCTTCTGAAAGTCGGCATGAAAATCCACCTGTTTGGTGTTTATATCGTAGTTGCTTTTAAAATATTGGTTTCTCTTTAATTTCTTCAGTGGAGCATATTGCATCTCTTTATATTCCCCACATCAAGCAGCTATTAGGCGCTGCTCATGTCCTTCTCTTTAACAGGAGTGGCCGATCTGTGTGAGTTACGGAGCCATGATAGGGTACCTTGTTGGGATGGTGGCATCTCTGGGCTTTATTCTCCTTCGACATGGACACGATCATGTGAAAGTCGACTAGTGGACTGAGTCTGGGAATATCATTGGCAATTGTGCTACGGGAGCTGCTTTCAAGATGACTACAGCATCCTTCACAATTTAAACAAATCCCGTTAACAGCAGATATGCTTGTCCCTCCAACTTTCATATGCTTTCCAGAGGAATCTACCTTATCATTTTTCATCTACTTATGCTTCACGGGTGAGGGTTTTCAGGGTGCACACCTGAACTGCTAAATGATGTCAATGCCAATAGATCCATTATTTTTCAGCAGTGAAAACAAGGGAAACCTGAGACACCAGAGGCCTGCTTTGTTCAATGACAACGGCAATCCTATTGACATCCCGGTAGGTAATTATTTAGCTTCTCAAAAACGCATCGACTCCAAGGCAGTGAAAAAGCTTTCAGTGTGAAGAAGCAAAATTTTGATAGGAAAAGTTTTGTCCATTATGTTGTCCATACTTATTGGGGAGTGCAGTCAGCAGTCTCAGAACAGCTTTTGCTAGCCTAGTTTCATGATTGTATGTTTGCTGTCATTTTTTTGTTGTTGTTGTAGTTAAAGTATCTTCCTACGCATTGGCGTTTCTTCCATTTGGTTCTTGGCTTATAGCTGGGAGCACTGTTGAAAACCGAACAGACTGCCTGGTATGAGAGCGGGGAACTTTTGTTTCTTGATTCCACAGTTGGAGGAAGAATGAGAGTAACTTTCATTGGAGTTTGCAGCTGAGGTGGTGCCTCTGCTGCAACACGCCCTAGATTATGTTCTGCGTTTGCTGATTTAGCAGCGCATCTCGGACTGTAGAGACTAGAGCAGGGCATTTGCTCTCTCTTTCCTTCTTACGACCATTCCTGGTTTAATGAGGACGGCTTGGGGAGTGATGGCAATAATAGTTTATGATAAACAGAATCAATTATCACCATATTTGTAAAACGCTTTATTCTTGTACACACCATTCTTGCCTCTCTCTTCAGCACTCTAGATGAAGAAAATCAATCAGCGGGGCTGTTCCTGTTCTTTTAGCAGCGCAGGAGGCCGTGTCAGAGCTTAAGCGGCATCATCTATTCGTCTTTCTCCGTGATTCATGCGTTCTCTCGTCTCGTCATCGCCGAAGGACTTCCTTAAATTTTCACTAAAATGTTGCCAAGTTGTTCAATAAATTACTTTGATTACAAGCTCTTGGTGCAGTAAAACAGTACAATACTCTGCTTGGGGTTGCAGTTGGTCGTTCCTTAGAGATCTGGCGGAGAGCATACACCAAAAACTACACGCCTCGATCGGATGGCCGGTAATCTTGCCGGTGTTTTTCTATTTACCTTTTTGCATGGTTGTGTAGTTAACTCTTGACCATTTCATGTTGGTGTCTGAAGCGAAAAACGGAAGGGGATGAAAAAGAAAAGAAGAAAAAAGGTAATAATAAGAAACCATCAAACGTATATTTGTAGAGATATCTTGAATTGAATTCGATTCAATGTTTCGAAAATCGTGGAATTTGTGAAATAAAGAAGATTACCACCAAAATTTGATTCACAAATTTCGGCTTTCCTCCCAAGATAGTTCGATGGTGCCGCCTTTATCGTTTCTCAGGGGATTCATCTCCCTCCTCATAACATCGCATTAAAAGTTCATTTCATCATAATTCTAAAACAGAATATCGTATCATGTGAATTATGTAAATTATTTGTAAATTATTAATGAAACGGGCGTAGCGGTTTTTTTCATCGGCTCAAGCTTTATGACCCATTTCATCCTTGCAAAATTTGACATTGCATCCATTCGCGTTCCAGGATTTTGCTGAGCGTACTACGCAGAGTCGACATGTCGAGTGGCTTGACACTTCTTTGCATTTGGAAGAAAATGGGTTGGCTCGAGAGAGACTCTCCAGCAAGCAACTGGACCAGCCCAAAAGGACTCATTCCACGGGGGGGAGAGAGAGAGAGAGAGAGAGAGAGAGAAAGAGAGAGAGGGAGAGAGGGACAGGGAGAGCGACACGTGGAGAAAAAGGCGGAGATGGGCCCCGCACCGAACCCTTTAAAACTCCCCTGGAGATCTTTCATAAGCGCCAAACGCAACGCCACTTGCTCCTCTCTCTTTCCCTCTCTCTCTCTCTCTCTCTCTTCACTGGTAAGTAAAATACGTATGTCCTTCCGAGTTTCGCTTACCTGCGTTTTCGACGCATCATCCTCCTTCCTCACTTCGTTCCTCTAAGATTCTCGTTTTCGCTCCCTCGCCGTCGATTCTCTTCAGATTCATGTAGGGTCTCTGGCCGCCGTCCTCGTTTCGCTTTGTTCGGATGACGCGACTAGGGACGAGGCGGTTCTTGGAGAGTTGCCTTTCGGCGGTCGCCTCTCTCGCTGCTCTCGTGATCGGACGTCAAGTACGATTCTTTCCTCCGTCTTTCTACGTCGTCCGCTCGAGTTGGTCCGATCGTTTTTTTTTTTTTTTTGTTCGAGGAATGAAAAGTTCGTGACTTGGTCTTCCGTTTCTTAGGGGGTTTGATCGATCATGTCCGGTTCTCTGTTCTTGTGGAAAGCGAAGAAGAAAACAAAACCTTGTCCGGGTGTGGTGAGTTTTTCTCGATTGCGCTTGCTGGGTCCTCTGGGGATTATCGGTATTTATTTATTTATTTTTTAATGGCTGGGGTTTAGCGATGTTTGCCTGTTCTTTTGTTTATTGAGTTAGTTTTGCTTTTCTGTCTTATGGAGTGATGGCGCTACGTGAAGTCAAGGGTCGTACCTTGTTAAGTTATGGGGTGATTTTGTTGAGAGTTGGCATTGTGTCAGTAGTGAGACAGAGGATTCTTTCTGTACAAATGGGTTTATTTTATTGTTCTTCGTGCGTCGCTTGTTATGAGTCGTGTGGGAGGATATATGAAGAGCTTAGTTGAGCATCCTCTCTGCTTGTTTTAATTCGACTGCTATTTGATGTGCGAGATTCTGGAAGAATAATGTTAGGGGAACAGATTGTGGTTTACGAAATTTGTGCACTAAGTAATGTGGGGGTTGCTTATTGTGGAATTCTAGAATGAGAAGATGATGGTGATATCGGTCCCCACTTGGTGAAAACTTGATCTTCTTGACCGCTTAAAACAGTTGTACTTTTTCTTAATGCACGCTCATTCGGCTTAGTTGTTCAGTGTAGGAGCTTTTACGTGTGTGTATTCATCAATCCCTTCATTTCAGTTCACCGTGACCATGCGACACGAGTCTGTCAGCTTAAGTTAATTTTGTTTACAACTGTCACTTTTCTTCTGTAGGATCGTTTTCTTGAAGTGAATTTTCCAGATATCCAGACATAGGATGGTTTAGAGTGACAGGTAGAGGCAACATGGGGAGTGGATTCAAGCTGTCCACCCCCACTTTCCGTCCACAAGTGAATGAAGACCTCGCATTTCTTTTGCTAAAGAATGAATTTGATGGCTCTACTGGGATGGTTGGTCAAGTGAGTAATGATGGAAGCGGCAATCTTCCCGCCCCTTGTACATCGCCAACAACCCATGTTCCATATGGGAACTGGCAAGGAGTGGCTGATTCAGACAATCGGGACTTCCCATCAGCTAGTACTACGCTTACAGTTGGTGACTTCCATTTCAGTAATTTGACGAGTTCAGTGACTAGGTTCAATCATACTAGTGGAAATGGCAACTCCCCCATGTTGCGAGGACAAGGTCTGCATGCTCCAGGCATAAGTCGGAACTCCTTTGGGGTGCCTGAGAGTAGCTCTTATGGTAATGCGGTCACATTGGACAATCTGATGAGTAGTAGACACAGTGTCCAGGGTCCTTTGACTTCAAGAGACTATGCTGATTTCAGAGGCAATGTTGCAGGACTTAGGACAATTGGACCTACCTGGGCAACAAATGTACAGAGAGATCACGATTCCATGGTCATTAGTAGGGTAGCCAACTGTGCTACCAATCTTCAGAATTCTCCTACAAACTTGGGAATCATGCAGGCAAATTCAAGCAGAGGCTCACAAGGCTTGTTGCAAGGACAATCAAGTAATAACAATATGTTAATGGGGAATCTTGAGGAACAAATGCTACTTGCGCCTTTGCTAAACCAAAGATCAGATGGTGGTCAAGTAGGAGAGGATGGTGGTGGCATGTTCAACATGCTGCAGTTCAAATCTCCTGAAAAACTTGATGGACGACTTTTGACCCTTTCAACAGGAACTCACACAGAGATGAGCTCAAAACCTTTTGTCTCTGGCAGCTATAATACTCAAGAAACTGGTGGGGGCAATTATCATGGTCATAATGGTAATCTGTTGCACCCTGAAAACAGCACATCTGGAGGTTCTGTTCTGTTTCAGAATGTGGATGGTAACTCTGTAAGCTACAAAAATACCACTTCGTCCAGCGGACAAGAAATCAGGTCAAGCCAGTGCGGCAATTTACATTTGCAGCATTGCAATATAGGTCAAAGTTGTCTAGTGTCGTCTTCAAAATCAACTGTCGGTGACCACTCTGTACAGCATGGTTTGGCACAGCATGGCTCGACTAGGTGTCCGTCTTCATCTTCTCCATTTTTTCAGAATAATGCTCAAGCAGCTTCTCATGCATTGGGGAATTCAGGTACACAAGCTGACAGGAATCTTTCGAGAGTACCCTCTAAAACAATCTCTCTGAGTAACAGCATGTTCTCTCCTCGGGATGGTCAATCTGGTAATTTATGCATACGTCTTCAGTCAACCGCTATGATCTTTTGGATGTGTCTTTGACTACTAGCTCGTGTGGACATGCATGCTCGAATGGATTTTGATTGGCATTTTTTATATATGTACTTTTTTTTGTCACGGATGCTTTTGTCTCCATTAGGGTTTCACATCTTATGCAGTTCTTTATGAGCTGTTAGTATAACATCGTACAATAACATGCTACTCTAAATCTGGAAACCACCCATGTCGACAGTGTGAGGTCAATGGGATGATACTCCAGACAAACAGAGTTCGACGTCCTTCTCCTGCTATTTATGCATTTTATACATAAACCCCTTGAACATCTCATGTAGAGAAATTAGGATAAAGCGAGTACTGGACTGGATATCAACAGTCAACTTGAATTGATGATACAGGCTGTAGCTGGACCGGGCATCAAACATCAAGTTCCCAATCATGCAGATTTTTCATTAGTTGTTTTTTGACAGAAGAGTTAGAAGAAAGAACGGACTAGAAACGTGCCCGTGTCTTAATATAATGAGATTCTTGAACATTGTTTCTTTTAGTTATTCTTAGCAGTGAAATGCTGTCCTTTACATATGCCTTTATTTGAATAAAACTTTGTTTAGCAGGCTGTCAACAAGTCATTCATCAGTTTCAGTAAAATCTTTGACTACTCGATTGCAGGTAATCTAGGGCAAAGTTGGGCAAATCATGTGGTCAAGCCAGTTCCAAATCTTCTTAGCTGCAGTTCTGCTGGTATTTACTGGTTAACCTTTGCTCCCACATAAGTAGAGTTTTACATTTTAGGCTTCATTGGTATTTACTTCTAATAAAATACAGGTGCATTACCAAGCGCTGTGAAGCAACCTGAGCTTCAACAAATCTCTAATATGCCTGTTGGACCATCTCGTAAGAGAGAGGCACCGCAACTTCCGTCTGGTGCTTATAATGTGGTTCGCAGGAAGACCCAGCCCATCACTTCATCATCAGTATCTTCTTCAACACAAACAGCAATACCTTCACAACCTATTGCTCGTTCATCAGTTCCTACACTAAGACAAACTGCAACAACTTTACAACTGACCACTACTCCATGCATCCCATCTTCAAGGCCAACTTTAACGCCTTTACAACCTGTTAACTCTTTATATATACCTTCTTCAAGACAAAATGCAACTTCTTCACAATTTTTACGCCAGGTTACTTCGCCTCTGCCCCCTTTGGCCGAGCAGCATCGATCTGTTGCAGGTTTCATCCCAACACCACAAACTGTGCCAGCATTTCCTTATCCAGCCCAGCCAATACAGTATGACCCCATCCAACGACAGGGTGCTTTAGCTCAGCCATATATTCCAGCACCAAACCAGGTTGCTCCATGTCTCCCTCACCGAGCTCAATCTGTAAGACCTCTTTCAAATCAGCGTCAAAGTTCTCTACCTCTAGCTTCACCTCATAGGCCCCCTGTGCATCCATATTCTCCACCTCTACCTCAGCATTCTCCAGCAGCTCGCGCAGGGCTAACTTTAAGGCAGATTGCTCGACCTACTGCACCCATGTCACCGGCTGTTCCCCCGAGAATTGTACCATGGGCTGCTCATCCACCGCCTGGAATAGCAAATCCTTCTGCACCTTCTGGGCATATAAGATTGGAAGGTATCTCTTCAGACCCATATCTTCTATTCTATTTTGGTACTCACCTTTGGGAAAAGCATTCTATGCCTTTGCAATTAGGTCAGTGGATCTTTCTCAAGCCACAGCGGTATCATTCATTATGACTAGAGCTTCATCATGCAGTGGTTATTAATGGCCCTTGTCATGTTTCAATGCCATCATTAATTGTGGCGATGTGGAAATCTACACGATACCATAATTATTTTTACCATGAAAGAACTGAAGTAGTAATTCTGATATTGCAGTTGAAGATGATGCTTCCCAGCTCATTGGACATAAATGTCTCCTGTGCAACAGGGATCTTCGATATGAACCAGGATCAGGTCCTATCTCAATACCATCCCGTCCACCCACCATTGCTGTTCTTCCCTGTGGCCACACATTTCATGAGTCTTGTTTGGACTGGATCACTCCAAAAGACCAAGCTAAAGATCCTCCATGCATCACCTGTATTTTTGGGGAGGACTGAGTCCCCTGCTGCTCAACGGATACATCAATTTTTTGCTGATTGTTGACTTCTAACCTCTGCTTTTTAGGAGGCAATGACCAAAAGTACAGAGAATCAGGGATAAGATGTTACTGAAGTTTTATAAGAAGAGTTTTATACCAGCTGAGTGCATGTAATTGTGCATATACAATGATAACTGGCATATAGGTTTTTCTGTTCTTTTGTTCGCTAGACAAATAGGTATCTTTAGAAGCAATGCATAAGCCACTACATGGCATATGCGAGATACCGAGCAAGGTATGCTCTGCCACTGTAAACACGTTCAAACGATTTTTGCACCTCTTTTATGGAGAAGAGGACCTTTACTTCTGGGGAGATTTGCCAGCGTTTCTAGTATTCCAATTCATTGAAGTGTTTCATCATCTTACTACAGTTATTTAAGCTGCTGCACTCTGCCTCGCTCCCTCGTGATCTCATTATCTCTTCTTTTTTTTTTCCCCAACACGGTTAAGAAGCTGCTGCATCCCAATTCAGCTGAATTTGTACTAGTGCCCAGATGATTCAGTTTTGCTGGGGCACAAAGATTGGTAATTCATTGCAATATGTTCTCGTTGCATGGAAGGAAAACGTTACCGGGCATGCTGCTCTGCCATTTGCAAAAAACGAAGGATTAATCTAAACAAAGGGGCCAGTCTGGACCTTCTTTCGGACGGAAATGTAAGTGATTACTTTTGTCGGGTCCATCGGGAACGTGGGCTAGACATCGAGTCAAGTGGGGAAGAATCGATGGTGTTTTCAAGCTGATGATGGCTAGCGCTTGGATCAATCAGTTGGTGGCAATTTGAGACGAACGTTGGGTTTCAATGCTACCATAAATGCGACAAGACGAGGGCTGGTGAAAAGGCCTGAGTTGACCTCGCGTGGATCTCCCTTTTAAGTGTAGTTACTTGGACACATGCGTACATGCGTCCATGTGAAAAATGCTGTCACTGTAACTCGATGGGCACAAAGAGCGCATTTTCACCCTCTGATTTAGTCTTTTTGTCACGCAGGCAATCTTCGATGAAAATTAATTAGAATGGTTATATTATAATTTCTTCACAAAATTTTAGAAATCTGATAAAACTAGAAAGTTTAAGATTTGAACTAACATCTCTATAATAGGTTTAGAATCGATTGAATAATTTTTCCTGATAAATATGGATACATGCATGTTCTATATATGACGTCAAAATTTTGAATAGGAAGCCTCTTGATTAACATACATGTTATTAGATTGAACCTTGAATACAAGTTGCAGGCTTTGGTATGACAATAGCCCTATTGTGTTATACTACAATCTAATGATCATTTTTCTTTGACTCTTTGTTAATATTATATATTGCACGCAATTCTTGCATTTGATAAGTTTTTTAACTTCCAATAAAAGGACTTCATTAAGCACCTCAGTAAAGGAAGTTTATCCTATTTGGCGTTTTTGTTTCTTTTTTTTTCCGTATTCTACGATCAGCGGACGTACATTAATCGAAATTATAATTTAAATAAATATAGGAAATGAAACATGCATATATCCAGCGGTGCACAAACTTCTCATGCATTGACCACCCTTCCAACATGGAAGAGGGAGGTGGGAAATTCGAATCCCCACATTCTTAGGAGGGATTAGGGTGGGGACGAATTAGTTTCAGAAATGGGTTTTGACTCCCACGCCAAAATCTAAGAGTGAAAGTTAGAGTAGGAATAGAATATGATTAACTAAAAACAAAAAAAAAACTTCTCATGCATGGTATCCATATGGTATTAACTCCATTGTTACCTAATTGAGACCGCTTCATACGGGGTATAATAGATAAGGTCCTAAATAAGCTTATCGGTTCTAAATATATCTTCTGATGGTGAGATTTTCTTCAAATAAGATCAAAATCATGCCACGTGGACATCCCTCATTTATATTGCTACGTAAATGGAGTTTTTGGAAGAATTTTGAATTTGATGCCTCCTATGTCTATAAACGACAATAACGACCCAATGGTTCACCTGCAAAGAAAATTCAATTCAATACAAAAGGGACGAGCTGTCCTCCTAGTTTTGATAAGGTGAATATTGATCGAGGATAATTATCTGAATTTCTTTAAACAATTAAGAAAATTAGTCCAGTAAATGCTGCGGCAGGCATATTCGTTTCGTGGGACCTTTCGACACGGCGGACGAGGCACCGGCTAAAGGAGAAAAGATAATGACGGGGAGCTGACGTCAGAAAATGGTCGCATGGAGCCTAGCGTGGGCATAGAATCCGACACCACCCACGGCGAATCCGGACCGTCGAAACGCCCAACCGCTGGTGGGGCCCACCCCCAATCGGCTGGTTTTCCCAGGGGGATTTTTAAAAGGAGGAAAAAGCAAACAATTTCCTATCTTCTGGCTCTCTTCTGCTCTGCTCTTTCTCGGTAATACCAAAGAACGACGACAACAAAAACAAGAATCGAGACCCGGAAGGGAGAAGACCAGGACGCAGAACCGCAGCCTTGAAAAGCTCCTAGCTTTCAGATCCCTCTCTCTCTCTCTCTCTCTCTTTCTGGGTCGGTGTCGGTTTTTGAGGTTGAAGCTTCGGCTTCCGGGAGCTGTGGAGGTTCTCGAGATGGTCCAGGAAGAGAAGCCGGACGGCGGCAGCGCTGCGGTGGATGGGAATCTGCCCGGTTTCTCTCCGGCGGCTTCGAGTCCTCGGATTTTCTGGAAGTCCCGCAAGAGATCAGGTAACGAGGCTCGATCCCTCTTCCGCATCAGTGGTTTGTCCGGCGATGTATGCGCGCGCGTGAGGGTCCGTGTGCTTCGTAGATAGAAGAAAAAGTGCGAATCTTTTTAGGGGTCGCTGCGTAAGTCTGAAAATTTCCTCGTGGGTCCGCGTTTCTTGAGTTGTTTTCGAAGCGAGGGTGCTTCATATGCACGTTCTGCAGAATTACCCTTCATTTCTCTGCCGCGCAATTGCTTATAGATTCACACAGAAGAGAGAGAGAGAGAGAGAGAGAGAGAGACAGGACTTGTTGCATCTAAGTCTTTGCTGGTACGTTACTTAACTGCGTTTGGTTAGCTGGCTTGCCAGTCATTCTCTCTTCTCCCTTTCCCTTCTCTCTCTCTCTCTCTCTCTCTCTCTCTCTCTAATTATTTCTAATATCTATTTTTTTTACTTAATTAAGGCCACCAATCTTTTTCTTTGGCCCCCGTTGCTCCATTCAAGATGGATGGCTCCAAAAGAGTCTTCTACTTATTTTATTGATTTCTTCCCCTTCGGCTACACCTAGTTCTCGATATTTATTTCTTTGAGATGTGTGGTCTTTGTATATTTGCTTAATGTTTCTGGGGTTGTATTTAATATAGGGTGCGTGGAAATGGTCCATCTTTTAAATTTCGGCTCATTTTCTCCTGATTGGATCCAATCAATTGACTATAGACAACTGGGGTTTTTTTAATTAGACTTCTTGATCCAAGTCCTTATTTTTTATGTTTCTGTGCCCTCGTAAGACAAATCATTTGTTCAGAAAGTTGTTAAGTCTTTTTGTTCACGCTTTTCGCAGTGCCCTATTGCGATTTTGTAAACGATTGTATGCCCTTCCGTTAGGTAAGTATGTCGGCCTTGTCTAACTACTAGGAATTTTTTTTTTTTTTCCCTTGGAGCAGCCATAACTACACAGCACTTGTTTGACCGTTGCGTTTGAGCAAGACAGTGTTTATGCTAGGGGACAATGCCTTAAAACTTTTTCTTGCTTAACACGGGTCTAAATCCTAAAAGTGTGTTCCATTTTATGTTTTAATCGATGGAGTTGTCGACTACAAGCCACTACAAGCCACCCTCCCCCTCGGCTTTTAAGGGTCTGCATATTCGTCACCGATGGCATAGGTGGAACTACTTGTGATTCGTTTGTGCATCTTTGGCATCCTTATCTCTATTATAGAAGATCATGGATGAAGCAAGATGTGTCTGCTGTGGGATTCATGGGATTATATCTGCTTCGGTGTCTCAATCTTGTGGTTTGCCACTAGCTTTATGTTTGACAAACGATTGGTCCATCAAGTTACTGTCATTCTTTCAAGAAAGAAGAAAATAGACCAATGATGCCTTCCATTCCTTCAGTTTTGGTGGCTCCAAAATTCCCTTGGAGCCCAAGTTTCGGAGCTTCGGTCTTGGTCTCTTGTTCCCTTCTGCTCGAAAAACAATTGGTCCATCGAGTTCCTGTGCCGTGTCTCGTGTTTTACTAGGATGCATGAGCTGTTTCGCTCATAAATTGTTTTTGATAGTCTTACATCTTGGATCGAATTAGTTTAGGCAGAGAATACTAATTTGGTTGCTTTGGCGATGATGTTGGCTTGGCAGCCACTATATGATCATGTCTTTTGGCGTAAAGATGTGAATATGAAACTAGACCTCACTCGGGCACAGTTACAGCTTTACGATGACCTTTCTAAATGCATCAGCTTGAAGATTGTGCGTATTAATATCACTAGCGCTCATACTTTTGATTGAATTGTTCTCGATTCATGGTTCACTTCTTTCTCATTTAGAAGTCAAAAGAAAGAAAAAGAAGGTATGCTTTTCACTTGTTTGCAGCTCCGATTCTAGAATACTTGGTACTAGAATCATTTCTTTTCCAAATTTCCGACAGTTAGTGGAAAGTTATTGAACGAGGTAGCAGATGCTGCTGATAAACTTACCGACAAGCAGGAAGATGCACCGACAGATGAGAATATGCAAGACTCGACGCAGACGCCTCCACTATCCGAGCGTCGGAAGGCTCTGTTTGAGCCATTGGAGCCTGTGGGCAGCGCCAACAGCCGACGGCCATCGAATGAGTCTTTGTTGCCACCGCCCGACTTCGATGCTGCGAGCTATCCACGAGGCTGGCTGATCGGGAAAAGGCGGAAGCTTGTGAATGTCGATGTGGTCGAAAGCATGCGAAGGATTGCTGTTCAGGAGATGAACAGAAAGGTGCTTATCAGCAAAACCACCTATCCTCAACAAATACTAATCTAATCCCACTTGTCTTTCGCTCTTTAGTAAAATCTTAGAACCCAAACATGATGCATGATGCGTGCAGGACAGGGAAATTGATGGCCTGAATGAGCAGTTGGAGGAGGATGCGCGGGTTCTCGAGCATCTGCAAGTGCAGCTACTCGATGAAAAGAGCAAGCGCTCTGAGGTCGAGAGAGAGAATAAGATGCTGCAGGACCAAATATCGATGTTGATGAACATGTTGGACGAAAATGAATCGATGGAAGATGTCCCCGACGAGCCTTAGACATCGCATGTTGGTAAAAAACTGTTCTTTCGTTTCCTATTTCATTTTGAAAGAGTCTATATAGATGAACGTACGAAAACAGAAGGCATAGCTGGACCTAATAATATGCATGTTCTTTGATATGTTACTTTCCTCCGAAAATTTCTTTTTAGAGGGTTGGAGACTCCTTGTTATCGAGGTAGCTGTGAGTGTCATTTTCTATCTGGTAAAGGGAAAGAAAAAAAGAAAAAGAAAAAAAAGTTTGGAAGTTAGGTAATACCATGTAAGTGCGGGTTCCTATTTGTAACTGAAATTGAACATATCGTGTCTTTAATACAATAGTCTGTTGATATAAACTCTATTGTCCTTCCTTTTTGCTGTAAGTTCTTCCATCTGTTCCTCTCGTGGATAATGATCAGAATATGCTCGCGCATCGTTCCATCATCTGTGTAGCTGGTCAATCATGTCAGGCAGCTCAGATGAGCTCGCCGATCGGGAACACTTTGATTTTCACCGTATCATCTCCGCCGCGGTCTCATCTGGACTAATTTTCGCTTTTTGACTTTTAGCCTTTATCTCAAATCTTGCGGGGTAATGATTTGGCTTCTCTTTTTACCGGTAATCTCTTGTAAACCATCACATCATACAAATGTCAAAATGTTGGAATCCATGGTTGTAAATTTTCCTTAGTTTTCCTTTAAATTGTTTGCAATTTTCTTGGATTTCTGTAATGTTTATAAATTTCGATGGAAAAGTGAAGAAGAAGTTCACCTTTTGACTTGCGGACAAAGAAAGTGAAGCGAGCCCAAACGAGGGCCAACGATTATGCAACGATTTAAGCATATGGATATCCTTTGCAAGGCAAGCGTTTATATCAACCAACTGAGCTATAACGACTGCGAGACAAGAGAGACTAATCCAGCTACTCTTGATAGCCTGATCGGCCAATCTCTTAGTTGCCACCCGCAATTGATCGCTGCATGTGTTGACAAAAGAGAGTTATAGCCATCTTAAAAGTCTCGCGTCTAGCGATTCTCATGCTAAAATCCGCAAAGCACATCCCCTCCCCTGTTGAACAGGGTCGCACCGGGTTGTATATGGGCAACTTGTCAGAATCAACAATCGTCTAAGATGAAAAGCATGTAAGTAATCTCAGAACGGGAAATGCAGAGCGTGCGCCTTTTCACGAAGCCACCTGTGGCCCTAAAACCTTTGAATATACGCCATCCGAAATGTAAAGATTTGTTCCAAACTCCGGCAAACACTACAACGACTCCATTTGAGTGAAACTGCAATCAACTTCAACATGGAAAACTTTCAGGCACAGAATTGCCCCAGAAAGCTGGCACTTCACGTCAAACGCAAAATAAATTCAACACAAACAAGCAATCCCAATCATAGGCCGAAAGGTAGGACCCCATTGAAAAAGAAAACTAAAGTCTAGGCTCCCTATTTCTGAAGATTAAGGTGCGGATTCTTCATCAATTCTGAATCTCGGAATCCTGGAACTCGAGATCATGCCTGCCAACTCTTACCTTCTTTGATTTTTAGAATCCTCCCACAGTATATGAGGTAGAGAGGCTATTCTTGGAAGATTAAGCAGCAGGTCACCAACAGAGTCATGTCTCTTTGGATGTGTTGACTCGTTCGTCTGCTCCGCACCCGATCCACATTGTTCCTCAGTAATTGCAACCTCACGTGCAGGAGCAGTGCTGTCATTTTGCACATCCATGTCGTCATCTTTCTTTGTGGTTTGCACATATCCTGCGGTTGTATCATCTTTCTGGAGAAGACTGCAAAGCGAATTGACCCTCGACAAGAAAGCCCGTTCATCTGAGGCTGAAACTTCCGAGTCACTAAATAAGTATCTGGTTATATCCCCCATAATATCCGTGCTCTGTAGTTGCTCAGCAGAAAAGAGTGGATCCCCAGCTGCCCTTCGTTCTGTAAAGCAATGCCCAATGTGACTGACCAAGTCACTCACAGACATTGAGCAGTGGAAACCAGGTACTTTTATCTGGCTGCATAGTTTCTCTGCCTTCCCAATTTCTTCAACAGCATGGCCGTCGACCACTGCACAAATCAGCAAATTGCGTCCATATCATTAGAAAAAATCAGTCACATCTTTTAACATGAGAAGTGATGATTAAAGAGCTACTTAAGGGTGCCTCTTGATCGTATGCATTCATTATGGAGTTCCATTGAAAGAGCAAGGTCAGGAAAGTGGCTTATTTCTACATACAACTCAATCTTAGCAATTGCCCGAATAAAAGCAAAGCAGAAAGTACAATTTCTATCCAGATTAACGTTCAATGCTTTCTCAAACGGTAGACAAAAGAGAACTGATTTCACAGCACTCATACAAAATATATCGTGTATAAGACCAGCCAGAGGCTTAAGCTGACGAGGGTTATTAGTAGACATCACTAGCTGCAATTTCTGTAACACCTACCACCAAAGAAAAGGGTAGAGACAATTCTAATTAGTTCTGTACTTGTTAAAGACAAATACATCCAGTTGCCCATCTCACGCAGATAAAAGCGTTCTCATTTCCATGAAAATTCAAGAGAGAGTTTAAATTATATCATGACATTGTTCCAATGTTACTCAATAAAAACATGGACCAATACTGTAAGCAACGGTCAACATTCACCAAACAATATTGGACAAGTATTTTTACCAGAGCTGGGGGAAGATGTGCTCCACAAGAAATCATCAGGAGCTGTGCCAACAAAATCCTGTTGTTCTCTCTTTGTTAAACACGATTGGCTTGCAGGTGGCGAAGTGACATGAGCCATAGCAAACAAGGAAGATGCTTCCACACTTAGCCCTGGGAGGTTTGGTCCATTCTTGTCCAGCAAAGAAATTCTGGCATCAAAATATGGAGAATCCAACACTATCTCCGGTTGTTGACTAAGAAAATGGAGACGTGGATCGCATTGAATGAGCTTTTCAAAGTGTCTCCCAAGTAGTCCTTGCGGGCACTGCAGAAAATGGCGCCTACACCAGAATTAAGAATCCCACTATCATTAGCAGTACTACATAAGAGGAACGTTTCCTCCCTTTTTTCTGACTTTAAAGAAGAAAAGAGATCTGTATTTGCAACATAAAACTCAAGCAGAGTAGTGTGGACTACATATGGAAATATTTTGAGAACAAGCTGGCTTAACTTCTTACAACCACAAATACTTTAATCAAATTTTCTTCGGTAGATGCTTTAAACAAATTAATCCAGGGGAGAACAATACTAACCAATTCTTTCCCTCAGATTTCTAAAGTTATGCTCATTTTCATTTCTGGCATTTAAAGGAAATCCTGCTACCAAGACATAATGCAGTCAACCATGGAGTGCTGTGCGACAGACTTGATTGAACAGCTAATGAGAGTGACCCTAGAGAAGAGAAGTTTCATCTTACCTGTGTATGCTCGCTTGTGCATCGGTAAAGTCTGATGTTGGCTGCCACAGTGTATGCTTCCGAGGTTGTGGATTTGTCTCCCTAAAGAAAAGAGGCTGTCTTGCCAGCTAAATACAAAATGTAACACATCATTCATATAGAATCCAGAAATGGAATTAAAATATGGAGCAACCAAGGAAACAATGATTACCACTACGTCTAGGTTATCATTTCCTTCGACAGAATAATTTGCCTTGATGGCCACAATGTCTGACCACTGAATTTCGATCTTATTCTTAAGAGCACCATCAAGAACTTCCCAAACGAGCTTATGCTTTGCAAAGTAACATTTTCCCACCAAGTCACCCTCATATCTTGACCTATACTGCAATTTAATGACAGTGCCGAATAATACACGTCAGTCATCTTATCATATAATAATTACACAAGATGACCAAGCAAATTTACCTCCCACGTGCCAATTTTGAGAACTGAAGCAATGAAATTGGAGGCCTTGAGCTTATCAGTAGCAACTCCTTTGTGAGTTTTATTGCCTGAAGTGGATGATTTTGAAGTGTGTTCTTCAGTGAGCTTCATTTGGACCAACTCCACGAAGGATTCACTTTTCTTAAGACGCAAGCCCAGCGGGCTAGGCTCATTCAGCGGATTGTACACTGCTGGAGGGATTCCGAATATATCTCCACTAACTAAATCATTCTGCCACGCAAAAACATGCTCACACATCAATATCAGAGAACCGACCAACCACACTGTAGCTTATGATAAACAGTAATAGATCCCCTGCTTCCAGACTGTTCGGGGACAACAACAATCAACCGACCGCCAACGATAAACGATAAACGATAAACGAAAAACGAAACGATAAATTAGAAACGGCCCCATTCTAGTGATGGGATTTGAATTTTCATTAACCGAAGAACGGTTACAATCTCCAGCTTGCAAAATCAGAAAGCAGGAAAAAGCAGTAACTCCCCTTTAGTATTCACAAGTCTTAAACACACATCACAGAACCAGTCCATTCCAACTAAAAAGGAGTCAACTCACCGAACAGAAAGCCGCTCCCTCCTACCATGTGAAGATTTGGACAACTATTGACATAATCTACTGATCCTAAACCATGTTCGTCAGCAAATCAAGCACAAAATCCACAGACCCTTTCATATCCAGTAGAAAAATCAAGCATAAAATCAGTTCACATCAACTGCAAAATAACTGAGGAGTGATTTAAATAATCTACCCTCAGGAAGATTCTACTTTTTATTTGATAGCCTGCTATGGATACAAAACTAATTCAGTTCAGATGTTTTTCGCAATCGGTTCGTATAAATTTTTTTTTTTTTTCCGGCGACGCGTTTGCTTCTCATCCAAATTATCCCTGACCAGCTCGCTTCTCGCATTCTCAAGCACGAAACATCTCTCCCTGCCCTCCCTTCCACTCCCCTCCCTCACGCACGCACGCGACGCACGCAAAAGGGAAAAGAGAAGGCTTTGGAAAAGCGACGGACCTGTAGAGGGAAGCCCAGCCTCGGCCGCTTGTCGGAGGGGGCGAGCTGGTCCTGATCGACCCCGTCGTCGACCTCGAACTTGACTTTCCCCTTCCTGCACGTATCCGCCATTCCGGGAAGATGAACCATCGCAGACCGGCGCGGAGAAGGAACCGAGACGAATCCGGCGCGTCAATCCGAAGCCTCCCCAAGAGCCACGGCCCCTCTGAATCTCGACTGGTTTCGCACTGCGCACGACTGAGAATCGCCGAGCTCGGAAAATCTCCAATCTTTTTTTTTTTCTTTTCTTTTTCTCTCGCGGGGAGGAGGAGGACGAAGACGATGAAGAAGAAGAAGAAGAAGTTTGTTTTTTGTTGCTCTCTTGCTGAGAGGAAGGCGGGCCTACCGAGCGACGCGCGTCGAACGAATCGCCACGTGTCGCGGGCGCAACAGGTGAGAAATTCCCCCGGGCCCCTCTCGTGGCCTCGAAATTACCGAACCGGGCCTTCACGGCCGGCCGCGGGGGAGGGGCACCGTCGTCTTTTCGCCGGCGGGCCCTCTGCTGACGGGGGCAGCTCTGGGCCCCGCTTTGCTGCCAGGTCGGGGGCACGTGCTCGCACGTGCGGCGTTCCGGATAGAATGGCGGGCGGGCGGGGGTCCCAGGAGGGTCGGGAAGCTTCGCCCGCCGTGGTAGCGGGGACGGGGGCGGGACCGGACGATCCTGTTCTCGGCTGCGATTGGCTACCGGGGCAGCGAAGGGGACGCGGGGACACGTGTCCCGCCAGCTGGCCCCCGGGGCACGTCGGTGACCTCGGGTGCCGTGCCCGGACACGTAAGATCGGGAAATGCGGGCCCCACGCGAGGTGGGGGGTGTGTTTCGGATAAGATCTCCACGTCGGACGGTGCCTTTTACTTTACTCCAAAGGAAAAAAAAAAGGGGGGGAAAATAAATCCTTTCCTTAATAAAGCACGAATTGGATTCCTGATCAAAGCCCATAAATTTAATTACGTGCTTTATCTGACCGCGACCGGATAATTACGGAGCTGCCACCGTAAGAGCGAATGTGCAAAGATTTGATGCGACAGCCCGACCAACAAAAGCATTCTACGCATGATGTTATGGACGGGACATCACGCGACGCCCACTAAAAAGAGGCAGTTCGTGTGAAAAGAAGGGGTTTCTTCCGTATTAAGGAAAAAGAGCAGGCGAGGAAGGAAAATATTTGGGGGATTTGCGTCGTGTTGGATGGGATCCCATCGTTTACGAGCGAGTTAAAGAGGATGAAATATTATGACAAATATGAGCACGAGATACGAGGCCCAAAACAAAACAGAAGGACGCGAGGCCCATGAAAGGCCCACGGAAATCTCGAACGGGAACAAGCGCCGAAAGAAGTAGGCCCAAAAGGCCCATTAAGCTGATGTCTATGTGTGCGCCATTTTCTCCATCTCCACAGCATCTGCTAACGGGATACCCGACACCTTAAATTTGTTAGAGATATTTAAGATTTTTCTATAGAAGATCTCTCTATGTTTAGAGATAATTATGGTATTTATATTGGCGTTCTATATCTCTCAAAATTACGCATATATCTCCATTTTGATTGCACATATATTGATTGATATGTCATCTTGAATAACATCTAACAAAATCTAGTTTCAAAAATTTGGAAAATTGATCATTAATTTCTCTTTTTTTTAAAAAAAAAAAAAATGAAGCAAATCCTAAGTAGAACTACCACTTGTAAGGAATAAAAGATAAAAAAGAAATCGTCAGTTCTATGACCGACTTTGGAAGCGAATGGTCGGTCCAGTCTAATTTCGGAATTAAATGAGGCAGTCGCCAGTTCCACAAATAGGGGCCCGACCTAAACATGGTCCAGTTCCAGGTTTTGTAATGGAAACAAACCCACACTACGATCGATCATCCATAGTATCCGTGCGTTGGGATTGTTAGATGAAAATGGTGGTTGATGAGGAGAGGCCGAATAAGTGGGAGCAGTTTTAATAAGCTTTGCTCGTTGCTATGCACGGAAAGTCTCAGGTTGGTCAATCACGTGCGTGGGGCCCAAAGCGCTGCTGCTCTGCCCAGGTTTCTCTTTTGCTTTGACGTCGGTGGGGAGCAAGAGAGTACAATGGGAAAGAGGACGACAGCGCGCTCCAGAAATCTACTGCAAACGCGAAACGACCGCACGAGATGCAACTAGAAGATCCTAGAGCCGAGGGGTGGCCTGCTCACCGAAGACTAGGGCCCTTTTGCTCTCGTGATCGATCTCTCATGAACGCAACCGATTGATTCCGATCACTCCGATCGAAACTTCTTTGTTCACGAAGCAAGTGCATGGCATGAGTATTGCCGAGTCGTGCCAGTAGGGGTGTGGATGTGGCTATCATGTCGGTAAAAAAAAACTGTGCAAATGCTCGATGCAAAAGTTTAATGTGCTCGGCTGTTGTGAAACGGGCCTAGCTCCTGTTGTTTGAACGAGTTGTCATGACCATGAGCAGTGAGTTTCGAGAAGGGAGTGAAGGAGTGGATCTTTTGACCCATGCCCAACTCAAAACTTGGTTCTTTTTTTTTTTTTCCTTTTTTGAAAAATAAAGTAGATAGATGGAAGGAGGAAGACTATATGGACATAAGACATGCTATAGTCTCGCGGCATGGGATCCCACTTAACATATATAGGAGCTAGTACTAACTTGTCAAGATACACTTACAAAAGAAAAGTACTCCGAGGAAAATGCGGGGCTACCGGCAGCAGTAACCCTTCTATGGTACTATAGGAATTTTATGGAAGCCCGGTGAGCGAACCCATCTCCATAGTCCCACCACAATGCTAGTAAGAGAAAAGTCAGGGTTATTCTCCACTATGACACGGCTGAAACATGCACCACAAAACGAACCAAACATTCCTCAGGCCAAGGAACCACTTGGAGATTTCGAATTGTAACGACGGGGCCCCAAATCACTTGAGAGTAAGCCCTACACCATTAGGTGAACCATCGCCATGATCTCAATTTGCCGTTTTTTTATTTTTCTCTAAGACTACTCATATCATTCTTGTTAAAAAGTATCCCGAGGGTACTCATAGTCGTCAACAAGTCATTTAAAGTAAGTTTTCAATTCTCCATACGCCGTATTCCTCAAGCTATGGAATTAACTAGGGATGTGTAAAAGAACTGGGAATTGCCCAGACCGCCCGAAACCAGCGGTTCCTATGGGAGCCGGTCTAATTCCCAATTTCAATTTAGTGGAACCGATAAGTACTAATCCAATTCTAGTTTTAGGCGTGGAACCGCGTTTTAGGCATGGAACCACATGCCCCCCCACCCGAACCAAACCGGTATATATATATAATCTCATCTCAATTACTTAATTATTTTGTAATTTTTCAACCAAATATATGTGTACATATATGTATATTTGTAGTTATTGGACATTATAGACATAATAGGATTATCCCCTACTTCTTCTTCTTTTTTTCATTCTAATAATTCATTTACTTGCTTTCTCAATCAAAACAAAACAAACAAATGTAGAGGAAGGGGAGAACCAATTGGAGATTAATGTTTTAACTTCTATGGACATTAGAACTTTTAACGTGGAACCTAATTCTACATATGTTTCTAGTATCAAGAAACCTTAGGAGGACTACACCATGATCTTCAAAAAAATTAAGTTTTTAGCCAATGAATATTATTTATTTGCTTTGCCTTATAATTTTCAATCTTTAATCAAAATCAATAACTCGCAATTCAACCCGAATATAAGACCAAACAAGCTTTAGTGTTCTAAATATAAGTTAGGTTCATCGTGAAAATTATTTATCAAATGCAATATTATAGGGAATGGGGACTGGTTTCATGGACTCACCCAATAATTGGACCAAACCAATGGTCCGGTTCCCAGGTGGATCTATGAATCAACGGTGAGTCTCGGTTCCAATTTTTCGAAACCAATCTTTAATGGTCGATTCTCGGTTCCAAGGTGGAATTGCCAACCTGGACCATGCTCATCCTAGAATTAACGCTTTGGAAATAGAAAGCTTCCCTATTTTGCATTGTGAGAGATATTTAGGATGATTCTGATAATTTTCTGTATCTTTTAAGATTGTGTGAATATCTCTATTTGATTATGCGCATTTTAATTGATATGTTATATTATTTAGTCATTTCATAGAGCCTGTAAATAGAATGATGTAATCTTCATTAAAATATATCATTATGATATGTTGAAATATACACAATCCTCTTCCTTTTTTTCTTCCACAACATTCTTAACTTGGTATTAGACCTAGTCGATCCTAAAGTGCACCGGGTGTTCTCGCATCCCGTATATGCCGAAGTGCCTATCCAGAACTTAATGAATGCCCCTAAGGTACCTGTTAACAAGATCTTACTCGTATAAATGCAAATATAGTTTACGCTTGAAAGAGTTCAAAGATCCATAATTATGGGATGTTGACACATTGAATCTTTATCATAGTACTACGCTCGGACCCCTCTCTCTCTCTCTCTATATATGTGGGTACAAAGTCATAAACAGTGGACATGATTTGTGTGAGAGAAATGAGCGATATTAAGTTGGTGGAACAGGGGATGCTATTTATTGAGCCACACTCGCTCCCATCATAAATTACCACTTTCCACCCCCCACAACAAAAGAACAAGAAATTTCAAGTCGGGCCTCTCGAAGGAGGAATAAATTGAAGGAAAAAGAAAGCAATTCTTTCGTACATATTGTAACGACACGTCCCACCCCACTCAGAAAGAAATACAATATCTTCCACCGACATATGTATCTTCAATGATCGAGACGAAACGGGCCAAAGAAAGTTCAAACCTCTTCTTTGATTAGGGAAGTACCCGAATCTAATCAGTGTAATTACAGGTTAATTTCAGCTTAGGGGCTTGGTCAAGATACGTGATCGTGTCATTGGACTGTCAGGAACCCACGCTTGACGGGAATCCGAGGTGAATCTTCGAGTTGTTTTGAGGAGTGACTAGTGAGAGTGGATCCCTACACATTCTCTGTCAATTCACGATTAGATCAGCATACAGGAAGAGGGTTGAGGGGGAATCAGCTCAGCTGTGCGGCGTTGGCGGATGGGAGGTGCCCTTTAAATGCGAGAGCCGCGAACTGCTCCGCGGATCATCATAAATTCCACCTACAAAACTCGGCCCGGAAAGCAGGAAGGAAATGGTCGGCAGAAGAGAGGAATTCAACCACTCCTAGAAGAAATCGAGAGAGAGAGAGAGAGAGAGAGTTGAATGTTGGAGCGGATTTGAATTTCTTCGGGAGGGATAAAAGGGCTCGACAGGGAC
The DNA here is from genome assembly GCA_014182715.1 of Eucalyptus cloeziana. Taxonomy (NCBI): domain Eukaryota; kingdom Viridiplantae; phylum Streptophyta; class Magnoliopsida; order Myrtales; family Myrtaceae; genus Eucalyptus; species Eucalyptus cloeziana. Next base: position 43,434,490 of record CM024639.1, read on the forward strand.
TAAGCTAAAAAGTCCAGAAAACTAACAAATGTTTGAATCTTTCATCGGCGCCAGATCGCTTTCAAATCGAGAATGCGTCTCCTGACCGACATGGTAAATTTCCAATGAATGCTCAAATTGATTTATTAATCGAGATAGCGGTCATATCATTTGAGAAATCAAGTGAATACATGAATATCGACATCTCAACATTACTCTTTTGAATATGGACATACTGGATTGGGAACAAAGCCGATCATGTTGCATGGGACAATGTTAAAGTATGAAGAGTTTTCATGGAGGCCAATTGAAGTCTTGCATTTTTTAATGGATAGGCTCTACGTAATGGAATGCATTCCTATAGTTGTCTTTCCACTTACAATGCTTCAAGTTGAGTTCAATCAATCGCTCGATAGTAAAATGGAAACAACACTACGTAGATGGACTCATTTCTTCTACTTTCAACGTGGTGAGCAAATTCAATCACGATGCAAAATCTTGTTATAGCCCATTGATAATTGTCCAAAAAGTACTAAATTTAATGTACGGCGATCAATTAGTTTTAAATCTTTCAATTATCTAATTTAGTCCTAGCCAATTATTTGAATAATTTGTCGAAATGACTATATTGGTAAATCACCAAAAAATTTATGACTAAATTGATAAATTTTCAAAATATTTAGAATTAAACCGACACAATCGAAACGTTTAGAACTAAATCAGCAAATCGTCGAAAGACTTATGACTAAACTGGCACTATCGAAAGATTTATAATTGGATGAGCCACCCCTTTATTTAAGTTAGAACTCAAATCGAAACTAATTTGACATGTTGGAGCGAGTCTAACTAGCAGTCCGGGACGAAATACGAAAGTGCAGCATGGACAATCCTCGAGTGAGAAAGCGATTGCTCTAGCCTCTCGCAGCTCCCACGTCCGAGTACGACCGGCCCCACCTCGGACCAGAACAACGAAGAGGGCTCAGCCCGGCTGTGCGAAAGCTGGCCCAAGATCCCACCAAACTGCGCGGCGCAAAGAAGGCAAGGGAGAGAGAGAAATGGGGGCACGCGCGCAACGCACGTGGGTCGAAGCGAAGGAGGAGCAAACAGGTGAGGACAATGGAGGAGGACTCGCAGCGCAAGCCGTTTCAAGACGGCCATAAACATTATTAACTCTTCCTCCTTCATCCTCCCTTCTCCTCTCTCAAGCCGGCTTCTCATTTACGCTCTCTCCTCTCCTCTTTTCTCTATTTAAACATTCTATTTACTACCTTGAAAAAAGGAAAAACTCTCATTAATGCCCTTTTTCCATTGGACAACTCTCTCTCGTTGAAGCCCTTCTTCTTCTTCTTCTTCTTCTTCTTTTTCTTCTTCTTCGGACCGCTATATATATTAGTCAAGACCGAGTTTGCTTTCCGTTCGGAAGCTTTGATGGCGAAAACCTCACTGCCCCGGCAGGGCCAGGAAGAAGATTCGGGCCACAAGAAGGACGGCGGCGGCGGCGGCGGCAAGAGCGCGGCCGCCAAGGCGAAGGCCAAGCGCACCCGCAAGAGCGTCCCCCGGGACGCGCCGCAGCAGCGTAGCTCCATCTACCGCGGCGTCACCAGGTTCGATGTACTTCCGTGTCTCTTCGTATCGAAAGGAGAGATTTCCTTCTTTTTCGGACTTCTCTTCTGGGATGATCTCTTTCTTCTTCTTCTTCTTCTTCTTCTTCTTCTTCTTCTTGAGCTGGATGGATGTAGAGCTGTTGTCTGATGATGTATTTGCAGGCATCGGTGGACGGGTCGATACGAAGCTCATCTGTGGGACAAGAACTGCTGGAACGAGTCGCAGAACAAGAAAGGAAGGCAAGGTAAATTAATTTAAATTTCAAAAAAAATTAATTGATTGATTAAATTTCTTCATGCGATCGATGATCCTTTGCTGCTGCTCCTTTATTTTTTCGTAATTTTCTTCTTAGTTTCAGCCGGAAAATTCTTTCTTTTTTGTTTTTTTCTTTTTCTAAACGAGTTATGGTTGACTGTCTTTGGCTGTTGATCCGGCGACGATCTTGGCGACGTGATCTCACCGAAATGCAGTGTATCTAGGTGAGTTCGTTACCTAAGTAAGCAGCTCCGGCTTCTGATTTATTTATTTATTTATCTTACATTTTTGGTTTTTTGACTTTCATTTTCAACAATATCTTATGACAGGGCAGAATTTAAGGGGAAAAAAAGGGTTAAAAAAGCCCCCTCCCCCTCCCCCTTCTATAATTTCTTTCATTTTCTCGAGTGTCAAGAAAATACGAATTAAATTTGTAGGCGTTAGGAAATCTTCTTCTTTTTTTTTTTCCCGCAAATATTTCATATTTAACTATATGTGGAAAAAATGGTGGTATTTCAGGGGCATATGACGATGAAGAAGCCGCAGCACATGCGTATGACTTGGCTGCATTGAAGTACTGGGGACCAGAAACCGTCCTCAATTTTCCTGTAAAATTCTCTCATAAAATATAAAATAAGCCCTTTTTGAATTTATTCTTAAAACTAATATATTTATACAGGAGTTAATATTTTCATCAATTTTTCTAATTAATTTCATGTTTACACGCGATTGTGGCTCCAGCTGTCGGCATACGAAGAAGAGCTGAAGGAAATGGAAGGCCAATCGAAGGAAGAATACATTGGATCCTTGAGAAGGCATGTTTTTTTAGATTATATTTTCCACATTTTCCACTTAATTCTTATTCTCTTTTTATAAAAAAATCGTTTTGACATGCACTAATTTTTCCAGAAAGAGCAGCGGGTTTTCCCGTGGAGTCTCGAAGTACAGAGGAGTCGCAAGGTAAATCACGAGCCCACCCACTTCATGCTCGAGTAGAACACAAACACCACGACGGTCGAACATCATGCATTTCGATAAACAATTTAAGGGTGACATAGAGATTCCCATCTTTTAGAATCTTTTCGTTATATTTGTTAGCCATACGTTGCCCTCTAGAGAAAACGACCGGATCTCTTGCAGCCACATGTATAATACTTGAAAATATGTCGAACCCGAAAATAATAACAAATATAAAAATATTTTGAACTAAAATAATTATTGTGGAATTAACGTCCTAACCCACGTGTCAATGCGACAAATGTTCCCTCCCGAGGTAAGTCAACAGCTATAAGCTTTAATGAGAGGTTGACTTGTAACATCCACGAGTTTCTTTGGGCGAAAGTTAATGACTTTGGTTGACAGTTGTGTATCGTGTTGGAGCGAAACGGTGAGTAGTAGTCCGACAATGTGGTTGGATATTGACGGCCTACAATGCACGAAGCCAATGTTTATTTATTTTTCTTTTTTAGCAAAATGATGGTAATTTGCTAATTTTGCGTATACGTTCTACACAGGCACCATCACAATGGCAGATGGGAGGCTCGAATTGGGAGAGTGTTTGGCAACAAGTATCTGTATCTTGGGACTTATGGTAAAATTTTCTTGCTTGTCCACTTATCCCAACACATCTTTTTTTGCCTCGGTATTTGAAATGAATTTGCATCAATTGAGTCCATGCTTTTAATTTAGAGGTAGAAGTAATTTTGATTAGAAAAATTACCCGGTCAGTCTTAAACTTATTATGCGGATGTAATTAGTCCTAAAAACTTTTCAATTGTGCTAAATTTAGTTCTAAATATTTGCACGAGATTCCAATGTAGTCCTATCGATTAATTTTCGCCAGAAATTGTTGGCATGGCAATGTGGTCATCGTCGGTTATCCTACGCGACATGCCACGCTGTCAACAATTTCAATAGAAACTGATCGGATTGAAGGATTACATATGAATTTTGTGCAAAAAATAGAATTAAATTGACAAAATCGAAAAGTTCATGACTAAATTGATATCGATTTAACAAATTTAGGATTGATTGGAATTATTACCGATAATTATGATAAGCATTCATCATTCCATACCCCACCTAAAATATAAAGAATTCTAGAGGATTTTGCACGGTTATGGAGTTGGTCCACCGTGGTAGGTCCATGAATCCTGGCCTTAACCCACTAACCCTGGAGGTGCCTCCCTTGGGCATAAACGTTTCCCAATTCTCGAGCGACTCCATTCCTTCTCTATTCTCGACTCTAGTCTAGCTTATAAATTTAATGAAAGAGTCACGTCAACCCGTCCCACATGGCAATATTAATAGAGTAAACGCCGAGTGCTCAAGTCACGAAACTTTTTTTACCCCACAGTATACATCACCTATAATCCCATTCAAGCGAGCATCACCAGTACCGGATACCTAAGAGAGAAAATGGGGTCATCGCGCTCCGAACGTGACATCTCACGACGCAGTCAAACAATGTTTTCTCCGGCCACATGGGCGATGTCTAGACAGTACGATTGCGAATCCGATGCATCGTTTAATTTGTCCTTCGACGGGTGACTTTTCTGGGACAGCCTTGGGAAAGCGGCAAAATGAATCGTGTTGGTTGAGATATAGATCACCAAACCCTTCCAACCGCTTCTTTCAGCTATTTACTCTTTCTATCTTTCAAACTTAGTCCACCAATATCTTCATGCAAATTAATTTCTTCTGATTTACGACGGATGCCCAATCTTCTTCTTCTTCTTCTTCTTTTTTTGTCGAGACCAAACGGTGTCGCGAGCACATCCTTGTCATCTAGATTAATTTTTTATTTATTATTATTATTATCATATAATTTTATTGATTTCAGCTACTCAAGAAGAAGCGGCCGAGGCATACGACATGGCGGCCATTGAGTACCGGGGGCTCAACGCCGTCACCAACTTTGACCTCAGCCGTTACATCAAGTGGCCCCGGCCGGGCGCCCCGGACAGCTCCGGCGCTGACCCTAACTACTCCCAAGAGAGCCCCGACGCGGGCGGTGGTGGTGCAGCCGCGGCCGTGGAAGGGGTGCCGGCGGCCCACGACCCGCAGGGGGGCAGCTCTGCCTCCTCGGCGCTGAGCCTCCTGCTGCAGTCGTCCAAGTTCAAGGAGATGCTCGAGCGGACGAGCTCGGCCGAGGACCAAGGAGCCGGGTCGACCACGTCCTCAGAGTCCGAGGTGCCCCGCCGGAGCTTCCCCGACGACATACAGACCTACTTTGACTGCCACGATGCGAGCGGCGGGCTCGACGACGACAGCATCTTTGGGGATCTGAACTCGTTCGCTTCCCCAATTTTCCACTGCGAGCTCGATCTATCTAGCTAAGGCAGAGCAGTCGTTAAAAGAAGATCGATTAGGGTTCGATAGAAACTTTCGGCAACGTTATTCCAAGAAACGATGAAAGCTCAGCCTGGCAAGCATGCACGCGAGCGTGGCCGCATGTGAATATGGAGAGGTGAGGATAGCGACGGGAAGGAAGATGACGACGAGAATCGATCAGAGTAAAGAGACAATCGAGATTCTTTTTTCTTTAAATTATTACCGTCTTTGCTTAATTTTTTTCTTTAGATTACATGTAAATGGTGGGGATATTCTTTCGCTGAGGATTTATTTTACGTTTTCATATCTATTCGGGTCGTCCCGTATAAGACAAGGTTGGCGTACAATCGACCTTACCATAACTAGAGATTTTATTTTTGGCTCCAATCTTGTGCCCTTTCGTCGGACTATAGATGAAGATATAATGCTGGACTTATCAATCCGTGGTCACGTGGCACGTAGTTATCAGGTTATATTTTATGGTACATTACAAGCCACGATTTAAGGAAGATAACTTATTTAAATAACTAAGTAAAATGAATCGTCAGCCGTGGGAGTAGACATCATAGGATACGTTAAAAGATCGTGTCCTTTTCAAGAGAAGCAAATTTTCTTGTACGATTTCGGAAGAAAAAAAGAGAGGGTGTCGCATTCTTGAAACGCAATTCCAAATGAACAATCTCAAATAAACGTAGGATGTGAATGTATGATTTGTAGGCTTTCAATGGAGATAGGACATGTAAGTCTATATACATAGGGAAAGTAGGGTTTCATAATGATCTCCTTTTTGGGTCGGAAGGATTGTAGAACATTCGAATATTAGCCATAGGTCTTCACCTACTGTATTTGTGTCAATTTCATAAACTTTTTTGTCATATCAATTGAGTTCTAATTTAAAAAAAAATTAAGATTTTTATGGCTCAATTGGCACAACTGAACGATATTGTGACGCTCCTTATCTTGCTTGATTTAGAAGAGAAATTGTTGAGCAACACATGAGCATGACCAATTCACGTGTCATTGTTTCTTGAAAAACTCCTTTAAAGATTTAGCTCGCATATGACAAGACTGGTTGTTATAAACAATATCAGATTTTTCAAATTCCTCTCTAGTTTGGTTCTAATCTCACAGCTAATACCGACAAGGAAAATCAATCCACGATATGTCGTAGACAGACACTCAATGTAATACGGACAAGTTTGTAACTACACCCACAAAAAAAATTATATTCTAAGAAAATAATTTTATGCGGAAAGTTTTGCCAAAAAATTATTAGCTTTTTCTTGATTGGGAAATGGTTGTGTACGTGTTTGAATGACAGGCCACTCACTATTGAAATGTGAATTTTCGATTCACGAGGAGCAACTTAAAACAACTGCTGAAAAAGAAAAAAGTCAACAGGGGACAACGGAAATCACGGCTCTGCATCTCAACAAACACTGTATGTGCACTATTTGACCGTAAATAAACTCAAATTCCCTACGATATTTACTCAGAACAAACACGCACGCACGCACACGGCAAAGCTCTCGTCAGCAAGACGAACTCCGATACATTACGACGGATCTCGTTGCTTCGGAAATTCTTGCAATTCGATCGAGCCTCTCGTCTTCATGCATGCATCTGCATGGACGGGATCAACTTTTTCTCTTTTTTTTTTTGATAGGATGCGTTACGTGTAGGGGAAATGATTTCGTCTATCGAGGAAAGAGACACCGTTTTTTTTTTTTTTTTTTTTTGGATCTTCGTATGTCGTTTTTAAGCGTGCGTGTTTTCCTCTTTTTACGGTAAATGTGGTTAATCTAAAATATGGGGAAAAAAAAAAAAAAAGGAACCAAAGATATCCTTTCGAACTAATTTTGCGGCGAGGGAGCACAATAATATCTCTTCGAGGAATATTTTCCCTTTTTCTTTTTTATTTTTTTAAAATAACCCTGTTGGTTTTACTAAAAAAATTAGAAAAAATTATCAAAAAAATCATAAATTTATCATACGATAGTTGATTCAATGTTAAACCTCTTAATAATTTCCTAGTTTAATTTAATCTTTTTAATGAATTGCTAATTCAGTTTTTTCTTTTAATTTTGATTAAATATCAAATGGGGTGGCCTTGTTAGCGCCAACTATCTTATATGAAGCACATCAGTGTTGATGTGGATAAATTTTTTATTTTTTATTTTAGAATTTTTCATTTTTTCTTGAATTTTATTTAGTTTCTTTTCTTCCTCTATTTTTACCCAAGGCCAGTGGGGCTGTCAATTGTTGGCTGAGGGTTAGCGACCTCCGTGAGTCGCTAAGCAATGGCCGGCAACACCACTTGCCCCTTTGCAAGGGCCGTTGACCCTGCCGGCACTATGTAAAAAGAGAAAAAGAAGAATAGCAATAAAAAATTACTTTTTTAAATATAAGAATTGTCAATGTTAGTAATCGTCACTCCATATACGATAGTCGACGTTGATTGGACTACCATATCAATAATATCGACAAAAAAATTTAAACTGGCAATTATTTAAAAGATTTATAACTAATTTGGCAAGTGTTAAAAAGTTTTGGACTAAATTAGCACAACTAAAATGTTTAAGACTAAATTAATACAAAATTTTAAGATTAAATTGCCTACTATGTAATAAGTTTATGATTTTTCATCACAAAGATTTAGATAAATTTACCACGATATTTTTTTTTTGTTTAACTTTTTAATTAGGAAAGTCAACGTCATTGTTCCTTGTTCAAAATGATTTTTACATTTCTCATTTCATCAATAGAAGTCCTTCTAACCATGTGAGATCAAGCGGATTGAAAAGTGACATGACACTCCTTTCATCCTGGTGCAACAATTTGGTGGAAGGGAAAAAAAGTTTGAGGAACTCTTTCGAATTAAATTAGAAGAGATAAGTAAGTAAAATATCCCGAATTTAAATTTCGCTAAGGAAATAAAAAAAATTCTCGACCTTACTACTTGGAGAATAATTCTGAAAAATAAAGGGGGAAAAGTATCAAAAAGTCATAAACTTATTACATTAGTACAAATTCAATATCTAAACATTTTTATATTGGTATCAATTTACCCATTCGACCACTTTTTCACGATCGACGCCGATGTGACATTGACCGATCGGACGCCGATGTGATAATTTTTAATATTTTATTTTTCCTTTTCTTTTATCCCTCCTTCCTCCGTGGACCGTCCTTGCAGCGGTCGGTGAGGGCCACGAAGCCCTCGCCTAGCCTTGCCCAAAGTTGCGGGCGAAGGCGGCAAGGCTAGGGCGAGGTTGGCCTCGCCCATATTTGGGTAAAGCCGCCTCGCTTGCGACCTTGGGCAAGGCCGAGCAAGGGCTTAAAGGCCCTCGCCTCCGCCCTAGTAATGGCTGCCATGGCCTCGCCAACCACAGGCGAGGCCACCTTCGCCGCGGCAAGGCTAGGCCAAGCTAGCCTCACCCGGATTTGGGCAAAGCCACCTCGTCGACGCCTTTGGGAGAGGTCGAGTGAGGGCTGCAACCCTCGCCAGCGATAGGTGAGGGCTTCACGGCCCTCGCTAGCCACCATCGGAATAGTCCAAGGAGGAAGAAGGGAGAAAATAGAAGGAAAAAGAAAAAAAAAAGGAAAAAATTCAATTTTTTTTTTTTTAAATTGCCATGTCAGTGTCCCGCCACTGGTTAATGTCCATGTTAAGATTGTTACCTGGCCAAAATTAAATGAGATGGATCGAATTGGTATAATACTAAAATGATTTAGAATCAATTGATATCGATATAATATGTTTATGACTTGTTTGGTACTTTTTTCAAATAAGGATGAACGAAATTATTATTATTATTTTTTTAAAAGAAGGGATAAAACGAGCGAGAGATGCCAAAAGAAAATGAGTGGCTAACGACACTCCCCTCTTGGCTATCCCCAACTTCTTCTTCCCAAGCACACGGCCCCGAAATCCACCATGAACCGAACCGCCGCTCCGATCCGCTCGCCCTCTCGCCTTCGCCGCCATGGCCAGCGCCCTCACGCCCACGCTCACTCCTGCTTCTAGCTGGACGCGTCGTCTTCTCCCCTCCGCCGCCTCCGCCGCCTCGGCCAGAACCGCCTCCGCCGCGGGGGCGAAGCCCCGGCCGTCCCCGGCCGTCACCGCCATGTCCACCGCCGCGACAAAGGTGGTCCCCGCCGTGATCGTCGGCGGGGGACGCGTGGGGAGGGCGCTGCAGGAGATGGGGAGCGGGGGCGACGTGCTGGTGAGGCGAGGGGAACCCGTGCCCGCCGACTTCGAGGGCCCGATCCTGGTGTGCACCAGGAACGACGATCTCGAGGCCGTCCTCGACGCCACCCCGTCGTCTCGCTGGAGAGGTACGCTCCGGATTTTTGATAGGCTTTCTGGATGGTGTGTGCGAGTTTGTCTGGATTGAGCGTCTGTTCGTGCCGCTTTCTCTGGATTGGAATCTCAGGGGGCTTGACGGATATGACTAGGAAATCAGTTGTCATTGGCAAGTTTGCAACTTGCAGATGAATTCATAGGATAGTCCCCAAAATAGTTGATGAATGGATGTGACATCGTCACCTTCTTAGTCAATTAGACTTCAGTGCTTCATTTTGGTCCCGTTTAGGTGATATGTGTTTTTCGAGCTTGTATATGCTAGTTGGCGATTATGTACTTCTGAAAGATATCTTTTTTCGTTCGCTGACTGACTTAATTAGCTCAACTGGATTGATTGGTTACTGATACAGCGGGCTGTGGAGTAGAATTAGATCTATAGTGATTGGGTAGGTTGTGGGTTTGCTCAGTATTCTTTTTGCGTGTCCAATTTGCAGGGCAGATTTTACTGCATTTCTTTGGGTGACTTGCCAGAAATTCTGCAGGTCTGTATAAGTCGAGTTTCAAGTTGCAACTTGCAATGCGCATTCTGTTTGTGAAGTATCAGAAACATTCAAAATTCGCGTCCGCATTGAGATAAAGATGTCTACCTTTTGTATTACCTAAATTCGCGTTGTTGCTTTCAGAGTTCTTCTAAAGAGGCTTTTGGTCATGAGACTGTGTATTCTGACAGTCTAGCAGATATGGTGTTTTTCCAGAATGGAATGCTGGAGCCGTGGCTTGAAAGCAAAGGTTTAAGTGATGCAGACCAAGTATTGGCGTACTTTGCAGTGTCAAAGTTGGGAGAACCGCCCACTGATGGAAAGACAGATACTAATCCTGAAGGACTGACCGCTGCATATGGGAAATGGGCTTCGGCAGTTGCTGGAAGATTACAAGCTGGAGGTCTGTCTTGCAAGGTACTGGCAGTTAACCTTTTTATTTCTTTTTTTAAACTTTTGGAAACCTGGAAATCTGTTCTATCTAAATTAATTCATTTCTTTTGGCATTTCAAAGAAATTACAAACTATATGAGGAACCCTCAATGTTCATTTATTCTGCTTTTCCACACGTTGAGATTCTTACTCTATTAGTCTTTTTTGACGGAGATTTTTTGGTTGGCGACTCAGGTCCTGGACAAAGAAGCATTTCAAAAGCAGATGTTAGAGAAGCTTATCTGGATTTCAGCATTCATGCTTGTTGGAGCTCGCCATCCTGGTGCAACCGTAGGTGCTGTGGAGAAGGAATTTCGCTCTGAAGTAAGGCTGCTTTCATTTCATCCACTCTTTATCGCATTTCTTATGGCTATCAGAAGAAGGGGAGAAATGTTGTGCCTCCTTTCCCATTGGTTCTTTTGGATTCGAATTATGATAATCTTTATCATGTAAATACTTCATTTGGAACAACTATGTTAACTTTTTTGGCTAAGTAACCTTAACCATATTATACATGATTTCAGTGTTGGAATCTATGTGTTGAAACTCGAGAATGCTCTATGTCCTCTATGTCTGCCCTCAACATTTTTTTGGGGCCTGTTCCTTACCTTTTGTACGAGTATACCTTCGATGTTTATCCCTACAGATGTGAGTCGTCAGCATGGGTAGTCCTTCTCTGTCATTAATTATAGAGATCTTTGGTTTCATGACAATATAATGTTTAACTTGCCGAGTGTCCTAGAAAAAGAGACTATTTAGAATCTCCAATAATTCTGGCATATGTGAGTTTGTCACTTCCAAACAGTCGTTCCGCGAAGAATCACTTGGAACTGTATTGACAAGTTTGAATTTACCTCATCTTTCAGGTAGAGAGCCTTATTAAAGAACTTGCATCGGCTGCTGCAGCTGAAAAGGGCATAGTGTTTGATGAAGGCATGGAGGACGGATTATGTGCTTACTCAAGAGCTGTGGCGCACTTCCCTACAGCGGTGAAGGAGGTAAATAGCAAGAACTGAGTTGGCCAAATATACATGAATTTATTCATGCACTGCGTCTAACTGCTGATTTGTTCCTTGCTAACAGTTCAAATGGCGTAATGGTTGGTTCTACTCTCTGTCTGAGAAGGCAATTGCAGAAGGGAAACCTGATCCCTGCCCCCTTCATACTGCTTGGCTCAAAGAAATAAAAGTAATCTAGACTTCAATGGACTCATTGTCAGATTTCATGGAAATGGCTATCAATATGCATGACTAGGAGAGAATGTTGGAGTAACGAAAATCCGGTTTTTGTACCTCATCTTACACATGCTTTACCAGTTCAATCTTCTTTTCCAGTGTAAGGTGGTGAAGTTCCTTGGTATCTCAACAGGTTATTTTCTCCTTGTTCTGAGCCAGAACAACTGGAAAAGTTAGTCGAAGTATATGTCGGGGTTTAATTGTTTTTCATGGGCTCCCAGGAATTGTTGGTTCACTGTTTGTCTGTGACTTGATATAATGTCCTCGTGACTGGGTTTTCCGCATCAAACTTGAGCTTTGAATGGAAAGTTCTTTGCGAGTGTATTACAGTGAATTAAAACGTATTGGGATCGTTAAATTTGAGAATATTCAAGTGAAATTTTGATGGGAACCATCCTATCTGTTGGCGGAGATGTAATTTTTGTAGGAAGTCTCTTACTGTATACTTCCTGGCTATGTAAAGTAAGGGGACAAAAATACGTGTAAAGCCGAGGACTCCGGTCATGACCCTGCGCGGAGAAAAACCCAATCGAACAAAATGAGGAAGTTGCAAGGACAAAATAAGGAAGTTGCAAGGACAATGGAATGTTCGATTACAGCTCTTATGTTCACATTACAAAGAAGAGGAGGAATATCTTCTTGTCAACGTCAGGAAAACTATGAGTACGTCCAATATCGTACCCCCTGCAGGTCTTCATTGTCATTTTAATCATTTGACTATGCTGACTCTCAAGATTACACAATCTAGAAAGATTATTCACATATAATCAAAACAGTCACCAAGTACAGATATCAAAACTTGTAGCATGTGGGAAAGCCGAGATGACGTAATTAAGGCAAATGATCACTCTACTCGCCAATACAAGTTCACAGACAAACTCTCAAGATGAAGTTCCTCACAATCTGAACTATTTGTTAGAATGCTTACAATTGCAAGACTAATACCCCCTCAAATGCAAAATATCCTCAACAAATGTCGAGAAGAAATATGGAATCAAATAGACACTAGCAAAAGATATACCTAAATTTATAACCCATTGGAGTCTTGCAGATACACTGCAAGCAGGAAGTACAATAAATGGAGTCACATCCAGCTGTGAAGGTTAGAGGAACTTTAGCTTTCCCTTGGACACAGAAGCCTTCGCCTGACACAGTGCCTTCTCAGTTCCTGTCAGGTCAGAGCATGACCCAGCAGCTGCCGCGCCCAAGGTGATGGCGAAATAGAGATAGATTGTGCAAAGGAAACCAAGAAGTGCAAGAGCCGTCAAAAGGAAGCGGTGCCTCTGTGCAAGGGTCGACCAGCTTCCCAACTCTTCTCGTCCGAATTGCTTCCTAAACGATGGCGACCTCCGGTGAGGAGATGACAGTACAGTGTCAAGAACCATGGCTTGCGGTCTGAATTATCAATCCAACCTGGACTTCCTGCTTTCATGTTCGTGTTCATTGATGCAAAAAAGTCAGAATGCGTTGATAATTAAACAGCTCTGAAAAATATCCAACAACAACTTTCAGCTGAAAGATGTAATAGTAAGACTTTAAGCGAATACAAGCCAGGAGGGTGGGGAAATTCGCATCTCCTTCAAAGGGACAAAACATGAAGAGGTAGATTCTGAAAGGGCTGGTAAAACAGTCATGGAGGAAATGTGCTCTTGCAGAGATATTACAAAAGGCATACACCTAATTTATCACAAGTTGTGTAAGAGAAAAGCATTCATTATATGATGTTGAAATTGGTAGTGTATATACATGAAGTCCCTTGGTAGTGTATATACATAAATTCCCTCCATGACTTTTGCCACTGGTCTGCTATGAGATGAGGCCAGTAAGAGACACAAATCAGAATTTCCTCTCTGTCTCTCTCTCACGCACAGAGTAGCTAGACCAGGATCAGAAAATACAATCTACCTTCCCCGTCACAAAATTATAACCGGAGGGCCGTAGAGCAGTCATGAACCATGATAAGACATTGTTTGATTAGATCATGTAAGGAGAAGAAAGGATTTCATCACAAATCGAACGTGCGTGCTGCAACGCCATAACCAGATGATTAACATATAAGTTAAGATCTTAAAGCTCCATATATTAGTGAGACCTGCTTGCAAAAGCACACTGCGAGCTTGTAGAGAAATGCATGTCATGTAATTTCAACGACAAAACTTTTTCTATTTGAAGCAAATAATCAAAATCAAGACACGGGATGAAAAACACAAAAACAAAACACGAACCAGAATGAAAGTCAGATCTTTACGTATGTCACAATAAAACATTGACATGGAACTTGTTTATGTCGGACTCAACGACAGGAGCCAGATAATATATACTTATGGCCACAGCATTATTCAATGGAGATCATTCGTCAGTAACATCCACCAGTAAATGAGCTAAGAAACGACAGGACCACACTGGAATGCGTCGGAGGAACGAGAACAGAAGCATCGAACCCTCGGATTACCAAAAAGGATCGCGAAAAAAGGCAAACTCGATCGTGACGACCGGACGACAGAACAAACACCGCAAGATCTAATGAAATCCACAATCAATCCGACGATTCCAGCCATCGCCGACCCAGCACGCAACATACCCTCGAGACCCTTCACGACGAATCGACGACACGTTCAATTAACGCCCAAGAATCAGGAGGACACGATCGGATCTGAAGACAAAGATCAAGCATTGCGAGCGAGAGAGAGAGGGAGACTTACAGAAGAGCAGGGGATCCAGATCAAGGGAGGTGGAGGTGGAGGTGGAGTCGGATTCAACGACCCTTTCCGCAGTGCCTTCTCTACGTGACGACGGCGATGGCGATGGCGATGGCGATGGCGATGGCGATGGCGATAAACAGTGGAAAAGCTCGAGCCTTTCTTCCCTTCCTTCCTTCCTTGCTTCCTTCCCCGGATCGCTTTGAACCGCGGGGGGCTCCGGTTCGATGAAAGGAGGAGGAAAGGTTCGAGCTTTCTCTCTCCTCCGCGTCTTGCGGCGAGATAGAGAGAGAGAGAGAGAGAGAGAGGCTGATTAAGCAGAAGGCCCTCCACTCGTCGTGCGTCGTGCGCAGTCTAACTCCAAAATAGTGGATTCTGGAGAGAGAGAGAGAGAGAGAAAGTTTCCGCGTACACTGTTACGCAAAAGGAAACGCTCGAGATGCTGAGGGGATAATAAACAATTATTAATATATTAATAATCATTAAATAACGATATCAGGAATTATTTAAAAATAACGATAATAATTGATAAAAGAAAAGGAACCGGGTCGATGGATTAACGGAGCCGGGCAAGTTGACGTTTCGTGGCTCTCTAGAGGCCGTCTTGACCAATCAGAGCTCAGCCCAATGCGCGTCCCTATCCTGTTTGCCATTTTGCCTACCTCCTCCCCCGCTTATTGACTCCCCCCAAAAAAACCCGAGTCATCGGGTCGGATGCATCTTGGATCCATCTCATTGGGCCCCATTCACCGAAAATAATCATTTGTATCGCTCAAAATAAATAATTAATCAAAATTTTTTTTTCATTATTGACAATAATTTTAAATTTAAATATTTCTATGGATAATGAAATTTTCCTCGTTCGTTCATTTTAGTAAATAACATGGGGATTGTTTTTAGAAATAAACTTTTGTTGAGATTGTTTACTTTCGCATTAAACAAATAGAATCTAAGTTTGACTTTGTTTCACTTCACGAGTCCATGGAATTAGAGTTGAGCATGAAATTTCCTGATTTTCGAAATTTAGTTTCTCAATCACTTGACCAAATTTTATTTACTGATCCTTGATGTTGATGGAATGGGTCCCCACATTCGATCAAATAGAAATTCTAGAGATTTGAGAAATGCGGTCAATGCTTAATGCAAATTGTATCGCATCATGTCAATATTTTACTTGAAAGGTGTAGGCATCGAGACGTGGCTTGCATGCGAAATGGCACCCTAAACCTTACAAATAATTTATTTACAAGAAATCGGGGAAAGAGACCAAAACCCAATTCATGTTGATGCCTCAAATCTGATGACATTATATCAGAATAACATCTTATGGCTGTACCTGAATAACCCTCCAAACGTAAATCGAATTGTTTTGGTGGCAAAAAGGAGTAAAATTCACCTAAATGTCAACGATATAGCTAACATTAGTCAACAGTCGGCACGCGGGCCCGTTGGTACAAAAAGGTCAACAGTCGGCACAAAAAAGGTTGACCGCCCTCGCGGGCCCGTTGGTAATCGACAGGCTCGAGACATTAGTCAAAACAGTCGGCAAAAACAAAAGCTTGACGGGCCTCGCGGGCCCTCGGCATAAAAACCAGCCCACGGGTCGGCCCACGCCGGGGACGTTCGTAGATCCGCTCGCCCCGTGACGATCCGAGCGAATCTCTCGAACGACCCGGTCGGGGAGTAGAGACGAAGTCAAGAATGCCGTCCCCTTCGTCATCAGCACAAATTGTGAGTTCCTCTCTCGCCTGGAAAGTCCGCGATCGAAAGCTCTGCGCTCCGTACGAACCGTTCCGGTGCGAAATCGCAACCTTCGACCTAGGTAATTCCTTCGTTCGATCGGTTCGTCCGAGGTCGATTGATACTTCAGCTCGATCGGTGTTTAGATTGGTCGGATTTCTGTTGTGTTTTTCTGTTTGCTTCCGCGTAATCGGAGCTATCGGACCTGGGGAACTTCGACCCGCCGGCGGTTTTTTTGTCCCTTCTCTCCGTTTTGCGCGGTTCACAGTCGGTGCGGGAGTCTGTTGAAATTTGCCTAACCGCGATCGCCTGCGGCGAGGTTGCTCACTCGATTTTGCTGCGATTTCGTGACCTAGGGGGATGTGCAATTGTAATAGCTATGATTTTTCTGCCCTCGAGTGCTGTTCTGGAGCTGTGACGTTTTTCGGTGGTTTGTTTGGTCTTGGTCAGGGTGTGAGAGGAGGAGAAGGAGGAGGAGATGTGGGCAGCATCTTGCCTCGCGTCCTGCTGCGCTGCATGCGCCTGCGACGCCTGCAGGACGGTGGTGTCGGGAATTAGCCGGAAATCGGCTCGGATTGCTTACTGCGGCCTCTTTGCGCTCTCTCTGATGGTCTCATGGATTCTCCGTGAAGTCGCGGCTCCTCTCATGGAGAAGCTCCCTTGTAAGACTGTTGCTTCTGAATTCGGTTTCTTTTTTCATGCGCAGATACTTGTTTCGGTCTTTTCAATGCTTTTGGGCGGCTTTGTCATTGTGATGCCTAAGTTTGTCTTGGAGGATGATTAGTCTGCGGACATACATGCTAATGATCGAGGAACACTGCATAGATGTCATCTCTTATGCAATTCTGGTGTAAGTTGGAATAACCCTTAAGTTGTCATGATATAGAGACACTGTTTGTCATGCAGGGATCAATCAATTTCACAAGACACCGGACAGGGAGTGGTTTGAAACTGATGCTGTCTTGAGGGTGAGCTTGGGGAACTTTCTCTTTTTCACGATCCTTGCTATTATGATGATTGGGGTGAAAAATCAAAGGGACCCTCGTGACGGTATTCACCATGGTGGATGGATGATGAAAATCATTTGCTGGTGCCTGTTGGTAATCTTCATGTTTTTCCTTCCAAATGAGATCATCAGCTTTTACGGTGAGATTCAAAACCTGCTTCACATGGAATTTCTCTGTCATCTTTTCCCATGTCAAATTTGCTATAATCTGAACATATTTGAGCCGTGATATGCTTGACCGTGAGTGTTGAGTACCTTAGTAGGTGGGAAGGCAACTTTATAGCATTCTTTTGAGGGTTTCATGGTTAGAAAAAGTAGTTTTTGCATACAATTGTAAAGTTTGAAGCAAGCAGATTTGATTCATTGAATTAATCAGTTATTTGCCCTTTAGAAAACCACATTTTCATTGCTTGGATTTAGTACTTATTGAACTTTTCTGTTGCAGAGTCCATTTCAAAATTTGGCTCGGGATTCTTTCTTCTCATTCAAGTTGTCCTTTTGCTGGATTTTGTTCACGGATGGAATGACAAATGGGTTGGATATGATGAGCAATTCTGGTTAGTTTGCTTTTTAATGAAATAATGTCTTCTTATGGCATTAAGCTGCTTATCAGGGCTTTCCCTTATATCTTTTCATTTTCTCAGTTCCATCTTCTCTAAGCTATATTTGGATTATTTAATTTGATTAGCATATAGATCCTGCCTGTTTGCAACTTAATTTATCTTCATATTACTGATTGTGTCCATGACTTTCTTCACTTGTAGGTATATTGCTTTGTTTGTGGTTTCACTTGTTTGTTACGTGGCCGCCTTCGCCTTCTCTGGGGTCCTCTTTCATTTTTTCACACCATCTGGACATGATTGTGGGCTCAATACCTTCTTCATTGTCATGACTTTGATCTTCGCGTTTCTTTTTGCTGTGGTTTCCCTGCACCCTGCAGTAAGTTCCTAACTTCTTATGCATCATACTCTGTTTTCTTGTGTGCTTATTCACAATTTTTGTACTATCACATCGATTATGCTGTGAGTATTTGACCTCAGGTAAATCTAATCTTGAATGACCAGCAGGTGGTTATTACAAATGCTTGGAAATTTGTCGTTGCGATTCTCAGTGCTTGGTGAATTGGCATTCCGTTTCTCTACATGGTTACTTGATTTAGTGCTCTCCATGCTTTCTTTGCAGAGAGGTTGGAGCAGTAGCAAACTGGTTCCTTTAGGTTACAGAAATTCTTAAGTATTTCCCTTCATTGTGTCAACCTTTCGTTAGACTCTTGAAGAGAAAAGGTTTAACTCATAGGATGGCTACTAGCAGATTCCTGCCCTTTGTTTCAGTATCATTGGATTTCCTGCTTTCTCCGGAATATAAGAATTTGTCCATTCTTGCATGCCCTTGGATTTGAATTCTCCTGAAGTGATAAGTTAGAGGGACTTTTGTGCTTCATATGATGTTATTTCAGAATATTTTGGTTACTTGCTATGGTACTGTGCACATATCTGGTGGATAACATTTCCTCGTGATGCTCTTTCCATCTATTTGAGTGGCTGTGCATTATCAAAGAACGATTTTACATTGTTATTATTGCTCTATTCCCCTGTGAAATCAGGTAAATGGAAGCATCTTGCCAGCTGCAGTTATATCTTTGTACTGCATGTACCTCTCTTACAGCGGACTTGCTAGTGAACCAAGGGACTATGAGTGCAATGGTCTTCATGCGCACTCTAAAGCTGTTTCCACTGGGACCCTTACTCTAGGTCTGGTCACTACTGTTCTTTCAGTGGTCTACTCTGCTGTCAGGGCTGGATCTTCTACAACTCTTCTCTCCCCACCTAGTTCACCTCGTGCAGGTAAATTCACCGTGACTGATATCCATGTTTCTGATGTCGATGTTTTCTTGTTTATTGCATATTTCTGTATTTGCTGCTTGGAATTTTATCTTGAGATTTGTTGTTTGAATAAGGTTTCTGTTTAGTTCTCCCTCCCTCCCTCCCTCTCCCTCTCACATCTTTGGCTTTCATTTAGAATAATCCGAGTCTTTCAGTTGAATGGGAGAGTTTGAGGCCTTTATTTCTCAACTGTATTCAAACTATACTCTGATGAATCATAGTTGCATTTCAGAGTGTCAACCTGGACCTTTTCCTCGTGAGCAAGGTTCAGAGGTTTATTTTAAATTCTGAGGTCCATGAGCATAAAGATCAAATATATATGTCAATAAACAGTAGCACCAAGCACATCCGGAAAATCTGGAGAAATGTCAATTTTTGAAGGAGTCTCTCTCTTTAAGTTTGAGTGGGATGCCCTTTAGTGACTTTCCAACCAAATATGCTCTTATAACTGATTTTTCTACCAACTCTCCTGTTTGATTTATTGCTTGTTTTAGTCTAAATATAGTTTTACTTGAAAAAGCAACTGTGTGCCATGATTTATTGTCATTGTAAATAAGGGAAGTTGCCATGCTTTTAGATAGAAAATCACATTGTTTTTATATTCCGTGTCTAAGATGTAAGCACTGTGTATCCTTCGACATAATGACTTGCAATTCCAAGGTGCAGGCAAGCCATTGCTGCCCCTGGACAACAAGGCAGAAGAGGAGGAAGAGAAAGAGAAGTCTAAGACAGTCACATACTCATACTCTTTCTTCCATATCATTTTCTCTCTCGCGAGTATGTATTCCGCTATGATTTTGACTGGGTGGTCGACATCAGTTGGAGAAAGTGGAAGGTTGGTGGATGTTGGTTGGCCATCCGTCTGGGTTCGAATTGTCACCAGCTGGGCCACTGCAGCCCTCTTCATGTGGTCTCTGGTTGCTCCTATTCTGTTCCCAGAGAGGGAATTCTGAGCCGACCATGATCGTTGGAAAGCCTGCAAGTGCGTATAAACCATATCTATATTTTACAGCAAATGATGAAGTTCTCTGTTAGTTTGTGTGCCATGACCAAGATTTGCTCGACTCGCCCTTCTACCCTGCTCTGTATAAAAAGGTGGCTGTTTATGACATATGAATGTGGCTTCATGTGTTAGTTGTAACGTGGGACCGAAGATGCGTGATATTCTGCATATTTTATGCTCTTCTGCATGTTAATATATTGCAGTCTTCATTGACAATCCCACGGATCTTTTTCTCATTGTGGAATACTTGCTGTCGTCTGACCTGCCTCGATAGTGATTAATCACCCCCTCATTCCATCCTTTTTTTTTTCTCGCAATTAGGTGCTGCATGGTAACCTTCCTAGCCCAAAAATTTCTGTTCTTTTGTTCCCCGGAACAAAAAAAGAACAGAAACCTGTTTGATAACGCCACATTATTTTTCTGTTCCCGGGAATAAAAACCTAGCTCGAAATGGTTTGGGAAGAGAAATGAAAAAAAAAAAATCACTTCTCTTCCCGGGAATAAAAATGAGGAACTACTTGTTTTAACCCTAATTCCTTTTTTCCCCCTCAACTCACGCCCCTTCTCAGCTCACCTCTTCCTTCGCCCGCGACCTCTGTCTGATCTCATCACCTCCCGTTGCCGCCCGTCCCGTCGTCGCCGCTGGTCTAGTCGCCGCTGGTCCGATCGCCGCTGGAGCTCACCTCTTCCTTCGCCCGCGACCTCTGTCCGATCTCATCACCTGTCGTCGCCGCTCGTCTCGTCGTCGCCGTCGGTCCCATCGTTGCCGCTAGTCCCGTCGCCGCTGGAGCTCACCTCTTCCTTCACCCGCGACCTCTGTCCGATCTCATCACCTCCTGTCGCCGTCGGTCCCGTCGTCGCCGCCAATCCCGTCGTTGCCGCCGGTCCCGTCGTCGCCGGTCCGGTCGCCGCTGGTCCGGTCGCCGCTAGTTTGATCGCCGCTGGTCCCGTCACCGTTGGTCCGATCGCTCCCCTTCTCCTCCTCTTCCCGATCGCCGTGTCGTGGTCCGTCCTCTTCCCTCGCGAAGTGATCGTGCGTGCTCTCTGGATTTGGATTTTGCTCGAGGCTAGCGGCAGGTGAGATCCCCCCCTTTCAAATCTTCCTCGTTATTGGCTTTGAATTGGGTAACAAGGGCTCTTGTTTCGGCATTTTAAGATGAGTTTCCGTTAGTAGTCGAGGCGTGGTGCTATGCCAGCCCGATTTTGTGCTTTTTGGGTTTTTTTTGAAGAGGGTGTCGGATGCTTTAGTAGACTTCATCCACCGCGGTGGCATTGAGATTCTCAAAGGAATTGAGAATGCGTATTGTGTTCCCTTTTTTCCCGAACTCATGTATATTTATTTAGCGAGTCGAAATGTGGATTCCTTCTCCCAATCCTTGATAGCATTCATTTGCTATTGGCATTGGCAAATAGAAATTAGCAGCGATTTGTTGAACCATGACATGATTTGTTAGGCATGTGGATAAAAACCTTGTGAACATCGGTTGGTCATGAATAATTCAGCGTACTTTCATCCTCTTTTATGGGACAGTTGAGATCTTGTCTGCTGTTTTGCTATCTGATATGTAACAGCTTTTACGCTTTGTCTTAGAGTTTCCATCCACGTTTTCTCGAGTTACTCCCGCTTATCTTCTACCTTATCTTCTACATTCTCTCGAGATCAACTCAATGCTTAAGTTAGTATGTCTTCTTGTACTCGTGAATCATCAATTGATCTAGATAATGCCATCCCCACCTCACCCTTTATGGGACTGATACCATGTGCTACAAGTAATTTATTCCATGACATCTTAATGTTTTTTTGGCTAATCCGGTTTGGTGTTCTGATCTTGGTCACTGTGTCCGTTTTAGACTTGCTCTCTTCCGAACTATTGAATGTTTAGGTTACACGTCAGACGGCTATCACAAAAAGCGCACTATGGTATTTTTGTAAGATCCTAGCTATTCTGTCAAGACTTTATCATTCAATATCATTGCTGGTGTTCGGAAGACATTTCTTGGTCGTCCCAACTTCCTGTTCTTCCTTATCCTTCTCATCCCCCCCATATCTTGCCAGTTGTGGAGCACATCTGGATTTCATTTTTGTTTTGTGTAACCCAGAGTTCTATTCTTTTTATTTGCCAACTCTAATGCTTAAGAAGCTTACGTCTAATGCTAGGTTAAATTTAGGGCGTGTCATGAACTGTGATATAGTTATTCCTGCCCTCCTTTAGGGAGTGCCAATCCAACCGCCAAGTCAGCACTATTTATTTACAGATAATGGCGCATCCAGGGATGGCTATTTATTTTCTATCACCTCCAACAGAGCACATTCTTCAATGCGCATGTAACCTTGATAACTATAGCTACTGTAATATTCCTTATTATTTGATAGTGAAGATTCTGCTTTACCGATGGCTTCTGTATAATTTTGCCTGAAGTGGTCCAAAAAAGTTGCTGGAGGTTTTAAGTGCAGCACTTAATTCTTTCCTTTTCACTCTAAATTGTCTTTGTTGACAGAATTTTTTACTCACTGTTGACAGTTTTTACTCATCCTCCACAATGCATCTTCCATAGGTAGATAAGGACATAAATAAATTTTGTTTAGAAGAAATGCAGTTTTCTTTAACTGACATTCATCACTTTTGTCATTATTGACGTTCACTGGACCTATAAATGATGAATGTTGAAGTGGCCTTGTCAGAACTCTCACATGTCAATCTTAGGGGCTATCATATTAAAGGTTATGGCAGTTGCGAAGTGGAGCCATACTAGGACAGGAACTTTGCCCTATATGGAGATCCAGAGCAACC
Source organism: Eucalyptus cloeziana (assembly GCA_014182715.1). Classification (NCBI taxonomy): domain Eukaryota; kingdom Viridiplantae; phylum Streptophyta; class Magnoliopsida; order Myrtales; family Myrtaceae; genus Eucalyptus; species Eucalyptus cloeziana. The sequence continues at coordinate 43,457,297 of CM024639.1, forward strand.
CTTTGAACCTACACAATACGAGGTTGTAGATGATACACCAGGTGATGAGGCAGCTGAGATAAACATGATCAGGAAAAATATTGCAAATATGATGGCAAGGGATCACAATATGCAAGAGATTCCATGACTTTTTATTTCCGACTTTTGCGATGTGTTTTTGTTTTTCGGTGAAAACACTTTTGCGATGTGTATGTAAACTATTATGAATACATTTCTATTAATCGTATTAAGGTCATCAAATTCTATCTCCGTGAGCACAAATGCCATTGAATGTATCATAAATGTGGACAAACAGAGGAGAGAAAAAATACCTCCCTTCATCAAAATTAGCCAAAATCTTATAAGCTTATGTGAAACACGAAAATGAAATAGTTTGTAATTTGGAAGAAGCAAGGTAAAAAGTAGCATCAAGATGGGATGCATCGACGGCTCAAAATACAAGAGACCGAGGTCTTTACTAAGTGTTTTAGGAGCATACTATGAACTAAATACATAATGACAATAAAGCCACACCATGCATGAACCATTCCAATAGTTGGAAATTTCCAACCCCAACCCGACATCCATGTCAAGATTAGAAGACTAAAATCCCCAAGCCACGCATGCACTAGAATTACAATTTTTTTTAAAGAGTAAAAACTTAGTTCCAAGGAAATCACTACAAATTAATTTGGCTAACAATATCCAATGTGCTTTTTCCGACCAAACAATAAAATTCGCAAAAAGAAAATATATTATTGAGAATTATAGTTCAAAACGCTACCTAAATTCAATAGGCTATAAACTACGTGAGTAAAGATACTCACACACATATATAAGATAATAGTTCATGTTCCATTACAATACCACTTCATCTTCGACTAGAATTCTTACCCCTAAGTAAATGTATTATTATTCTAATAATATTTTGATCTTGTCAATTTTATGTAATATCTAATCTATTCCTTTTTCTTATTTTTAATTTTTTTTAAAAAAATTAAAATTTGGAATAGAAATTTTGTGCAGTTACCAAACAGGTTTTTATTCTTTTTTTGTTCCAGAAATAGAAATTTTGTGCGATTCCTAAAACATGTTTTTTTGCTAAAAAATTGTTCCCCGGAACAGAAATAGAAAAGAACTATTTCTGAAAAAAAACTCTTCCCCAGCCAAGAAATTTTACCATGCGCAGCCTTACTTTCTTATTTTATCAGAACCACATGGAGCATTCGGTGGCTTACTAGCTCTTCTACTTAAGAGGCACATCTTATTTATTAGCACGGGTTAATGTGTTTACTCTGTAAATTAATTATCTTTCTTGTTAAACAAAAGATACGATATCTCAGAGCTAATGTCACTTTATAAGAAATATAGTAGTAGTGTCAGATGCTGATGCGATGTGCCGAGTTTTATCATTAATAGTACCAAATCATGAAAAATATCATACTTTTATGAGTTCTTGTTTGAGCAAAATATTAATAAATTATAATAAAATAAATTTTAATTCCTGTTACTAACAAGAAATATTTAATTGAGAGGGAGAGAGAGTTTCCATCTAGAGTGTCTAACAAATGGTGGCTACGTCGCTAGTAGAGGCCACATTATACAGCCACATGAATGTACCAGGCGAAAGCAAGGCAACCCTCTCTTAGATTAGATAAAAAAACTGCGTCAAAATCAATGTCAAGATAGCTTTGAAACCCGGAGGAACATTGAAAAACTGAAAAAGTTAGGAGGTAATTTACTACATGAGCCAAATCCTGGGGGTAAAATGTTGTTCGCTATATGTATCTATAGAGTATTTTTTTAAATTCTTGTTCGTGTATTCAATTTAAATTGAGTTTTGATACCTGAATTGAAATCGGTGGCGACTCAACTTAAAAGAAACAAATGGAGGCTTAACGTTGGGAGCGGGGGTTGGGTGTAGCTTAATTCTGGAGTGGTATAAATATTGTTTTCCTCGAGCAGTACGTTTAAAAGAAAAGTAGAGACAAAAGAGTCTTAATATTTTTTCAACATAAATTCATGTGTTATTTTATTCTTCTCAAAGTCTCAGTTTGAACACCATTATAATTTCCGCCTTGGTCATAATAATATTGTTAAGAGGACTTGTTAAATAAGCAAATTAGTCACGCGACGAGCACATAGTTGGAGTTCAAATCGAAAGACAATCAGATTCGACGCCGGGGGTGGATATCGCGACCGACTTCAAGATTCCCGGGAGGGGGTAAAAAGCTCAAAAGCCGGGGAGGCAAATTGGCAACAGATGCCAAAATCCTGGGTAAAAGAAATTGGTCCACAATACAAAAGCACGCAGCGTCGGCTCCATCGGCAGCGAGAACGACTTCACAGACGCACGCGATTTTTGCTCGTACTCGGGTTAGGCGTCACGGGAATTCCGCAGCGCCCGACGGACGGACGACGTCGTGTCGTTTCGGGAAGGGACCCGGCGAGGCCGGGCAAGCGAGAGGAAGGGTTTTTGGCGCGCCTAAACGGGAAGGATATCGTCCAAGAAGCTTTAAATCGACGTGATTTCGTCGCACCCCGCGTTTAAGGAAACGCCATCGCCACCTTCCAAAAGTTCCTCATCACGAAAAAACTCTTCCTCTTCCCCACTTTTTCTTCTTCTTCTTCTTCCTCTCGAAATCTTCTCTCTTAGGAAAAACCGTGCCGGATGTGCTACGTTCGATCTATTCACAGAACGGCGCGTCGAATTTAAAGCGCTAATCGTTCCCGGAAGGGGGTGATTTCTTCCGGCGCGTCTGGAAAGATCTCATTAAAAAAAAATCGGCGGAGAATATACCTTAAAAAAAAGAGAGTCCAAATTTGACTTAAATATACACGCAAAGGAAACCCGACCCGTGGCAAATCTCCATATGTATAAAATATATATATATAATATATGAAGCAAGAAGTCACAAGTGGCGGGATTCTTGCATGCAATCGCTCCCTGCTCGAGCGGCGATCCGAGAGCCTCGCGAGCTCTCTCTCTTTCTCTCGTCACGAGAAGCCTTCGTCCTTCATTAATGCCGTCATCTCTGGCCTTCCTTCCCCTTCTTTTCTTTCTCTTTTTCTCTCTGAAACCGACTCCAACCTTCGCGTAAAGGCCTTCCCTTCCTTTCTCTCTCTTTTTCTCTCTGAAACCGACTTCAGGCCTTCGTTTACGCGCGTCCATCGTCGTCTTCTTCTTCTATAATGGGGAGATTCGCGTCTTCTTTTTCTATAATGGGGAGATTCGCGTAGGACTAGGTCCGTTCCCGGCGTCGCGTTCCGAGATCCCGCGGGGCCGTGGAGAGGCAGGCGGGGAGGATGGAGAACGAGAAGAGGAAGTACCCGATAGGACCGGAGCACTACGCGCTATACGAGGAGATCGGCCAGGGCGTCAGCGCCTCCGTCCACCGCGCCCTCTGCGTCCCCTTCGACGAGGTCGTCGCCATCAAGATCCTCGATTTCGAGCGCGACAACTGCGATCTGGTGCGTGCCTTGGAATTCTCCTGATCACGCGATGATTTCGTGTTTTTTTGTTGTTGTTGTTATTTATTTATTTTGTATTCTATTGGACGCGCGCTTTTCTATTCGTTTGGTACACTCGATTCAGGCATTATCTTTTCAGCTGGATATTAAGGTCCTTTCTTTCTTTCTTTCTTTTGGTTTTCATGGAGCAATTTCGGGGATTTGCGTGAGAACTGGGAAAAGAAAAGATTACTTTGCTAACGTTTTTGGGACTAGATATGGCGCGATAGTATTTTGACTTACGAAAATTTGGGTTTGGCGAGGCGGACTCAGGTGACTCTAGGAATGTTGACGCTCCTAGGATTGGGAAGCATTTGATTTTAGCCCGGTCTCCTTGGTCTTTACTGCTTGATTCTTTCTTTGCCTTTTGTTATATTTCGGTAATTTATTTGAGGCTTTAAGAGCCCTGGACGAGGACACCTCTCGTATCCAATGCCTTTCTCAAGCGTTAACGAGCACCGTAAACGGGGCCATTTGCTTTCTCCAGTGGTTGTTCAGGGCTTTGCCATGCTCTCTCCGGAAGGATTGATGTCAACTTTCCTGCTTCTAATTTGGCTGAAAATGCAATTAAGGGGAAAAAGGAACGGAAAGTTAAATCCTGCTTTCTTAACACATCAGTTTGAAGTAACCTCTTTGCTTTTGGTGCAATGCGCAAGAGTCTTGGTGGTTTTTGTCTCTCTTGGATGTGAATCTTTTCAAGGTTTAAGCAGCTGGTATTGCTAGTTCTTGTCCCTCTGCCCTAGCATCGCGGTGGTTGTAATAAATCACTTCAATGTGCTTTGAACAGAACAACATTTCTCGAGAAGCGCAGACCATGGTCTTGGTTGACCACCCAAATGTGCTCAAATCGCACTGCTCGTTCGTTAGTGATCACAATTTGTGGGTTGTCATGCCTTACATGGCTGGTGGGTCTTGTCTCCACATATTGAAGGCTGCGCATCCTGATGGATTTGAGGAGGTCGCCATTGCCACCATCCTACGTGAAGTATTGAAGGGTTTGGATTACCTTCATCAGCATGGCCGCATACATCGAGATGTCAAAGTAAGCAATTCTTTTTAAGACAGTACTGTGGGCATGGCACGTATTGTTGTCTTCTAGTAAGTTAACTCCTGTCTTCAGTACCACATTAGAAGTTCTTCTATACAAGGAGCTTTTTAATTAGTTCCATTTGTTTGGGAATATTTTGCATGGAGCCATCTATTTAGTTACTCTAGCATAGAGTTAGATGTTTTCCAACTTACAAGGTATTGTGCTGGGGCAACATGTAGACATAACCATGATTCCTATTTCTTTAACCTATATCATAATTCAGATGCAACACTTTGTTTTGGGGTTTTTCTATTTCGATCATATAATGTTTTTCAGCCTGTTTCCATTTCTACAGTACCAGGAAGTATGTTGGAGCTACAACTAATGGTATCTCTTATACGCTATGTGAAACACTTAGAGAATGGTTGCTTTTATATTCTTGAACAAAAATCTACAGTAGTTTGAAGAACTTACATTTGGTTTACTCTCTACTTTGGAACATAATGATAATTCATTGGCAGGGTAGAACGGTAGACCTTCCTAACCATTTTCTTAATTTCCATGAGATATTGGGATTGGACTCGTCTGGTTCAGCAACAAGAGAGAGCTATGTCTATGGGTTCTGCTGGTGCTACAGGGTCTGTGGAAATTAGCTCGATATGGTGAAAGATATAGTTTCTGAAGAATAATAAAAGTAATATGAAATTATAGAAGATGCGCAGTATTAGATGTTCATATATTAGTTGCTCGGTAGACTTTGGACAACATGATGACCTGCAAGTGGAAGGAAACAGCTGACTTTGTAGCAAGAGAAGAGAGCATGACATTCCGAAGTAACTATAACAAAGTATTAAGAAAATCAGCTGCAAGTAATTACTCATCTTACTGCATGTCTGCCAGTCTAAAGGTGCGAAAATCTAACATTCTGAAGTCAACATAATTTTTAATCAGATCGAAAGTGCCTACTAACACTGTCTATTCAGATAAATTTTCAATCATCTCAGCTGTGTTGCAGTTGTATAACCTTTTATGTCCACCATGCATTTACATTTATGTCATACCATTTTATAGGCTGGAAATATTCTTATTGGGGCACGTGGAGCCATAAAGCTAGGAGATTTTGGTGTTTCTGCCTGTCTTTTTGACTCTGGCGATAGGCAACGTGTGAGGAATACATTTGTGGGAACACCTTGTTGGTACATCCTTTACCACGTAGAAATGATTTTTTCCAGCATTTTTCTTTTTCGACGAGTGATAGAATTTAAGTACATCATTGGGATTTTTATTGCAATAACTACATTATGCAGTTTGAGAATAGCAAAAATTATTATACCATAATATCATCTGTGTGGAATACAAACAAATCGTTCTTTCTGTCTGTTTTTGCTGTAGGATGGCACCTGAAGTTATGGAACAATTACATGGCTATGATTTCAAGTAGGCTATTTTTTGCCCTCTTGGTACCTGTAAGAGTCTTAAAGCGCTACTTAGATGGCGGCATCCCATTGATGTGCCTTTGACAATTTTCATGCAGAGCGGATATCTGGTCTTTTGGTATAACCGCGTTGGAGCTAGCCCATGGCCATGCTCCATTCTCAAAGTATCCTCCGATGAAGGTGCACATGTCTGTCTTGATGAGTTTTGTTCTTTCTATGGCGTCAAATGCATATGCCCTAAACTCTGATCAAATCTTAACTGGAGTTCTCTGGCCAGGTACTGCTCATGACTTTGCAGAGTGCACCTCCTGGCCTTGATTATGAAAGAGACAGAAAGTTTTCAAAGGTATCTTTCGAGAGGACAAGTATGATAAAACTCCGGTCCAATACTTTTTCACCTTATGTTTTGGCAACTCTTTTGCAGTCTTTCAAGCAAATGATTGCGAGTTGCTTGGTTAAGGATCCCTCCAAAAGGCCTTCTGCTAAGAAACTCCTGAAGCATTCTTTTTTCAAGCAAGCAAGATCTAATGATTATATAGCACGGACTCTTTTGGATGGTCTACCTGCCCTTGGTGATCGTATGCAGGCATTGAAGGTCAGCATATCATCTGTTGAAAGACAATTTCAACTTGGTCTCCTTGTTCTTTTTCTTTGGTGTTTATTACTTAGTTCAGAGATCAAACAAACTTGTTACTGGGATCTTATCCACTACAGAGAAAGGAAGAAGATATGCTAGCTCAAAAGAAAATGCCAGATGGGCAGAAGGAGGAAATATCACAGGTTTGGCTACTTTAAATAGGTCGAGAGTTTATCTTCAGAGTTCCTCTAGTACATGCTGTTTGGATTAAACAGTTTATGGCTTTCTGATTATTATTTTTGAATCCCATGATTATAGGGTGAGGGAAGGAACTGACCAGTTTGTTTTTGGAAAATGAAGAAAGTAATACTTTGCTAAAAGGAACTTGGTACCTTTCCATCTGTCAAAGGGAGCAGCTTTTTTTTTTTTTTAAAGGATAATGGCTGAGTTGTTCGACTGGATAAAAATAATTGTTTGGGAAATATTAAAGCTGCAAGAAAATATGTGTATGCTGATTAGTACCCCCACCCCCTTCTAACACATCAGTGTAATTAGTATCTTGGTTGTTTCTTTGCCTGTTCTGGTAAGGAGTTTAGAGTCATTTTCATAAATGAGGATGTCCCTACAATTGGTATTCTAGAGTATCATGGATCACAAATCTCTGTCACTTTGGTGGGTTCACGTGCCTTTCAATTTACATGGTGACTGGAGTCTAAACAAATTCTAACAGGTAAAATCTTCTGGGAATTAAATGCAGAATGAATATAAAAGAGGAATCAGCGGTTGGAACTTTAATCTTGATGATGTGAAGGCTCAGGCATCTTTGGTATGGCAAAAGCTTATCTGTTCCCCTCTTTAATATGATGTGGTATTTTATACAATAGGATTTGAAAGGCACAGAAATTCTTTATTGTATCAGATCCAGGATGTTGACGAGTCTACATCAGATAATAACCAGGAAGGAAGTACTACTTCTTTATCAGTGCTAGAAGGACCTGATAAATTATCTCAACCACAAGATTTTCCTGTGGGGCAGCTTCCAGAAGTTGCTGAGATGGTATTTAAATAGTTTATACAAGGCTAGTGTTCTTTCCCTTAGAAAATGCTCATCCTGTTCTAAGTTTATTATACTTTGCAGGAGGATTTGCTGCAGAATCAATCTGCTCCTACTTTCTTTGTACAGCCAACCTCGGGTTCTATCATGTATATCCTGGAATATTCAACTCTACTATGTTTAATACTGATATATCTGCATTTCATCTGACTGTAACATCTTTTTCTCGGCAGAGTTAGATGTGAAAGATCTGATGATGACTTAAGCACCACTAGTTCAAATCATGAACATGTTTGGGACAAGAGTTCTTCCCCTTGTCATGAGGAGAGAACCCAACTCAATGAAAAGGTCGATATGGGGATCGCTGGAAAGGGTGTGGAGGGTTCCCCTTCTAGCTTACAACACAGAAGGGGAGGCTCTTTCGGTATCAACAATTTACCAGAAAAAAATATTCCCTTTGGCAGAGTGGAAAGGTCTGGAAACGTTTAGATGATTATCTTTGGCTTAATAGAACGTTTTTCTCATGATTATGAGATTAGGTGTCAATCACTGTTGATTGAACATCCAATTTTCTTTATTTTCATTAGAGGTTCTTGTCAAATTTACAGTGGCAAATTCCAATATCAACCGATAGTATCAAATGGCAATGGCATGATTGCTTCCATTTCAGATGATGTGCTTTCCGACCTCCCTCCTAAAGCCAGCAGATCTTCAGGTGTCTGCTCAAATATTTTGGTCTCAGCCTCGTTTTCCCTCATACACCAATTATTTCCCCTGGATAAGAGATGATGTATGAAGCCCTTCATCTTCTGACTAGGTTTTGTATTGTTGCAGCAGCAAATGTTGATGATCCTGATGAAAAAGCAAAAGTGCCAGTTGTACAGCAAAGGGGGCGTTTCAAAGTTACATCCGAAAATGTTGAATCAGAAAAGGTGGGCGGTGATTCTACTTTTGATGCTTCTTCATTTTCAGAATAAGAAAACTTTTCATGCTTAATTTGGATTTTTACTCAGGTTGCTCCATCTCCGGCACTGCATAAGAGTCATAGTATGCAGGTTGGTAGTTCTCATTTGTGTTTATGGATCTATTGGTCATTCTCTTGTGCTTTTATGTTAAGTACTCAAATATTGAGGAATATTATTAAACTGTAGTGGGAATTTTATCATTGTGTTGCTGTCTATTGCTAATGCATTAAGGATTCGGTGTACTTCTTACAAGCTAATGCCGCACAAACTGTTCTTCATTAGAATTAGCTAAATTTTGTTTAGTTAGTCTGCCAAAAGTGAAAATTTAAGGAACATGTGGAACTCATAATCTCATTTTTCATGGCCCATGTTCAAGGACAATTATGCTATGCTATTTCTTTAGAATGGAAAATCCTTGTGGTGGTTGCAGTTTTTCTAATTTATTCTGATCCACCCAAACGGGGAGATTGTTTGTTAGAAGATCTGCATTCGACTTCGTAGTTTTGCCCATGTTTCCCCTCATGTTGCCTGTTGCACATGATCGCTGACAGTGAATGTGAAGGGTATTAGTATCTTTTACATTTTGCTTTTAATGATCATGTTAGTTCTATCAATATTCTTGCCATTATATTCCAAAATATGATGGGAGCTCTTCATCCCTTCCCCACACGGTCTAGCTCTTGGGATTTTAAATATTCTACTTTAATTCTCGGGAAGTCTTGTTGATTCTACAGCCAATGAGCTGTGACTGACTTTGTTGGGAGAAAGAAATCCTCTCCTGCTTTTTTTAAGTCAATTACTCACTGGGCATGTAGGTCTTCCCCCAACAACCTGCAACGCCTGCCTCAGCTCTGCCATCAACATCTGATGCTACATTATCAAGCCTCTCTGGCCATTCTCTTTTTCTAGCATTGCACTCACTTTTGCAGGCAAATATCGCTCAGAGGGTATGGAATAGCCATGTGATATGTTGGTTCTGTTTCCAATTAACTATCAAATTTCTGATTGTTTTTATCAATGTCTTCAGGATTGCATATTAAGTTTAATGAAGCAAATTAATTCCGGGGAATCCACAGGTGCAAGCATTGGGATTTGTGCATCTTGAATGGTGGTCATTGATAAAAACTAATGTGTTTACTTTTCATCATCACAGTGCATGGTGCCATTGATTCAGAGGGCATGCAGGCACTTACTACTGCGACCGAGAAATCTTTGGTACGCCACATAATTTTGTTGGGGGCAGTCTTAATTCTTCATGGTGGCTCTTAAGTGGTCAGCTATAGTAAATTTGATAAAGCAGTTATATTATGCAATACCGATAAAGCACCATTCTTTTGGGCATTTAGATCCCTCCTTTATGGGCTGACAGCCCTTTGGCATCAACCCAAGATCAGTAAAGTGCTTCTCAAGGAGATGTTATACCTTCTGAGGCCATAACTTCGCATTCCATGTGACGGTTTAGGTTTGAAGTTTCTAATATCTGCATGTGCTTTCTCTTAAGAAAGCTAGTAACCTCAATGTCAAACTATCTTCTGTGTATATACTTGCTTCTTGCTGTAATTCAGCTAAATGATTGGAACTTCTGCTGCATCCTCAAACTGTAGAGGCCAAATCTTTTTGCCTCTTTACGCTGGTCGAAACACTTGAGTGAATGTGGACAGTGTAGGGTCCTTCGTGTGTCACGAGTGTTGTTTCTCCTTGTAAGCATCGTGATTTTAACTTTGGTCTAATTGATTGAATTCAAGTTACCAAGATGAACCATGTTGTGGCTTTTTCTCCGTGTCTTTCTTTACAGTGGAATGTGAACATTCCACATCTCGTTTCAGCTTGAAGCAGCTAATGACAGAGAGAAGGATTTAGTTCACGAAGTAATGGAGTTGCGATGGAGGTATATGCAAAATATTTAAGGAATAAATTGATGGTGCTTGCTAATGCCGTATTATATTAATCCTTGTCTCATTATATAGGCTTGTGTGCATTCAAGATGAACTTCACAAAATTAAGACAGAAAATACTCAAAATCCTCAGGTACTTTTTATTAGTTAAGTGCATATTCTGCCCCACGCACTGGTGGATCTGACTCTCTTTCATTTTTTCCTCAGCAATGACTCCAGTTTGCAGAAGACAATGGGATGTATGTACGTAGGGATGTAGAAGTATGACTAATCGATGCTTGCGGCTGACCTGTAAGATAATTTATTCCGGAAAATAGGTTTACGCTGATCAGTAAATTTATTGGATTACTAACTATAAAGTGCTTCTCTTTGTAAATAAGCCTTTTCTATCTCCTCATTGACTGGCGGAACATGTAAGAGCTTTCGGCCCTTGGCCCAAGTAATTAACATTATGAATAAGGGCTTTTGAGGCACTTTTTTTCTGTGTAGGATTAAGGTGATTAATGTCTCTTGTACATGAGAAACACCGGGTAGGTTGTCATAAAAACTCGAGCCTCCCTTATCCTCGATTCGGCTAGAGTTGAACTTGCACCGACCTGTACCAAATTGGTTGGATTTAGTCGATTTGCCGCTTGCCGGGGTCAGCATTGCTGCTTATCTCTGCTTTCGTTATCTGTGAACCCCATTGCCCCGAACACGAGACTGCGTTTTATCTTATCGGATACTGTTTCCCGAAGAGAACGTACATGAATTTTGTACCATTTCCGGACATGCTGGTGAGGTGTATGGGGCGCGTGCCTCAATTTAATTCCCCATCAGCCTTTTTGCTTGCCCTGCTGCATGGAGACGTGCAAATTCTTTGGGTCACTGTCCTGTCGAGGAAAAGATTAAAGTCCCCTGTGAACGAACGTATGGGACCTCTCTAGAATTGCCGTCGGCAGCGCTTTCGAGAGCTTCATTCTGCCTAATTCTTAGGGGATTTGAATCCAACGATCAAAGAAGCGACGAAAAGGGATCTTAATTTGCTGGCTCTCCAACCCGCGCTTTGGAAGAGTCAGCTTCAAGAAACGAGGTGAATGTCCCCCACCAAAACCGGCTGCGTTGACCTTAGAAAATCTGTCGGAACCATTACAGGATCACGAGATCTCTCATTCGTTCCTAAAACTTGGGAGCAATTCTGGGCATCTCGGTTGACAAAATCAGCAAACCCAGGCCTCGACGTATGATAAAATCGGGCTACGAGAGCGACGGCCGGTCGACGCATCGATGGGCAACGCAATGATGGGGGGGCTGCCGAATCGGGGACATCGATTTTTCTCGAGTGATGCTAGCGGGGGCTGGAATCAAATGCCCCAGTGACGAACTCGAGGCTCTCATAAGAGGTCATGACTCGGGTTAGAGCCGGAGGGAAGGGCCATTTACGCGATAAGGATATGTGGATAAGAGAACTTTAATATAACACCGAGGATCAAAAGCAATAATTTGTTTTGGATAAGGTATTCATACCCTCGACGGAAAACACCAGGAAAGGAAAGAGAGAGAGAGAGAGAGAGAGAGACTGAACGAACGAAAGAAACCTTAAGAAAAAAAGAACAAAAAAACAAGCACGTCCCCCAAAAGAAGCGAAAAAGAGGTTTACTGCCAGGTATAAAAAAAAGGGAGGAGGAGGAGGAGGAGGAGGAGGAGAAAGGCGAAAGCTTTTTTGCATTAGAAAAACCAAAAGAAACACCCTGAATCTCCCCACATATTCACGCTCTCTCCGAAGAACTCCCTCTCTCTCTCTCTCTCTCTCTCTCTCTCCTATCTGTGTCGGCACGCGCTCGCTATCGCAGGCGATACCGGAGATTCGGAATCTCGCCGACGAGAGATGTCGAGGGCCGACAGGGAGCTCGTGTACGTCGAGCACTGCAAGGGCGCCAATGGCCTCGACAAGGTCGTCCTCAGAGAGGTCCGAGGCTGTTCCGCCGAGGTATCGGATCGATTCCTCCCCTTTCCATCGCCCGCATCTCCGACTCTCGTTGTTTCTTTGCCCGTCGGTTTTCGTTTCCGAGTTGGTTTTGGTTGTGCTCCCTTTCCGCTCGTTTCCGTCGGGGGATTGTTCGCGTTTCGAGCCCCGGGGGCGTGGTGGGAGCTCGGCAGGTGGTTAGATCGAGTGCAATGAGCGTTGGATTCGGCGGCTGAGATGGGGATTTCGAGAGGTCGCCGTGCCGATTCGTGCGTTTGTTGTCTCCGTTCTGCAGATTGCGTGTGTTTCGCGTCGTAATTCTGCTTGTTCTCCTTTTGTTTTTTTGGTGATCCTCCGTCGTTGTGTTATGCGATCGATTTCCCATGCGTCTGAGGCGGGGCGATTCCTCCCCTTGTGTAGCAATCCAGCTTTTATCGGTTTTCGCCTTGAGGTGTACTTGGGGAACTGATATTGCTTGGAACATCGGTGTTTGAAACAGGTGTACCTTTATGGTGGCCATGTAACATCTTGGAAGAATGAACATGGGGAAGAATTGCTTTTTCTCAGTAACAAGGTGCCCTGCTTCGTTGCATCTTTTTCTCTAGAGTGTCGAACCTTGTTTATCCTTCTACATGTTCTCTGTAATAGTCAATGACATCCTTGGAATCCGTTGGTGCTTTGCTGTCGGAGGTGCTCCGTAGTTGGTTGTTCTTGTGGGTCTCACTGGGGATCACACATCTCGGTTGCATCATTTAATTTGGCGGATATTGAAAAAGAGGGGCACGGAGAGAAGGGAATAGTAGATAGGGTTCCAATATCTGTCATGCTTTGTCTACAAATCTTGTCATGCGATCTGCTTATCGAGATCTTTTATATTGCTTCCCATGCATCAGGATGTTTGTGCATTCTTTCATGTCACTGGAAAAACTTTCACTTAATGCTCTTATTTTTTGCACTTTTTCAACTAAAAGACTGAACTATACTCGACCTTTTCCTTGTGTTTCCCGATTCTTTTCTCAGTCTTACAGTGGTATTCAAGCTCTGCTCTAGTCTGTTATGTAAGAATAACATTCTGCCGGAAGTAACCCCTGTGCTTTAGATATCCTTTAGTAATGCCAGAACAATCAATCTGTCATTAAGGCAATTTTCTTACAAAAGGAGGTTGCACTTATCTGCTAGTCCATTTGAGTTTAACCTTTACTTTGCAGAAACTGCCATGCCTTTCTGCTGCTGGTTTATGAGATTTCTATTGCTTACTGACTTGTATGTATGGTGGGCTTATCACTTGTATGATCATCCCACTGAACTTATGTTGAATTGACAGGCAGGAGGAACTATTGTTTTGTTGTCAATGGTGTTCCCCGAATTATTTTCTACTCGCTTCTTTGCCTCTTTTTTTTTTGCATCTCTAAATCGTACGCATCTTGTTGTATTCTTTTAGGGGAAATTATACAAAACCCTCCTGAACTTTCAGGATATTGTGCGCTCACCCTGAACTTTTGACCGCTGCATAAAATCCCCCTCAACTTTCATTTTGTTACAACTGTCAACCTCCGTCTATTTTTCTCTTTGCACATGCCTAGCATGTGATTTTTCAAGGACAAAATTGTAAGCCTTCTTGATTGTCTTAGTCAAATCACCCTTTTGACTCCAAGTGCTTAACAAATTTAAATTAATATGTTATTACAAAAACCAGAAAAGAATGTAATGACTATTAAAAGATATTAGGACTTAATGGCTGGAGGACTGATGAAGATGGAAACAACAACAACAACACTAATACTAATAAAAAAAAAAATATGGCTTAACTTTTTATCAAAAAGTTTTTAGAGTTGTCTTGAACAAACAATACTATCATTGAAATGTGTCAATTTGGTACTTTCCTTCACTAATTAGCCTCTTAAAAGGACCGTGACCGTAGGCATTGCATAGTTATGTACCCTTGTAAGTTTCTACATGATAAGCATAGATTATGGAAATGAAAATACTATAAAAAGACTAACTAAAGAAATGCGTAAACTACTATCAAATCGAATCATCTCTCAATTAGAGAGAAATAATTTACACGATGAAGATGAATAGGACCACTGTGGTGACTAAGGCAAGAAACATCAACTTTGCCAGGGGTGGTGGCGGTTTCTTAAACAAGATATAGACTGTAAAAATAAATATTCATAATTGTAGATAAAATAAAATGAAAGCAAAATTGTTATTGTTATTAGTGATTTTTGTGCTAATGTTTTTGTAAAGATCATTACTTTTTTTTTTTTTTTTTCATTTTTACATGTTTGTTTGAATTTTTTTAAACAATTGGGAGTAAAAGAGTGATTTGACTAGAAAATGAAGGAGAATTACAATTTTACCCTTGAAAAACCACGTGTTAGGCATGTACAATTGGAAAATATGAAGGAAGGCTAATGGCTGTAACAAAATTGAAGTGGCGGGGGCAAGGGGGGTGGGGTGTCGTGTAATGGTCAAAAGTTCATGGGCGAATGTGCAATATCCGGAAAGTTTTGTGTAATTTTTTTCTTCTTTTCTTTTTTATGATTCTTTTTTGCCTAACTTAGCAAAAATATGCATGCATCTCATAGCTATTCGCCACTTGTGTCTAACTCCTGAATTATCTTTTGAGATGGAAAGCAGGAATTGGCAAAATGTACTTCTTTAAATATTTATGTTTTGCAGTTTGAATAGACCATTAACAGTGGCCTTGGCTGTATGTCCTTTTCACAGGCTAATTTTAATCCCCCAAAAGCAATCCGTGGAGGTATTCCTATCTGTTTTCCTCAAGTATGTACTCTTCCTCTTTGAGCAACTTTTTCTTGACTCCTCCAAACTGCATAATCTCTAAGAGATGGCCCTAAATATTCAGTTCTCAAATCTTGGCCCTCTTGAATCACACGGATTTGCAAGGAATAGGTTTTGGAGCATTGATAATGATCCCCCACCCTTTCCTACAAATAGCTCCAACAGGGCGTTCATTGATCTTATCCTAAAGCACTCAGAAGAAGATGTCAAGATCTGGCCCCACAGGTGCATAAATCTCACAAAGCATTTCTAGTCAATTAAATGCAGCATTGCATTGGAAAAAGAGATACAATTATGGAGGTCACCACATGTTATCTTGACTCACGACTTCATCATTTCTATGTGAAAGTTTTTTGAATTGACTGGTAAAACAACAACTTTGGTATACAGCTACCCATAAAAAATGAGTTGGTTGCTTCGATAAAGGCTGTCCTCTAACGGATTCGTGCGTTGATTATCTCTATATTGGTTGTAGGTACGAGTATCGTTTGAGGATAACTTTGGGACCTGGAGGAGATCTGATGTTAACTTCTCGCATTCGAAATATGAACACCGATGGAAAGCCATTCTCATTCACATTTGCATACCACACCTATTTTGCTGTTACTGATATCAGGTTTTGCAACGAGTACATTTTATGTTTCCTCTAGTTTGAACTACCTGTTGAAATGAGGAACGTTATGACAATGTTTCATGACATTGACTGTGCTTTGTATGAAAAGAATTGTTGTCATTGTGGTTATTGATGCAAGGTTTCTCTAATCATATCTGTTCTTGGGACATGTGACTTCTAAGTTCCTGATTTGCTCTTTCATGGATTCAAATTTGAATTTAGATAAATAAATAAATAAATAATGAATTTTTAATGTTTTTTCTGTGATTTAATGTTTGTCTCCATCTGCAAAGATCATGATTTGACTAGTCACTTCTAGAGGTTTAATTTCATAAAAGTGTTTAGACGAAACCAACATTTTTCACGAGAAAGCTTTATTAGCGGTTGGGAGTTGTGAAGTATATTGCAAAACCTTTGTCATGAAGTAAGCTGTCCATCATTCTTTTATCTTTGTTTATGCTCAAATAATTGACTGGCCTTGTCAACGGACTATTTAACTGTTACAGCTGTATTGGTTGAAGAGTCTCCAGATTGCTTTATGATCCCAAAAATACTTAGCCTGCATATCATTGTGAATCAACTCTTATCCTAGTCATTTATAATTATTGGCCACACTGTTTGGTCATCCAACAAGATCTGAAGTAATTGGAGAGTTTATATGTTGTTTATAATTTTTCCAACGTTGCCATGGGCTAATGATCATGTTGCCTGTATTACCTCTCACTATCTTCATATGTCATGCTGTTTTGGCTACTTTATTCCAGGATGGTTCCTTTGCGTAATTTGAGTAATGCTTGCTTCCTGCTTCTATTCTGTTGTGTACATCTTAATGGACTAATCTCTATGGATTAGTGAAGTGCGCGTTGAGGGACTAGAGACGCTGGACTATCTGGATAACCTGAAGAACAGGGAGCGGTTCACAGAACAAGGGGATGCAATAACATTTGAATCAGAAGTTAGTATTTGTTCTCCTGTATATGTTATTGAAGATGGAGTAGCCATTTCTTGTTCTATACATAATACAGGCATTCCCTTGTTGCCTTATTCGACTCTTATAGATTGACAGGGTGTATCTCAGCACACCAACAAAGATCGCTATTTTGGACCATGAACGAAAGAGAACATTTGTCTTGCGGAAAGATGGACTTCCAGATGCTGGTAAGTCTAGCCACTATGACATGTAAATGGGATTCTAGCTTTCCTAATTTTTGTTGCTGGGCAATGTAAATATGCAAGGTTCAAAATACCATATTGCTGCATGGATGAGCTATCGGCTTCTGAATTTCATATTTACATCTGAGCATTCCTGCAGACATTTTACAGCATAGATGCGTGTGCAAATCAGTTTCTCTTAATAATCACTAGATTTTGAGCATGACTAAGTTACAAACTACTCCATTTCTACTTAACTAACTGTTCTTGCTGTCTTTTGTGTATAATCGCCTGCAAGATTGTTAGAATGCATAACTGTCGTTTAGGATTGTCTGCAGTTCTGATTGTCAACGTAGGGTGGCCAGTTTTGAGCTGGTGTTACTGCTTATTTCAATTCCTTGCCAGTATTGGCATTAACCTTTGAGTTTCAAGTACTAGAGGACACGAATGGTTTTGGTGGCCATCTGCCCAAGTAATTTGGTTGGTGATTTATGCCAATGGTGGTTGATGTACAAGGGGGATCAACATCATCTGATTTGAGTAGCAATTAGGGTAATTATGTACAGAGCACAAGTACCTTCTACCCCAGATTGAGTGCAATATTTGAGATTAATTTACAGAATTTTTATTTTTATTTTTTTGGGGGTGGGGGAGGTTTTCTGCCTTGATGCCCTAATCGTTATATTTGTTTCTGGAAAATCTGTAAGGCAAGAAATGTTTTTTGAACTTCATCTCATTCCCTTCAATTGGCAAATCTCAGCCATATAAATTTGCCTGGAATAGAAAAGACGCAAAAGAACATAGCTGCTGCCTGCAGTGAAAAGTGCATCTACCTATATTAGTACACTAAGTGAACGAACTTTTATTATTGCTCTTTGATCACCAGTGCGTGCTTTCAATTTGTGACAGGTTAGTTTTTGCAATTTTTTCTCAATAAGGCGTATAGCTATTACATTTGAAAAAAATTCTGGAAAGCTTCATCTCTTGGGAGGTTTGCCTTTAGTGTATATCTTGTTGAGACCTCAGGTTGGCATACTTCTTTTTTCCTTGGTTGGAGAGCTTTGATGTGACTGTTCTTATCAAAGCTCATTATAGCATTCTGTGAAGGTAATCTGTCACACTCAGGGTGTTTTTATGGCTTGATGGGAATTAGAATTGGATGTGCTCGGGAATATGTCTGGTTTGGTCGCAAATATCTGGAATTTTTAAGCCAATGTCAAACTAGTGTTTCTGCAATAAGGCAGGTTGATAGGAGCAGATGCTGAATAGTAACTGTTAACGATCAGAAATGTCTAGGCTGCAAATTTTTGGTAATTAATTGTTTAAGTTCTATGGTATTTGGCTTTTACCTCATGTATTCTAAGATGCATTTCAATCCTGTATTTTCATGCATGATTTTCTTTCCAGTGGTATGGAACCCCTGGGATAAGAAAGCAAAAGCCATGCCGGATTTTGGGGATGATGAGTTTAAGCGTATGTTGTGTGTTGAGGCTGCCTGTATTGAGAAGCCCATCACGTTGAAACCTGGTGAGGAGTGGAAAGGAAGACAGGAACTTTCCGCTGTTCCATCCAGTTACTGTAGCGGCCAACTTGACCCACAAAGAGCACTGCAATCTGGTTAAAAGGTTGATCATTGTATCATGTCTCTTGTACAGGTATATCTTGGAAAAGACCGATAGAAATCAGATATACTGTGTTGTTGCTTGAATTTTGTGCTGAACTAATCTACATTTTAGAAACAATATGCTAAAAAAGGCTCATGTGGCTTTTCTATCCCAGCAAACGTGGTGGCATTCGGTCGTTTACAAATTATTAGTGGCATGTGAGTTCACTATAAATTTAGTGCAAACATGTGCACGTGTGGAGTCACTTCATGATATCATGTATTTTTTCTAGTTTGACAGTTCTAAATGGATTGTTGCAGGCACTCTCTACATTCTGAATTGGTGCTTTTGGCGAATTAATGCCAGTGTTTTTCTGAGGGCAAGTCATCGTTCAAACTGTTCATATTTCATTGAAGCACCCTTTGCTTTGATTCCTAAAGAATGGAAGACGCAGCATTACTGGGCTTGGTTTAATTATGTAAATTTCTAGATCTTTCCGGAGGGGAAAAACAATATGAGAAAGTCCTGGCTGCTACTTTTTTATTTGCTTCCATTTTTCTTTTTACCTTCCCAAAGCTGATTGTAATCTTCCTTTCACAAATCTTGTCGCCGTTCACAAAAAGGTCCTCTGTTCTTTGACATTCTGCAGGCACGCCCTAGCAGCTTTATTGTTCATTTGCCTGATATTATTATATGTTATAGCCTCTTTCATGAACAATTTTTCACGTGTTAATGTTACTATAACATTTGTGGCTTGACGAAGCACTTTGAAATTGTCATTAAGTCTTCAACCAAGACATGGATGATTGTCCTACGGTTCAGAGCGGATCTGCGCGTGCATCCAGTTCAGTATCAATGGCATCTGAGATGATCATGCCCCGATGAATATTCTTTTGTTATAGAAAAAAGGGGCGAGAGGCGATGACTCTTGTAGCTGCCTTTCTTTAGGGGTTATTCTGGTGAATAGCCTTGAGATTGTACATAAGGCTATCAATCGATGTTGAATCTTTTTGGCTTCGGGTTGGGGTTTGTATCTTTGAGATAGCTAAATGTCCTCATCGCCTTGGCAGCTCCTTGCAGCCTTATGTGCGACTTATGAGACAAAGGTCGAGCATGGGAAAAATTGGCTAACTCAAGTTTAATGATTCAATTAGATCGCCTTCTTTGCTGGTCGATCGTATCGTGTGCCAACCGGCATCCTTCTCTAGACCTGATTTGGCCACTCCACGCTCAAGTGGACCAACACTGGGGGTACCAAAGCAGGGGAATAGCCTGAACAACCGGTTTTAATATACGGCTATAGACTGCCTTTAATTCGATATTTAAGGTTGATGATAGACGGCTTCCGTGGAGTTATAGCTGCAGTACAGTGTAGCTTTGAGACCGTCATTGCTCTTCAATGGGATGCTTTCTGATCGAATGAAGTTTTTTACCTCTGCTGATACGGCAGCAGTGGGAAGGAATAGGATCTCTTCGAGCTTACTATACAAGGACTGTCCATCGATTGTCCCGGCGACCGTTCAAGAGATTTCCCCATCAGTTGGCTGCTTCAGATTAGCATGACGGCACGTGCTGCCATGTTAGACTCCGACCATGGTGGCTATTTTTAGGAGAATCTCTTCCTTATTTTTTATCCCGGCGTGAAGAGTTTTCTCCCAGTTTGAACGGCAGCAGCCATTTTTCCGGATGCTTTCCACCCAAAAAAAGAAAAAAAGACCGTCCTTTTTTAAATTGCCCAAAAAGATGGGATAAAATAATTTCTAGACGTGGGAACGCTTTTGGCCCCCACCCCCCAAAAGAAAAAAAAAAAGATGGCCGAATTCCTCGAGCGTACGCACTCGGCAGAGACGAAACGGGGCCACGCGCTGTCCACCCCACGTGCGGCGCAACTCCCGCCCGCATCGAAGCCCCTTCCATTTCCGCACGTGGGCGCGAGCGCGTGAGGGGCGCTCGCCGTCTCCCCAAGGAATTAGAAGTTTCCAAGAACCCACAACTTCAAAAAAAAAAAAAAAAAAAAAGGAAAAAAAAAAAAGAAACCAGGCCCCCACTATTTTCTCTGTCTTCTGTAGAGAGAGAGAGAGAGAGAGAGAGAGAGATCGAAGGGTGGGGGCGGTGGTGGTGTGCGGGGAGCAATGATTCGAAGGTCAAAGCTGGCGAATTCGCAGAGGAGCAGCGCCCACGCAAGCGAAGCCAATGCGCCTTGACGGAAGAAGGGGGGAAGGAAGGCTCCTCCATGCCGGCGAATAGAGGAGGAGCTGCTGCCGCGAGAGATCCTCTCCGTGTCTCCGCGGATTCCTCCCCCTCCGTCGCGCCAGCTCCGGCCGGGTCCACACCTCCGATTCTCTCGCCTCCTCCCGCGCGTGGCGCCTAAAGGAGAAGCCCGAGTTTTCCTCCCGCCCCGCCCCCCCGGCGAGCCGCTGCGATGTCTCGACGCGGTGACTGAGTTTGAGCCGTGACGCGGTGACCGAGTGGAGCTGTTTTCCCCGGAGCGAGCGGTGCTTCTCGATTCTCTTGTGTCGAGGGGGGAGAGCGTGGCGATCGTCTCGGTTCTGCGGAATTCGAAGGTACTGAGCTCTTGCGAGAGTCGCGTTGGGTGTTTTAGTTGGTTGAGTTTGCTAAAATTGAGCGAAAAAGAAAAGGGGCTGCTTGGTCGGTGAGTGTAGTTGGTGATGAGATGCCCAGCTTAGGTGGAGTTCGAATTTGATTGAACTTAAAATTTTGGAGGGAAATTCTCTGTGCCGCCGGGATCGAATTCTTCTCCCTTGGAGATGCGTGGGGGTTGGCCTTTTATATCTTCGTCGTAGTTGGCAGATTGGTTTGCTCTCTGGCGCTTGCAAAATGTGATTTTGCGCATGCTGAGTCGAAACCCTAGCTTTGTTTGGGCTTTTGTGTATGCTGGGGGGAGTAAAGTTGGGTTGCTTGAGCGCTTGTGATGCCTGGTTTTCTTTACTGAAAATGCAACCACCGGGTCGGACCTCGCGTATAAACCTGACTGAGTTGAAAGCACAGATAGTCAAGAGAATCGGGCCCGAGAGGTCAGAGCAGTATTTTTGCTATTTGAGCAGATTGTTGAGTTTGAAGCTGAGCAAGGCTGAGTTTGATAAGCTTTGTTGGAAGCTGCTTGGGAAAGACAATGTTAGGCTCCATAATCAGCTCATACATGCAGTTTTGAAAAATGCTCGTGGAAAGGTCCCTCCGCCATTGCTAAATAATGATAGAGATCTCTTGGATACCAATAAGGGGGCCATCCCCCTGCAGAATGGGGATTTTATTCCTTCTCTACCGCAAAGATCGCCAAAGGGTAACTCTGAGGGCCTGAGCGGGATAGTAAATTTCACCCCTCATCTTCTGACGACTGAGAATTGTGAAGTCAATTTGGAAGATCAGGATCCTCCTTGTCTGGCTTTACTGAAGCCGGTGCAGCATCATCAAGAAGCAGAGAATGACATTAGACTGCCAATTACAAATATACCAAGGAGTGGTTTAGTCTGTGCAAGAACCAAGGACCACAGTAAGCCAACAGTTTCTAAATTTGCTAGAGAAGTATGCAGCAGACTTCAAGTCCAAGCTCCTCTGGGAATCTCACTCTCCCCTGCTAGGGCAGGTGGTGCCCAGAGAGCCTTAGTGCTCGCTAGCAATATTAGATGTTCAAGCTTTCATGATGAAGGTGGACTGCTAGATACCAAGACATTGAGAGATCGCATGCAGCAGGTCGCTTCAGCTCGGGGTCTTGAAGGGGTGTCAATGGACTGTGCAAGTCTACTGAATAACGGATTGGATGCTTACTTAAAGGGGCTTATCAGGTCTTGTATTGAGGTGATGAAAAGGAGATGTGGGGATCGGTTGAGAAAAAGCAGTCTCCACATGAACAGCTTTCTGAAAGATAAAGTTGTCTTGCCAAGTGATCGATTTTGGCTACAAAATGGTGTTAGGCCTTTAGAATTTAGGGAGGAAGTGAAACCCCCATTTGTCATATCAATGTTGGACTTCAAGGTTTGCATGGAGCTAAAGCCTCAGCAGCCTGGGGAAGATTGGCCAGTGCTGCTAGAGAAAATATCCGCAAGTGCATTAGAGGGCTAAAGTATCTGAATTTAACTCAAACATCACCCGTTTTTGGCTATTCAAAAGTGGCAGAAAGACTCCAGTGTATTTGACAACCAGCTCAAATAATATATACACCGTGAATTATTTTGCGTAGTCTCTTGCCCTCAGGATAAATCTGTGTTGACTTCTCAAAGAGAATATGGGTTTGAGATTGAGAGATTTCCTTCTATTTATATTCTTGCTGCCAAGAGCCAACCAACTGTTTGGAAGATGGGGAAGAAATAGGAGTATTTATCTCTGGTTGCCCTCTTGTATCGTTAGATTAATTTGCAGGTTTGATTTGTAACTTACAGCTTAGAGGAAGTTTTCCAGCAGTTTTGTACTAGTAACTTGTTCAGTTTTATAGGAAGATAAAATCCAGTGATGCAGAAGTTCATATTTACTTGTGTATTTACAACTCTGAATTTCTTCTAATTGTAACAGAGGTTAATTTTGTTATGCTCATACACCAGTTGTGGATCATCAAAGTAATTCTGTTAGGCATTCATTTTTTCAAAGAGAGAGTTGAGCTCATTTTGGGCTAACTCAGCTTGCAGTACTCATTTTCTGGTAACTAACTTTCTTTCCCTCTCCAAACAAAACCCCAACCGCTCACTGCCCAAAAGAAAAAGAGGAACAAAAGCAAAATCAGCACTTGTGCTGTTATGAAAACAAAAGAAATCAGCACTTCTATGAAAGAGCAATTCAAAGCATTTTATGAACTCTGTTCCTGAAGATCACTTCAATGCAAGGAAATTCTCTGGATTTAAGAGGCCTTCTATTATGGTGGACTTCTCTTTTGCATTCGCTGTCGTATGTATCATGAGCTGCCGCCTCGCTCAATGTTGCACACGGTCCTCTTTGGCTGTCCTTTGGTTCACATGTGACAGTGAATTTCCATCACGATCAAGGAGCATTATTCTCTGCACTCGACAAGGAACATGCCTTGTGTTTTTATGTACCAAGGTTGCATTTGTCTCAAGGCACATGGTCTGAGAAGACAAGAGACAAGCAGCTTTTGGAGCCAATTAAGCTAACGGTAGTTATTAGACTATTGCGGTTTTGATTGTGTTTCCGGTCCAATACTATCATGTTGTTCTTGTAATTGAATCTTTGCTCATGTGTCTCTTTTTTCTGGACAAGAAACTGGAATGAAAAAAATGTAGTGTTGACCACAAGCTTCATTTACCCGTCATATCCCTTGGTTGTCTCTGGTTCTGCTGATATATGAACATCGATGACAGTGAAAAGGGTGCCCAGATGATTAGACCAGGGTAATGTCACGATGTGATTGAGACTTACATGGTGGTTGTTACCAGAATAGGGATTTATGATCCAGTTCCTAACAAGTAGCTTATACTCTTTAGCTTGCATTTACCAGTATAAGGATTAATATTCTAGTTTTTAACAAGTAGCTTATACTCTTTTAACTTGTATATAGCATATGCTTATCTCTGGAGATGAAATGGCAAAATGGTGATCAGAAGTTCAGAGCAATGATTATAACAGATTCACTCTATGGTAGCAAATTATGGCGTCACTTCTCTTATCTTTTTTCTCCCTATACAGATGAACCGTGCATTCTTTTCTTTTGACTGTCTACTCTTTATCTGCTAAGAAGGTTTAACAGAGTGCTTGAAGTGCCACCATCGGGTCATGCATGAACCCTTTCTAGGCCGGAATTTATGGAAACCCGCATGTGATGGTCAGGATTGATTCTCTCTCTCTCTAGAATATTCATATAATTTTTCAAATTATTCAACCATTAACTATGCTCCATACATCTACAACGCACTCTCAGGTTGCTCATTAGCCTTGTCATTCATGAAGCTTTTGATGCTCTCGCTAGGTTGTCGCTCCAATTAACACTCAAGCAACTTAACCGGTCTCTTTGTTTTTGTATTTGTCGCTACACTACATGCAATAATCTTGAACTGCAAATCACTCTCTCCTTCTACTATGCATTGACCAGCACGTAATCCTCAACGGAGTTAAAGTTGATAGCCTAGCAGGACATGGATTTCCTATGTCCGAAAGACCATCTAGAGTCTATCCCCTGTTAGCTGTTTAGTATAGTCATGTCGAGTCGTAGAAAGTACATATACCCTTCTGCTAAAAAGACTCGTTGCTCTGGCTATCGTATCGAGAACAACAAGACTTGGCAATGAATTCTCCCAAGCTGGCAAGGACTGTACCATCGTTTCTATTTGGGCTTATACGGGATTTGGAGTCCGCTTCTTCAGCCAATAGACCAGGACTTACGATGACTAGGCCCATGTACGATGGATAATTTTCTTATGTATAAGCGTCGATCGTCTCGTTTCGAAAATTGACTTTGCTTTCTTTATACCCTTTTAAGAGCAGTCACGCTCTTTTTGCTTCTCTGCCTGTACTGCGACGTGTAGCCCATCTAACATCAGTTGCTTCTCGTGCAGTATGAGACGTTTTTGCAGCAGATAGCCATCGTAAGGCAGGACGTGCAAAAACTTTAAAGTGGGAAGTCGCATGTTCTACAACGGGTATGTGACAAAAGCAAAAACGTATGTACATGACTCGGTCGTTTGGCGTCGCTATTTTTACGCAACAGTAAAGGACCTGTATTCGATTACATCGTCTGTAGTTCTCTCTCAGTCTTCCTCGACACACTTGCAGTAGCTCTCTATACCATGCTACTGCAATGGTCACCCGATTTTATGCGGCGAATTCTCTTCTTTTTTTTTTTTTCTCTTCTTCCTTTTTTATAGTTGCAGCATAGTATTACTAGGGAGCCACTGAATCCCAGCGAGGCACGCCCATTTGAAGTCTCTCTTATCAAGCATGGTCAGCGGCGGCTAGGGATGCGGGCGCGCTGTGGTTCGACCACACGAGAACCCTCCAGAAAGGCCGGTGCGCCTTGCGCTTGGGATGGTTGGCCACCAGCTCCGTTTCCGACCTCTTCAGCATCTCCCACATCACCTGCACGTCCTGGTATTCGCAGGTCTGCACATCGTCCTCTAGCTTCATATGTCCAGCACCTGAATCGGCCAAAAAGAGTTAGATTCTTCTCCTGTGATCCTAAAGCCTCAAACCGTTAAAATCCTATAGTTTTGACTGAACGCGGGAAGCTCATCAAAACCAAATTGCACCGCAAGTAAAACGAACGGTGGTCCTAACACGGAAAAGTAAAGGCTGAGGACAAGGATGACCCGTGTTTCGAAGCTTTCATATCTGTAAAGTTCGGTGAATGTATGGTGCTTTGATCTTGGTCATGGGAGATGCACGTAAAGTTGATGCAGAGTGCTAAAAGGTGCGGCAAAAAATGATGCCACCCCGCCGATCCTAATCAATCACTGCTCTATCGGTACGGGAAGGGGCGCGATTGGTGGTCGGGTATTGCCCCCACCAACATGGAAAAAATCCCGAGACTTCTCAAGTGACGAGAACCGGAATCTTTCCGGTGGAGGGGTGTGCAAGAATCGCCAAAGCGAAACAGAGGAGGATACATGACTTGATCCTCACTTGAAGCGAACGGGTGTGGGTTCTTTGCTTCTTATTTTGCACTCGACTATAGTTTCTCAGGGCGTCCAGAAAGCACAAGATTCGAGCAACTGTGAACCAAAAGAAAAGAAAAAGGGAGATCTTTGGGGAAGATGGTGTTTGAGTAAAGACGGAAAGAAAGAAGACAGAGCACGAAAGGGGAGAGATAAGAGGGAATATGGTGATGGGGAGTGGCCTCGGCATATTCCGGATCGAAAAGAGAAATGTGCGTCGGTCGGTCGGTCGGTGAAAATTACGGGTTTCTGATGATAAACAACCGAAATTCCAATCCGGGCAGATAATTAGAAAACTCAAGATGATGGGTCCCCTTTTTCCTTTCCTCAAGAAACTGAAATTCTCACCAAAAAAAGATTCTCCATCTCATCCTCATCCTCGAACCAAGGATTTTCCCAACGCTCTGGCTGGAAATCGTGGGCTGACAGATGCACGCACGTACGCATGTACTGATGTAAGTAGATGTGCTTGAAAGCCAGGAATGGAAATCAGCATCCTCCTCAGCAAGGAGGATCAAGAACTCCAGACTCTGCTGATTTCCATCGTGAGCTAACCGTGTAGATAATCTGATGGTTAAACTATGGCGTAAATGAGCACACATTGAAGAAAGAGACGAATTTGAAGAGGTAGGTGTAAGTTTCCTCAGGCGCGGATAATTCTCGGGGGTCGTTTTCTTTTCGTCTCTTTCTTTTTTCTGCAAGCCTCTCTCTCTCTCTCTCTCTCTCTCAAACACGCGCACACACAAACACACAGTGAAAATACAAACAGCATTCGCAGAGATGCGCAGGGGAGGGAGAGAGAGAGAGAGAGAGAGAGAGAGAGAGAGAGAGAGGGAGGGAAATGGGAAGTACCGTGGTTGCGAGCTTTGAGGCGGGCGGAGACGGAGAACCAGACTCGTCGGACGGGGAAGATCATCTTGCGCCACCACTTCATCAACTTGTCACCCACCTTCCTCACCTTCTTCTTCGCCGATCTCCTGATCTTCTTCCTCCTCCTCCCTCCTCCTCCTCCGCCGCCGCCACCACCACCACGACCACCGCCGGCGATTCTCACCGCTATCGTCTTTAACCCGGCCAGACCTCCTCCTCTCTCTCTCTCTCGCTCTTTCTCTCTCTCCCTCCCCCCCTCTTCAACTTCCCAAGATCCGAAAGATTTGAAAACAACCCACCAAGAAACTTCTCCTTCCCCTCTTTACGTATATACACAGGAGAGCTCTAGAGCGAGGGGAAGAGAGAGAAGGTAAAAATGTGTGGGTGTCTTGTTGGGACCGGCTTTTAAGAGTTTGAGGTCGCACGACCTTATAAGAGCTGCTCCCTCCCTCCCTCTCTCTCTCTCTCTCTGTTACTGTTGCAACATCATTTTCTGCACCGACACGTCACTTGTCATCTCTCCTTTTCTTCCCTCTCCCTCTCTCTCCCTCTGTCCGTCTTTCGTATTATGAGGTGATGCTGATTCTCAATGCACGCACCACGACTTGACTCCTCCCCCCGACATTAAAATCCCTTCATTAGCGTACGTACAAATACCGTTGCGGCAACCCGCAATACGTGTCGGGCTCGACTCCACTCCCACTCGGTGAATTCGCCCCTCTTTTTACTACTCCTCCATCTGGGCCGCCCCTCCTTCCCGGTAGGCGAGAGGGCGGTTTGACCCTTCCCAAAACTTTGACCCTTTCTCCCAAACCTCTCTCTCTCTCTCTCTCTCTGTCTTTCGGAGTTCAAATTCACATCGCCTTTCGAATTAAAGCTTAGGGGAAGGAGGGAGGGAGGGAGGGAAAAAGTCGCCTCCTTTTTGCTCCTAACGTTTATCAATAATGGACCCTTCTTAAAGGGACGAGGTGTCGGCAAGGGTCCTCCGTCCACGTGGGTCTCTAGCAACGACCCCATCCGAACGTCGGATCGGCCGACCCCCCCTCCCTCCTTGTCTCGGTCTTCCTTTCCTCTCTTTTTCTTTTGGCTCTGGGGGGGAGCGGATCTGAGGCCAGTTGCTGCTTCTCGACATGTCGGTCAATCATTGTCATCGGATGCTCCTCCTCCTCCTCTCTCTCTCTCTCTCTCCCCCATTTTTCCACTCTTCTCTTCTCGACCTCGCATTTTGCCACAGCAGGCGTCCGGAATCGAGCGCTTTGCCGTGGAGGGTTTCTCGTGGAGATGATTGGGAGAGACCCTGTGGGATTGTAGGACAAGAGTGGGGCCGCTCCTGAACGGGCGAGAGCATGTGTTTCACACCCCCCTTCAATTGGAAAAGGAGGGTTTGAAAAGTGGGAATTAAATGAGAGAATTCCTGGCCGCCGGCTGACTAGTGTAATTCAATGAGACTAGCTGATGAAGATAATTGACCCGGCCGAGTCTCTTGATATCATTGAATTTGATTGACGTCGTGACCGATCTTTTCCAACGGCTCGTGTCACCTTGCCTAATCGCGGCGTGCTTTGAATGAGAAGACTTTCTAGGTAGCAGCATTTAGTACAATTATGGCGCTTGGCTCGCGTATCTTGGATTTTAGGATCTCGAGTGGCGCGGAGTGGCTATGGCTTGAATTTGAATTTTTCCATGACGTATAGGGAGGAGGTAGCTAGGCCGGTTTGCGTATCCCCGTCCTTTATAATCATAAAATGAATCGAATCAAACGGAATCAAGGGAAGGTTTGGCAAATTCCCATCGAAAGGAACGAGCGTGGATGGGCAATGGGATTTGATTAATTGAGAACTAAAAGTGAGAATGAGCAACTATAGGAGTTGCAAGGTCGATGAGACTTTTTTCGAGTGTGCGTTTCGTGGAATTTCAACTAAACAAACATGGCGGATTGGACTCGCCCAACACCCACCAAAGATAAAGTACCCCTTTTCAAATCCAGGAGGCTCCCTGCACGCCAAACAATGTTGATTCCCCCAAGATTAGAGGCCCTACTTTTATTCGTTTTTATATAGATATTGTGAACTGTTCCATTTGATATAGATTTGGCTATTGCAAAACGGATCGCATGGATGGATATTTCCCGATCTTTTTGTGAGACACACTCAATAGGAATAGTATTCGATATCTAAAGCATTAAATGTGGTACGACAATGAAAAGCTCAATTGAATACCGAAATTCAGTAATCGAGAAGCTGTGGCAGATGAATGGCATTTATCCCTTCCTCCGCACATCGAAACAGATCGAAGTTTGTGAATTCAAACCTCTTTCTTAGCAACCTTTCAAGATCCAAAAGTGGGCACCGCCACCTGTGGTTGGTTTGAATACGAAATCGTCTCTTCTTGAGAAGTTCAAAAACAGTGGGGGGCCCACGACCTGCCCAATCAGCTGAGGAGTCTTTCTTGTAGTGCTACATCAATCTTTCTTTACTTTCCTCTTGTTCTTTTTTTGGCCTTCTTGGCCAATTAATATTTTCTCTAGAGCATTGTGACAAATTTATTTATATGTACACATATATATATATATATATGTATACATAGTGCTATTCCATTGTCTCTTCTTGTTTGCAATGATTAGGAAATTGTCCGTGTTTTTATTTATATTATTATAATGGGATCAACCTTGTAATAATTTCCCCCCACATAAAGAACATTCACAAAAGGGCAACTTCCCCATTGCGACATTCCCGACGTCACAGATTGCGTCATACCTTCCATCATTTTCTTGCCCTGGAAGATCGACATAACCTATGCTTTGTGGCTTTCCTTCAAATTTAGTAGCGTTCAACATTTTTTATTTATGTTAAAAAAAAAAATTACAAATGTTGACGTACAAAACCCGGTTACTGGTTTTTTCATTATATCACAAAACTCGAAACATTTCATTAATTTTCAACACAAGTCCTAACAAAGTTGCCTAAATTTTATTTTTGTTTTGGGGAAGCCGGAAAATTCGGCTGATTTGCAAATGCATAAATCAAAGTTAACACTTTTAATCCAAGTCTCGTGGCTTAAATTGATGAAGTTAGAATTACGAATTCTTTTTCTCGGACTCGAATAAATGGTGTTTAGATTAAGTGGGATCACTGTTCAAATTTTCCCTTGGAGTCATCATTGGCATCTTGTTAAATGCTGCTAATCGAATTTAAGGACGTTGTCTAGTAACCCTATCCGCAATTAATGCTCTTAACTTTAAGTAATCACTAATTGATATGCAAGTGTTCATGAGTGCCTCTAGGTTCTTTAAGATTATTTCTATTTTTCAAATGTTAATTATGTATCATGAAGAAGAACGTATATCGATAGTTTTGAGTTTTCTTTATCCGTTTCCTTAACAAATAATCTCAAAGACATGGAGTGATTAATTCATTAACCGAAAAACCTGCAAGACACCAGAAAAAGCAGCAAGTGGGGCGACCACCATCCGAAACCTAACTGTATGTCTACTTGCTGGGATACCCTGAAACTAATCAGAATTTGGAGAAAAAGGTTTCCCTTTCACAAGCATCACCTTTCCTTGTCAAGATCCACTTCCACCCTTTAATCCACCACCAATTGAAGAAGATAAGAACCACCGCTAGTGCTTGTCTTGCTCATTTCGAATTACTTGCAAATTCCTCTTTTGTGTCCTCCTTTCGCAATTACAACCCAAGCCACCAGTTCTGGTCGTGAAACACTCCTTGTTAGTAGTCCAAGGATTGAAAAAGGAGCGACGGTTGTCCTTCTTCCCCCTATTTTTTCAACTACACAACATTTGATGAGATTATCTACTAGTTAAATTTAAGCAATGGTCTCCAGGAGAGGAGACATGCCTCATTGATGACGAAGGGAAATTTTGGCTCTGATCTTTTTGTCAGTTCAGAGCCAAAATGATCGCTGCAAATGTCACAAAACTAATGGATTGCCATATATCAAGCTTCTGCATTTCCACATATGACAAGAAAAATCCCCATTTCCACAGAAGAACCTTTGCTATTTTGTCGATTGCCATCAGTCATTTGCATGACTTGAAGAAAATGAGACTGCAATAACGAGACAAATCTCTCGACGTGACCTGAAGAAACCTTTCTTCTCGCTTGTTCTTTTGTGTGATAAGCATAAGAGAACATGTTCCGCTCATGCACTGACGAAACAGCGGTTGCTATGCGTGGGCTTAGTGGAAGAAGTCCAGTGCACATCTCGCTCCCCCTCTGGTTGAAGATTGAGGCCTGAAGAGAGTACCGTAGTGGCCCATTTCGCCAATATACAGACCCAATAGGATACAAGTACCGTTAATATTCTAAAACTAATCTGTAGCGAGAAAATCATGACGCAAGATGGTGGGAACATAAGGACTTTGCTCAGGCATCTCTTACATCACACCAGACTAGTCAGAATCGAAGCGAGCAGCTAAGCTAATAGTGCATATTCGGCGAATACTTGGTCGTTTGGCTTCATCCAGTTTAAGTGCTCAAGAGAAGGTAGATGGCAAATTGAGAAGAAGGAAAAGCTAGTTCAGCAACCCTTATCGCAAAAATGTCGGGCTACTTCAGTCGAGCGACGCCAGAGACATGGTGAATGAAACCAATCTAGCCCCGATAATGTAAGTCCCGAAAGCAAACTAATTTGGCTCAGTTCTTCTGTTCTGAAACATTACCTTTAGGTCATGGTCACTACGGAGCGGAATCTGCACGAAAGAGAGATGAACTCATCGGCCTAACGCTTTACACTACTGGTTTCCCAGGAGAGCTTCAAAGGACGAGCAGCTTTAAGAGGAATTCCAAGGTAGTTGGTGAGTTTGACGCTGTCCTTTTGCATTTCAGTTGCATCAGCAGCGGTTATGGACAAGGCCACGGGGACATATTATAGCCTTGTTGCTCACCACAAGAATTGTCATGAAAGATGAACTGGCATCTTTCTTCAGCTCGGGGCCTATATCATGTGACAAGGATCACACAAGTTCCTCAGCATACTGAGCAGATCCTGGTATAGCGGTCCATCATTGATCTAGTTTCCTCAACTAAGCTTCAGAAATATGAAATTCGAGCAGAAAACAATTGACATGGATTTGTTCATACATGAGCAGTTTCCATGTCTATACACAAGAAATGCCGGAAACTACACTATTTCCAGAAACTCCACTATTTCACTTAAAAAGGCATTTCATAGCATAGCATTGTATGTTGACTTGTCACCTGCATTTCATTTGTTTTCCTGGTTAAATCCTGCCTTCTTCTTTGAAAGGCGACAGATATAAAAACCCAGGTGTTCTGCTAAAGATCAGAATCACATCATCACGTTATTCTGCCTAAAACAAATAGTCGAATCAAGTCACCTGGTTAAGGCTAATAATTAGCTGCGAAAGAAAACCATTTCCATGAGGATTGACTTGAGCAATCTTTATGAGCCTGAAAAAACTAGTTCCGAATATATTTACAACAGGCAAGGGGAATCAATGCTTACCACCCCCACCACCCCCCGCCCAAATAAAAAAACAAGAAGAGTCGGTCAAAAGCATTATCTAGTCATTGAACTTGTTCAATTAATCCAATGCATCATCCAACCTTTCATATGATACAACTAAAAAAACATCCCTTAAACCTCTGATGGTGTCCCCAAAATTCCAGCCAAGTTAAGTACTGAGCTCACTGCCATTGTTCCCACGCCACGTCCACCACAAGGCAATCGAATCAAGCTGCAAGAGCAAGCGAGATATCTCTTGTCTAGATGCAGAGGGCCAAGACTATCCACTCCAACATTCTATCAAAACTTTCGGCCTCCTGGTGTATATATGGTGCCACGGAGAACACCAAAGCAGAAGAACAAGAAAACGTGAGGATGGAGAAGACACTCACTGCAGTACCAGGCACAGAACAGAACCAATTTATGGATTGAAGAGAATCTCGTATGCTTCCCCCTTTTTTTCCCATTTAAGCCTTATGTGATGTGTCCACGATGATGATGATAGGGCGCACACAGCCTCTCACAGGAAAGAAAGAACCAAAAAACGTGCATTAATAGTGTCAAAAGCCCAATCTAATCTTTTCCCTCTCCTTAAAATGTCCCATAAGTTGACATAGCCGCAATTATTCAAAGTCCAATTCTTGCAGAAACAAATCCCACCACATAACTTAACCAAGAATAGCAAAAAAAAAACCAGTGACCCCCACCTAGAAGAAAGAAATCCCATGCCTTGTAACTGAATCAACATATAGTTACATAGCATTGCATGGAAAAAGGCTGACTTTGCTCGCTGTTTTTTCCCCTTCGCACTAAGCACAATTGAGGGTTGGCACTTGGCAGCGACAGGAAAAGACCAAACATAGCAAACAGATTTCACTTTACTGGTAAGCATTGCTGCATTGCATTCCATTATGAAAGGAGGACGTCAAGATCAAGAAGAGACATTGATACTGTGAATTTCTGAAGCTTCTCTCGACACCACACCCGCCATCTAAGCCCAACTTTTTTTCTTCTCTCCCCCTTAGAAACACCAAACCCCAATGATCATATCAAAATCAAAAACTACAAAAAGAGGAAAAGACCCAAGAACCAATAATTAGCAACTAAGGCGATAGAAAAGAGAAGGCAGAAAAGAACCAGCAACTAAGAGGATGAGAATAGAGGTGGAGGTGGAGGAAGAAGTTGGTGATGCAGCCCCTTATTGTGGGTCACAATGAAAGGGTGCCTCAACAGCTGGCCGGCGGTCCACCGCCGGATGGGCTCGCGCTGCAGGCAGCACGAGATGAAGTCCCGGAACTCCGGGGAAGCGGAGGCGGGGGCCTCGGGGGGATCGGACATGCAGATGGCGCACATGAGGCTGGCCCAGTCGCCCTGGCGGCCGACGGCGAAGGGGAAGCGCCCCAGGTAGAACTCGAGGATGCTGACGCCGAAGCTCCAGATGTCGCCGGCGTAACCGTCGTACTTGCCGTGGTTGAGGTCGGTGTTGATGCGCTCGGGGCTCATGTAGGCGATGGTGCCGACCGAGGAGTTGCAGGGGTCCATGGTCTGGGCGAGGATGCGGCTGACGCCGAAGTCGGCGATCTTGACCTGCTTCCGCGAGTTCACCAGGAGGTTCGAGGGCTTGATGTCGCGGTGGACGATTTTCCGGCGATGGAGGTAGGCGAGGCCGCTCAGGATCTGGCACGTCAAGTGGCTGAGGTGGCTCTCGTTACCGACGTGGATGCCCTCCAGCGACCCGCCGTCCATGAACTCCAGCAGCACCTGGATCTCGCCCCCGTGGTCGTACATGTCGTGGCACTTCACCACGTTCGGGTTGTCCACGTCCCGCAGGATCTCGATCTCCCGGCAGATCTGGCGCCGCACCGCCTCCTCGTGGTTGCCGTAGATCACCTTCAGCGCGTACAGCCGCGCCGTCGTCCGGTGGACCACCTTGTACACGGTCCCGCCGCTCCCGCTCCCGATCCGATTCACCCGCTCCAGCTCCGAGAAGTGAACCTGTTGCTGCTGCTGCTGCTGCTGCTGCGCCGCCGCCGCCGCCGCCGGCGGAGGGAAGACGCTGTTGAGGTGGTTGCCGACGGAGTTGCCGGCGCCGGTGCTCCCGTTGTGGAGGTTGCTCGTGGACGGCGCCGAGCTGGAGGGCGGGAGGGGGAGGGGGACGGCGAGGGCCGGGTCGCGCTGGGGGAGCGGCAGCGTGAGGTCGGGACGCCGGCGGGGGCGGTTGCCCCTGGAGGAGGAGGAGGAGGACGACGACGACGACGACGACGAATTGGGGTGGGGCCCGGCGGTGGCGGCTGAATCGGCCTCATGGCTCACCTCCAAATCTCAATCTCTCTCTCTTCTCTCTTCTCTCTCTCTCTCTCTCTCTCTTCCTGGAATCGGCGAGCGATTCTTGTTCTTGGGTCTTCCGACCGTCGTCCGAAATAGAGCAGGAGAGAGGCTCCTTAAGAACGAGCGGTGAGCCCCTCTTCCTCTTCCTCCTCTCTCGTCGGGTCTGCGGCGGGGGTCACGAGCGAAGGGGGCGTGGGTATTCGAGCGGAGTCGTCCATGGATGGATCAAGAACGACGGAGAAGATGCAGAAGGAAGAAGGAAGGAGGCAGAGATTAGAGAGAGATGAAATCCTAATATCTCCGATTCTTGTTAAAAAAAAAAAAAAGGAAGGGCTTTTTTTATTTTGGGGAGAGAGGGGGGCGGGGGTTGGAAATGCGTTTTTTAAATTTAAATATCAATTATTCGTGATTTATACGTCAAATTAAATTAAGTGAATAATAATAAATTTTGGGGGATGAAATCGAAGTGGGTTAGATTTTTTTTTTTTTTTTTTTAAGTGGGTTAGATTGAGCTCGAGATATAGTAGAGGTAGCCGTTCAATCATAAGACGAGGGTGGGGGGGGGGAATCTGAGATTTTTTTCCATTATTCTGGAAAAAACAAAAAAAAAATAGGAAAAGGAAGAGAGAGAGAGGGGGGGCGAAGGGGATCACGCGCTTCCGACGGGCGGGCGGGGAGCGCGTGGGCCAGCGACGGGGCTCCTCATGTGGGTGGGGCCCGCCCCGGCGAATGGGAAACGTCGAATGTTGTCGTCTCCCTGGCGGTCGCGCGTGGCCGCCAAGCGCGCTCTGACTTGGAGATCTTCGGGAGGGGGGCGCGTCGCCCGGACGTTCGAAGACAAAATTTGCTTAGGGTTCGGTTCCGGATTTTAATGACTCGGGGAATTAGCCGGAATTTTTTTAAAAAAGAACCTCGCAATTGCATCCTCGTATTTCACGAGCCTTCGTTTTTATGTCCATTTTATTTTTGTTTTTTATTTTTATTTTCTGGTACATTGAAAGGAATTAGTTACTTTTATTACCATTTCTTTTTTTTTGGAAAATAGAACTGCTTCTCCAGAGGGAAAAAGAAAAAAAATATTGGCAAGCCTTTTCATGTCCGACCTCCTTCAAGTTTTGCGTGGAAAGTCAGCTCATGCTACATAATTTTGCCCTTGTCTCCATCTAATCCCAAATGTCAATGCAGAAAGATAGTCGACGCATGATTTTTTCGCTTATGGCTTTGTGACCGATTACGAATGCTTTCAATGGATTTTGCAAACATCAATTTATAAAAAGTAAGAATTGATGGATCGCGATAGCTGAGTAAAGCGAATATGGAGACGCGATACAATTTCTTAATACTCATTCTAGAGATGGACATTCATAATTATAATAAATGAAACTTATTATCGATGGTGGCAGAATTGCTTATCAATATTGGTAGCAGCACCCTATATTATGACTACATTATTTTAGGAACATGATGCATTTTTAAGGTCTGAGAATACATTTTCCAGATTTTCCTGGTTTTTCCATATACTTGGATTGAGAAAGTGACAAAGATCTATAGATGTCATTGAGTTGATTGAATGGAAAATCATTTTAATCATCCGATTTTTATTATCATACCAATGAATAAAAGCAAATTAACATGATCTTAATAATCCAATTTTATATCTTGCCAAACTGTTTAATGACATGAATAAACATAACCGATTCCTAAATTCAAAGTAACTCTACCAGATACAATTGGACCCTAACAATCAGATTGAAGACCTTATTCCTCAAGCTTAGGTCCCCGAAAGTAGCACCACCTCGATGCTTAAGCTTGAAACCCTACTGATTGGGCCCCACACCTCGCCTAGCCTGAGGTTGGCCTAAGTCCCCCACACCCGGGTCATGTGTATTAATGCCAGTCCTAGGTTCTCGATAGTTGGCTCAAACTCCCTTGCCCGGCTCCACTGAGGCCCTACTTGGGTCCCCGATGCCTATGCCATGACCCCAGTGACCTTGCTTGGGGGTGGCAGACATGCCCGGGTCCAATAAGGCTAGGCCTACAAATGTGGGACCTATTTCTGGACTTGGAATTGTACTCGAGGCTTTTTCTCGAATGTGTTTCGTAATATTATAGTACCAAATATCGAGAATTGATCTTTATATTACTTGCAAAATAAAAACAAAATAAAATATAAATAAATTCTTTTTTCCTGAAAATAAGATCCTTCAAAGATGTTTTGCAACACCATATCTTTTCCATGAAACAAACTTGCTCTAATCCCTCTTGCATTTAATAAGTAGTAAGATCTCTATCATCATCTCTCACTTAAGAAGAGTGAAGAGATAATTTCTCATTTACGTTGCTTTGAACACCTTCAGTTTTCAGTGACTTCATGGAGGAAGTCTTCTCCATTATCTATTTGACAGCTTACAGTTGAATTATAAGCAAATAAACGGTGAAGACCGAATCTATTTGGGAGCCCTACTTTAAGTCTGATTCCAATTGCAACTGGGGGAGGGTTTCGCAGACCACTTCGGTTACACAGTCAAATTCTGGTTCAACATGTTTTCATTTCTTTTTTCGCAAGGAGTCTTCTGGTGGTGGCGATTTCCCCCCCTGCGAGGGAATCGCATTAACTTTTGCATCGAATGTTATTTTATTGAGCGAACCCAGTCTTCAGTTTTACTCGGTCCTCTTTTGCCTGATGATGGCAAGTGAGT
This sequence comes from Eucalyptus cloeziana, assembly GCA_014182715.1. Taxonomy (NCBI): domain Eukaryota; kingdom Viridiplantae; phylum Streptophyta; class Magnoliopsida; order Myrtales; family Myrtaceae; genus Eucalyptus; species Eucalyptus cloeziana. The sequence goes on from CM024639.1 coordinate 43,494,862, forward strand.
GGTAACGGCTGTGATGGGGCGGACTCCGATGCTTGGGATGACGATTTGGCTTTTCAGCAGAGGATTTTACTGCCCATTTGAGCTTGGTTGGATCTTCTTGGGTCCTGTTTAGTGACTATCGATTCTTGACTATTCCTGTTCATTTATTTTTTCCTAAATAAATGAAAAATAAAAATTCGTTTGGTAATATCGGCTAATGTTTCAATTCTCGAGAACAGATCAACCATCGGGGAATAGATTGATAATAGAAACAAACAAAAAATAAAAAAATTACTTATTTGTTCTCGAAAATAATTTCGAAACCGAACCATTTCCTTTCTTTCTTTTTCTTCTTCTTCTTCTTTCTTCTAGTCTGGTCGCTGGGTCGGCGATGACTGGCAACCAGCTAGAGACAAGAGCCGGCGACCTCGATGGAGTCTCAACATCGTTGGGCGAGGCTCCCTAAGGCTAGCCCTAACTCTTATCTTTGGTTAGTCGCGAGCCATCGTTGAGGCCTGATGGTCGGCTAGAGAAGGAAGAAAAAGAGAGAAAAAAATCTCAAAATAATTATCAAAACAATAAAAGAAATTCTAGGTTACCAAAAAAAAAATTAAGGGCCGCACTAAACACATGCATGTTTTCTTTCTATCCAAGAATAGAAATTTTGTGTAATTATTAAATACATTCGAATGTTCGAAACTTATTTAAGGAATATAATTAGAAAAAAATTATGAGTAAAAATCATTTATAAAAAAAGAATTGTTACCAAATACACTCTCAATGAACTTATAAGTTCATTATTGGGAAGCATTCGTTTGAGACCCCATATTAATCCCTTACATAAGTCTCGTCGAACTATTTCGGGGCAAGTATAAAATGTTGTCTCTAATTACTTGTTAAGTATTATTAAATGGGTTTCGAGAATTTAAAAGTTACCATTTGAAATTCAAGTGATTTCAATAAGACTAGGAATTCTTCCATTTTCAAAGTGTGCTAAAAAGGGTTATTTTTACTTTTAATTAACTTGACTAGTGTTTTGAAGTTACTTGTTAACAAAACTCTTAACATTATCTAGTCATGACTTTTTTTCAGAAAAGAAAAACAAATTTTGCGTGATGATATGATGAGACATGCTAATGGGGGCACATCATAAGTCAAGGAATTAAATCATCTCATTTGCTATGATTTTCTAATGTACTTTACGAAGAAAATTACTTGATTAGATACGCAATGTGATGTTGCCGTGGTACACCTGGTGATGCGACTTTCTTCTTATCTTAGTCTTTATTTATAAATTCGAGCTGCAACACCCTAAAACGATGAGGGCTTGAGCAATGATGGGATAAGGTTACAAGATGAGGTTCCCCTTAGACATGTGCTATAACTGAACATATTCGATGGAAAAATTAAAAAGTTGACCTTGTCTCCAAAGAAAAGAAACCCTAGCTGTCCCAAGCTGCAACACACTGATTCTCTTCGAGTGAGCTGGGGTTGAATTGGATCAGAAGACTTGCTTTGCAGATGACAGGGAGGTGCATGAACATTGAACCCAGAAAATCCAATTGAAAAAGAGAAAAAGAGAAGAGAGGAGTCCCACCGCGGTCCATCTCATGGAAAAACTCCATTGTCAATCAATCCCTATGCCACTTAACGAAAGTGTCCCGCTCCAACTTGCCCTGTCAAAAAGGGAGTGCATCACGGCACAGGCTTCTGACACTTGTCAAATCGACACGTCCACTGTCTCTGTCTCTGTCTCTCTCTCCCTATTTTCTTTTACTTTAGTTGGTCTGTCTTGATTTGATACGTTACATGGTCAGTTTATAACATAAGATAATTTGCATGCACAATGACAGTGGACTACTACCAAGTCCAAGGATTACTGTCGCTGCCGCTGTTTTTCTTTTTTTTTTTAGGTGTTTCGCAGTCTTTAACCGTTGAATTTGAATGCTTCTTGGGTTTACTGAGTCTACACCGAGTTCCTGGCAGCTTCTCACACCCTTTTTGGTGGTGTGTCCACTGCGTTATCCTATTTCCTGGCACCTTCGTGCCCTGAGACTCGAGAGAGCGAGAACAAGACACCCGTCAAGCAAAGCAGCTCCAACCCTCATTTCAACACATGTTCTTACATATATATATTTATTTATATATATTTGTCATTTAAAGTGGATGATTATTCTCTCCAAGAACAAGTTAATCAAAACGTGTTTCAGTGTTTTTCCCAAGTCCACGAAGTCCAATTTCTTCCATTTTCTTGGCCAAACCTTGTGGTTCACTGTTGATCCAGTAAACCGAGAGCGCTTGGAATTGAATGAACTCGGTTCTCTAATCATCATTCCTGGATAAGCTATGGCTGAAAGTTGATTATTTCTGGTCAAAACTTGCTTGTTCTTGGTTACCGTATGAGTAAAACACCGGATTTTAGACAAGTCCAAGCTTTCCCTATGCTCAATACTGTACGCGGGGTCTTGTGTTTTGGCATTCTCTCAGAATACAATACCTTGGGCTAATTGATCTGTACTGCTAATTGGGTCGGTCTTCCCTGGAAATTGATCACATCACTTTTGGCATCGCCACTTGACACCTTCAAAGTTCTCTCAGCATCTAGAAGCTGCTCAAGCACTTGACTTTTGCTTTAGTATAATCCCTTCATCAGAGAATGTCACTTTCTATTTCTTTGTGAGAATCTATCTGAGACACGGTGGTGATTAAACCGAGCGAAAATTTTCCCATGTCACAATCTATCTCTGAGATTTTGTCAAGCACATTACGTAAACAAACAAAAGTACTGACTAACAAGCAAGGATCTTACATTAGCGCATCAGAAGTTTCATGTAATTACAAGCCACTATCATCATGATACAGCGCAGTTGTAGTACAAGTTGTGCATCTTTCTTCACAACGTAGCACTGATTGTATTGCAGAGAAGTGACTTCTCTTTCTCACGTGCTAACGTAAGATCCGTGGCTAGAGGTAGGCGGACCATTTGAATATCTCCACTCTCCACAAGCTAGGCATCTGTCTTGCATAACACACTGTTGTCAAGTGTACAAAATTCAGATGACTGAACGCTCGATGTTGCAATTGTGTTGTGCCTTCTGGATCCACAAGCTTCACATGATAATGAAAGAGGCTGCAAGAGAAATGGTATCATAAGAATAGACACAAGTAGAAAGGTAGCTAGACAGGCTGAAAGACTTGAAGAAACCCTTTTTTTCTCCCCCTTTCTTTTGTGTGATAAGCATAAGAAAACGTATCACCTGTATGCACTGACAAAATAGCATCACTGTATCCAAGTGGGCTTGGCATGAGAAGTTCAGTGCACATCCCACTCCCTGTGGTTATAATCGATGCTTGGATACCATAGTGGCCCATTTCACCAAAATACATATCCAATGTAAAACAGGTAACGATTATACCATGCACAAACTGTAGTAAGAAAATCATGACAAAAGATGCTTGGAAGATAAGGACTTTACACAGACATATCATACATTACCCCAAACTGAAACTAGAATCGAAGCAAGCAGTTTGTAGCGCATATTCAGTGAATACTTACTCATTTGGCATTGACCAGTTTAAGTGCTCAAGAGACGGTAGATGGCAATTTGAGAAGAAGGAAAAGCAGCTCAGCAATCCTTCTAGCAAAAATGTAAGTACTTCACTTAAGTGCACCAGACTCAGGGAATCAACAACCTGGCTGCGATAATGTAAGTCTGGAAAGTAAACTAAATTGGCTCAGTTCTTCTATTCTGAAACATTCTTTCAGGTTATGGTAGCTACAGAACGGAATCAGCGAGAGAGACGGACTCATTGGCCTAACGCTATTGGTTTGCCTCTTTAATTTGCCTTCCCAGAAAAGTTCGAAATGTCAGGCACTTTAAGAGAAACCCCAAGCTTGTTGGTGAAGTTTTCCACTGTCATTCTGCGTTTCAGTTGCATCGGCAGCGTGATAAAAAAGGTAACGGGGACATTTACTAGCCTTGTTGCTTATCACAAAGATTGCCATTAAAGATGAACCAGCATATCCTTTTCAGCTTGGGGGTACCTCATGTGAAAAGGATCACGCACGTTCCTGGGCATAATAACCGAATGCCGGTACACTGATCCATCATTTGATCTTGTTTCCTCAACTAAGTTACAAAAAAATATGAGATTTGAGTAGAAGAAATGGACATACAGTCGTTTAGTCACAAGCAGTCTCCATGTCTCCAAATAAGAAGAGCCAGACTCCACTATTTCACTTGAAATGGTATTTCATAGGATAGCATTGCTGGTTGAATTGTCATCTGCTTTTCATTTGTTTTCGTGTGCACCCTTCCTTCGAACGGTGACAGATATTAAAACCCAGATGTTCTTGCTTGATATCAGAATCGCATTATTCTGCCTAAAGCATATAGTTGAATAGAGTCGCCCAGTAAGGCAAATTATTTGCTGCCAAAGAGAATCATTTCCAAGAGGATTGACTTGAGCAATCTTTATGAGCCTAAAAGCTGTTTCAAAAAAACATTTACAACAGTTCAGGACATCATCCATCCTTCCACATGATACAACTCAAAAACATCCCTAAAAAACCTCTGATGGTTTCCCCAAGATTTCACCGAAGTTCAAGTATTTAGCTCATTGCCATTGTTCCCGTGCCACGTCTCCTACAAGGCATTCGATTCAAGCTGCTAGAGCAAGCAAGATATCTTTTGTTTAGACGCAGAGCACCAAAACTTTGGCCTCCCGTGTACTTATGGTGCCACAGAGAGCATCAAAGCAAAAGAATAAGAAAAAAGTAAGGATGGAGAAGACCCTCACTGCATTACCCACCAGGAAGAATAAAACCCATTTATGGATTGAAGAGAATCTCTGATAACTTCTCCCTTTTTTCCCATTTAAGCGTTATGTGATGCGTCCATGATGATGATGGGGCACACAGCCTCAGAGGAAAGAAAGAACCGAAAAAGATAATAGTGTCCAAAGCCATATCTGATCTTTACCCACTCTTGAAAATGTCCACTAGCTGAAATAGCGGACAAGATGTAAAGCCCACTTGCAGAAACACATCTCACCACAGAATGTGACCAAGAATAGCCAAAAAAACACCTGTACCCCCCCGCCTAGAATAAAGAAACCCCATGCCTTCCAACTTAACTAACATCTAAGAAGCACATATCATTGCATGGTAAAAAGTCAACATTTTTGCTATTTTTTTCCCCTTCGCACTAAGCACGATCGAGGCTTGGCGATTGGCTGTTGGCAACGACAGGAAAAAGAATAAAGATAGGTACAACGGATTCTCCTTTGCTGGTAAGCATCGCTGCGTGCATTTATCATGAAAGGACGACGTCAAGATCAAGAAGAGACATTGATAGCGTAAGTTTCCGAAGATCTTCGCGCTCCTGGACTGCCACGTAGGCCGTCTTTTGTCTTCTAGTTGATTGACACGTGTCTAAAATGGACCCACTTTCGGAGGAGCCCGGCCATCGCCATCTACGCCCAGGCCCAACCTTTTTTTATCTCTCTCCAACGACTCTTAACCCAGTCTACATAGTGAAAAGAACCCAAGAACCATTAATAAGCAACTAAGGGAAGAGAGAATACAACCAAGAAAAGATGGAAAGAACCAGCAACTTCTGATTGTCAACAGTACGAATGGTAACATTTCTGTTCCGGCAATAATTTCTTTTCAAAAATACTTATTTTCTATTTCTACTCCCCAAAATAATTTATGAATAAGATAACGTGCTTGGTAATTATGTAAAATTTCTATTATTGAAATAGAAAAAAAATATGAATGTGTTTGATATGATCCACAAAAAGAATAAGAACGCATTTGACTACCATCGCCCGCTACGGTTGACCATTGACCACTCACTGCCGCCAACTGCCTACCACTTTCGATTGTTGCTATCGTCACCGATCGCTCACTGTCGTCGATCGCCCGTCATCGCCCCACTAGCCCTCACCTTCAACCGACAGGGACAACAACGGCAATCGATCGGCAGTGACAGCTACGCACAGTCGACAGGCGACTGCAATCGATGGCTGTAGTGAGTGGCAGTCGGCAGTTAGCATTGATGGTAGGCGACGGCAAGCGGCTCGTGACAACGACCAATGGACAGTAGCCTGCCAAGAGTGGCAAGAAATGAAAAAAGAAAAAGAAAAAAAAAACTTATTTCTAGAAATTATTCTTAGAAACAATAAATTATTTGTTTCTATTTCTTATTTCTATTCTAAATCTATTATTGGCTACTTTTCTATTAGGGAATAGAAAAATTAATTGAAGTATTATGTTTTTTTTTTTTTTTTTTTTTTGGGAAGTAGAAAAAAATTCTTTCTTTTATTTTAGGAAACAATTTCATAATCAAGTTCGTTTTCCTTTTTTTCTTCTTTTCTTTTGTTCTTTTTTCTTTCCCTTCTTCCTCTTTGGCCAGTTGTTGGCAACTGGATGAGGCTAAGCTCACTCAGCCAAGGCTCAGCTGAGCCTCGTCCAGTTATCAAGGAGGCTTGGCCTCATCAAGGACTGGCTTTGCTCCAATGAGGTCGTCGGCTCTTGTTTGGCAAAGAATCAGCCAAAGAGGAAGAAGGAGAAAAATAAAAAGAGAAAAATATAATAAAATTATTTAAAAATTTTAAAGAAATTTTAAAACACAAATGAATTTAAATTCTTACCGAATATTTTTTTATTTGGGAATAAAATTTTTAGATAGTTACTAAACACTTTCAAATGCTTAAAAACTCATCCAATAAATAGAATAAAAAATAATTATTTCTATGTAGAAATTACTTCGCGAACATAATAATTATCAAAGAGACCCTTGGATAATGAGAATGGAGTTGGAACTTGGTGATGCGGCCCTTGACGTGGGTCAAAATGAAAGGGTGCCTAAGAAGCTAGTCGGCGGTCCACGGCCGGGCCGTGTCACACTGCAAGCGGCACGCGACGAAGTCGCGGAACTCCTGGGAAGCGGAGGCGGGGGCCTCGGGGGGGTTGGACATGCGGATGGCGCTCATGAGGCTGGCCAAGTCGCTGTAGAACTGGAGGATGCTGACGCCGAAGCTCCAGACGTCGCTGGCATAGCCGTTGTAGTTGCCGTGGTTGAGGTCAATGTTGATGCGCTAGGGGCTCATGAAGGCGATGGTGCTCACCGAGGAGTTGGGGTCCATAATATAGGAGAAGAAGCGGCTCATGCCGAAGTCTGCGAGTTCACGAGGAGGCTCGAGGGCTTGATGTCGTGGTGGACGATTTCGCGGCGGTGAAGGTAAGCGAGGCCGCTCAGGATCTGGTGGTTCAGGTGCTGAGGTGGCTCTCGTTGCCGACGTGGATGCCCTCCAGCGACCCGCCATCCATGAACTCCAGCAGCACCTGGATCTCGCCGTCGTGGTCGCCCATCTCGTGGCACTTCACCGCGGTCGGGTTGTCCATGTCCCGGAGGATCTTGATCTCCCGGCAGGTCTGGCGGTGCGCCACCTCAGTGTGGTTGCCGTATAAGACCTTGAGCGCGTAGACCCGCCCAGTTGGCCAGTGGATTACCTTGTACACCGTCCCGCCGCTCCCACTCCCGATCTGACTCACCCGCCCCAGCTCAGAGAAGTGCATCTGGTGGTGGTGCTGCTGCTGCTACTGCGCTGCTGTCTCCGGAGGGAAGACATTGCCGACGCAGTAGCCAGTGCTGTTGTTGCTGCGGTGGCAGCAGCTCATGGATGGCGCCAAGTTGAAGGGCAGGAGGGGAGGGGGACGGCGAGGGAAGGGTCGCGCTGAGGAACCAAGTTCTTGAATGCTTCTTTGGTTTACTAGGCTCACCAAGTACTGTTTTTTTTGGGTTTTGCAGTCTTTAACCACTGCAGTTGAATGCTTCTTGGGTTATTCGGAGACCACCAAGCTCTTGGCGGTGTGTCTCAGTCGCAGAATTTCCGGGCAACCTTCTTCATGCCCTGAGACTCGAGAGGGAGAAAACAACACACCGATCAAGCAAGGCAGCTCCAATCCTCATCTCATCACATGTTTTTTTTTAGCACATTCTTGATTCGTCATTTGAAATTGATAAGTATACTTTCCAAGAACAAGTTATCAAAACGCGTTTCAATGTTTTTTTTTTCCAGGTCACGCAGTGCTGTTTCTTCCAACTTCTTGATCAAACCTTGTGGTTTACTGTTGACTTAGTGAATCACGTATGCTTAAAATTGAATGATCTCGGTTTTCTAACCATCTTTCTAGATAAGCTAATGGCTGAAAGTTGATAATTTCTGGTCAAAACTTACATGATCTTGGTTACTGTACAAGAAAAACATCGCCCTTTGGAAAAGTCCAGTGTTTCCCATGCTCAGCATTGCATGCCGGGTCTTATCTTTTGACCTTCTCTTAGAATGCAATACATAGAGCCAATCTTTCTATACTGCTAAATTAGGTCTCACTTGGCTGAAAACACAGCACTGCATCACCATACGAAAACCTTAAAAGTTCTCTCAAAGTCTAAAAGCTACTCAAGCACATGATCTTCTTTGAGAGAATCTAACTTTATATTTCTGTGTGAAAATCCAAAGCATACCAGTGAGTACACCGTGCGAAAGTTTGCCTGTGCCACAATCTATCTTTGATAATCTGTCAAGCACATTACGGAAACAACCAAATGTAGCGACCAATAAGCAAGGATCATAAGTTGTCGCATCATAAGTTTTGTGTAATTATAAGACACTGTTATCATCATACTGAGCAGTTGCAGTGCAAGTCACAGAATCTTCTTCACAATCTGGCACTAACAGATAAGTGACTTCTCTTTCTCAGGTGCCAACATAAGGTCCGCGGCTAGAGGCAGGCGGACCATATGAATATCTCCACTCTCCACAAGCTAGGCATTTATCTTGCTTAACGCTGTTATCAAGTGTACAAAATTTACATGACCATACGTTCGACGTTGCAATCGCGATGTGTTTTTGGGATCCACAAGCTTCACATGATAATGCCAGAGGCTGCAAGAAAGGGTTATCATAAGGATAGAGAAAAGTATAAATGTAGCACAACAGGCTGAAAGATTTGCAATGAACCAAGCCAAGCATGAAAATAGTTGCATTGGTATCCCACATACAGCGGCCCACCTAAAGATGAGCAAATAATGTGTCGATGCCATATCAGACAACTCATCCAGGATCCACAAATGAAAATAATGAAGATGAAGTAAGGGGGGCTGAGCTAGACTCCCCTCCATTTTCCATTACAGTGAGAACAAACGACCATTTTCTAGAGTACACATCCTGGTAAATCAATAATTTAAGTATAATAAGAATTCAATTCAACATGGCACCTCATAAGCCAAGCCAGAAATAACAATCTGAAGGAAGTGAAGTGACTTATATATATGCAAAGACAATTTTCGTCAACCAAAATTATTAATGGTTTTCATGAGTGACAAGGCACCTAATCAATCTTACGTGCCTGAGACGGGAGTCAAGGGACTAACTTGGAAATGATGGCACTTCAGACTTTCTAAGCCTGCATGATATTGTGACGTACAATTGCAAACACTGTAAGGGAGAACAGTTTACCTGATTTAATAAAGTGCAAGTATTGCACTGCCACTTCGCTCCATCATCCGCTGCTTCCAAAGAGGAAGTGGAATTGACACGTGAAGTTGTTGCAGAGATGCCAGCAAATGATGTGGATGCTTTTGACTTCTCAGGAAGTTCCAAGGAAGGTCCAACTCTTCCTTGGAATCCATCCTGTACCTCTGCAGATTTGGATCCACACCATAGATCATCATGCAATCTCCTTTCTGCTGCCATTGCAGCAGCTTGTATGGGGCTAAGAGCATTCCTAATATCACTATCACCCCCTATACGCCTAGGCCCTGATGGCAGTAGAGCTCCACGTCTCGCTCTGTTTTCTGCAGCGGCTAGAACAGTTTGACGTAATGATGATGGTGGAGGCTGTCGGGAGAACCCACCTAAACGTCTCCCTGGAAGATCAAAACCTTGACCAGTTCCTGTAATTCCTTTAGCCATCAGCTCCTCACACTCCTGCAAAGGAAAATCAGCAGAGTCAGGGAATGACAGGACAAACATATGTTGTTAAAGTATTCAGATCAATCTAACAATAAAGTGACAGTACATCTATCAAATCTATCTCTCCGAAAAGAAAATCACAAAATCAAATGTTAGGACTACGTGAAGCATCTCAAACGTGGAAAGATTAAGAGAGGTTGAATGACAAATGAACACCCGACAAAGCCTTGGTGTCAATTTTTTCTCCTCTCAGTTTATGCTATTCTTGTATTGATGGTAATTCTCATAAAGGAAAGCTAGTTGTCCTGGCAAGAAACAACCAACACCACCTAATCCATGCCTCTATCAAGAAGGCCAAAAGCTTAATACCCATCCAGGTAGAGGCCAAAGGTTACCGCTTGCACTAGGATTGGCCAAAATGCCTGTCCTAGAGTGATATAACAAAGGGTGACTGCAAGCACTGGTGGATCCTATATCATGTGAGGAAAACAAGGATTGGCACATTTTTGCACATGCACATGAATCAAGGAGCTGCTTCACCAAATTCCCAAATTCCTGAATGCTAGAACAAGTGGATGCCTAAGGAAGTAAATGGGGCAGCTCATTCCATGACAGCTTGGCTTTCTAGAGTCACCATATTTGTGGACCCCTTTTTAGTAGCCATATGCCTTCTGAGGTCTGGAAATGTTCACTCTTTGATTTTAAATGCAGGCATTCAACCTGCTCAAAGCAAAACTATGTTTTGGATGGTTGAATGCAGTTACACTTGCTAACAAAAGAGAAACGAGAGTGGGGTTATGCCAATTGTAAATCATATACATGCAGATCCATCAAACTCAAAGAAAATGCAGCAGATACCATGCTAACTCCCCATTGTACAATATATGAGTGGCCATTGCTTGGTAGTAACACACTACCACCATTCATCCCATACAATTTTCGGGGCAAGTAACAATTACCTTTCTGATTTCGTCCAAAAGATTGTAGAAGTCAGCATTATGTGGACCATATTCGATATGACAAAGCTCATGCAGCATTGTATCAAGAATCTGCTCATAAGGGAAGAAATCCCACTCATTGTTTGGTCTTCTCAGCCGGAGTTTAATCTCTGCTCCTCCACCTATGTTCAGCCCCAGAAGAGATGGATTGGGAGGACTGAAAATTCAAAGTTTACCAAGAGGATCAAGAGTAATTTAACCAGAAAGCAATCTTACATAAATCTATTAGAGAAACAAAGTACAAGGACACAATGAAAAACCAGCATACCAAAATTCTGAAAGAATCTCCACTTTCCATTTACGTTTTCGCATTATTGGCTGAACTTGTTTTGCAACTTTCTCAAGAACTTTTCTAGCATCTTCTTCTCCAATCTTCTTCAGAGGCTTGATTTCCCAAACCTTGTTAAGATCGTTAAGATCCATGATGGAGCAAAATCTATCTTCACAAAGTAAACGGAAAGATTATGCACTGCAAAAATTGACAGAGGAGTTTTAAAACTTATTCCTACCATAAGCCGGAGAATGACTATACAAGAAGAAGATAACAGTTTCCAAATTGAATACAATATGCAAATTCAAGCAGATTACAGAATTAATATAGCCAGAAAGCTCTTAAACTCTACTGCCACTAGATTTAGTAAGTCCATCTTTCTTTTCCGTGAGCCAGGTACTTCAATAACATTAACAAGTAAGCAAAATAATTAAAGCAGAAAAAAGGAAAGGAGAGAGAATAAGCATTGCAAAACTCTCGGCCCACTTCATTCAAAACAAATTATTAAGATTTATGATATCAGTTCTATATATTTATATATATCCGATCCCACGTAATGAGGGTTAACATCTATGAAAACCAAAAGTTCTACACACATGGGCTTCAAGAGTTCTTTTCACCATGCCATCATAAATGAGCTAATAGACTGACAGCCAATCACCTAAACTGGGCACATCAATAATGCCTTTATGTGCAGCGTGAGGAAGCAATATACACCCGTCAAAAGTGGTAAATACATTCTTTGTGTTGGTGAATTAATGTGAAAATTGGTGAGTTACTATCAACACAAAGAACATGTTTACCGCATCTTAAGTCGATGTACCACCACCTGAGAAATGGTGCACAGTGCCATGGAACAACCGTGCCTATAGCTCATATCATGAATAAAGACATGTCAATTATCAAATTACTAGTGGCCTTATACAAGCACATTTGCATTGGCGCGCGCACAAACACACCCCGCACAGGACACCAACTCAAAATTTTTCCTAAGACTCTTACGTATGTTCACCGCATCTTTCTCTCATCACCGTTATCAGCAAATTCGAAAGATTTCCCAGCTTTAATCAAGCTCCCAATATATAAAGCACCGAGCTTTTTATCGGTGTAGTGGGCATTATGACACCACGACCACATAACAAAAGAATTACTATATGCAACAACTCCACCGGAGCTTTGATGTCGCTACTCCGAGCGTCGTCCGACTCCTCCCGATCGTCTTGATACTGATACACCTCCGCTACCGGAGTTTCTAAATGCCGTTTCACGGAAAATTATCCCAAAAAAATTTAGCAGGCAGTGTCGATTACCCAACACCATGCTAAAGGAGAGGGCTTTCCAAGGTGGGCATCCTCCAAATCGCAAATGACGAACCAAAAACCCAAAATTCGACGAATCCCATGAATCTTTTGAACGCATTAACGCCTTCTGAAACGGAAGCAGCAGTTGCACGTTGACTAGCACTGCCAAGCATCGACAAGAATTTCCGCTATTCGCATGCACAGAGAGAGAGAGAGAGAGAGAGAGAGAGGATACCTCCACCGAGTGCTGATAGGCTTGGAGAGAGGGAAACGAAGCCGATCGGACAGCGATCATGGGTCGTCCCTCTGATTTGATATTTTGCGTTTCTTCTTCGGGAAGAAATCCCATTTTTCGGATGCGTCTCTGGTGACCGCTGAACTCTGGTCTGGTTTACTGACGTCTGCCAATTATTTCTGATTGGACGGTAGCATTTTTCACACGGAGAAAAAAAGAGTAATAATAATAATAATAATAATAATAATAATAATAATAATAATAATAATAACCCATTGATTATCCTGGTGATCTTATTTTCGTTATGTCTCTTCAGTTCTCCATCGTCGTATGATAGGATTTGATTTTCATTCCGTTTTCAACTCCTATATTTATCCAGCACATCATTTTAATGCACACCAAACAACCTCTTGGTGATCCTAACATTAAGCAGAACGTAAGTTTTTTGACATTTCCCTAGGCCGATACTTGCGTGTGGTCTTAAAACATTCTCTCTATTAATCGTGCATGACGATGACATATTTCATGTAGGAAAACATAATAACGATAAATAGTGATCCGAATTCAACATTTCGATAACCCACATCTCATTGTAATATTATATTCTCAGTTGTTTTTATCTAAAAATAGTAATTGATACCCGTTCATTCTACAACATTGTCAAAGCCCCCTCAAAAAAAAAAAACTCTAGGATAAATAACAAAGCATTTTTAAAAATTTAACCCATGCTTCAATCTTGGCACTACTGGATCTTTATTTTTTGTCTCCATGAAAAAAAGGCATAATGGATCTCTCTTGAGTCACGAAGGCTCATTTTGCATGGATTGCAGGTATGTGCATCGGTCTCTATCCAATCTAATGAGACTGGCCTATTCTAGATGATATATGTGGGAATCGGTCCAATTCCCGATTTCTTGTTAGTCAAGTTCGTTCTTTTATTTTTCTATAGTAAAAACACTAAAAAAAAAAAAAAAAAGATACCATTGCTTTCACAGATTGAGAACAAACCTTATCCGGTATGGTTTCCAATTCATAAATAATAACTGATATACCTTATAACCGATCACTCCTAATACATGCTTAGAAATGTATCGAATTCTTGACAATTTCGATGCAAAATCTTCTGTGGTACCCTGATGGATTAACACAAACCAAAAAAAAAAAAGGCTTGTGAATTGGTAGGACTAGCCACCAAAACCTACACCGGTGAATTCTCTAATATTTGAATTGGCACGACTAATAACAAAAGTTATTCGGGCGTCTATTCCTTTTATTGTTGACTAGGGGTTTATTCCTTTTCTGCTTTTCTTCCGAGCACATGACTAGAATCTAATGCATCCTGGGTCCATCATAGTCAGAAAAGGAGGGTCGATGGATCGGGCGTTTTCCTTTGTCAGGAACTTTCTTTTCCATATCTTTAAACTTCAGCTTGCTTTTGACAGCAGTGAGTTTTTGCAGGATCAACCGACCTAATTTGTTTCGTATTGATAGGAGTTTCTAATATTCCAATCTCAGCATTACTTCTCGTTCTGCTTTTCATTTCACAAAAAAGACCTTCAGAAAAGGGACCATTGCCCAAAGGATCTCTCACTATCAACGGACGGTCTATTCTCTTCCATAAGGGACTTCCTCATGGGATTCGGCGTGATGTCCAATTTTTCCACATGAGTAGCAAAAGCGAGGGAACCTTTCACAGTTGCAATCCACCCAAAGTTTCTTCCCTTCGTTACTTAGAATGGTTCTGGCTTAAGAGATGCCAACAATTTTGCTCTACCAATTTTGACAGCTGAAGAGCTCTTAGCATTCCACCTTCAGATCAGAAACCGCCCCTATATTGCTGGCTAACCTTCTGATTGCTTCCTTTGAAAAAATACTCATAAGGGAGGCCATGTATCTGATCCTAAAAAGCACAATGAGTGAAGTCATAGCATTTGGGTAGAGTATCAGGTTGGCATTGCTTGAGAAGCAACAAATGATGGACAAAAGATGAAGGTCCAGTACCAACTACCAAGCACTCTGATCTTTTCTATTTCGGTACTAGATGTAAACGTAAATTTCCCAGGACAGCATCATTTCACCATGCTTTCTCCATTGTATTCTGAAATGCTTGAAAGGTTATGCTAGGATTGGAGTACAGCCGCCCGAAGAGTGGGAGGCAACACTCGGTCTTTTAACAGAAACGACACCATCCACAAGTTGTATATTTCCTTATCTGACCAGAAACTACAAAATAATCAGCAGAGCACGCTAATTCGAGCTTCAGCAATGTCACTGGACACCATTGGTGAGCTTTCAGACCAGAGCACTGCACAGAGGCAGTTTTATGTAATGCAAAGTGGAGGAAGAGAGAAGCATCTGAAAGACTAGAACTTAAGATGGGTGGTTGAAAGCCTGTGGTGGGTTGATGATGGAGATGGTAATGAAGAATGAGGAACACTGAAACTTGGTGGGATGATGAAAATAATAAAAAAAAAAAAAGGGAAAAGAAGACTAAACTCTGACGGAAGAAAAAGGGATGAGAAAGTTACGATGAAGGCATGCGGAAGAAGGGCAATGAAGGCAGTTCAATCTATGATTAACCTCTTGTTTATCTTGACATCCTATTAGCGTTGTGCCTCTTCAGTTTTTCACAACCGGAACTTCCAAAGGGACGATTGTCGAAATTCAGAGTTCGCGGGGGTCGAGCGTTAAAAGTTAAAAAGTTCCTGGTTGAATTTCACAATATTACATAGCGCAATTTGCTCCAAGTTGAAGTTTGAGGAGGTAAATAGAAATAATTGGTAGATCGCAAAGCAAAATGTAAAATATGTAAAGTGAAGTCCTCGTGATTCTTGAGGGCTACAATCCAGACATGGTGTCTGTGTCACTCCATCCAAATTCCATGACGCTCGTTATTTTCCAGCCCACAAGAAGTCGGAAGCTTGATGGGTCTTTTGAAATCAATGAAGATCGCGCTAACATCATCGAATTGACACTTCATGGACGATGAGAGATCGCGCTTCTGCTCAACATAGAGAGTTGACACAATAACAGTGACAGCAAGGGTTAGAGATGACCCTGCATTTTTCCGATAAAGCAAAATGGTGCCAATTGCACTTTGTAGAACAGATCACGCGCAGAGTGCTCAAATTTTCCTCAGGTTTCCTCATAAAGCAAACCAAGGGAACATAATAATGTATAACAAGGTTCAGAACTCTCGGACAAACATAGAAAACAAATTTGGAATCAAGATAACCTACAATAGAAGCAACAGCATAAACATCCGTTCCTGCTGAGGATCCTTTGGAACCACGTCTACGATGTCGATCTGCAACTCATAGGGCACAAACCTCACGCCAGCAGGAACAAGAAAGCAACTGACAACAGATGCTAATCAAAACTTTGCAGGAGATGAAAATGAGAACCTCCCTGAAAGACAAAATTGCATATTGGTCAGCATCCACATCCACATTCAAAATTTGAGGGAACAAAGTAAACTGCCAAGGAACGTTAGCCACCAACCTAAAAAGATGAAAGCTAGGCATACTGAGTCTTCGTACTATTTTCATTTACTGAACGACTTTGAAAAATTACATTGAATGCTTAAACAAGTGGCTGCAGTAACAATTCAATTTGCTTATTTATTCATCAGATCCAAGATTGCAGTATCACTTATTAAACAAGACTTGGTACATTTAGCATCTCTATAAAAATCAACTATCTATTTCATAATTACATGAAAGCAAGGGTAATGACATATAGAAATAGATTAATAATCCTCCAAAATGCATTCTGAAAGCTTAATTCTACCTGAGACCAAAACTCTGAAAAAATGCAAATTAATATAATGTACCTGAGATTTATCGCCTGTCGGTTTTTCCAATTGAGCGCTTGCCAGAGAATAAGTGCTTCGGTTTGAGGGTAGGAATAACCCTGTCTGCCTCTCCCCGACGAGCATTCTTGTTTCTCTTTTTGGCAGATTTCTTTGCAAGTTTTATAGCTTTGACCTTCTGATCGGAGTCCTTGAAACCTGCTCCAGGAACAAATTCATTAGGCGGTCTGGACATTGACCTAGACCGGGATCTAGACCTTGTTCGCAACTTCTTATTGGACTCATCTGTATCCACATCCATAGCATCACCCCTCTCAGGTGACCTCTCCCTTTTCCGGCCCCTTGATCTGCTGCGGGCCCGCTCAATTGCCAAGCTGGGGTCCAGTCCCAAAGATGATAGCTGCCTGCCCATCCTTTTGGCCGTGAATTCACGGCTCTTGTCGAACTTTCTTGGGACAGTTGGCCTACTCTCTGCTGTACTTTTCTTGACCCTGTGCTGCTGTATGAGTATGCTTTTCTTCCTTCTGATCTCAGCCAATGCTTCTTGCTCTTCTGGTGTTAAGTCTTTCCCATCCATCTCAAAATCTTCATCATCCTCAACCTGGCGCATTCCTTCCTCTCTTTCCAGCTCTTCAAGCCTCATTAGAATATCAGGATCTATAAAGTCAGCCACATTATGCCCATCAAGAATTTCTGGCAATATGTCTTCTTTCCACTCTTCATTAGCTAAGATGTAGTTCTTCTTCAAACTAGCAGAGTATACACCTGCACCACCGTTCTCATCCTCCAAATCCCTTTCAGTTTTCCTCTTCTCCTTTTCTGCTGCTTGCTGAGCTCTAGCCTCCAATACTGCCTGAGGTATGCATGACGGTCGTTCTTTTTGGTCACGTGGCTTTGGCATTGCAACATGAAATCTGTTCAAACAATCATTTATCTTCTTTGATTTCATCTTTATTTCCACTCTCTGATTCAACAACCTCCCGCAAGCTGCATTCTTTACAGCATTTACTCCGTCCTCTGTCAAAGTACTCATAGTCAGCAACACTCCCTCGTCATTTGTGGCCTCACCGCCTTGACCTATTACTGTTTTCATAGCTTCAGCTTTCATCTCCATAACCAATTTCATGTCCTCTTCTGAGAGACCCTCCAGTGGTTGCAGATCAGTCTTGTTGCAGACTATCATCAAGGGCTTGTTCAGAAACAGAGATTTGATGCTATGAAAAAGAGCTGCTTGCTGCGCAATGCTGTAACCACAAGACCCTGATATGTCCAAGAAAAACAAGACAGCAGAACGTAGATGGGCCAAAGCAGTTATGCTGCACATCTCAATTATGTTACGGTCTTCAAAGGGACGGTCCAGAATCCCAGGAGTATCAATGACTTGATATCTGAGATATTTATAGTCGGTATGACCGACAAAGAGTGATTTTGTTGTGAAAGCATATGGCTGCACATCAACATCAGCCCTTGTAATTTTGTTCATGAAAGAGCTCTTGCCAACATTAGGGTACCCACAAATCAAGATCGTGCGAGTATTCGGGTCAATTGAAGGTAGCCTGGCCATGTGTTGCCTAATCTGTTCCAAGTAAGCCAAACTGCCACTAAGCTTCTTAACCAGGGTGCACATTCGTCCAAGAGCAGCAACCTTCAGAGACTTGCAGCGATAGAGCGAGTCTCCATACTTCAGTAGCTTCACATAGTCTTTAGCAACCTTTCCAATTTGATTCCTTGCCGTATTGATTGCCCCCAGAGCGAGCTTGTAATGATCCTTGTTGTAAAGCACGTGAAGAAGATCGCCATAGAAAGGATGGATGTCATCCAGCCGAGGGAACTCCTCAATGATGGTCGAGAGCTTGTCGTGAAAATTCTGTTGAGTGTACTTCACCTTTCGCATGTAAAACTGACGGAGCCGTGATATAGCATACCCCTTGTGGACAACAGTAGGTGTCTGCCGCTGGGTGCGAGAAAGGATGATATTGATGAAATCAGTCGCCTTAGGCACCACCGTGATCTTCTTGAAATTGTATTGAACCATCTTTTATAACCTCTGCAGCAAAGCAAACACGCCGGCATCAGATGCGTCACACGCACATGTTACAGACAAGAAAATTTAAGCCGACTCCAGCTGACCAACCCAACTTGAATCCTCTAAAATCCCAAAAATAAAACAGCTCGAACTACCACACGGCATCTGAAGACCAAGCAAATCATAGTTTTTCCCTGCTGAATATCTTCTACTATATAGACTACCTAACGAATAAGGATTGATGTGGAGCCATCGAACTCAGCCAGCATCAAATACAACATCTACGTCGGCAATCGCCGCATAGTACGAAGAACAGTCGAATTTATCGCGTATGCGAAACCTCTCAAACACGACCTCAGGTGATGAACAAGACATGCGTACGAAACCGAAGCAATTAAACGACGATGTCGATACAAAGTCCGGCGGCCCACGAACCCTTCAGCTAAACGAGCTCGCGGTAATCCTAACAGACCGCGAGACAAAGGAGCGACGCGGACCGAGTTCAGCTCACCTGGACGCAAATCCGCCGCCGTATCGCACTTCAGGTCGCAAACGCCGCCCTCCGGGGGCGAGGAGGAGGTTGTTGCTTCGTCGTCGGCCACCGCCGTGGATGCGTTGTGCCGCTTCGCAGCAGGTACGGCGCGAGGGGAGAGAAATGAGGGAGACGGTGGTCGAGAAGTGGCGACCCAAGGGGGGGTTTTGTTAGGGTTTGGAGATTCGTCTGGTTTAAGGCTGGAGAGAGTTTGTGGGCTGATTCGAAGTTGGGCCTCTCTGTCTAACCCGGCTCATTAAGAAGGATTTCCGACATTCTTTCTTCTTCTTTTCTTTTTCTTTTTTTTCCTTCAAGGTCGGCTCTATTTCCTCAGAAAATATATTGTATTGTGTAAATGACGAAATCTACCTAATTTTTATTTATAATATTGCCCTTGATCATTCCATTGCAATTTAAAGTGGTGATTCCAAATTTATTTACTTTCCTTTTTTTCTTTTCTATTTTTATTTGGATCTAGCCTTCGTAATTAAGTATTTCGCAAGCTTTTTTTTTTTTTTTTTTAATTTTATGGATACCGCATGTATATTAGAAGCATTATGCTTTTCTTTATTATTTTACTTACGTTGAGATAATTTTGATCAAAAAAATAAATTTCCGATAACCTAAAATATATGGGTATATTTTAACGTAAAATCTTGGAAAAATTTTAACATAGAAATTTTTTTTTAATACATTCACATGTTCATTAACTTTTACTTTCATCATTCAAATCATCATTAAACCCTTTCTTATCTTAAAAATTTTTATAAAAGCTTTAAGAATGATTTTAATTTTTGTTGATCCAAATTAATGACATTTCATTGGCATTAATTTTTTTTGTTTTAATTAAATCTCATCTTTTAAAGTGAGAATGTAACTCATGATTTTAATTTGGAAAACCATTAAAGAGGATTTTTTTTTTTATTTCATTCGATTGTCCTATTAAATGTTTATGTATATAAAGACAATAGATAAAAAAAAAAAAAATTGGTTTGATGGTGATACGCATAGCACGATTGAAAGTTTATAAATAAGTAATTGTGTTGAAAAAGTGTCTATGCTAATTTTTTTTCTAGATTTTGCTTGACAATTAATTTGCAGATTTCTTCAACGACATAGAAAAAGAATCGTGTTTCATTGAAATTTCTCTTTTTCGACAAAACTAATTTTTAAAGACGTAAAATCTAATAATAAAAAGAAACCATAGTGCCTTCAATACATTGGATTTCACCTACAAATAATAACAAAGCAAGTAATATTATCATTTACGGCAACAAAATCCTTCGTAGAAACGGAATAACTAAATAATGAAGGAAAGTAAATAAGTTCGAGGCGGCTTCTTTCAACGGAATGTGAATTACGAAGGGCGATTTTGATATTTTTGATGAAAATTGGATGAATTTAGAGTCATATAGGAGTGAAAAACAGCGTGCTCTTTTTTCTAATATTTGCAGAAATTGTCTGTTTGGAATAACACCGATCGAACATAATTGAAAAGGAGTTGGCGAGTATAACGGGGTTTAATGGCAGCACCTCGTACTCTTACATACACGAAGGGAAGAAAGCAATGGCGACCCTCCCAGTTATTGCGTGCGCAGAGAGGAAGGGCATTCAATACCTTTCTTCGGCCACCTGAATCGGAACGTTGCCTATAATGGTGGGGCTAAGAAATTAGAGGAAGAGTAGAAAATAAAATCACATCTAGGTCCGTTCGTTTCACGAAAAATATCATGATTTTATGAAAACATTTTCCTATAAGTCATTTTCCAAGAAACTGACTCTATTTTCTGGTATTTGGCCAAAACCTAAACTTTTAGTGGAAAATATTTTCCACCGTTCGTTAACTAATTTAATTGTTTTGGAAAAATTATCAAAAATTGAATTTTAATATTTTTAATTGACCAAAAAATTAGTTTTATTTTTTTTATATTTTTTTAAAAATGAACTTTTAATTATTTGTATTTTTTAAAAATTGATTTTTTTTCTTTTTTCCTTTTTCTTTTCCTTACTCCTTCCTCCTCCTCCTTCCTCATTTCTCTGCCACCGCACACCTGATGATGGCTAGATTCGATAAGCTCGAGGCTCGGCTGATCTCGCCCAAGCTCCCCAGAGGTTCGCCGGGCTCTAGCGAGCCGCGAGCTCCACCCCAAGTCGGTGAGGCTCCGCCTCGCCCGATCTAGTGAGGCCTGAGCTTGCCGGGCTTGGGCGAGCTCGGGCTTCCCCAGATCGGGCTAGGTGGAGCCTCACGGCTGGGGTGGAGCCTCGCCTGGCTCACGGTTGCTCGTTGGCCTGGGGTGGAGCCTCGCCTAGCTCATGGCCAGTTGTTGCCCGCAATCGTGGCCGACGACTGGCCAAGGCTAAGGAAGAAAGATGAAAATGAAAGAAAAAAAAAAGCATAAAAATAAAATAAAAATGTATTGGTAAAAAGAAATAAGGTGGAAGAAGTTACGGAAAATATTTTTCACTTCTGAAAAGTTAAAAACATTTTCCTCGTCTTTGAATGTTGTTTTTTTCAATGATGAAAAACGTTTTTCTTGAGTAGTTTATTTTCCGTGAAACGAACATCGAAAAATCTGGAAAACGTTTTCCTAAAAGTCATTTTCCGTGAAACGAACGTACCTCTACTAATTATAAAAAAAATCTTGAAATAGAACAGGTCCCCACAAATCGATGAGTCTATCGAGTCATGTTTTCACAGGCATTGTCCAAATGCATCCACCCTAAATGCTGAAGGTTACCCAAAGTAAAAAAAAAAAAAAAAAGATTTTGAGCTCCCCGAGTGACGTCGATTCAATCATTGTACCCCGAATCATGTTTTACTCAAAGAAATTATGGCTTTACCTAAATCAGTAGAAGGAAGATATTATTTATTAACCACAACAAAAGCGAATCCACATCGAACCTCGTAGAAACCTTATCTATGAATAATCAAATAATTTAATACATCATCATGATAGGTGTGCGAGTGACTAAAGTTAATATATATATGTATATAATAAATACGCAGAAGAAATATCGTAGGAAGTCTGCAATGTCTCTTTCGCGGTCCGAAATGTCAATGGACCGCCGAAAGAAAACGGAAAGGGGTCCAGTCACCTGTCAATTCCACGTGGAATTTACTTAAAAAATGGACAATCAAAAGGTGCCACTGTCTCTTAATGGGGCCACGGTGCAATAAAGATCGCGAGTTTTTTTTTTGTTTCTTTTCTATTTTACTTTTATCTGGAGTAGTGCGTCGTGATCATGAAGTGCCCCGCATGATGGATTTAAAAAGGAGAATAATGCACGCATTT
This sequence comes from Eucalyptus cloeziana, assembly GCA_014182715.1. NCBI lineage: Eukaryota > Viridiplantae > Streptophyta > Magnoliopsida > Myrtales > Myrtaceae > Eucalyptus > Eucalyptus cloeziana. The sequence continues at coordinate 43,517,292 of CM024639.1, forward strand.
AATAATAATAATAATAAATTAGGAGGACTCATTGGCCTCCCTCCATTTCGGAGAAGTTTCTCGAGAATGTGATTCTTAAAGCGACATACCTTTTGCTTTCTAGTGTCTTTTCTTTAAAAAAAAAAAAAGAGAGAATTATCAATTACCCAAAAGAATATGTGACGAGTACTTGAATTTATTGCAAGAAAAAAAAAGAAGGAAGTGAATAAGTTTCATATTACAAAACAAATCGAAATAGATTAAATTTCATAATAGTGCGACATAAAGCTAAATCCAAAAAATAAGCACGAATAGAGTTAAATACACGCTTGTTCCGGAATTTCTTAAGCAAAACGACCACTACATTTCAAATCTTTCTTAGTGATGAGCATTGAGGACACTTTAGAAATTCGTTTTTCAATAACTAAAGCATTGCTAGTCAGTGGCACGTGCTTAGATTTAGCTTTTTGTACAAAGACAATTAACAAGTTAAATATCTAGAAAAGCAAATCTTTGTGATTTAGCAAGACGTCACAGTATAGGATCCGTATTGAATCCTCAAAAGCATATTTGTTAAATTCTAAAATCTACATCGAGAGATGATAGTTCTCATATCTAATTATGAGCTGAAGAAAAAAAGAAGAAGAGAACGATAAAATACAAATAAAATCAACAAAGAAGTGGAGGTGAGGGTGGCTGAAGGTCGAAGAAGACGAGAAAAACTTTTCGACTCCTCGTGATAATTGGGTCTTAAACTTTTGACTCTCTCCCAATGCCACTCAAAGGTTTTTTTAAATCATCCGGAAGAAAAGAAAAGGCGACATCAATTCTACCACGCTTAGAGAAATAATGGGATAATTATAAGGTGAGTCCTAAAATCTGTCAACTTCCTAGTTCGTACATTAAGTGCTCAAACCTTAATTTCTTTGATTTAAATCCTAAAACTTACAATCTCGATGCACTGCGAGCATGTATTCAATTAGACAAAAAGTTAAAAATTTTATAACTTGAATGCAAAAATCGAAAATTTTAGAATTTAAATACACAGAACTGATAAGTTTAAAGTTTATTTGTAATTATCCCAACAAACAAAGCACTAGCCGACCTTTTTGACTATGGATGTGAATTGAATTTAATCCCACACTAAGATAAATTTTGCTTGTGTTTCTAGGTTAATGCATGCTATAGAAGCTTTAAACTGAATGACAAATGGTAGGTAGGGACACCAACCATAGATGTGAATATTGATAGAGATCTTAGTGATACTTTTTGTAAAAGAATCCATAAGTAGAGTTGATCATATTGCAATTGAATTGACCCTGTATAGTCTGTTAATTACAAAAATAGCATGAACATGTGGGATCTAGATAGATCGCATCTTGACCTTACGAGATCTTATGTCCTCTCTATACTATAGTTTCGATTTAGTCACCTAGACGATAAGATCAAGAAGGTGCATATGAAGTTTCCTCTTGAATTTGCATGATTGATTCATACTTAATTTGCAATTACATGATTATAAATATGTTTTTCTTAGTAGCTAAGTAAGGAAGTACAGGAATTTACGCTTTTGATATTGGATCGAATTGATTATGCTGTCACTGCTTCAATTGCGTACTGTCGGATTTCATCTTTATCCAACGTCCAATGATGTCCGATGGAATTTTACAAGCTCGGGTGGATTGTCCCATAGATGGAATGAGGTTGACATCTTTGTATTGATCCGAGTTAGAAAAATTCGATTTGGCTAGGAGATTTCGTCAAGTTCTGTTTACGCTAGGGTTTTCCATGTTGCTCCAACCTGGAACTTTCCGTGATCTTAACTGTGCAAAAACACATAAAAAAACGGGAAGATGGAGAGGAAGTCAACTCTTGTCAACTTTCAGAGTTTCGATCATTAGACGTCGGGAATTTATCGTTTCTGCCTTGTCACCTGATCACCTAATGAAATATGAAATACCGACCAAAAAAAAAATAAAAAATGAAATAACTATGACTAGCAAGTTAAACGAATCTTTATGTCCAAGTGCTTCTCGGATTCTAAGATTAGCAAGTTAAATGATGGCCATGAGGCCCATGAGGTCGCGACGTGGTTGTTGTTCGTGGCCACGGAGGCCGCCGGTGGTCCAAGCGCCGGTGTCCAACGATGGACATACGCCGGAGGAGCTTTGGCCAAGCAAATGTGAACTTGAATACGATGAACAGTAAAAGGAGCTAGAAAGAAAAGGAAAAAGAAATAAAAGAGAAAAGTCAATTTTTTTTTTTTTTTTTTTTGAGAAATCAAGAGAAGAACGACGTTGTTTCATCACATCACATTGTACTTATTACATGTAGATTGACCGGTGATTTTTTTTTTTTTGGTCATAAGAGGTTTCTTTCATTTCTTCGTGGGAACAAAACGAGGACATTTACCCAATTCCAAACATAAGATAGACGTAAGACAGTGAGGAGGATAAGACAACCAGTTCGGCGCAAGGGAATTGTCGCGGCAAGCCTTCGCGATCCAATCCATTTGCCCGGTTCGTTTCTCGCGGATTGAAGCCCATGGACACTGCGGGTAATGAACCCAGCTTTTGTTTACACTCTGCCACCACCGATTGAACAGCCCAAGGTATTTCGGCCCGGCCCAGGATGGCTTTTGCTGCTGTCGAGTTGTCTGTGACGATCTGAACAGGAACTACTTTACTTGATCTCCCCTGTTCGTTGAACTGAAGGCCACTCGTGCGTGTCTTCTCTACGAAGTACAACCCTTCCTTTAGAGCTAGGGTTTCTACTACAAGGGCGAGATGGAGCGAGGATTTTCTTGGCGAATCCACCCACAAGCCGCCCGTGATGGTCTCTGCAAATCCCAGCAACCGCGCCTTGGTTTGAGGCGCAACTCCAAGACCCATCCACATTCAATTTCAGCTCGCCTGTTGTCGGTGGTATCCACTCCTCCCCTCTCCCAACTTGCTCGTCCTTTAGGTTCTGCATTGTGGTGTTGGGGCTCCATTTTCTGTAGAGTTCAAGATCATAGCTTGCTTCCTCCATGATTTGTTGTGGTTTTAGTCGCCTGGATTTGAAAACCCATGCATTTCTTGCTTTCCATATCGACCATAAAGTACCTGCAAGGAGGGCGTTTGATTTCTGCTCATTCTGGTGAAACAAGTTCTCCGAGATCCATTTATCCATTCTTGTGACTTTCTCGGTGGTGTAGTCAATAGTATGCGGGGATCTAACCATATCTGTTTCGTCCAGGAACATAAGAGGAGGAGATGCTCGAGAGTTTCTGGGGCATTGTGGCAAATGGGACAAAGTGGATCAGGTAATATTTTCCTCTTGTAGAGATTTTCTCTTGTCGGTAACGCATTATTACATACGCTCCATAGGAAAAATTTCACTTTTGGGTAGTGCGGGGTTTGCCAAATTGTTGTCCATAGACCTCGGGGTGGGCTGATATGACGATGATGGTTGGTTTTCTTTCAGCTGTTTTTAAGGGAACAGATTTTGTTGTAGCCACTTTTGACCGAATAGGAGCCCGTATTTGCCCGTCCACACTATTACATCCATTGATGAGTTTGAGCGAGCGGTATTGAAAGGATCTCATGGATAACTTGCTCGTCAAACATTTCCTTGAGCTTCGCCACATCCCATTCTTTTTCTTCGGGTACAATCAGTTCCGCGACAGTCATTGGTTCGTTTAGATTTGCACCTCCTCCGATCCGGCCTCTAGGTAGCCACACATCTTCTCTAATTACGATCCGCTTACCATCTCCCACCAGCCATCTCATCTCCGGTTCAATCACTTCCTTTCCTATCGCGGACTTTGCCATCCCCATGAGGGGCGAGTACCCTAACCAGCATGCCAAAACTCTCCTTTTGGGTAATAAATACCTTTAACAACTTTTGTCCATAGGGAATTTGGATCCTGAACAAGTCGCCACGCTTGTCTCCCCAGCATAGCCTTATTGAAAGAAACTAAGTCTCTGAACCCCAATCCTCCGGTGTCCTTCCTTGTTCTCAAAGATTCCCAGCTCTTCCAATGAATTCCTTTTCGGTCAACAATTTGTTTCCACCAAAAGCACGCAATTCTTTTTTCTATTGCTTTACAAATAGAGATCGGTATCTTGAAAATAGATATTGCATCTTGTGGAAGAGCTTGTACAAGCTGTTTTGATAAGTACTTCTTTCCCTGCTTTAGTCAACAATTTCTCCTTCCAGCCCTCTAGCTTCGAGTTGACCCTTGCTAGGATCCATGCAAACATATGCTTTTTTGATTGTCCCCAGTCAGACGGAATTCCCAAGTATTTGCCCATTTTGTCTATAATAGGGACTCGTAGTTGATTTGCCAGGTTTCTCTTTAGAGTTAATGGACAATTACGTGAAGAAAATACGACTTGTTTAAGTTGATGGCACCCGATGCATAGCAATACTGGTTTAGGATATTCGCCGGTTTTGACATTTCATAATCGTTCCATCCAAAAAAAAATATGGCGTCATCCGCAAATAAAAGATGAGATAGAGTTGGACACCACCTATTTAGTTTGATTCCCCTCAAGCTTCCATCTGATATTGCCCTGCTCATTAGTATAGATAGCACATTTGCTATAATAATAAATAAGTAAGGCGAAAGTGGATCTCCTTGTCTTATGCCTCGAGATGGGTGGAATTGTTGCATCGACTCTCCATTAATTTTCACACTAAAAGATACCGTGGAAATGCACTTTGTTTCACACCTTTGGACCCATTCCTTGCGGAATCCCATTTTCTTCATACACTCACATAAGAAATCCCATTCAACTCGATCATATGCCTTTTGCATGTCTAATTTAAGAACCGCTGAACTTTCTTTTTCCTCTTTCGAATGCGCAGTTGATGTAGCACCTCTGAACTATCAAGATATTGTCTGTATTTGTCTTCCACTCACAAAGGCACTCTGTTCTATTACAATAATTTCCGGAAGCCATAGCTTAAGACGGTTAGCCATTACTTTAGAAATAACCTTATAACTGAAATTACATAAGGCGATGGGTCTGTATTGAGTAATATGTTCAGGTTGCTACTTTTGGAATGAGAACAATGTGTGTCATATTCGGTTTAGGATCGAAAGTACCGTAGTGAGGAAGCTATCAACCATTTGAAATATATCTTGCTTTGAATGTCAGTCAATAATGATGATAAAAATTGCCCACAAAGCCCATCTCGGTCCAGGTGCCTTAGTGGCTCCCATTTGAAAAACCGCCTCTTTTACTTCATCCATTGTTACCCTCCTCATCAAGGACTCGTTCATTTCTACATTAACAAGTTGTGGGCATTGATCTAGGACAGGTTGAAAATTTCTAGGACCTTCAGTGGTGTAGAGGGATTGGTAAAATCGGCCAATGTGTCGCTTTAGTGCTTTAGGTTCCCGACACCAATGATCATCATCCATTTTCAGCATTGTGATTCTATTCCGTACCCTTCGCCGGGACCGTAGTAGCATGAAAGTATTTGGAATTTCTATCCCCCCACCTTAACCAGTTTATGCGGGATCTCATACTCCAATACATTTCTTCCTGCATCCATAACTGTTCAATCCGCTCTTTAATTTGTTTGATTTCCTCCCTGAACTTAGCTCCTTCTGGACTATTAGTCAGCACAGTAAGTCTTCTCTTTAAAAGTTCAATTTGCTTATGTGCGTTTGAGAATTTCCTTTTACTCCATGTTCCCAATGCACCCGCCACCATTTGTGATTTTTGAACTACATCTCCCAGTGTGTTATGATGATCATTCCATGCTCCTTTAACTATATCTCTGCATTCTTGGTCTTCTAACCAATATGCCTCAAAGCGAAACTCTTTTTTCCTTCGGAGGATATTCAGGTTTAGAGTGAGGATAAGAGGACTATGGTCAGAACCTAATGCTGGCAAAGCAACAGCCTTTGCATTTGGAAACTCCACTCTCCATTCTATGTTGCATAACACCCTGTCAAGCCGTTCTCTTACCAGATTTTCCCCCCCTCTGTTATTGGACCATGTATAGGCACACCCCTTACTTTCAATATCCATTAATGCACAGTCATTCAGCACTTCCCTAAAAGCCACCATCCGATAATGATCCATCCCTCGTCCTCCTTCCTTTTCCCGAAATTAAGAACCTCGTTGAAATCCCCCATGCAAATCCATGGTAGTGAGTTGATATGGTGGATTGCTCAAGTTTCTACCATAAACAAATCCTCTTACGGAAATCGGTAGATGCGTGTAGAAATGATATTCTCATCGGGTACCGGAAGTAGGATCCCTACATATAATATCGATCGGCTCTTTTGAGTGCTCCTTTACCTCCACCTGTAATTCCTCATTCCACATTCTTTGTTAGTCCCCTGCCGTGCCAATTGGATCGATGATAAACGACTCCTTGAACTTAAGTTGTTGCCTAACTCTATCCACCACTGTTTTTCTGTTCTTTGTTTCCATAAGGAACACCAAGTCGGGTCTATCAAGAGCCACAAGGGCTCGAGATCTTTGGGCTGTCGGGCGGACCCCAATCCATAACAGTTCCAGCTCAAAACTTTCATTTATCCCCTGGTGGCTTATTAGGGCTAGCCACCAAAGCCCATTCATGCGCTCCTTTATCTACTTGGATAGGTGTTTCGAGAAGCATAGTCTCATCAATCGCATTTGCATCCATCCCCTGTAAATTGTAACTCTTTGCCCTCTTCATTTTCTTGCTCGGGGGAATATGGCCCTTCTTGCTCTTTTTGTGGGTTGTAGGCTGTGCTGTCCAAAGACCTTGTTTCGCCCATGATGAATCCGAGAGAAGAAGTAGAGGACTGTGTCTCTTTTGCCTTTCACGACTGTGGACTCACTAGCTATGCCTTTCCCTTTTAACTTTAGTAATTCTGAAGATTGAGCTTCCATAGGAGAGGTCAACTGCTTCTCATAATTCTCAGTACTGGTCGGGACCTTCATAGTACCAATCGGTGGAGTTTCCTCAACTATTTCTTGCTCCTCATAAGGTATCGCCTCCCCATAATACATTTTCCAGAAAGGGCTATTTTCCTTTGCTTCCGCTTTCAGCCAAGATCCGAAGTTTCAGTGCTTCCTCCCGGCTTTGGTTCCTCATAAGGGATTTCCTCGCGAGGTTGTGGCATAATGGCCTATTCGGCCACATGAATAGCAATAGTAAGGAAGCCTCTCGTACTTAAAGTCCACCCATATTTGATCATCATCGAAATTCACCAATGCTCCAGCGGCCATAGGGGGCGTGATAAGTCTAGCATCACACGTGCTCTTCCCACTTTACAAGGACTGCCATCTTTGCCGTCTATTTTCGGTTCCACCATCTTGCCTATCTTCCCAACCACCTCCAGGCATTGTCTTTTCGGTTATTCGAATTATCGGGATTCCCAACACTTGCACCCAAAATGCACAATGAGTAAAGACATGCCCGTGGATAGGTACCTTTGGTTGTAGTTTTACGTAGAATGAGCAGGTTTCCCGAGAAACACCAAGGGCTAGCATCTAAGACTCTTTTCAAATCAGCTTCCTCTCTGAAAGTGAACGAAAATAGGCCCGACTGCACTACCTCACACACTATGTTTTCAGTCTTCCAAGCCTTCTTCATTGTGGATAAAAAGGCCGGAAAGTTTACATTAGGCCTGGAGAATAGTTTCCCTAGCAATATGAGATTACAAGCTTTCCATTTATCCTCTGGAATTTCTTCAAACACGTTGGCTACAAAATCCTCTGACCACATTTGCCCCATTCGTCTACATAGTGCAGCCAACCTGCGCTCTTTAACTGATTCATTCTCCATTGCAACCTCTTTTTTACAGGTGCAAATTCAGGACATCCTCCAAGACTTACCCAGGAAAGGAAACACTTCAAATCCTACACATACCGAGTGGTGGAGTCGAAGAAGCGTGGATGAAGGGAGCTCGAATACCATTGCTTTGTCTCTATTTCACGCACCTTTCTTTGCCCAGAAAATCCAGAAATTCCAGGCTCCGTCCATACTCGTAAGGGGCTATTGTAATGAGTGATAACGGATGATGACAGTGAGGAGAGATTTCATTGTGACGATGGGTTCATCCATTTTAATGGTCTGTGTGCGGGTTGAGGAGATTTTTGGTCATCAGGTGTATTGGGATTCATTGATGTTGGGAGATTTAGGGCTTGGAATACACTATCACCATGGATAGATGACTAGGGTGTTATATCAAATAAATCTAGCAAGACTTTTTCAAGAGGACTCAAGGCATTTTTTCTCAAAGGTTTAAGACTATATCTGTTCACTAAAAAAGTTTAGGACTCAATTGATTTGTGTACAATAATTCCAGGATAGTTGTGCAATTTTCCCCTAACGATGCTGGTTAAAAAGCCCAAAAGATAAATAGATTAATAAATTATCTTAATTGGGAACAATCATATTTCCATCTTCATCCAAAGTCCAAAGATGTCCGATGAAATTCGACAAACTCAGGTCGATTGTCTTATAGATGGAATGGGCTGAAATCTTTGTATGCATCCGATTTAGAGAAAAAATCGATTTGGCCAAGAAGACGTTTCAACTAGTTCTGTTCTGTTTTAGGGCTTTTCTTGTTTCTCCAACGTGGAACTTTCCTTTGAAAGACATGAACTTTCAGAAAATACACGCGCTCGAATATTTTGTTTTTGGTATGGAAAAGGATCAGAGCCAAATACAAAAATCAACATCGAGAATCTGCTGTCTCTCAATGAATTAGGCTTTAGAGGTTGTAATGAGGAGGTGGTGAAGAGTTTGGTAAACCTAGCATCTCTAACCGTTCTTGCCATAGAAATTAGAGAATGCAAGGAAGTGGAGTTACCTGTGAAGATAAATATAGACACTCTTTGGTCTCTTCAAGATATTATAATTTGCGATTGTGAGGACTTGAGAAGCTTATCCCGGAGTCCATCCGCACACGTTGTCTCGGCTCACTTCCTTACGATTGATCAAATATCCTGCTCTGAACGTGGAATGTTTCCCTCCTCTTCCTCATGGCATATCCAATTTTACTCTTCAGGGGTTGTCCGAAAATAAAATCGCTACCTAATCAATCGCATTGACTTATATGTCCCCGTGATCTTAATATTACTTATTGTGAGATTACTATATGCATTCTTGATGGAGGATTGTTGTCCCAACTATAAACACTTAGGGCGCGTTTGGTAACTATTATGTTTCCAGGAATAATTTCTGATCAGAAATGATTATTTTTTATTATGTTCCTCGGAACAATTTATGAGCAAAAGAACGCGTTTAGTAATTGCACAAAATTTCTGATTCTGAAATAGAAAAAGAACAAAAATGCGTTTGGTAACTATATAAAATTTCTATTCCAATTCTAAAATTTTATCAAGTCTTAGAAATTCTATTGATTAATTACATTTATACTAAGTAATAAAATTATTAACTAATCAATTTCTTATTAAATAGTAAATAATAAACTATAGTATAAACTATAAATATAAATAATAAATAAAAAATTAAATATGTATTTTATATATAGCAAAATTTCAATTCCTATGTCAAATCATTTTTTTATTTTTTAAATGATTTTATTTTTTTTTCTTTTTTTTTTTTCCTTTCTTCCTCCTTCTTCTTCTTCTTCTTCTTCAAGGTGGCTGGTTGTCGACCTTGGGATGACCGGCGACTGGCCAAATGAGGGCTGGTGACCTCACCAGAGTGTTGCCAACCCTCAACGAGGCCGTGCCTCGTCGGCCGAGCCTTGGCTGGGCGAGTAGCCTCGCCCAGATCTGGCGAGGCTGAGCTCACCTAGTCAGGTTAGGCTTGCTGGTGGCTGGGGGAGGCCCGCCTGACCACCGGTGAGGCTTGGCCTCGCCAACGGCAGCAGCGGGTGGCGGCGGCAGTAGCAGTTGAAAAACAAGAGAGAGGGAAGAAGAACAAGAAGAAAGAGGAGTAAAAAGAAAAAGAATAGATAGATTTAATTTTAGAATTGTTCTAGGAACAAAAAATCAATTTTTTTTTTTTTATTCTTGATTTTACTCCAAATCTGTTCTCAAGAACAAAAATTTTACCAAACCCAATTATGTTCTAAAATTACTCATAGGAACAAAAGAATAGAAATAAATATTGTTTGATTGGGTACCAAACCGGCCCTTAGGGTCTGTTTGATAATGCTTCTATTCTAAGAAACAATTTATTTTCAAAACTATTTCTATTCCTCGAAACAATTTCTCAGAAAATGAACGCATTTAGTAATTATACAAAATTTATATTCTTGGAATGAAAAGATAATAGGAATTCGTTTGGTACAAATCACAAAATTTTTGTAATGTAAATTTTTTATTTTTTTTTCCTTATTCTTCCTTACCATCGTTGCCACTCGCCACCGATGACTGTTGACATTATCGCCCGCCTCCACCGACCGCCGGGGTCGACAGCTGATCGGTGGCGGGTGGTGGATGGCCGGCTACAAGCGGCGGTTGATAGCGGTTGGCCGGTGACGATCAAGCGATGGCAATGGTTGGCTAGTTGATGGGTGGCGGTGGTAGTGGGCTGTGGTTGGTGGCGGTTGGCTAATGGTAGGCAGTAGCGAGGGGTGGCGACCGGCAAAGAAGAAGAAGAGAAAAAAAAAGTAAGAAAATAATTTATTTCTAAAAATTATTCTTGAAAATGAGAAGTTATTTTTTTTATATTTATTGTTTTTGTTCCAAATTTATCAAGGAATAGAAAAATTAATTACGTTACCCAACCAATTTTGTTATTTCAAAAGAATAGAAATTGAGAAAAATATAAACCTTATCAAACGGAATCTTAGTTTATGGGAATGCGGCAATATAAAGCAGCCGGCGAGGGAGTGGCTTACTCCTCTCACCTCCCTTCAACATTTGGACATCGACGGCAACGTGGGAGGGGCGAGGAAGGAGGAGGGGGACGATCTTCCGCTTCGGCTCCCTTTCTCTCTGCTTTTTCTCCGTGTCTCAGATAGAGGAAAAGTGGAAAGGCTGTCCATCAGTCTCCCTCCCTCTCTCTCTCTCGTCCCTAATTATCGGCCCTGGATGGCCCCCCCTTCCCCTGTAAGTTCTCTGGATCAGAGCATGTGACATCGAAATGCGTGAGAAACGTGCAAAGCTTTTGCGAAGAGCTCTGGGGGTTGCCCCGGGCCATTAATGAGCGGGGCAGAAAATCCGAAAAGTCAATCAATGGATGGGGGAAGTGGGCATGTGCAGTCATGAATGTAATGCGATCTTTTTCTAAAACCCTGTTCGTGGCAAATGGATGCCGCCGACAGTCCGAGCGGCGGCGGGTAGCGGCGGACGAAAGCTTTTTGGGCGAGCAATCAGGACTTCAAAGACGAGGGACAGCAAGAGGAGCTCGCCTGATGAAAATAAGGAAAGGAAAAGAAAAAGAAAATAACAAGATTACAAAATTTAGAAAGATGAAGAAAAATTGCATGAACTTAAAACTAAATTAGACTATTTTTTTGGCAATTTTTTTTTTCATTTTCGAACGTTTCAAGATTTGGATCTAAAACTTTATACTTAAGCACATAAATTGCAACGTTGGTTCTTAGGTCTCGATGCTCAAAGCTAGGCCTATCGAGATCGAGCTTGTAACTCTAGAACTCATGCTCGAATCCTCAGCACTCCCACCTGAGTCCCTCAAAGCAGAGCCTAGGACCTCGATGCCCAGATCTGAGCCCCCAACACCCACATTCCAACCCATCGAGGTCGGGCTCAAAGCCTTGACACCATGCTCTATGCCCTGGCATCCAGGTTTTGGGTCAATAGAGATTGAGTGTGGGACTCTGGTGTTCAAGCTTGGATTCTTGACACCTGGGCCTAGGTCACAAAGGCCGTGCCTAGGTCCATCGAGGTCGACTCCGAGATCCTCGCTCGGGTCCATCAAGGTCAGGCCATAGCCGGATCTAAGGTTTTGGTATCTGTACCCAATTCCTTGACCGCCCATGCATAAATTATTAGTGCCTAAATAATGAATAGACATATAGACATATCTTATCATATTTTTTTATACTAAACCACATAAAATATTTTCATTTTTTTTTTTTTTTTGGATTTCAATCACTTTATTTTTCACACACACACATATATTGTTTAGAAATAATCAAAAGCTAAGCCACAACCTCTCTTGGTCGTTTTTAATCCATAAACTTGGGGGAAACAAGTCTGACCCCAGAACTTACCATTTCTTTGACTTCCCCTATAAATACCAAACCAGATCTCTCAAATTTCACGCTCCCAACCAAAGTCAGAAGATCTGAAACAACCCACTAGCAATCAGAGCCCAAAAAAAAAAAGAAAAAAAAAAGAGAGAGAGATAAAGAGAGCAAAGCCAACACCCAAAAAAAAAAAAAAAAACAGAGAAGAGCTCCCCCTCTCCCTCTCCAATGGCGGCTGCTTCTTCCTCCACCAAATTCATCTTCCCACCTTCGATCTCTTCGTCGTCGCCTTCGTCTTCTTCGCATCAATCGAGATCGAAGCTCCTCGCCTTCCTCTCCCCAACCGCCACCACCGCCTCCCCAATCTCCCTGAAGCTCTCCCGCTCTCGCTTTCATTCTGGCCGTGCCCCCCGCCGCTCTCTGATAGTTACCAATGCTCTCAAATCCGCCGAATCGACGGAGACGTCGGCGTCCAAATCTAGGAGCGCCGAACGCGGCGGCGGTGGCTCGGCTGAGGACGGGCCGACGATCCTGGTCTCCGAGAAGCTCGGAGAGGCGGGGCTCGAGGTCCTGCGCCGCTACGGGCGCCTGGAGTGCCTGTACGACCTCTCGCCCGAGGAGCTGTGCGCGAAGATCTCGTCCGTCGATGCGCTGATCGTGCGCAGCGGGACGAAGGTGACGCGGCAGGTGTTCGAGGCGGCCAAGGGGCGGCTCAAGGTGGTGGGCCGCGCCGGCGTCGGGATCGACAATGTGGACCTGCAGGCGGCCACCGAGCACGGGTGCCTGGTCGTCAACGCCCCCACGGCGAACACCGTCGCCGCCGCCGAGCACGGCATCGCCCTCCTCGCGGCCATGGCTCGCAATGTGGCCCAGGCGGATGCCTCCATTAAAGCTGGTACGCGCCTTCGAAAGAAAAAAAAGGGGGCCTCTCGTGATTGGTCGTTATCACTTCTTTTGTCCTTTTGCAGAATTCTACTTTTTCACGTTTTAAATTCCATACTTTTAGTATTTTGTGTGCCGAATCTTTAGAAATTTCGAGGTACCGACACTTTTAAAACTAATTTAAAATGATAAGATTTTGTTTTCCGGTAGAACGAGTGGTCAAAGTTCTGGCTAATTCCAAGCAAATAGGAGGGAAATCAAGAGATCGACCTCATTGAGTAGCGTGTGCTTCAAATGTCCATGATGTCAATATGAAAAAGAGAAAATTTACACCATGGAGCTGTGAAAAGGTCCACTTTTGTATGGAGCGGTTTGGTTTTTAAAGAATTATACACGAATTTATTTTCAAATAAGATGGCGCGTCTCGTTTTGAATTAGTTCTGACTTGACTTTGGAATTTTCTTAGTGATGCTCGAAGAATTGAATGGATTTCAGATGCAAAGCTCACAATATCTCTACTAGAGAAGGCAGAATATTTCTCCTAGATCTAAAGATTTCGATTATTTTAAAGTTAGGTGAACAGTGTCTTTTTTAAGTTGGTAAACAATACTAAGTTGAGCCAACTCATGTGTAAATTATTCATGATTGCTCGACTTTAACAAAATTACTTTCATTCCTTCCCAAATCTTAAAGATTGATGGTGGGGGAAAATAATGCCCAATAGTCTTCTGAAAAAACTTTTTTAACCAGAAGCCCGTGCAATCAGACGCTCTGTACAGCCTTTGCGGCAGGGAATCTCCATCATATGGTCGTTGTGTTGGATGAACTTGCGCATGAATTCGTCCTCTTTCATTCAACCCCACCAAAAAAAATTAAAAAAAAAAAGAAAAAGAAAAACATTTTCTTTCTTGTGGGGTTGGTGGTGGTGGTTGCTGCTTTGAATTTGATATTTGTACAGAAGATCTGATGCATCATGAATATAGAAACCATCCCATCGGATGCAAGTTGCTGTTTCAATGACAAAAATGATATTAAATGCTTTCTCTGCACCCATCACATCCTTGGGGGGCCTCCACATGCCCCACATGTGCCTAAACTGTGCATTCTTGATAAACTAATGGGCGCCCTATATGCATCATAAATTTCATTAATTATGGAAAGATTATAAATTATTGTAGATGCTGTCTCTAGCCTAGACTAGGAAGATTCAGCTGTGGTGCATTTTGGAGTTTCGTGGCTACCTCAGATCGGTCGAAATATAGGTTTGGATCTCACTCTTGTCATCCACCAACCGAGAGAGATCTCTAGGGCTGCAAGTGGTTGAATGAGAGAGATCTCTAGGGCTGCAAGTGGTTGAATGAGAGAGATCTATGAAAGTGACAACATAATCTAATTTCTACTACCCTTTTATTTTTCAAAGTTGGAAAAAGAAAGTGATGTTTCTTTGGTTAGGCTTGGGATTTCTAGAATGGCCATGTGTCTATTAATATGCAGAGCATAAAAAGCCCATCTTCCTCCATGTCTTGGTCGACAGAATTTTACCTTTAAAAGAAGAGGGTAGGAACTCAAGTGTGATTCCACGAAAATGGAATAGCAAGTGAATACTCGGTTACTTTTTGGCAGGGGACAACTTTAACGAAGGATGAAGTTTTGTCATAGCGTGAGGAAGGACAGCTTTAGAGAGGAGAAATCTAATTTATGTAAAGTCGAACTGGTTTACGGAAGCTCTAGTAGAGTTAGAATTATCATTCGCTTTTATAAGTGGCTCTTCATTAGCTCGATCCTTCTCAGTTCCCAGTCATATGAGTTGTGTTTAATTTTTCATGATTTAAGCTAAATTCTATTTCATAATTAAACTAGATAAAAGTTCAGTTTTTTTTTTTTTTTTTTGGACTTTTTAAGAGCTAAATGAGACGGTTTATTAATCTAGACTTCGCTACCTTTAAACCTGGTGACTGAACCATGGCCGGAATGATTCTGCCCCACATAAACTGTTTCCGAGAGTAAGAGGCTCAAGTTGTAGAATGTCTCTCTTTCTTTTAGCATATACAAGATACGACAGACCCAACATTTTGCTTTTTTTCGGTTGGGAGTTGATTCGTCAGTGATCAACCAGTGCCACCGTTCATGTCTGGCTGGACTCATGAAGATGGAGAAAGCAGCTATCGGATATTGGCGGGTCCTTGTGAAGAACTTAGATAATTAAGTATTCTGTTGTTTTATTAGAATTACTCACATTTTTCTGGACTCATGATAATGCGAATGCCTTGACTCAGATACTCTTGCCTCCCTCGATTTTTTGATCTGCTCCCTCTCTAGTGCACGGTGAACTGGATTGCTACTTCCATGTTGCTAATCTAATTTTGCGATTTTCTCAAGGAAAATGGGAGAGAAGCAAGTATGTTGGTGTCTCTCTGGTTGGAAAGACATTAGCCGTCATGGGATTCGGTAAAGTGGGATCGGAAGTCGCGAGACGGGCGAAGGGTCTAGGAATGACTGTCATAGCGCATGATCCATATGCGCCAGCCGACAGAGCCCGAGCCATGGGTGTGGAATTGGTATCTTTCGATCAAGCCATTGCTACTGCAGACTTCGTTTCTCTCCACATGCCTCTCACGCCTACTACTTCCAAGATTTTCAACGACAACACATTCTCCAAGATGAAGAAGGGAGTTCGCATCGTAAATGTTGCCAGGGGAGGAGTTATTGATGAGGATGCACTGGTCAGGGCTCTCGATAGCGGAATAGTTGCTCAGGTGCATGTGCTTTACTTTTCCCGCTTAGTCAAATTGCTCTTGCTTATGTTAGTCTTGATCCGGTTATGTGGAAGGATTGTCTGCTTTATATCTTCATATATGAGGGGGCAAGAACTCATGGAGATTTGCTTGTTATGTAAACTCTTAGGCTCCGAACCGAATTGATGGTCAGGTGCTTTCTTTTGCTATAACAAGTGAGGAAAAAGATACATGACATATTCCAACCGTCGATTTGTTTCCTCAATTGAAAGGCTGCCTCTCTGTTCTTAATGTTGTTTCCGAAGACTCAGCGAAGCTTGTTTCTTCTTGTTGTTCTTGCTTGTAACAGGCAGCACTTGATGTCTTCACGAAGGAACCCCCACCAACAGACAGCAAGTTGGTGCAACATCCCAATGTTACTGTCACACCTCATCTGGGAGCCAGCACAAAGGAAGCACAGGTAACTTTACACTCGAAAACTTAAATAACCCAGGACATTTTCGCTGGCTACATAGCTTCTTCATCTAATCCACGATAACATTGTACAGGAAGGTGTTGCTATTGAGATTGCGGAGGCCGTTGTTGGAGCATTGAATGGAGAACTTGCTGCAACTGCGGTCAATGCTCCCATGGTTCCCCCAGATGTAAGATATTCTACTGCTTACATCTAAATTGCCCACTTCCAGTAACATATTGTTCATCAGCTAATCTCTTGGTCTTGTCCACAGGTTCTATCCGAACTGGCTCCTTATGTGGTGCTAGCTGAGAAGTTGGGTCGGCTAGCCGTGCAGTTAGTGGCAGGAGGGAAAGGAATTCAATCTGTTAGGGTCATCTATAGGTCAGCTCGTGACACAGATGATCTCGACACAAGACTTCTTCGAGCAATGATCACAAAGGGCATCATCGAGCCGATATCAGCCTCGTACATCAATCTGGTCAATGCAGACTATACGGCCAAGCAAAAGGGCATCCGAATAGTTGAGGAGCGGGTGAGCGTGGACGCCTCCCCGGAGTCTCCCGTCAACTCAATTCAAGTGAAGATATGCAATGTGGAATCCAAATTCGCCAGTGCAGTCACCGAGAGCGGAGAGATCAGCATCGAGGGGAAAGTGAAGGATGGGATCCCTCGGCTTACTTGTGTGGGCTCGTTTGGGGTTGATGTGAGCTTGGAAGGGAACCTTCTGCTGTGCCGGCAAGTTGATCAGCCAGGCATGATCGGCCACGTAGGGAACATACTCGGCGAGCGTAATGTCAACGTGAGCTTCATGACCGTGGGGCGGACTGTGCGCAGGAGACAGGCTATTATGGCAATTGGTGTGGACGAGGAACCAAATAAGGAGACCCTCCAGAAAATCGGAGAAGTCCCGGCTATCGAAGAGTTCGTCTTCCTGAACCTATAATTCAAATGATGCTCCTCGAGGCGTCGAGGCCAATTTCTCTGATGAATAAAGCTACCGGCCGGAGATTCGTGGCAATAAGCTCTGTTCCTATCATTGCAGAAGCGGCGGTGGCAGTTGTGTTACCGTGATTTCTAGAGTGTTTATTCGTGTCCCCTCCCTACTCTCATCGTTCATCTTCTAGTCTTTAGCATTGCCGGTTTTGAGAGTGTGCCATGGTTGTTTGTTGTATCCTTCTCGTATGATATCATGTAGAACTGTATTCAACTTCTCAACTTCCTTCCTCAGATATGAATCGATGAAGTATTTCTTTTGGGAGGAGGAATTAATTACAAAGTCAGGATCGCATGTCGATCCGAGAACTGGTCTTCAAGGACAAGGATCGAGCATTGAAATTAAGCCCGCTGAATTAGATAAACATTTCAGTGTAGATCTTTTTTCATAGCTAAGATAAATCTATGATCAGGTGTATCGTCTCGACGTCAAGCAAAGGAAGAAATCATCATAGGTCACAACTGAATGAGCATCGCTGTATGTCTTGAAAAGCTAATGTTCATCTCAATAGATCCCACTTTGGCTGCATTCATCCTGATTGGAGCTTGTCAAATTGTCCTTGACAGAACAGGTCCAATGCTGCCAAATTGTCCATAAAATAAGAGAGAGACAGAGCAAGAGAGCCAAGTACAAAGTACTTATTGACGCACATCTGGGGTCTCACGATATTCATTTTTCATTTTACACGTGGAAGGAAACATAACTTCCGAACTTATGTGACAACTCAGGATTATAAAAGACAAAATACGTCATCAAGTGTAAAATACTATAGATATAGAGAACTACTATAGCGATCTTTTTGGGAAGGGAGAGGTGGGTGTGATGAATCTTCTTTGTTTTGAATTGACCTGAGTGTTTCCGTATTGAATTTTTTTATATAATTAAAAATCAGACAACACACATATTTTGATATTTTTTTAAAATTCGAAACTCTTGAAATGTTCACACTAAACATAAACTCATACATACTTTTTAAAAACTTTTTGAAATTAAATAAATTTTTTCTTATTTTGAAGGATAAGGAAAAATAAATAAAATTTGCTTGTAAGTCCAAATAAGCATTCCCTATAATGATCTCTATTCTTTTCTTGCTTTCGTTATTTTCGTTTGCGATTGTGGAAAAAAAGAAGAAAATGCTTCTCATTCCTTGGAAGACCGGTCCGGTCCGGTCCGGACGCCAAGGGCAACATGGGAAGAAGGGTTTTGAGCAAAATAGAGCGACGATGATGGTGGCGATGTGCCCTAATCCCCAGATTCGTCCTTCAATTCCCAGAGTTTCTTGGAGTTCTATCCGAATCCGAAATCGCCCGGAGTAATCGCCCGGAGTCATCGATCTTGCCGGCGACCAAATCGGAGGAATCTAGGAGGTAGAGAGAGAAAGAGAGAGAGAGAGAGAGAGAGAGGGAGGGAGGGAGGGAAAGGGATATGGCTGGTGCTGGAATGCACCCCTACCACCAGCAATGGGCCCCCGCCACCGCCGCCCCGCCTCCCGCTCCGGCGCCCGCCTCCGCCGCCGCCCCTCCTCCCCCGCCGCACGCTCACCCCTCTCCCATCGCTTCTCACGACGAGGTCCTCTCTCTCTCTCTCTCTCTCCCTTGCGATTCTGCTGGATTTCACGGTTTCGCGCTGCGTGCTTTTTAGCTTTTTAGCTTTTTAGCATTTTAGCTTTTTAGCCATGCGTGTTATTGAGGCGCTCGAGATTGCCTGGAAGCTGTCTAACCCTAATTTGAAGTTCCGAATCTTTTCGTCCGGCGATAGCAGCTACTGAGCATTATGATCTTGTGCTGTGGCGTGATCTCAGTGAAATCTGAAAGCTCAATACGTCGTTTTAGAGCATGGACTTCTTTAATCTATCGACGGCCTGTGATCTACGAGCTCAGCTGCTCCTTCGCTAGAAGAGCTGGTGAAGTGACGGAGTGTGTGTTTTTGTGTGTGCGATGTGTTTAGGTCCGGACAATCTTCATAACCGGCCTCCCCGACGATGTCAAAGAGAGGGAACTCCAGAATCTGCTCAGGTGGTTGCCTGGCTATGAGGCGTCGCAAGTGAACTTCAAAGGTGAAAAGCCCATGGGCTTTGCGCTGTTCTCGACAGCTCAGCTCGCTCTCGCTGCTAAGGACACCCTGCAGGTCGGAAGTGGAATCGCGCATTGTGCTGATTGATTATAATTTGCCGTTTCTCCTCTTTGTGTGTGTTGTTCGGCTTTATTTCCTGTATGCCGCGTTGACTGATTTTGTCAACGGGGTTGGTTAGGATATGGTTTTCGATGCGGATACAAAATCTGTCTTGCACACTGAGATGGCCAAGAAGAATCTGTTTGTCAAGAGAGGTGAGCTCTGGCATGCCATATTATGATTACTATCCCAATCCGATAAATGCCGTCTCCAATTTCCATTTGAAATGGTGGGAAGAAAATTTGAGACTGCCTTATGATTACTTGGTCATTTCTCTAGTGTTGTTATAATTATATCCAGCTTTCTCACTCGGACAATAAATTTGAGATTTAATTTTTGCAAAAACAAAACCTATAGGGAGCAAATGATGCTCAGAAATTTTATAAGTAAATAGATAACTCTGTCAACAACATAGTCAGAGGGGACATTCATTAATTGAACTTGAAGGGAAAGATGTTCGCCGTTATGTTTGGGTTCTGTGCGAGATAGCTTCTTTGTACTGATAACACCTTTGTGGCTTTAGTTGACCTTGTTATTCTTTCAATGGAGCTGAAGGATATGAAACAGCCAAAGGGGGGCCATTTACTAATTTTTAATGTTTTCAGTGTTCTCTCGTCCTTTCCAACCTGTCTGTTTTACTCTTGATAGAGATTAATCCAAGCCAAACATCGGGAAACCTCAGTCATTGGTAGCTGAAAAGGATGAATTAATTGATTCTCTTTGTTGTTTTTTTTACTATTAGCACCAAGCATGACCATCTATACCGACAAGCTTGTTTTCTAATTAAAACACCAAAATAATGGTAGTTGATTCAAAGGCTGTAGGTAAGCTTATTTAAGGTTAAAAAAATAAAATTAAAAGGTTAAAAAATTTGCCCCTCTAAATAGTGTGCCTTACTTAGTTCACCTCTCTGCTTATTATTGTTGTTTGATCCATGATTGCAACTGAAATTCTGGATTTTGATATCTGTTTATATGCAGGAATTGTGGCAGATTCTGGAGTTTACGATCAAAGTAAGCGCATGAGAACTGGTGGTGACTATACTCATGCTGGCTATGCCAGCCCCTCTCCATTTCATCCCCCTCCAGCACCTGTTTGGGGACCACATGGGTAACAGATACTTTTTCCCAGTGCTTATGTTTTATAATGGGAAGGATTTGCATGGATGGAAAAAGATTGAACTGAATGAATGGTTTATGAAAGGCTTGTGCTGCTGTCAATAAGGAAGCACCTGCAGCAGTGTTCTCATCAGATACTGTTTATGTAATTTAGGTATATGGCTCCCCCTCCTCCTCCACCTTATGATCCTTATGCAGCTTATCCTGTACCTGCGGTGCCAATGCCTACTCCTGCTCCTGTTCCAGCACCTACCAACTATGTGCCTGTACAGGTAGAGCTGAATTGCTCTACTTCAGTTGTTACATTTATTAGTGTTTGCTCTGGCAAATCTTTCATTTGGATGTCAAACTTGATTTTTTTTTTCAAATTATGACTTTTATGATAACTTAATCAAGCTTGCTTGCATCATATTGTTGTCAACGTAATTGAAGTGGCTTTGATTTATTGCAAAGTTGAAGTGGTTTCCTGTACTGTTGAAGTTGATTCGATCATGAAATTGAATAGTTACTTTTTATATGTTGTTATTGAATTATTTTCTCTCCACCTGTATAAGCTAATGACGCTTCAAATGATGTCAACTTGCTGGCCTTGTTCAATAAGCATTTTGCTAATGCTTCTTGTACCAGATATTATTTCTTGATCGAGTAAATGTAGAGCATGCATTAATTTAGTACACAGACCGTCCTGTTGACATGATATGAGGATCATCTTCTTGCAAACTTTGTCAATACTGTTTTGATTCTCTACTCTCATCAATCTTTTGTAAGGATATTGAGCTAGGGGTATGCTCATAGACCTTTTAAAAATATTATAAGGTCCTTTTCAAGATGCCGCTTTGACAAATCATGCCCAAATAATTCCTTGCTTATGTCTCCTTGCCATTTGGGTCATTAGCAATTCTTACTTGCTTGACCTGTGAAGCTTGGGAACGTGCTAATTACTTCAGTGAATGGTGCTCATCCTTTCCCTCGACCAATGAGTCTTGTTTGTCTGTTTATCTCTTTCTCTTTCTCTCTGAGTCTAATCTGTCAATAATAGATTTGGGTAGGGGCACTTCTGTACTTCTTATGATTAGTTATCTCAGTCTTTACGATAGAAACAAAATGATGGAAAAATAAAAAATACAAGTAGATAAAATATGTATGTGCCTCAGTATTTATGTACTCAAGCATTTCTTTTGTTTCCTTTTTGTCTCTTTATTTTTTTATTTTTTAAAGAACGAATCCAAAGTGTGGCTGTTCATGTTCGGTAAATTGTTAGAAAAGCTACACATTCCTTATGATGGTTTTGCAGAACATGAAAGACAATCCTCCATGCAATACCTTGTTTATTGGGAATCTTGGGGAGAATGTTAACGAGGAAGAACTCAGGGGTCTCTTCTCTGTGTAAGAAATTTTACCATTTCATGCTTCCCCTTGCCTATTTAGGACATGACCGCTGGAGGAACTTCATTTTTCACCTATTTGGAATCTGATTACACAGGCAACCTGGTTTTAAGCAGATGAAGATCCTTAGGCAGGAAAGACATACGGTTTGCTTTATTGAGTTTGAAGTAAGAATACTGCTACCATGCTAGTTTTACTTCATTTGATGCTAAGAACATTGTTTAGGATGTCTCATGCCACAAATTCATTCATTTGTTTGGACAGGATGTCAATAGCGCCACAAATGTACATCATAGTTTGCAGGGTGCTGTTATCTCCAGCTCTGGTTCTGTTGGCATGCGAATTCAATATCCTTTTGCCGTCTCTTTCGCTATTGTGAATGGGTTATTTATTCTTGTCATCCTCTCTCTTTTTTGAACCTTCATTGCACTAATAGAACTTTGTCAGCTCATTTTATTCTGAGGATCTCTAGAAAGACACTGATGCAGAATAACTATCTGGTAGGAACTGCCTTTAGAATTGGGTGTTATTCTCCAAAAGTTGCAGCATATGGATTTACAATTATATTAAGACTTTAAGTCAACACTCTAGGGTGGAGGAGTTGTATACATGTGGCTGTTTACTGTCATTGTTAATTCGACTGTTTTAAGCAATTGGCAGATTTATCCATCAGTATACCTTAATTGACATCTTGATTTCTTGTCTAGCTTCGAATTTAGCAGTTACCGAGATCATGACTTTGGAACTTCCATTTTACGTGCTCTTTTTACTTGCAAGGCATGTTGACCATGTATTTTCAGTTGTTTTACATTTATTCTTTATATCATGGGATATGTTCAGCAGAAGTCCTAAAACTTGTCAAGGAAGTGCAATTTAGTCCTAAAACTTACAAAAAGTGCAATCAAGTCCTAAAACTTGTCAAGTTGGTTCAATTGAGTCCTAAAGTTAACACCGTTAGTTTTTTCTGTTAAAAATGCTGATGTGGCATTTTAAATAATTTTTATTTTCCACGTAGATTTTTAAATTATTTTTTATTCATTTTTTTTAAAATTAGATTAAAAAATTAGATTTATTCATTTTATCTTATTTTCATCAAAAATTAAAAAGAAAAGTTAAAAAAATATTTTTAAAAATTGTTTAAAAAAAAAAATCAACTTCTCTCCCCGCCGCCGCCGCCCATCGCCGGAGGGGCCGGCGATGGTCGTCGGCCCTCGCCGCCTGGTGGCGGGCCCCTCGCCGGCCGGGCGAAGGCCGGTGACGGCCGCCGCCCCGGGTGAGGCCTCGTGGCCCTCGCCCGGGGTCGGCAAGGCCTCGTCGGCCCTCGCTCGCCCGGGCGAGGCTCGCGGCCCTCGCGGGCGGGAGGCTCGCCCGGATCGGCGAGCCTCGTCGGCCGAGCCTCGGGCGAGCGAGGGCCGACGAGGCCTCGCCCGGGGCGGGCGACGTCGCCGGCCCTCGTGAGGGCCGGCGAAGAGTTGCCCGGGGCGGGCGACGGCCGCCGGCCCCGCGAGGGCTGGCGAGGCCTCGCCGGGGTGAGGGCCGCCACCCCGCCCGGGGCGGCGGCCGTCGCCGCCCCCCGGCGATGGGAGGCGGCGGAAGTCCACCGGTTTTTTTTTTTTTTTTGAACAGTTTTATGTTTTTTAAATAAATTTAGATTTTCCTTTTTAGTTTTTAATCTATTTTTTAAAGATTTTGAATAAAAATAATTTAAAAATCCATATAAAAAATAAAAATTCATTTAAATTGTGACGTCGGCGTCACGTCAGCAATTTCCGTTAACTTTCTTAACGGTGTTAACTTTAGGACTCAATTGAACCAACTTGACAAGTTTTAGGACTTGATTGCACTTTTTGTAAGTTTTAAGACTAAATTGCACTTCTTTGACAAGTTTTAGGACTTCTACTGAACATATCCCTTATATCATTGTGGCTTTTTATGACTTGTCTTGTCATTTCTTTGACGTACGATTACATACTCAAAGAACCCATTTGGGAAAAGAAAGGATGCTGGCCAGCTTGTTGCAGCTTCAGGTCCTAATGGAGCTCCACAGACGATGACTTATCAGTAGCTTGAAGGGGACGTACTCTGTTTCTCATGCTCAACAAAATCGAACTACCTCATCATAGGATGCATCTTGCAGCTGTTCCATGCATCCATTCACCATCAAGTCATGAACATTGGCATCTCTCTCTACATGTGGATGAGACCACCTAGATAGTTGTATCACTAACATGTCATCTGGCCATGTTATAATTGCTGAAGTCATGCATTTGTTAAGCAGGACAAACTTTTGCCTGGATTAGTTTATAGAGGCTGACATATTTATCTGTATGTTTGTCTAGTGCATCAGTCTGCACAATATTTGGTTTATTTGCTTTAACACCTCAGTTGCCATTCAGTTCATTGACATAAGCAATCACAAAGTCCATCAGTAGATGACATGTCATGCAGATGTAGTGGGCTATTGAACGCCTAAACATATCATGGACACAAGGAGATAACGATATTTGGACATTGGAAAAACATATCATTGTTTTAGCACCTCAGTTGCCATTCAATTCATTGACATAAGCAATCACAAAGTCCATCAGTAGATGACATGTCATGCAGATGTAGTGGGCTATTGAAGGCCTAAACATATCATGGACACAAGGAGATAACGATATTTGGACATTGGAAAAACACCCTCTATCATCTTAACTGTCTCATAGCATTACTCTTGCCATATTAACAACATCGGTCATAGACATATAGCGAATTCAATATCCTTGTGTCCCAAGCGAGGAAGTCATTACACTGTTTTAGCAGAATTATTCAGAGAATCGAGATTACAAGTTGCTGTGACTTTGATACAGGCTCAGTAATTAACAAATGAGAAAGCGCCGTACTTCTGAGGAGGTCCAAGCGCTGCAGCTGCTTTTTCTAACAGGTGATTTTGCTTTTAGGCAGGAGTGCTCTTAGATTAACACCCCTTCCTAAGTTGACAGATCCACAGGGCAGATCTTATCTTGAATTTAGAACTGTACAGAAAGTTTTTTCGAGGCATATCTTCAGCAGATTCATTTTTGGTCAATCGTAGTCGTAAGAGCTTTCTGATGTATGAACTTGAAATTTAAAAGTCAGTTCCTGACATGATGCGCTCGCCTGATCCTCCTCCAATTTGTTTAATGTTTCTGTTGCGAATTCTATAATGTGGGATGTGGCTGATACTATATATGGGAGCATTCCCACTAAGCATTAGAATAGTTCCTATGGTTTCTAGTTAAAGAGATCATCGCTGTAATGGGACGGTAAGCAATAATCATGTCTGAAGAAGAAAAAGCTGCTTAGGTTTCAACACTGAGGCCAGATATGGGATGAAATAACGTGGCTTTGGAACTGCATGGTCACGTTTGCTACAAAACCTGTAATTTGATCATCATTTCGAGCTTTGGTATCTTGACCTTCAAGATCAAAATCGTTGTTGCATGTGCATCGTGCCAAAGTAGCTGGATCAGATACTATGCGCGCTTCTCTCACGTAAGCCGAGAGGAGAAGCGTACATGGCGCGAAACACCTAAAGAGGGAGCTGGATGGCTTCTTTTTCTGTGAAATCGGACTATCTGCAACTCTCCTGTGCAAGCCTTGGCAACGTCGGGCATTACCCCTGCCGAGCATGCCCCTCTCTCTCTCTCTCTCCCCTTTGTCAGTAAAGTCAATCGGTATTATGAAGTTGGCATTTGAACTTTTTGTGGAACCAGAGATTAGATAAAACAAGTTCTTCTCGTGTGCACGACCGACTTGAAGCTAATTCGAGTATATGATCTAGTTTATTAAGTATAACCTCGACCTGTTACGGAAATCGGTTTCTTTATATGAAATTCGCGATTAGATACACCAGTTGCATCTAGTGTGCAATTTACTTCACTGAATTGTTGAGCTACAAACGTCCTGACTTTCATGTGGCCTGGACCAATTGGTGCAAGATTATCGAGGGTGCCAGACAAAGGAGGTTTAAAATCATCGAAAGGCAAAGGCTCGGTCACAGCGGCAACCACGATTAAGTCAAAACCCCGAAGCCACTGCACAACCTAGTCACGTCGATACTGGAAACTGTCCTTGAAAGCATGTTGCTGATGCTAGTAAGAAAAAAAAAGGGAACGGGACCAGCTACGAGGAAAAGCTCGTAGAATCAAGTGAAGGCCAAACCTGCCGGACCATCAGATATGGTAACCATAGACTTGCATCGATATATATATATATATATATATATATTATATATATATTTGTACACCGGAGTAGACGGTTTTTGGGTTTTCCTATGTTGTCGATGATAAGTTTGGTTTTGGCTCCATACGCTATGTCAAGGTGTTCGAGCTTTCGTAGGTGTATGTTTTTTGGCTGAACAAGGAGCAATTTAATCGATGTAATGGCTTTATTAGATGTTGACTGATTAAGTTCTTCAGGTGCAAATTGGTGCGCTATTGGGTCATTATCCATTGACGAAGCTTCATTTATTGACTGTTTTATTCATATTCCTTCAAATTTGATGCTTTATGTTGAACTGATCTAAACAAGAGCTGGACATCAAAAACAAGACACGGAAGTTTCATCGATCCAATCTTAAAAAGAACTGCCTACATTCATAGCAAAGCATCATTAATTCACTTACACTTCAAAAAATATGTAAATCCTACTCTTGAAATTATCTCAACCAAACACAGAACTATGGAAGACTTGAGAATTTTCCACCAATTCTAACATGACACACAACAATACAACAACGCAACACATGCATAGGACAAATGTCGATTAATATATTGTATTTTCTTTTGCACTTGTGCAAGCTCCTCCTTTAAATGTCTATGCTTTGTCCTTTAGGTCTTGATTTCAGCTCACCATGACCTCGTCTTTTCCAACTGGTTTGGATTTGCATAGTGCTTGATTCCTTTAAAGATGTCCTTGCTCGATCTAATATCTTCAAATCAATCCAAATGAAAAAATAGCAACAATTTGAGTCATCAAATCATCGAACTGAGCACACAAATAATGGAATCTTCTTACTTGATTTTCTTTGTCATGAGAATTGGTAAATGAAAACCATCACAGCAGATTTGCTTTGAGTTGGCTTTATTAGCAATTGCACCACTTGATTTAATTGTCATTGCCCTCACTCTTTCGATCGCCATTCTTTAATTTGGCATTAGCAAAGCTCAACCTAAAATTAGGGATCACAATTCAATTAGGAGTTTAGTATTTTGATGCCATTTTCCCTGGTCCAAAGGGGGAAGAATGATGTCATTTTTAACTCATATTAGACATCTTAGTTAAGAAAACAACCATGTAGAAAAGAAAAATGTAGATAAAGTCATGTCATCATTTTTCATCTAGTTAATAGAGAAACTTAATTAAACCGAAATTCCCCATTTTGGGATATGATTGGATTGCGTAAAAATTTTACGACTTAACTATTTTTTTACGATTAGTATTAGTGCTTTTCGTGCATTTATCCTAATTTTAAAAAGGAAAACGGGAACTAGAAATAAACCGGGAATGAGCAAATTTTAACGTTCGTGCGTTCTCGCTCGCGGACAAAGCTCTCTCTGTCTCTCTCTACTAGGGTTTAACAGATGCAAAAACCCCCGAACCTCTTTCTCTGTCTCCCCATCCTTCGTGGAATCCATGATTGTCGCCCCCCTGCTTGAGCTTGTGATATGAATTCGGCGAGCAATGTTATGGCGATTTCCATGGACATCGCGTCGCTGCGCTCGAATCCGCGCCCTTCCCAGGCTTCATTCCTCGTCTCTCGCCGGTCTCCTTCTTCCGTCGCCGCCTCGACCCTCCATCCGCAGAGCTCAGACCACTTCTTCCCGAGAAAACCGCCGGCGAATT
Organism: Eucalyptus cloeziana; assembly: GCA_014182715.1. NCBI lineage: Eukaryota > Viridiplantae > Streptophyta > Magnoliopsida > Myrtales > Myrtaceae > Eucalyptus > Eucalyptus cloeziana. The sequence continues at coordinate 43,545,007 of CM024639.1, forward strand.
CGCCGGTTTCCCGGTATAAACAAGCCCCTTCTGACGCCCGACGTCGTGCGCTCCACTCTGTCGAGCTGCCCCTCCGATCTGATCGCCCTGAGATTCTTCCTGTGGTGTGCCGAGCAGCCTGATTATTTTCACGACCGGGGTTCGTTCGATCGCATGGCGAGTGTGGTCGCGCGCCTCGGAGATCGCTACGGGACGGTGAGCCGCGTCGTCGGGGAGCTGGAGAGTATTGGGTGCGCGATAAAGGCGCGGACTTTCCTTCTCCTCTTGAGGATATACTGGCATGGAGGATTGTATGAGTCGGTCCTTGAGACTTTCGAGGAGATGGGGAGGTTCGGTTTCACTCCCAACACGTTCGCGCGCAACATATTGATGGATGTGCTGTTCAAGATTGGACGGTTTGATGTTGCTCTTGAGGTCTTGAAGCAGACTCAGGTTCCCAACTTTTTGTCTTTTAATATTGCATTGTGTAATTTGTGTAAAGTAGACGACCTCGGTAAAATAAGGGATGTCGTCAGAAGTATGTTGAAGAATGGTTTTTATCCTAATGTTGCGACGCTTGAGATGGTTTTAAATGCTTTTGTAAAGAAGTGTAGGTTAGTAGAGGCAACTCAAGTGTTGACACTCTTGATAACTATGGGTGGTGCTGTATCTGTAAATGCGTGGAGCATGTTAATAAATGGGTTTTGTCGGCTGCAGCGATTTGATATGGCAGTATATTTGTTGGAGAAGATGGGTGAAAGTGGCTGTACCCCTAATGTTGTTACTTACACGACTCTAATAAAGGGATTCATGGAATCCCAGATGGTTAATTGTGCATTGAAGATATTAAGTTTCATGGAGTCAAAAGGGAGTGCTCCTGACTTGGTTCTTTGTAATGTACTCATAGATTGTTTCTGTAAGAATGGGCGGTTTGATGATGCACTTTGTATTTTCATTGGTCTGTCTGAACGAAATCTGGTACCTGATTCTTACACCATCTGCTCATTGTTGACGACCCTTTGCCGTTCGAGGAAATTCTCTCTTATGCACAAGTTATTGATTGGACTTGACATTGAGGCAGACCTGGTGCTTTATAACTCTCTTTTGAGTTACTATTGCAAGGCTGGTAAACCATCGCTGGCTGTGGATTTGTATGACGATATGATTGATAGTGGTTTCACACCAGACAAGTACAGTTATGTTGGATTATTAAGTGGACTTTGTGGAGCAGAGAGAATTGGTGAAGCAATAAATGTGTATAACGGTATTATAAGGACAGGTTCTGATCTCGATGCTCATGTACATACAACCATCATCAATGGTCTAATTAAAGTTGGTAAATGCCATCAAGCAATTAGATTTTTCAGGAAAACCATAGAGGAGAAATATGAGGTGGACGTTGTGTCCTACACAGTGGCCATCCGTGGACTTTTTAGGTGCGGTAGAGGTCAGGAAGTTACTGCCTTGTATGATGAGATGAAGGGCGGTGGCATATCTCCTGATATGCAACTGTATAATATGATGGTCTCTGGTTTTTGCAAAGATAAAGATGCCAAAATGGTGACCCAGATACTGCACGAAATGGTCGATGGGAGGATAGTACTAAGCTGTAATAATTATAATAAGATATGTCGTTTTCTTTCCAGATCACGCAGTTCACATTTGGCTTTTGGTCTGTTAATTGAGATGCAAGATTTGGGATTGTTTCCTGCTGAGGAAATTGCATTATGTAGCCATGGACTTGCACAGGATGCATGTATAGGAGGAGAGATACATTCTCTGGTTCCCTCAAGCCTTTTAGAAAGTAATTTGTCTTTGGATGCATCTTGCTCTGAGGACATGTCAGACATGGCTGTTTCTGTGGGTTGAGGAATGATAAGTGGACCAAGTACTGTGCCGAAGCAACAGCAACCTGTGATTATTGGTACCGAGGAAAATCTGCTTGTCAATGGTATATATCTTGGGGGACGATATTGAGGTACCTTTTTTCTTTGTTGTTTTTCACTGGTCCAGGATCATATCAGTCTCTCCTATTTTCTATGTGTTTTGGAGATGAACTTAGAAAACTAGGTTAATGATGTTTAGTTTTGCATACTGGCATTTCTGTAGCTGATAAAAACATCTACAATGCCATGGTGCTATCTCAAAATGGAGATTTGACAAGGTTGTGTACATTAGAGTGCTTGAAATGGTGTCTTGATATAGAAAATTTCCTAGCATAAATTAGGGTGAATGGGTTGGAAGGAGTAATCTGCATCCACGAAGGTTAGTTATAAAATTTATGAAGATTTTTTGGGGTAATTTGATTAAGAGTTGGTGTAAATTTTGGAGTGGCATGTTGTTGTGCAACTTGTTGACCAAAGCATGACAAGCTAATTATTATTTTTTACTCAACACTTGTTTGTCATGGATCCTCTTCCACTGCAGTTCTGACTTCCTCCCTGGCTCCAGGTACTTGAGTTTCTGTTGAAATGGTTGGTGCCAGTCACGAGACAATGATATTTGCAATCTATGCCCAGTTCTACTTCCTTCAAGATCCTTTTAGCAGCAATTGATATTCATAGGAAGATACTTCAGAAAGAATTGACTCATTTTGTGCCAGCCTGATGTTGTGGAGAGATCTGAAGTCTTTCTCTTCATTTGAAATTGCTTCTGCCCGACTGAAATCTGCTGCTGGTGTTATGATACAGATGATCCTAATATTAATGGAACTTGCAATTTGGTCCCATGCAGAGCAACCTTAATGCTGCCCCTGTTCTGATATTGGAGGTCTCCATTGCCTATCTTCATCGGTATCTTTTCCTTGTTTGTTTTCTTGGCCCATGAAAGATGGAGGGGTAATACTTGAAAGTGGTGCGAGGGTCTTGTTCATAACTTATTAAGAAAAGGTCTTTAGGTTTTCTGCCACAGTTTTGATTTACTTCACCGAATGTTGAATTGATTTTTCTTGATATTTCAGGAGGAGAGAGTTGATTGCTCCATGCTGTCACAAAAGAACCCCAAGAGTTCATTGGTGTTATGTCTCGATAATTGAGGTCTTGTAAGGTAATTTCTTTTTCTTTTGCGGAAATCTTCCTTCGTAACATGGTGACCTTGTGCTGTGGTTTGGCACATGAAAACTAGAACCGGATCATGGACCTTCATAGAGTATCTGCTGTGGTTCTGCATTCATTAGCTTAGCTACTAGGTTGGCATCCTTAAAGTAATTAATCCAAATTTCTTGCCTCTTTTCGCTCACGACTCTCTTCCTACATGCCAGGAGGGTCTTCCTTTTACACTCACTGTACAGGAAGCAGGGTGTGCTTCTCTGTTATATGCAGATCTGCCGCCCCGATCGCTGGTGATTGCAGTTGACACTCCCATTCCTTGCTGCTAGCGATCTCATCAGCTAGTCCTGTAATTCGTTTAACGATGAAAGTGGAGTCTTCGAAGCTAGTAATGCCACCACCTTTAGTTGAGTGTGCCACTCTCGATGGCATGGCATCCACTTTGTCTCGCGGCATCGTGAATCTTGGATTGTATTCTGTAGCCAAAAAAGAGAAAAAAGAAAAGAAAACAGAGTATTGAAGTTTACATTTGTACTCTGTAAACATATTAGATTATTAGTAGAGGGAGTCCTTTATTTTCTGTCGTATTTGTTTGTCAAAACTTGCATTGGCAACAAAGCAGGCAAATAATTTTATCATGGGAAAGTTGGTATATGCTGCTCACTTGGATATTTTACAAATCACGAGAAAAAGCGGGAAATTACTACAGCTACATGGCGAATTCCTGTCGTAACGAACAGGTTATTTACGAACAAGAAAAATATATTACGTACGAAAAAGGTTATTTACGCATGAAAAAAGGAGTAATGCAAATCAGGAAGGTAATGTTTAAGCGAAGGTATGTAGGAATTAAGGCTCAGCATGAGAACATTTCTATTTCTAAAAATTTCTGTTCTTTTGTTCTTCGAAACAAAGAACAGAAATCCGTTTGGTAATGCCAAGTTGATTTCTATTCCCCGGAATAGAAAAATTAGCCTGCGAATAAAACGAAAAAAAAAAAAATTGCTTCTTTCCCGAAAATAATTTCTAGAAATAAGCAAATTTTCTTTTTTATTTTTGTTTTATTTCTCTTTTTGTTGTGGCCACCTCCAACCGTTCGGAGCCATTGCCGATTGCTGCCCGCCCCGCCGACCATGAGCAAGAATAAAAACAAATAAATACAAAAAAAAAATACAAAAAAAAAATGCAAGAAAATAAAAAAAACAAAAAAACAAATAAATACAAAAAAACAAATAAAAAACAAATAAATACAAAAAACAAATAAAAACAAATAAATACAAAAAAAAAAAAAAACAAATAAATACAAAAAAACAAATAAAAAAATAAAAAAATAAATAAAAAAAGAATAAAAAACAAATAAAAAATAAAAAATAAATACAAAAAGAATCGTTGCGTTACTAAACGCATTTTTATTCTTTTTCTATTCTAAGAAAGTAGAAATTTTGTACGCTTATCAAACAGGTTCTTTTGCTTATAAACTATTTCCCGGAATAGAAATAGAAAAGAACTATTTCTGGAAAAAAACTCTTCCACAGTCAAGAAATTTTACCATGCGCACCCTAAATGGCGCATATAAGAATATAAGGTTACGCAAATACAAAATTTAATTCACAAGAGAAGTTATGATAAATGAAGTGGGAATTTATGAGAAAATGAGGAAAATAATTGAGATTCCGAGATTAGGTTTTTGGTTCGTAAGTTACCTTTCCATTTATAATAATATTACTGTTTAGTTACGTACTATTTTGTAACTTTTTCTTGGAGAGTAATTTTCCTTCGGTCGTAACTTCCGTGAATTTTATGGTTCGTAATTTCCTAAGTTAATAGTAAGTCACGTAACTTTCTCTTATTGTTAGTAAACCATAGGTTGTTACTGTAACTTTCTTTGAGGTCTTTAATTATCCTCACTAATACTAATTTGCCCATTGAAAATCCTTCTGCGACAATTCTATAGAGAAACGTAATTTTGCTTTCGCCGTTGTAAGTTTTGTGGGGCGTACCGTTCGTAAATATATCAAAGAAAGCATTAAATATTCCTAATTCAATTGTAAATTTCCTTCTCGTATTGTAATTAAACCACCCATTGGTTCAAAATTTTTCATTTGCGTTTAAAATTATCATCACTAAAGATAAATTATTTATTACTTATAATTTTGTGACCTTTTCTTTTTTTCAAGTTAATTCAACAATCCACATGAGCTACAGGATTTGTTCCGTAATTTCAATTACGAGAGAATAGAATTCTCTAAGGGTGAACAATATGGATCGACTGAATTGGGAATTGATTGGAATGGATTGGCTTGTTTTGGATGGTTCCCGAGGATGTTGGTCTAGTTCTTAGTTCCATAACATTAAAATCGGTGATTTTCGGTTCGGTCCTAGTTTCGAGAATCAAAATGATGATTTTTTTTATTTTTTTATCTCTCACAAAAAATTCTTTTTGTTCCCTTCTCATATGTCCTGCAACCGCCTTGGAATTGGATCGGACAGATTGATCTAGTCCTCGACTCTAGAAATCGAGAATCGATCTTTTTGGTCCCGGTAGGATCGGATTGTATTGGGAATCGATCACCCTTAGAATTTCCCACCAAAACAACATCGGCAAATCTATTGTCATTTTGTGGGAAGGTGTGAAAATACAGTATGAACATACAGGCACGCGGCTGACTAATATAGTAGGGTCATCATAAATAATTAATTTCTATTGCGTCCGTTGGATTTATGTTGTCTGGGGATGAAGTTGCTTTAAAGTTTTTAGCCATTTGATTAGTGCAAAGCTAGCCCTTTTTCAGTTCTTAGTCAAACGGAACTGGGGATAGATAATGGATCCTTTCTAACAACCCTATCCTCTTTTATGCCCGGAAAAGAAAATATAATCCGTATTGACTTTTCGAACCTCAATTTTCACCTTTTGACATGACCCCAGATTGAAATGTATTAAAAAAAAGAAAGATCACGTCGGACTTTAGTGTGCGGCAGCAGCTAATTTGATCGCCGGTTTGTCGTAACGACCAAATTGCACCCGACGGAAAAACACGTACGACTCGATTGCGTATTTTTAAATACGTAGTGCTCGATACGCGTCGCTTAAATTGATTAAGAAATTTCTTTTTCTTTTTTTGGTCGGACCTAAATTGATTTAAGATGGGCGGTGCAATTTTGGCTCTTTTTCGCTCGGACATCATCCTCGGCGTCAGCCCACACTAATTCCGATGTTGGATAGATTCCTTAAGGAATGCTAGGGCCACTGCATTTTGCACTCGCGCAGGTACACTCGCTGCCTTAAAGCGCCGCGTGGCCGCGGTCGAAATTTTAACTCTACCGGGAACTTACAGCTGCCTGTTCCGTTTGTTGACTTTTTATTGATAGATTTTTTTGGGTCAGTTTTTTTTTTGATAGATTCCAATTGCCGCTGTTAAGTCTTTTGGGGGAATTTTTTTCTCCCCTGAAAATGTCATATTTTGTATGTGAACTTTCTTAAAATGTGTAATTCTTAAATTTATGATTTTTTTTAAATATTATCTTCACTTGATTAGGGAAAAGATGACACTAACAATTAAACCAAAATTCAACAACCATCACTATCATTTTCCTATTAGTTAACTAGTACTTTAGAAACATTTATTGATATAATCCATAAAAATTAATCATGTGCGTGTTTAAAGTAATTACACCCATTTTAACATTTACCATATGAGGGGGACTTGTAAAAACCCCAAAAAATAATAAAAGAAGGTGTGAATAAAATAAAGGGAAAATCTCAAATAAGAACTCGGAATGGCTTCATTTTCTAAAAAAAGATATGAAGTGAGTCTATTTCAAATAAGGACCCGAATTAGTCATTTAGTCTCAAAAAATGACTTGACTCATCGGCTGGTGAACTGATGCATTTTTTATGCGTATTCCGGTGATCTAATCATGGTATTTTCGTCCAAAAAGTATTCTCTTTTCATTTTCCTTATCCCCTGTTCATCTTCTCCATTTGCGAGCAGACCTCCAGTATCTCGCCGGTGAAGTAATTGCCGGCGAGATTGAGCCACTCAGCTTCTTCAGCCCCGCCACCTCTAATGGCAGCGGCCCCGTGAACTTGTCATTGCCCAAGTGGAGTTCTTCGAGTTGGGTTATCGCCTGCACGACTTTGCTGGGGAAGATCCCAAAGAAGTTGAGGAACCGGAGGGAGGTGGGGCTATTGAGCTCCAGCGGGAGGGTCCTGGTGAGGTTGTTGGTGGCGAGCGTGAGGTTGATGAGGTCGCGGAGAAGGTCAATTTCGGGTGGGATGTAGCCTAAGAGGCCAACGAATGTGATGTTGAGAGAGACGACCCACGAGCCAGCGTCGCATGTGACTCCGGTGAAGGAGCAATGCGGAAAGGGCGGCGGCAAGAAGGAGGAGGAGGAGTCGACCTACTTGCCGATGGTGGTGGAGGGAGGCCTGATCATGGTGATTTTGAGCTTCAGGAGCACGTCCAGGTCGCTCTGTGCAAGGGAAGCGGAGACGAAGAGGAGGAAGAAGAAGAAGACGCCATTGTAGGGCGGTTTCGTCCTCAGTGAGTTCGGCGAGGTCGACAAGGGCTTGCCAACCTCACCGACCACTAGTAAGGGCAAGCGAGGGCCTGCAAGCCCTTCCTTGCTACCAACGCTTGCTACCGGTGATGGGTGTTGAGCCCTCGCTGGCCTCAGGCGAGGCCGACCCATGCTGGTCCTGCGACCTTCATCGGCCTTTCCCCACTTCCGATGTTCTTGATTTGGGCAATGCCTATCTTCAACATCGGCGAAAAAGATGATGAACAGGGACAACCATGGGTAGATCAAGAAGAAGATGAACATGAGAAGGAAAACAAAAAGAGAATATTTTTTTGACAAAAATACCTCAGACCAAGTCGTTGAAATATGCATTGAAAATGCATTAGTTCGCCAGCCGGCAAGTCAAGTCATTTTTGAGACTAAATGACTAATTTTGGGTATTATTTAAGATAGATTTCACTTAAGGTCTTTTTAAAAAAATGATGCCATTTTGGATCATTATTCGAGATTTTTCCTAGAATAAATATTATAAAATCAATATATAAAAGAAAATAGAAAAAGTCGGCGGTTTCCTTCCAAATAGCACACGGTCGCCCATACTCTCTCTTGAAACTCGCGGCCATGTGGCGCAGCCAGATAGGGCAGTGTCCAGGCGAGGGTGTCCACGCGAGTGGAGCTGGCACTCCTCTGGTCCCTTTCTCGGTCAGTGTGAACCTTCGGAACCCTTCGATGATGGTCAAACGGGTCCAAAAGCAGACATTTTGAGGAAGGTGCCGAAATCCGACAAGGGAACTTTTGTTGTTCCACAGAACCGCCATTGAAGGTAGAGAGAGAGGGAGAGAGAGCTTATTGTTTTTTCATTGGCAGAACAGCAGGGCTTACCTAATTATCACTTTTGGGTTTTGATTTTCGAGCACTGTTGTTTGACGACGCGAGGCTGGATCTTCAAATCTCACCTACATGCATAAAACGAAGACAGGAAGAAATTTCTTGATCCACTTGTTTCTGCAGAGATCGAAGTCGAACTAAAAAGTGTGCGAAGAAAAGAGAAGTCTTTATTAAACATACTCAATATGAAATTTTGCTATTGTGAAATCTCATTACATATGCCGAAAACTAAAACATCAATTTATGGATTTTTCGAGTAAAACTATCTTCATGGACGTTGTTTAAGAATAGTATTGGGTAGTTTCGTCTTTAGTAAAATTGAAATAAAATAGAAAAAGAAAGTAAGAAAACATCTTATATCAAAAGCAGGATGCATGAGGAATAATGTCATAAGGGATGTAGAAAGTCAACCAGAAGTGGAAACAGCACAAGAATAGTCAACAAAATTCAATTTTTAAGTACTACGGATGCAGAAACTGATAGACTCGGGACCTGCAGCGACATCTCTGCCTACTCGCCACCAGCTTTAAAAATCCAAACTTTGCAGTTATTGCTCCTGTATCATTGCCTCCCCCCACAAAAACTCTCTCCCTCTTCCCTCAAATCCCAGCATTCCTAGGAAGTCTGTGAGTAGGAGGAGGAGGAAGACAGGGTACCAAGTGAGAAATCAGGAGCTGGGTCTTCTCAGAAACCTGCAACTAGCATCTGGGTAAGTGAGTTCCTCAACAACACTCCCATCTTTTCCCGTGTGATGGAGCTCGTCTTCGCCCGCTTCTTTCTTCTACTTTGCTTCTCTGTGTCCACACTCGCCGTCTCTTCTTCGAGCCCCGCTGGCCTCGTTCCACTGCTCTCACTCATGGCTCGCTGGACTAACGTGCCCTCCGCCATGAGCTCTAGCTGGAACTCCTCTGATCCCAACCCCTGTAAGTGGGTTGGTGTGGAGTGTGACCCTGCTGACAATGTGGTCTCTCTGAACCTCTCCGGCCATGGGCTTTCGGGGCGGGTAGGACCCGAAGTCGGGTACTTGACCCACTTGCGGGTCCTTGATCTTAGCCGCAACAATTTCACCGGTGAAATTCCTCTGCAGTTGGGGAATTGTACCCAGCTGGAGCACTTGGACATGTCCCAAAATGGGTTCACTGGGGATATCAAGGACGAGTTGAGCAGGCTTCGGAATTTGAGCTACTTGAGCTTGTTCTCGAACTCGCTGGCAGGCGAGATACCCGAGTCGTTGCTCCGAATTCCTAGTCTAGAGCATGTGTACTTGTACTCGAACAATTTGAATGGTTCCATTCCTAAGACTGTCGGCAATATGAGAGAGGTCGCGTACCTGTATTTGCATGATAATCATTTGTCAGGTGCCATTCCTGATTCCATTGGCAATTGTAGTAAATTACGAGAACTCATTTTGACTGGGAATGAACTCGTAGGAGTTTTGCCGCCAACCCTTGGTGCTCTTGAGAACCTTGTTTATTTAGATGTCAGTGACAATAACTTTGAAGGGAAGATCCCTTTGGGTTCAGGCTGTTGCGAGAATTTGGACACTGTGGTCTTGTCATTCAACAATTTCAATGGGGGTCTCCCACCGGAATTGGGCAATTGTAGCAATCTAACTACTTTAGCTGCTGTAAGTGCCAACTTGACCGGAAACATACCGTCTACAATAGGCCAGCTTGAGAGACTCTCTTTTCTCTATCTCTCTGAGAATCAGTTGTCTGGAGAATTGCCTCCTGAAGTTGGCAAGTGCAAGTCCTTGAAAAGCTTGCAAGTGTACTCCAACCAACTTGAAGGGGAAATCCCTCGGGAAATTGGCGACATCAGTGAGCTCGAAGATCTTCAGTTGTTTCAGAATCGTTTGAGTGGTGAGATTCCACTTAGCATCTGGAAGATTCCATCCCTTGAGAACCTTTTGGTCTATAACAATTCTCTCTCGGGAGAGCTACCTCTGGAGATAACTGAGCTCAAGAACTTGAAGAACATCTCTTTGTTCAACAACCATTTCTCTGGAGTCATTCCTCAAAGTTTGGGTATGAATAGTAGTTTACTGGAGTTGGACTTCATTAATAACAAGTTCACTGGCCCGATACCGCCCCATCTGTGCTGGGGAAAGAAATTGGAAGTGATGAATCTCGGTGTGAATCAACTTCAAGGTAGCATACCTTCTGATGTAGGAAGCTGTTCAAGTCTGAGGAGGTTGATCCTTAAAGAAAACAACTTTACCGGGGTCTTGACAGAATTTTCAAGGATGCCTGACCTTTTGCTGATGGATATCAGCAAAAACAGCATCAATGGGAGCATCCCCTCTAGCTTGGCTAACTGTAGCAATATCACCGCTATCAACTTGTCCATGAACAAACTCACAGGATTTCTACCCTTGGAGCTGGGGCACCTTTCAAACCTTGTCATGCTAAATCTCTCTCACAACAATCTGCAAGGTTCCTTGCCATCTGAGCTGTCACATTGTAAAAGACTGGAAACTTTTGACGTCGGGTTCAATCAATTGAATGGTTCACTTCCGTCAAGTTTGAGGAATTGGACAAGTTTGTCAACACTCATTTTGACAAGGAATCGTTTCGATGGAGGCATTCCACTTTTCTTGACAGACCTTAGAAAGTTATTAGAGCTACAAATGGGTGGGAATTTGTTAGGAGGTGAAATTCCCTCTTCAATTGGATCACTGAAGAGTCTAACATATGCTTTGGATCTAAGCGAGAACAGATTAATGGGGAAGCTTCCTTCAGAAATTGGGAACTTGATCCTGCTTCAGAGGCTGGATATATCAAACAACAATCTTTCTGGAAGTCTAGGAGTCCTCGAAGAACTTGATTCATTAATTGAGCTAAATGTCTCATACAATCACTTCACAGGTCTGACACCAAACCTGATCCATTTGAACTTAACTTTTTCTTCTTTTTTGGGAAACTCAGGTCTGTGTGTCAGATGCCAACCATCTGGTTCAGTAACTTGCTCTGGGAGTGATGGTCTCAGTCCTTGCGACAGTCCAAGAGACCGAAAAAGCCTAACAAGAGCTGCAACAATTTTGATAGCTCTGGCTTCTTCTCTAATTTCTGTTGCTGTGATCGTCGGATTAATTTTCCTGGTGGCTTCGTGCAGAAGGAAACACCAGGAAAATGAGATCCCTGTTCAAGATGGCTCGTCTTCTCTACTAAATAAAGTGATGGAAGCTACAGAAAACCTCGACCAGAGGTATATTATCGGCAGAGGAGCCCATGGGGTCGTTTTCAAAGCTTCTCTAAGTCCAGACAAAGTTTACGCACTGAAGAAGCTTGCATTTGGAGCATACAAAGGAGGGAAATCAAGCATAGTTAGAGAAATCCAAACAATGAGAATGTTGAGGCACCGGAACTTGGTCAAATTGGAAGATTTTTGGCTGCGAAAGGATTATGGCCTCCTTTTATATAGCTACATGGAGAATGGAAGCCTGTGTGATGTTTTACATGAGAAATCTCCACGACTGTCCCTAGAATGGAAAGTCCGGTACAAGATCGCGGTTGGAACTGCTCACGGGTTGGCGTATCTCCACTTTGATTGCAATCCTGCCGTGATTCATCGGGACATCAAACCAGAAAACATACTCCTTGATTCAGATATGGAGCCCCGCATATCGGATTTTGGTATCGCCAAGCTTCTTGATCATTCTGCTTCTGCTGCACCTTCCATGGCCGTTGCAGGAACGGTTGGGTATATGGCACCCGGTATGTTCTGTTTCTTTCTTCTTCCGGTCTTTTATTTCTGTTGTTCTTTATATGGCGCACTAATTTTCAATGTCTCTATTTTTTTGTGTTAGAAAACACGTTCATGACGAAAATGAGCAGGGAATCTGATGTGTACAGTTATGGGGTGGTTCTGCTCGAGCTGCTAACGAGGCAAAAAGCAGTGGATCCCTCATTTACTGACTCAGACATCGTAGGTTGGGCGAGGTCGGTTTGGAATAGCACACGGGATATCAATCGGATTGTCGATCCAAGCCTCGCAGAAGAATTTCTGGACACCAATATCATGGAACAAGTTGCTGATGTGGTTTTGGTTGCTTTGAGGTGTACCGAAAAGGAGCCAAGCAGGAGACCTAACATGATAGATGTTGTCAACCAACTGCTCAAAGCGAATGTACCCCAGAGAAACAAACGTAGCTCGGTTTAATGTGGTAGATTTCGGTTCTCAGATTCATGTAACATTGCGTTTTGATAGAAGCCAGTAAGATGATGCAACAAAACGATAGTCGTCGATGCGTTGCTGAGGAAATAAAATTTAGAAAAGTAGATTCTCATCGACCCTCCCCTTTTTTTCCACGTCATTTTATCTATCAGAAAATTCAAATTTAGAAAAGTAGATTCTCATCGACCCTCCCCTTTTTTTCCACGTCATTTTATCTATCAGAAAATTCAAGGCGACGTTTCAATATTATGATCGAGAAATGGAGCCTGTTGATAATTGATACCTTAATTCTGATGATGGGTTGATATTAAATTCACAAAATCCATTTTACACTGTAATGTCATTAGCATCAAGAAGCATGAAATTACTCGGCATCTCAAATGGGTGTAAGTCAGCTCGCCGCTTCTCTTTTGAATTATTTATCGACCTTTGCCTTCGAAATCAAAATATTATGTCAGTTTAGAAATATTGAAGAAGTATGCATACGTTGGCGTTTTTGTAGGTCCAAGGTATACGATAAATGTATTCAAGATTTGCAAGAGTTACTCCCACATAACTGGCTTTCATAGTCAACAAAAATTCATACCCTCCAAAACGTTGAAAGAGTCTTCGAGTACCTTGGAACTGTTATAATTAGTAGATGGATTCCAGGTTTTTGCTTGATTATCGATCTGAATGCACGAATCAAAGCTTCCTGTTAACAAGAAGAGTCGGTCCTTTTGACAACCTACACACGAGGCTCCAAGGATTGCTTAATCCACTGATAAGCTTCAGTATACAAAGAATAATAAAATCGTGATAAGAACGCGAAATAAAACATTTACAATGTCAAGGTTCTCACTCACCCAGATGAAAGAATCCCTAACCATAGCATCATTCGTCATGCTCTACAACTAATGAGAACACTACTGCAACGAAATCGAAAGAAGAATGGCGAGGCAAAAATTTGCTGACTATTGATGCAAGAATTAGATCACGCAAACCTAATTTTCCGTTTCCTTTGTAATATACAGATCTGAGACAAGTGCTTTCAGGAACTCCCATGAGACCTAACCGATGAGATTGACTGCGCGGAAATAGAAGCCCTCGGCCTGTTAAGTTCTCTGTCTCCATTGATGGCTCTGGGTTTTCCACTCAGTCTATCAATTGTATCCTGACAAACCTCATTGAACCACTCATCCTCAGGTAGCACACTGCAAACAGAACATTTCAGCCTCAGGAATCAAGGCTTGCATTGCTCAAATCTATAGCATTTGCATTAGAAGATTTGGTATGGACTGAAAAGTACCAATCTTGTAACAAAAAGCTATCAACGTCCTCTGCCAGCATAATAAATTTATCAATTTTCTAGAATTTGAACTTATAAAGGAGATGGTTCAATAAACACCGAGATCCTCCCCTCTTCAAAGTCCATAGCTCGCATAGAACTATATGCACAAGCGACGGAAAACTAACCCAAAGAGAGAATACTCAATGTTGTACCTGTATGGATCCATTCCTGTAGCAGAAAATGCTGCAATGGCTTTTGATATGATCTCATTGACAACTCTTTGAAAATTCCGTGACAAATATCGTCCTTGAGAGGCAAAGCACATGACAAATTTCATATCCAAATAAAACTGCATTTGTGGAAATTAGAAGGAAAAAGTCAAACCAATTATTTTGCCCATTAAAGGAGAATTACTTGCTAGAAAGTCACACTCAAATACCTGCTGCAGACCAACAGGACCTAAAGGTCTTGGCCCTTCTTCAATGTCGTCCCAGAAGCTCTGGTCTTCAGAGAGCCATAGGATGACGGTTTCTGTTAATCTCATCAATAACAATGTGGCAAACCGTTCCCTGCCCACGAACATATCTGCAGCCATACTGGCCATCCTCGTCAATTTTGCAAACAGCTCCTGTATTGCAGCAATCACATGTCATTAGAAACAAAGCACATGAATAATTAGAGAAAACCCTGAAAAAAAAAATTAAGCAAAAAATCTGGTCTTTGTCCGAGTGTTTAAAGACCGGAAATCCCATTTCATCAGATAAGAAACCAGCCTCAAAAAAATAAAAAAAATCATAAATAAAGTGGTGAAATTTGGTCTTCAAGTGTTTAGGAATCAGGAGCTGCTCAAGCCAGGATGAACAAATCAGTAGAAAGTAATGACTTTTTTAATGAGGTATTCCCGCTCTTGCCGTTGACCTCTTTCATCAGACAACCAAAAAAAAAGTCCACAGATTTCAAATATGATTCCATATTGAAGGTTCCATTTAAACAATTATCCTTCTACCTTAAACACAATTGTGAGAAGTACGGAGAAAAGGCAAGCCAAATGGATGAGGAAGCCAAAGCGGAAGGCCATTGGATTTCATGAGCTACAAGATCGTTAAGGGGATGTCAATTGAAATTGTGCACCACTTTTTTTTTTTTTTTCGGGGGAGGCGTAAGAACTATGCACCATGAAAGGGGTTTCCTCAATATTGATAATCTGGCTCCTATTAATGAACATGGGCATCTATAATTTGTTTGGAATTTAATATTGCATCTACAATTTAAGTATTGTATTGAACTTTGTGTATATTAGGTTAGAGGAGTCATGAGAGGCACTTTACACAGGACAGTTCCAGTAAGATTGGAGTGCACGATTAGTGTAATTGGTTCGGTATTACAAGGATCTCTCTCAATAAGTTGAAGGCTTGTTAATCAAAAAGAGAAAAGGCTGGAAAATTGGTCCATGATCTTACCCTACCACTGATAAGCTCCAGTATACACAGTGAATTTCATTAAAAACAAACGTAGCTCTTAGTAAACATGCACACTTGCATGCATTGATAAGCCATCCGGGTAAGCATCATCTGGTCACTCCTAATGAAGTGGTGAATAAAGAGACACAAATTAAAGAAGGTGTGATTCAAAAACCAGCTCAGTTTGCTCGACTCAGTTGAGATTCCAATCCATAAGGGGGTTTAATTATTTAAAAAATTACGGGAAAAATAGAAGGATAATGTCATTTTTAGACACAAGTCAAAAGAGAATTTTCCAAATTTGACTTGAAATATATCAAAGAAGGTATCTGTCGTTCAAACAATACCTGGAAAAGTAGAGAAGGGAACCAGTCAATTTCATCTGCATTTCCATCCATATTTATGTACATATCTGCGGTAAGATGGTTGTTGACTTTTTTTTTTTTTTTTATTTCAAATCAATAGAAATGTCGGTCCCACCTATCTTCCTTATGGTCCATTACAGAGTTTTGGTCAACTTCACTTGGCAAGAGGAAGAGTTCATAGACCCTGATTTCCCGAATACGGTTTTTACCCGGATCATGTCTCGTTTGAGTGGATATAGGGCCTCTGACAGGGCCTATCACTCTTGGGTTTGCTAGAATATATGCTCGTATCAACGAGCACACACCGGGTCCTATCCCGCTGTTCACCAACGGACCAAGAGACAGAGGCAGCTCCATTGTCTAGAAAAGAGGTAGGAGGGCAACTAGATTTTTGAGACTTGGAAGATTTGTGGTGGAGCTAGGGGGTTGGGATTAGGTGACCATGTGTATAGCTAGGTTGGGACGAGATGACCAACTTACAATTGGTGTAGTTAGAAGTATTGACCCTTTTGAATTCCCCAGTATACCTAACTTATCGCTTGATGTATATATAAACAAATAAGAAATGAAGTTGCCCTGTTTATAGAAGTTTGCATGCACCCCATGATTACTTTAGTCCCTTACGCTTCACATACTTAAGATAAAGAGAAACGA
Organism: Eucalyptus cloeziana; assembly: GCA_014182715.1. Classification (NCBI taxonomy): domain Eukaryota; kingdom Viridiplantae; phylum Streptophyta; class Magnoliopsida; order Myrtales; family Myrtaceae; genus Eucalyptus; species Eucalyptus cloeziana. Next base: position 43,561,367 of record CM024639.1, read on the forward strand.
AAAAGATAACTATGCTAGTCGTTCTACATTAGCTGTGACGTACTGGGGGCATCACAATGTTGGGAACTAAACGGCGCATATAATAATGTAAGCTTATGCAAATACGAAATTTAATTATCAATTACCATTCTTGGGAATTCACAAGTGAAGTTGCGAGAAAAAAAGAAAAAAGAAGAAGTAAATTTGGTGTGTGTATTAGCTGCATCATTAATTAAATGAAAAAAATTAGTGAGAGTAGACCGTTCATCGGCCAAAGAAGGGCTGCCTCTTGAAGGAATGAGTCGAGCAAATGTCCACTCTATCTTCAAAGTCGCCTTTGGAAGAGGGAAAGATGCGAGATTTGAGGCGATCAAATCTAGATATTTGACAAAACTTGAGAAAGGAATGCCTGGATCTAAGGCAATTAGAGACTTTTGGCATGAATTATGTTGAATTATCTTATCCCAAGATTGGGATATCTAGGGAGAATTTAGTGGCCATGAACCGGTCCACATAGAAAAAGATATTATGGGTTTATTCTTGTATTCGTTGCTTTGCACACCATAGTCTAAATGAGGAAATGGGATAAGATAGCTACCTAGTTTGTTTTGATCAATTGTGGAACTATACACTTACCTTGGCCTAAATTCAATCCCACGGACTCAACCATTAATGTCATTTGCTGTCCTAAGACCATTCAATACCAGCTATTCACAAGTTTGATCTTTGGTATCACCCCCAAAAAAGAAAGCCAAAATCAAGATGTCTTTGGGGGGTATGTATGATTATCAAGGAGAGATATTTCCATCTAATTGTGAGAAATTTCAATCGGTCTTGGATTTTGATTCCTGCTCGATACCATCACTAGTAGTCGGATCACAAACAATAATTCATCATGAATCATCTTTTATAACTCAATGAGCAAGGTGTTAGAGACTAGCAATACTATCATAGTCTTTCTGAAACGATTACAATTTCATCATAATGAATACCCACATTAATCAAGTAGATACTAATCCAATGATAATTTTGTAATCATCACAATATCACAGGGAGTTTCCCCCAACAACTTTTTTAACGTCACATTGAGTTTGAGGGGATGTTAGAGATATTTTAGATAATTCATTAAATTTTCCATATCTTACTTTAATTGCATATTCTATCGTTATATTACCTTAAATCATCATCTAATAAAATCTTTAGATAGGCTCGCATACTTTTCATTATTCCATATAGTAATATATAGAGGAGTACAAAAAACATATACAATTCTTTCTTCCGCATTATTTCTTCACATGGTCTATTTTTTTTTTTTTTTTTTGGTCGAATTTGAGGGTTAGACTTGGTTAGGCAAGCAAGAACTAACTTCCAGTAGACTGTGAAAGAGCAAGGAAACTTCTTTCCAACTTCATAGCATATGTTTCGTGTGAAATTGAAAGACCCAAATGGCTTAAGGGAATTGTGAGAAGGACGGAGAAAAGGCAAGCCAAATGGATGAGGAAGCCAAAGAGGAAGGCCATTGGATTTCATGAGCTACAAGATCGTTGAGGGGATGTCAATTGAAATTGTGCACCGTTTTTGTTTTTGTTTTTTTTTTTTTTTTTGGGGGGAGGGCGCGTAAGAACTATGCACCATGAAAGGGGTTTCCTCCATATTGATATTCCAACTCCTATTAATGAACATGGGCGTCTATAATTTGTTTGGAATTTAATATTGCATCTACAATTTAAGTATTGTATTGAACTTTGTGTATACTAGGTTAGAGGAGTCATGAGAGGCACTTTACATAGGACGGTTCCAGTAAGATTGGAGTGCACAATCAGTGTAATTGGTTCGGTATTACAAGGATCTCTCTCTTAATAAGTTGAAGGCTTGTTAATCAAAAAGAGAAAAGGCTGGAAAATTGGTCCATGATCTTACCCTTCCAATGGGTTAAAATATTTTAGACATCACCAATAAAGACCATGACTTCCATGAACCATCGAACATGTATTGACCCAAAAGTCAACACATATAAAACCCCAAAAGACCTTGACTCCTTGATGGATGTCTACAAGTTTCTTACATACAAGCACGCTTGTTACATTCTTTTTTTTTTTTTCCTTTTCATTTGACCGATATAGCTTGTTTAAATTCTCATTGAATCATAAAGCCAATCACTCAAATTAGCCAATCGCTCAAATTACATTGGCATGAAATTAGTGCCATAACTTTTAAAAACCAATCACTCGAATTACATCGGCGATTTTTCTTACTTGAAAATCTATTGTGGCATTAACGAATATTAAATCTTCCAACATTTGATTTAGAATAGGGTCATCGTAAGCAATTAACTTCTCTTGCGTACGTTGGATTTATGTTGTCTGGGGGTGAAGTTGCTTTGAAGTTTTTAGCCATTTGATCAGTGCAAAACCAGCCCTTCTCAGTTCTTAGTGAAACGAACCTGGGAACAATTATTCCATCCTTTCTAACAACCCCATCCTCGTTGTTATGCCCAAAAAAGAATTTAATTTGTATTGACTTTTTAAACCTCAATTTTCACTTTTTGACATGACCAAAGTCGAACTAAAAAGCGCGCAGAGATCAAAGTCGAACTCAATTTAATCTCTATTCATAAAATGAAGACGTGGAGAAATTTCTTGATTCGCTTGTTTCCGTAGAGATCAAAGTCGAACTAAAAAGCGCGCAAAGAAATGAGAAGTCTTTATTAAGTATACTCAATATGAAATTTTGCTATTGTGAAATTTCATTTCATATGCTAAAAACTAAACATTAATTTTGTGGTTTCGTCAAGTAAAACTATCTTCATGGGTGTTGTTTAAGAAGAGTATCTTTAATAAAATTGAGATAACAAAGAAAAAAAGAAAAAGAAAGTAAGAAAACGTCTTATATCAAAAGTAGGATGCGTGAGGAATGATGTCATAAGGGATGTAGAAGTTAACAAGAAGTGTCAACAGCGCACGAATGGTCACCAAAATTCAATTTTTAAGTACTACGGATGCAGAAACTGACAGGCATGGGAGTTGCAGACGCTTCTCTGCCTACCCGCCACCGGCTTTAAGAATCTAAACTTTGCAATTATTGCTCCTGTATCATTGCCTCCCCACCCAAAAACTCTCTCTCCCCCAACTCTTTCAAATCCCAAATTAAAATGTATTTAAAATGATTAAGAAATTTCTTGTTCTTTTTCTTGGTCGGACGTAAAGTTGATTTAGGATGGGCAGTGCAATTTCGGCTTTTTTTTCGCTCGGACATCATCCTGGGCGTCAGCCCACACTAATCCAAACGTTCGATACATTCCTTGAGGAATGCTAGGGCCACTGCATTTTCCACTCGCGCAGGTACACTCGCTGCTTTAAAGCGCCGCGTGGCCACTGTCGGAATCTAAGTCTTTTTGGGGAATTTTTTTCTACCCTGAAAATGTCAGATTTTGTATGTGAACTTTCTTAAATGCGTAATTCCTAAATTTATGATTTTTTTTTTAAATATTGTCTTTATTTGATTAAGGAAAAGATGACCCTAACAATTAAACCAAAATTCAAGAACTATCGCTATCATTTTCCTATTAGTTAACTTAACTAGTACGGGGTTCGCTCAGGTGGTCATCCTTCCATCTTAGAATGGAGAGGTTGGGGGTTCAAATCTCTACATTCTTAAAGGGCTTGGGGTGGAGACGATTTTCATTTCAGGAATGAGTTTCGATTCCCACGCCCTGTAAGGAGGCAGGACAAAAGTCTGAGAATGAGTGTTAGAGTAGGATTAGCGTAAGACCGATAAAAAAAAAACAAACTTAACTAGTACTCTAGAAACATTTATTAATATGATCCAAAAAAATAATCATGTGTGTGTTTAAAGTAAGTTACGCCACATTTTCACATTTACCATCTAATGGGGGACTTATAAAAACCCCTAAAAAATTAATCGTGTACGAAGTACGAATGGGAACCTGGCAAAAAATAATAAAAGAAGGTGTGAATAGAATAAATACCATAAAAATCAATATATAAAAGAAAATAGAAAAAGTCGGCGGTTTCCTTCCAAATAACACACGGTCGCCCATACTCTCTCTTAAAACTCGCTGCCACGTGGCGCAGCCAGATAGGGCAGTGTCCCGGCGAGGGCGTCCACGCGAGTGGAGCTAGCACTCCTCTTCTGGTCCCTTTCTTGGTCAGTGTGAACCTTCGGAAACCTTTGATAATGGTCCAACGTGTCCAAAAGCAGAAATTTTGAGGAAGGTACCGAAATCCGACAAAGGAACTTTTGTTGTCACACATAACCGCCATTGAAGGTAGAGAGAGATAGAGAGTATTTTTAGGATTAACACGTTGAAAAATCTCAATTTGGTACACGTGTGATGTGATAAATTTATTTCAAATTATTTTTTTTATCATGAAAAATTCAAAATTAATACATCTATAATAAATTTGCCACAATTAATCATAAAAAATATTCAAACTATATTTGAATAAATTTATCCAAAAATAATTTATTCAATTGCCAAAAATTCTAAATTTGTACATTTGTGACAAATATACCTCTCATTAAAATAAATATAAAAAAAATCACAAGAATTGTATAATGTGACAAATAGAGAGTAAAATCACAAATCAACCGTCACATATTATTCAATTTAGTAATTTGACAAGAAAATTTAATGAAACTTACATAAAGTAAATTTGTCACAAGTGAACGATTTGGAGTTTTTGATGGTTAAAAAAAAATTAGTTTGGGATTTATCATAAATGTACCGGTTTTGGATTTTTCAAAATATTAACCCTATTTTTTACTCAATGGCGGAACAATAGCCCTCTACCTAATTATCACTTTTGGGTTTTGATTTTCCAGCACTGTTGTTTGACGATGCTAAGCTGGATCTTCAAATCTCATCTCTATGCATACAACGAAGATGCGAAGAAATTTCTTGATTCGCTTGTTTCCGTAGAGATCAATGTCGAACTAAAAAGCACACAAAAAAAGGAGAAGTCTTTATTAAACATACTCAATATAGAATTTCGCTATTGTGAAATTTCATTACATATGCTGAAAACTAAACATCAATTTTGTGGTTTTGTCAAGTAAAACTATCTTCATGGGTGTTGTTTAAGATGAGTATTGGATAGTTTCGTTTTTAATAAAATTGAAATAAAAAGGAAAAAAAAGAAAAAGAAAGTAAGAAAACTGTCTTATATCAAAAGTAGGATGCGTGAGGGATGATGTCATAAGGGATGTAGAAGTTAACAAGAAGTGTAAACAGCGGAAGAATGGTCACCAAAATTCAATTTATAAGTACAATGGATGCAGAACTGACAGACATGGGACTTGCAGCGACTTCTCTGCCTACTCGCCACCAGCTTAAGAATCCGAACTTTGCAGTTATTCCTCCTGTATCATTGCCTCCCCGCCAAAAAACTCTCTCCCCCCACTCTCTCAAATCCCAGCATTCCTAGAAACTCTCTGTGAGTAGGAGTAGGAGGAGGACAGGGTACCAAGTGAGAGAATTCAGGAGCTGGGTCTTCTCAGAAGCCTGCAACTGGCATCTGGGTAAGTGAGTTCCTCAACAACACTCCCATCTTTTCCCGTGTGATGGAGCTCGTCTTCGCCCGTTCCTTGCTTCTACTTTGCTTCTCTGTGTCCACACTCGCCGTCTCTTCTTCGAGCCCCGCTGGCCTCGTTCCACTGCTCTCACTCATGGCTCGCTGGACTAACGTGCCCTCCGCCATAAGCTCTAGCTGGAACTCCTCTGATCCCACCCCCTGTAAGTGGGTTGGTGTGGAGTGTGACCCTGCTGGCAATGTGGTCTCTCTGAACCTCTCCGGCCATGGGCTTTTGGGTCGGGTAGGACCCGAAGTCGGGCGCTTGACCCACTTGCGGGTCCTTGCTCTTAACAGCAACAATTTTACCGGTGAAATTCCTCAGCAGTTGGGGAATTGTACCCAGCTTGAGTACTTAAACATGTCCCGAAATGGGTTCACTGGGGAAATCAAGGACGAGTTGAGCAGGCTTCAGAATTTGAGCTACTTGAGCTTGTTCTCGAACTCGCTGGCAGGCGAGATACCTGAGTCATTGTTCCGAATTCCTAGTCTAGAGTATGTGTACTTGCACTCGAACAATTTAGGTGGTTCCATTCCTAAGACCGTTGGTGATATGAGAGAGGTGACGTACCTGTATTTGTATTATAATCATTTGTCAGGTGCCATTCCCGATTCCATCGGCAATTGTAGTAAATTACGAGAACTCGTTTTGACTAGGAATGAGCTCGTAGGAGTTTTGCCGCCAACCCTTGGTGCTCTTGAGAACCTGGTTTATTTAGATGTTAGTGAAAATAACTTTGAAGGGAAGATCCCTTTAGGTTCAGGCCGTTGCGAGAATTTGGAGACTCTGGTCTTGTCATTCAACAAATTCAATGGGGGTCTCCCACCGGAATTGGGCAATTGTAGAAATCTAACTACTTTAGCTGCCGCAAGTGCCAACTTGACCGGAAACATACCATCTACAATAGGCCAGCTTGAGAGACTCTCTAAACTCTTTCTCTCTGAGAATCAATTGTCTGGAGAATTGCCTCCCGAACTTGGCAAGTGCAAGTCCTTGAAAAGCTTGCAAGTGCGCTCCAACCAACTTGAAGGGGAAATCCCTCGGGAAATCAGCAACATCAGTGAGCTAGAAGATCTTCAGTTGTTTCAGAATCGTTTGAGTGGTGAGATTCCACTTGGAATCTGGAAGATTCCATCCCTTGAGAACCTTTTGGTCTATAACAATTCTCTCTCGGGAGAGCTACCTCTGGAGATAACTGAGCTCAAGAACTTGAAGAACATCTCTTTGTTCAACAACCATTTCGCTGGAGTCATTCCTCAAAGTTTGGGTATGAATAGTAGTTTACTGTCGTTGGATTTCATTAATAACAAGTTCACTGGCCCAATACCGCCCCATCTGTGCTGGGGAAAGAAATTGGAAGTGATGGATCTCGGTTTCAATCAACTTCAAGGTAGCATACCTTCTGATGTAGGAAGCTGTTCAAGTCTAAGGAGGTTGATCCTTAAAGAAAACAACTTTACCGGGGTCTTGACAGAATTTTCAAGGATGCCTGACCTTTTGCTGATGGATATCAGCAAAAACAGCATCAGTGGGAGCATCCCCTCTAGCTTGGCTAACTGTAGCAATATCACCACTATCAACTTGTCCATGAACAAACTCACAGGATTTCTACCCTTGGAGCTGGGGCACCTTTCAAACCTTGTCATGCTAAATCTCTCTCACAATAATCTGCAAGGTTCCTTGCCATCTGAGCTGTCACGTTGTAAAAGATTGGAAACTTTTGACGTCGGGTTCAATCAATTGAATGGTTCACTTCCGTCAAGTTTGAGGAATTGGACAAGTTTGTCAACACTCATTTTGACAAGGAACCGTTTCGATGGAGGCATTCCACTTTTCTTGACAGACTTTGGGAAGTTACTCGAGCTACAAATGGGTGGGAATTTGTTAGGAGGTGAAATTCCCTCTTTGATTGGATCACTGAAGAGTCTAAGATATGCTTTGGATCTAAGCGAGAACAGATTAACAGGGAAGCTTCCTTCAGAAATTGGGAACTTGATTCTGCTTCAGAAGCTGGATATATCAAACAACAATCTTTCTGGAAGTTTAGCAGTCCTCGAACAACTTGATTCATTAATGGAGCTAAATGTCTCATACAATCACTTCACAGGTCCGATACCAAACCTGATCCATTTGAACTCAACTTTTTCTTCTTTTTTGGGAGACTCAGGTCTGTGTGTCAGATGCCAACCATCTGGTTCAGTAAATTGCTCTGGGAGTAACGGTCTCAGTCCTTGCGACAGTCCAAGAGACCCAAAAAGCCTAACAATAGCTGCAACAATTTTGATAGCTCTGGCTTCTTCTCTAATTTCTGTTGTTGTGATCGTCGGATTAGTTTTCCTGGTGGCTTCGTGCAGAAGGAAACACCAGGAAAATGAGATCCCTGTTCAAGATGGCTCGTCTCCTCTACTAAATAAAGTGATGGCAGCTACAGAAAACCTCGACCAGAGGTATATTATCGGCAGAGGAGCCCATGGGGTCGTTTTCAAAGCTTCTCTAAGCCCAGACAAAGTTTACGCACTGAAGAAGCTTGCATTTGGAGCATACAAAGGAGGGAAATCAAGCATAGTTAGAGAAATCGAAACAATGAAAATGTTGAGGCACCGGAACTTGGTCAAATTGGAAGATTTTTGGCTGCGAAAGGATTATGGCCTCCTTTTATATCGCTACATGGAGAATGGATGCCTGTGTGATGTTTTACATGAGAATTCTCCACGACTGTCCCTAGAATGGAAAGTCCGGTACAAGATCGCGGTTGGAACTGCTCACGGGTTGGCGTATCTCCACTTTGATTGCAATCCTGCCGTGATTCATCGGGACATCAAACCAGGTAACATACTCCTTGATTCAGATATGGAGCCCCACATATCGGATTTTGGTATCGCCAAGCTTCTCGATCATTCTGCTTCTGCTACACCTTCCATGGCCGTTGCAGGAACGGTTGGGTATATGGCACCCGGTATGTTCTGTTTCTTTCTTCGTCCGGTCTTTTATTTGTGTTGTTCTTTATATGGCGCACTAATTTTCGATGTCTCTATTTTTTGTGTTAGAAAACGCGTTCATGACGAAAATGAGCAGGGAATCTGATGTGTACAGTTATGGGGTGGTTCTGCTCGAGCTGCTTACGAGGCAAAAAGCAGTGGATCCCTCATTTACTGAATCAGACTTCGTAGGTTGGGCGAGGTCGGTTTGGAATAGCACACGGGATATCAATCGGATTGTAGATCCAAGCCTCGCAGAAGAATTTCTGGACACCAATATCATGGAACAAGTTGCTGATGTGGTTTTGGTTGCTTTGAGGTGTACCGAAAAGGAGCCAAGCAGGAGACCTAACATGATAGATGTTGTCAACCAACTGCTCAAAGCGAATGTAACCCAAAGAAACAAACGTAGCTTGGTTTAATGTGGTAGATTTTGGTTCTCAGATTCATGTAACATTGCGTTTTGATAGAAGCCAGTAAGATGATGCAACAAAACGATGGTCGTCGACGCGTTGCCAAGGAAATAAAATTTAGAAAAGTACATTCTCGAATCTCATCGACCCTCCCCTTTTTTCCACGTCATTTTATCTATCAGAAAATTCAAGGCGACATTTCAATATTATGATCGAGAAATGGAACCTGTTGATAATTGATACCTTTATTCTGATGATGGGTCAATATTAAATTCAAAAAATCCATTTTACAATGTAATGCCATTAGCATCAAGAACCATGAAATTACTTGGCATCTCAAATGGGTGTAAGTCAGCCCGCTGCTTCTCTTTTGAATTATTTATCGACCTTTGCCTTCGAAATCAAAATATTATGTCAGTTCAGAAATATTGACGAAGTATGCGTACGTTGGCGTTTTTGTAGGTCCAAGGTATACGATAGATGTATTCAAGATTTGCAAGAGTTACTCCCGCATAACTGGCTCTCATAGTCAACAAAAATTTATACCCTGCAAAACGTTGAAATGAGCCTTTTGAGTACCTTGGAACTGTTATAATTAGTGGATGGATTCCAGGTTTTTGCTTGATTATTGATCTGAATGCACGAATCAAAGCTTCCTGTTAACAAGAAGAGTCGGTCCTTTTGACAACCTACACACGAGGCTCCAAGGAATGCTTAATCCACTGATAAGCTCCAGTATACAAAGAATAATAAAATCGTGATAAGAACGCGAATTAAAACATTTACAATGTCAAGGTTCTCACTCACCCAGATGAAAGAATCCATAACCGTAGCATCATTCGTCATGCTCTACAACTAAAGAGAACACTACTGCAACGAAATCAAAAGAAAAATGGCGAGGCAAAAATTTGCTGACTATTGATGCAAGAATTAGATCACGCAAACCTAATTTTCCGTTTCCTTTGTAATATACAGATCTGAGACAAGTGCTTTCAGGAATTCCCATGAGACCTAACCGATGAGATTGACTGCGCGGAAATAGAAGCCCTCGGCCTGTTAAGTTCTCTGTCTCCATTGATGGCTCTGGGTTTTCCACTCAGTCTATCAATTGCATCCTGACAAACCTCATTGAACCACTCATCCTCAGGTAGCACACTGCAAACAGAACATTTCAGCCTCAGGAATCAAGGCTTGCATTGCTCAAATCTATGGCATTTGCATTAGAAGATTTGGTATGGACTGAAAAGTACCAATCTTGTAACAAAAAGCTATCGACGTCCTCTGCCGGCATAATAAATTTATCAATTTTAAAAAATTTGAACTTATAAAGGAGATGGTTCAATAAACACCGAGATCCTCCCCTCTTAAAAGTCCATAGCTCGCATAGAACTATATGCACAAGCCACGGAAAACTAACCCAAAGAGAGAATACTCAATGTTGTACCTGTATGGATCCATTCCTGTGGCAGTGTTAAAAAATTATTTTTGGATATGTGCGTACGGAAGCATGGTTTTAGTATTAGTTATAGTTTTTGGTTAGTGACGTGTGCAAGTGTATGGTATATTTTGTAGAGGATGAACAAGGAATGAGATAGGATAATTGAAGCATATATGACATAAGATATGGGGGAAAATAGTTTCATTAGTTGAACAAAATAGTTTGATGGAGGTACAGTAAAAATCTATGACTTCTCATGGTGGAGGGTTCACCTCACACACAAGGTGGAGGGTTTACCTCTCACTCACTTACATTTGTTGGTTTGCTATGCTCCCCCCTCTTTCCTATTTATAGGGACTAAATACAATATTCTAGATTTATGTGGAATGTTGTCCACTTAGGCTTTTGTAGCTTGTTCTAGAATTTCTTCTTCATCTTGGCTTTTGCTTGCTTGCATTCATATGTGAATCTTCTAGATTCATTTAGCAACCTCCATTCTCAACAATTCTAGACAATTCTTCAACATGGATGCTGGACTTTTCTTCTTTCTTCTGGAAACTTCATCTAAGGAATTCTAGATTGTAGTTTAGCAACTCTATGAAATTCTAGAAAATGGATCAACATTTCCAACACTCCCCCTTGATCCATTTTCAGGATACTTCGGACATTGTATCATAAAGTTGCCGACATACCTTGAAATCTCTCTTCTAATTTGTCCCATGCCTTTTGTGTTGTCTTCGTTCCACAATCCCTTGCATTCTCTTGTCGAACCACTTGCACTTGCCTTTGAACATGCATGATTTTTCTTCAACGATGTCCCATATGTCTCGGGGCATCAAATTGTTTTTAGTTGTAGTTAGCTCAGGCTCGGGCTCTGGCTCTGGTGGGCTCTAGCTCGCTCCGCTTTGTTTCGCTCGCTCGCCCGCTCCGCTCGTTGGCTCTCGCTCGGGCTCGGCCTTTGATTCTGCTCGACTCCGACTCTAGCTCTGTTGGCTCTCGCTCGGGCTCTAGCCTTTTTAGTTGAGGATGGTGAGGACAAACGCCCATAACCATTCGATATGCCTGGCTCTGATACCATGTTAAAATTTAAATGTGCGCGGAAGCATAGTTTTGGTATTAGTTATAGTTTTTGGTTAGTGACGTGTGCAAGTGTATGATATATTTTGTAGAGGATGGACAAGAGATGAGATAGGATAATCAAATGACAAAGAACATGGGATATGGGAAATAGTTTCATTAGTTGGATAAAATAATTTTACAATAGTTGAAAGAAGTGTTGGTGGAGGAGCTTCATGATATGAAGTATATTCTCATGCTCCTCTCACCCTCTTACATTTGTTGGTTTGCTATGCTCCCCCCTCTTTCCTATTTATAGGGACTAAATACAATATTCTAGATTTATGTGGAATGTTGTCCACTTAGGCTTTTCTAGCTTGTTCTAGAATTTCTTCTTCATCTTGGCTTTTGCTTGCTTGCATTCCCATGTGAATCTTCTAGATTCATTTAGCAACCTCCATTCTCAACAATTCTAGACAATTCTTCAACATGGATGCTGGACTTTTCTTCTTTCTTCTGGAAACTTCATCTAAGGAATTCTAGATTGTAGTTTAGCAACTCTAGGAAATTCTAGAAAATGGATCAACATTTCCAACAAGCAGAAAATGCTGCAATGGCTTTTGATATGATCTCATTGACAACTCTATGTAAATTCCGTGACAAATATCGTCCTTGGGAGGCAAAGCACATGACAAATTTCATATCCAAATAAAACTGCATTTGTGGAAATTAGAAGGAAAAAGTCAAACCGATTATTTTGCCCATTAAAGGAGAATTACTTGCTAGAAAGTCACACTCAAATACCAGCTGCAGACCAACAGGACCTAAAGGTCTTGGCCCTTCTTCAATGTCGTCCCAAAAGCTCTGGTCTTCAGAGAGCCATAGGATGACGGTTTCTGTTAGTCTCATCAATAACAACGTGGCAAACCGTTCCCTGCCCACGAACATATCTGCAGCCATACTGGCCATCCTCGTCAATTTTGCAAACAGCTCCTGTATTGCAGCAATCACATGTCATAAGAAACAAAGCACATGAATAATTAGAGAAAACCCTGAAAAAAAAAAATTAAGCAAAAAATCTGGTCTTTGTCCGAGTGTTTAAAGACCGGAAATCCCATTTCATCAGATAAGAAACCAGCCCCAAAAAAATAAAAAATCATAAATACAGTGGTGAAATTTGGTCTTCGAGTGTTTAGGAATCAGGAGCTGCTCAAGCCAGGATGAACAAATCAGTAGAAAGTAATGACTTTTTTAATGAGGTATTCCCGCTCTTGCCGTTGACCTTTTTCATCAGACAACCAAAAAAAAAAAGTCCACAGATTTCAAATATGATTCCATACCGAAGGTTACATTTAAACAACTATCCTTCTACCTTAAACTCAGAGCCCGGATTTTGAATATGAATCTTAGGAAAAACAAGGGGTGGAGATGTCAATGAGTAGAAGCTAGAATACTTCTCATCAGGCAAATGCCAACAGCAATTTTTTTTTAATGATACTGACACATGTAGCTATAATTCAAAATACAGCGTGATGCACCTGTAGACCGCAGCACCTAGAATACTTCTCATCAAGCCTTGCACGGGATAAATGCCCATAAAACAGAATGTTCTTGTCTCACAGTGAATTTCATTAAAAACAAACGTAGCTCTTAGTAAACATGCACACTTGCATGCATTGATAAGCCATCCAGGTAGCATCATCTGGTCACTCCTAATGAAGTGGTGAATAAAGAGAGACAAATTACAGAAGGTGTGATTCAAAAACCAGCTCAGTTTACTCGACTCAGTTGAAATTCCAATCCATAAGGGGGTTTAATTATTTAAAAATTACGGGAAAAATAGAAGGATAATGTCATTTTTAGACACAAGTCGAAAGAGAATTTTCCAAATCTGACTTGAAATATATCAAAGAAGGTATCTGTCATTCAAACAATACCTAGAAAAGTAGAGAAGGGAACCAGTCAATTTCATCTGCATTTCCATCCATATTTATGTACATATTTGCAGTAAGATGGTTGTTGAATTTTTTTATTTCAAATCAATAGAAATGTCGGTCCCACCCACCTTCCTTATGGTTCGTTACGGAGTTCTGGTCAACTTCACTTGGCAAGAGGACGAGTTCATAGACCTTGGTTTCCTGGATACGGTTTTTACCCGGATCATGTCTCATTTGATTGTGGATATAAGGCCTCCAATGGGGCATGTCACTCTTGGGTTTGCTAGAATATATGCTTGTATCAACGAGCGCACGCTGGGTCCTCTCTCGCTGTTCCCCAACAGACCAAGAGACAAAGGCAACCCCATTGTGTAGAAAAGAGGTAGGAGGGCAACTAGATTTTTGAGAGTTGGAAGATTTGTGGTGGAGCTAGGGGGTTGGGATTAGGTGACCATGTGTATAGCTAGGTTGGGACGAGATGACCAACTTACAATTGATGTAGTTAGAAGTACTGACCCTTTTGAATTCCCCAATATACCTAACTTATCGCTTGATGAATATATAAACAAATAAGAAATGAAGTTGCCCTGTTTATAGAAGTCCGCATGCACCCTAGGATTACTTTAGTCCCTTACGCTTCCACATACTTAAGCAAAAGAGAAACGAAAAAGATAACTATGCTAGTAGTTCTACATTAGTTGTGACACACTAGGGGCATCATAATGTTGGGAACTAAAGGGCGCATATAAGAATGTAAGGTTATGCAAATACAAAATTTAATTATCAATTACCATTCTTGGGAATTCACAAGTGAAGTTGCGAGAAAAAAAGAAAAAATATAAGTAAATTTGGTGTGTGTATTAGCTACATCATTAATTAAATGAAAAAATTAGTGAGAGTAGAACGTTCATCGGCCAAAGAAGGGCTGCCTCTTGAAGGAATGAGTCGAGCAAAGGTCCACTCTATCTTCAAACTCACCTTTGGAAGAGGGAAAGATGCAAGATTCGAGGCAATCAAATTTAGATATTTGACAAAACTTGAGAAATGAATGCCTGGATCTAAGGCAATTAGAGACTTTTGGCATGAATTATGTTGAATTATCTTATCCCAAGATACCTAGGGAGAATTAAGTGGCCATGAACTGATCCACATAGAAAAAGATATTATGGGGTTTATTCTTTTGTTTATTGCTTTGCACACCATAGTCTAAATGAGGAAATTGGGTAAGATAGCTACCTAGTTTGTTTTGATCAACTGTGGAACTATACGCTTAACTTAGCCTAAATTCAATCCCACGGACTCAACCATTAATGTCATTTGCTGTCCTAAGACCATTCAATACCAGTTGTTCACAAGTTTGATCTTTGGTATCACCCTCAAAAAAGAAAGCCAAAATCAAGATGTCTTTGGGGGGTATGTCTGACTATCAAGGAGAGATGTTTCCATCTAATTGTGAGAAATTTCAATCGGTCTTGGATTTTGATTCGTGCTCGATACCATCAATAGTAGTCGGATTACAAACGATTAATTCATCATGAATCATCTTTTATAACTCAACGAGCATGGTGTTAGAGACCAACAATACAATCATAGTCTTTCTGAAATGATTACAACTTCATCATAATGAATACCCACATTAATCAAGTAGATACTAAGCCAATGATAATTTTGTAATCATCACAATATCACAGGGAGTTTCCCCAACAAATTCTTTAACGTCTCATTGGGTTTGATGGGATGTTAGAGATATTTTAGATAATTCATTAAATTTTCCATATCTTACTTTAATTGCATATTCTATCTTTATATTACCTTAAATCATCATCTAATAAAATCTTTAGATAGGCTCGCATATTTTTCATTATTCCATATACTAATATATAGAGGAATACATAAAGCTTATACAATTCTTTCTTCCGCATTATTTCTTCACATTGTCTTTTTTTTTTGTGGTCGAATTTTAGGGTTAGACTTGGTTAGGTAAGCAAGAACTAACTTCCAGTAGACTGTGAAAGAGCAAGGAAACTTCTTTCCAACTTCATAGCATACGTTTCGTGTGAAATTGAAAGACCCAAATGGCTTAAGGAAATTGTGAGAAGGACGGAGAAAAGGCAAGCCAAATGGATGGGGAAGCCAAAGTGGAAGGCCATCGGATTTCATGAGCTACAAGATTGTTCACGGGATGTCAATTGAAATTGTGCACCGTTTTTTTTTTTTTTTTTTTTTTTGGGTGTAAGAACTATGCACCATGAAAGCGGTTTCCTCCATATTGATAATCCGGCTCCTATTAATGAACATGGGTGTCTCTAATTTGTTTGGAATTTAATATTGCATCTATAATTTAAGTCGTGTATTGAACTTTGCGTATATTAGGTTAGAGGAATCATGAGAGGCACTTTACACAGGACAGTTCCACTGAGATTAGAGTGCACGATCAGTGTAATTGGTTTGGTATTACAAGGATCTCTCTCTCAATAAGTTGAAGGCTTGTTAATCAAAAAGAGAAAAGGTTGGAAAATTGGTCCATGATCTTACCCTTCCAATGGGTTAGAAATTTTTAGACATCACCAATAATGACCATGACTTCCATGAACCATTGAACACGTATTGACCCAAAAGTCAACACATATAAAACTCCAAAAGACCTTGACTCCTTGATGGATGTCTACAAGTTCCTTACATACAAGCACGCTTGTTACATTCTTTTTTTTTTTTCTTTTCATTTGGCCAATATAGCTTGTTTAAATTCTCATTGAATCATAAAGCCAATCACTCAAATTAGCCAATCACTCAAATTACATTGGCATGAAGTTAGTGCCATAACTTTTAAAAACGAATCACTCGAATTACATCGGCGATTTTTCTTACTTGAAAATCTATTGTGGCATTAATGTAATATTAAATCTTCCAACATTTGGTTTAGAATAGGGTCATCGTAAACAATTAACTTCTCTTGCGTACGTTGGATTTATGTTGTCGGGGGTGAAGTTGCTTCGAAGTTTATAGCCATTTGATCAGTGCAAAACCAGCCCTTCTTCAGTTCTTAGTCGAACGAACTTGGGACCAATTATTCCATCCTTTCTAACAACCCCAACCTTGTCGTTTTGCCCAAAAATGAAATTTAATCTGTATTGACTTTTTAAACCTCGGTTTTCACTTTTTGACATGACCCCAAATTAAAATGTATTTAAAATGATTAAGAAATTTCTTGTTCTTTTTCTTGGTCGGACGTAAAGTTGACTTTGGATGGGCAGTGCAATTTCGGCTTTTTTTCGCTCGGACATCATCCTGGGCGTCAGCCCACACTAATTCCAACGTTCGGTAGATTCCTCGAGGAATGCTAGGGCCACTGCATTTTCCACTCGCGCAGGTACACTCGCTGTTTTAAAGCGCCGCGTGGCCGCTGTCGGAATCTAATTCTACAGGAAACTTACAGCTGCCTGTTCCGTTTGTTGACTTTTTATTGATAGATTTTATTTTTTGTCAGATTTTATTGGTAAATTCCAATTGCCGTTGTTAAGTCTTTTTGGGGAATTTTTTTCTACCCTGAAAATGTGAGATTTTGTATGTGAACTTTCTTAAAATGCGTAATTCCTAAATTTATGATTTTTTTTTGAAAAATATTATCTTTATTTGATTAAGGAAAAAATGACACCAACAATTAAATCAAAATTCAAGAACTATCACTATCATTTTCCTATTAATTAACTTAACTAGTACTTTAGAAACATTTATTAATATGATCCAAAAAATTTAATCATGTGTGTGTTTAAAGTAAGTTGCACCCATTTTCACATTTACCATCTAATGGGGGACTTACAAAAACCCCTAAAAAATTAATCATGTACGAAGTACGGATGGGAGCGGATGGGAGTACGGCAAAAAATAATAAAAGAAGGTGTGAATAGAATAAATACCATAAAAATCAATATATAAAAGAAAATAGGAAAAATCGGCGGTTTCCTTCCAAATAGCACACGATAGCCCATACTCTCTCTTGAAACTCGCGGCCACGTGGCGCAGCCAGATAGGGCAGTGTCCAGGCGGGGATGTCCCCGCGAGTGGAGCTAGCACTCCTCCTCCTCCGGTCTTTCTCTTGGTCAGTGTGAACCTTTGGAACCCTTTAATAGCGGTCAAACGTGTCCAAAAGCTGAAATTTTGAGGAAGGTACCGAAATCCGACAAAGGAACTTCTGTTGCTCCACAGAACCGCCATTGAAGGTAGAGAGAGATAGAGAGTGTTTCTTAGGATTAACACATTGAAAAATCTCAAATTAGTACACGTGTGATGTGACAATTATTTTTTTGATCATGAAAAATTTTAAATTAATAGACCTATAATAATTTTTTTTTTTTTTTTTGATAACTCGCCATTTGATCATAAAAAACCTGGGGCAACGCAATACCACACTCACGCCAGCAGCTTAAGTCACCAAGCAACGCCGCTGTGGATTTGAACTCGCTCCCTTTCGTGAGATTGAGCGCAATTTGCGCCACCGCAACTGACCTATAATAAATTTATCCCAATTGATCATAAAAAAACCCAAGCTAATATATTTGTGACAAATTTACCTCAAATTAATTTATTCAACTGCCAAAAATCATAAACTTGTATATTTGCGACAAATATACCCCTCGTTAAATTAAATTAGTATCACAAAAAGAGAGTAAAATTACAAATTGGTATATCAGTCAACTGTCACGTATAATTTAATTTAGTAATTTGATAGTAAAATTTAACCAAAACTAACACGGGGTAAATTTGTTACAAATGAACCAATTTGGAACATCGATTTGAGGTTTTTGATGGTTAAAAAATTAGTTTGGGGTTTGTTATGAATGTATTGGTTTTGGATTTTTCAGAGTATTAACCTTATTTTTTACTCAATGGCAGAACAGTAGGTCTCTACCTAATTATCACTTTTGGGTTTTGATTTTCCAGCACTGTTGTTTGACGATGCTAAGCTGGATCTTCAAATCTCATCTCTATGCATACAACGAAGACGCGAAGAAATTTCTTGATTCGCTTGTTTTCGCAGAGATCAAAGTCGAACTAAAAAGCACGCGAAGAAAGGAGAAGTCTTTATTAAACATAATCGAAGGTAGGATGCGTGACGAATGATGTCATAAGGGATGTAGAAGTTAACAAGAAGTGTAAACAGTGGAAGAATGGTCACCAAAATTCAATTTTTAAGTACTACGGATGCAGAAACTGACAGACATGGGACTTGCAGCGACTTCTCTGCCTACTCGCCACCAGCTTTAGGAATCCGAACTTTGCAGTTATTCCTCCTGTATCATTGCCTCCCCGCCAAAAAACTCTCTCTCCCCCCACTCTCTCAAATCCCAGCATTCCTAGAAACTCTCTGTGAGTAGGAGTAGGAGGAAGACAGGGTACCAAGTGAGAGAATTCAGGAGCTGGGTCTTCTCAGAAGCCTGCAACTAGCATCTGGGTAAGTGAGTTCCTCAACAACACTCCCATCTTTTCCCGTGTGATGGAGCTCGTCTTCGCCCGTTTCTTGCTTCTACTTTGCTTCTCTGTGTCCACACTCACCGTCTCTTCTTCGAGCCCCGCTGGCCTCGTTCCACTGCTCTCACTCATGGCTCGCTGGACTAACGTGCCCTCCGCCATAAGCTCTAGCCGGAACTCCTCTGATCCCACCCCCTGTAAGTGGGTTGGTGTGGAGTGTGACCCTGCTGGCAATGTGGTCTCTCTGAACCTCTCCAGCTATGGGCTTTCAGGTCGGGTAGGAACCGAAGTCGGGCGCTTGACCCACTTGCGGGTCCTTGATCTTAGCAGCAACAATTTCACCGGTGAAATTCCTCAGCAGTTGGGGAATTGTACCCAGCTTGAGTACTTGGACATGTCCCATAATGGGTTCACTGGGGAGATCAAGGACGAGTTGAGCAGGCTTCGGAATTTGAGCTACTTGAGCTTGTTCTCGAACTCGCTGGCAGGCGAGATACCTGAGTCATTGTTCCGAATTCCTAGTCTAGAGTATGTGTACTTGTACTCGAACAATTTAAGTGGTTCCATTCCTAAGACCGTTGGTGATATGAGAGAGGTCACGTCCCTGTATTTGTATTATAATCATTTGTCAGGTGCCATTCCCGATTCCATCGGCAACTGCAGTCAATTACGAGTACTCATTTTGAATGGGAATGAGCTCGTAGGAGTTTTGCCGCCAACCCTTGGTGCTCTTGAGAACCTTGTTTATTTAGATGTTAGTGACAATAACTTTGAAGGGAAGATCCCTTTGGGTTCAGGCCGTTGCGAGAATTTGGAGACTCTGGTCTTGTCATACAACAAATTCAATGGGGGTCTCCCACCGGAATTGGGCAATTGTAGCAATCTAACTATTTTAGCCGCTGTACGTGCCAATTTGACTGGAAACATACCATCTACAATAGGCCAGCTTGAGAGACTCTCTAAACTCTTTCTCTCTGAGAATCAATTGTCTGGAGAATTGCCTCCCGAACTTGGCAAGTGCAAGTCCTTGAAAAGCTTGCAAGTGCGCTCCAACCAACTTGAAGGGGAAATCCCCCGGGAAATCGGCGACATCAGTGAGCTAGAAGATCTTCAGTTGTTTCAGAATCGCTTGAGTGGTGAGATTCCACTTGGAATCTGGAAGATTCCATCCCTTGAGAGCCTTTTGGTCTATAACAATTCTCTCTCGGGAGAGCTACCTCTGGAGATAACTGAGCTCAAGAACTTGAAGAACATCTCTTTGTTCAACAACAATTTCTCTGGAGTCATTCCTCAAAGTTTGGGTATGAATAGTAGTTTACTGGAGTTGGATTTCACTAATAACAAGTTCACTGGCCTGATGCCGCCCCATCTGTGCTGGGGAAAGAAATTGGAACTGATGATTCTTGGTCTGAATCAACTTCAAGGTAGCATACCTTCTGATGCAGGAAGCTGTTCAAGTCTGAGGAGGTTGATCCTTAAAGAAAACAACTTTACCGGGGTCTTGACAGAATTTTCAATGATGCCTGACCTTTTGCTGATGGATATCAGCAAAAACAGCATCAGTGGGAGCATCCCCTCTAGCTTGGCTAACTGTAGCAATATCACCACTATCAACTTGTCCATGAACAAACTCACAGGATTTCTACCCTTGGAGCTGGGGCACCTTTCAAACCTTGTCATGCTAAATCTCTCTCACAATAATCTGCAAGGTTCCTTGCCATCTGAGCTGTCACGTTGTAAAAGATTGGACATTTTTGACGTTGGGTTCAATCAATTGAATGGTTCACTTCCGTCAAGTTTGAGGAATTGGACAAGTTTGTCAACACTCATTTTGACAAGGAACCGTTTCGATGGAGGCATTCCACTTTTCTTGACAGACCTTGGGAAGTTACTAGAGCTACAAATGGGTGGGAATTTGTTAGGAGGTGAAATTCCCTCTTCAATTGGATCACTGAAGAGTCTAACATATGCTTTGGATCTAAGCGAGAACAGATTCACGGGGAAGCTTCCTTCAGAAATTGGGAACTTGATCCTGCTTCAGAGGCTGGATATATCAAACAACAATCTTTCTGGAAGTTTAGCAGTCCTCGAAGAACTTGATTCGTTAATGGAGCTAAATGTCTCATACAATCACTTCACAGGTCCGATACCAAACCTGATCCATCTGAACTTAACTTTTTCTTCTTTTTTGGGAAACTCAGGTCTGTGTGTCAGATGCCAACCATTTGGTTCAGTAAATTGCTCTGGGAGTAACGGTCTCAGTCCTTGCGACAGCCCAAGAGACCCAAAAAGCCTAACAAGAGCTGCAACAATTTGGATAGCTCTGGTTTCTTCTCTAATTTCTGTTGTTGTGATCGTCGGATTAGTTTTCCTGGTGGCTTCGTGCAGAAGGAAACACCTGGAAAATAAAGTGATGGCAGCTACAGAAAACCTCGACCAGAGGTATATTATTGGCAGAGGAGCCCATGGGGTCGTTTTCAAAGCTTCTCTAAGTCCAGACAAAGTTTACGCACTGAAGAAGCTTGCATTTGGAGCATACAAAGGAGGGAAATCAAGCATAGATAGAGAAATCGAAACAATGAAAATGTTGAGGCACCGGAACTTGGTCAAATTGGAAGATTTTTGGCTGCGAAAGGATTATGGCCTGCTTTTATATCGCTACATGGAGAATGGAAGCCTGTGTGATGTTTTACATGAGAAATCTCCACGACTGTCCCTAGAATGGAAAGTCCGGTACAAGATCGCGGTTGGAACTGCTCACGGGTTGGCGTATCTCCACTTTGATTGCAATCCTGCTGTGATTCATCGGGACATCAAACCAGAAAACATACTCCTTGATTCAGATATGGAGCCCCGCATATCGGATTTTGGTATCGCCAAGCTTCTCGATCATTCTGCTTCTGCTACACCTTCCATGGCCGTTGCAGGAACGGTTGGGTATATGGCACCCGGTATGTTCTGTTTCTTTCTTCGTCCGGTCTTTTATTTGTGTTGTTCTTTATATGGCGCACTAATTTTCGATGTCTCTATTTGTTTGTGTTAGAAAACGCGTTCATGACGAAAATGAGCAGGGAATCTGATGTGTACAGTTATGGGGTGGTTCTGCTCGAGCTGCTTACGAGGCAAAAAGCAGTGGATCCCTCATTTACTGAATCAGACTTCGTAGGTTGGGCGAGGTCGGTTTGGAATAGCACACGGGATATCAATCGGATTGTAGATCCAAGCCTCGCAGAAGAATTTCTGGACACCAGTATCATGGAACAAGTTGCTGATGTGCTTTTGGTTGCTTTGAGGTGTACCGAAAAGGAGCCAAGCAGGAGACCTAACATGATAGATGTTATCAACCAACTGCTCAAAGCGAATGTACCCCAGAGAAACAAACGTAGCTTGGTTTAATGTGGTAGATTTTGGTTCTCAGATTCATGTAACATTGCGTTTTGATAGAAGCCAGTAAGATGATGCAACAAAATGATGGTCGTCGACGTGTTGCCGAGGAAATAAAATTTAGAAAAGTAGATTCTCATTGACCCTCCCCTTTTTTTCCATGTCATTTTATCTCTTAGAAAATTCAAGGTGACATTTCAATATTATGATCGAGAAATGGAACCTGTTGATAATTAATACCTTTATTCTGATGATGGGTCAATATTAAATTCAAAAATCCATTTTACAATGTAATGCCATTAGCATCAAGAACCATGAAATTACTTGGCATCTCAAATGGGTGTAAGTCAGCCCACTGCTTCTCTTTTGAATTATTTATCGACCTTTGCCTTCGAAATCAAAATATTATGTCAGTTCAGAAATATTGACGAAGTATGCGTACGTTGGCGTTTTTGTAGGTCCAAGGTATACGATAGATGTATTCAAGATTTGCAAGAGTTACTCCCGCATATCTGGCTCTCATGGTCAACAAAAATTTATACCCTGCAAGACGTTGAAATGAGCCTTTTGAGTACCTTGGAACTGTTATAATTAGTGGATGGATTCCAGGTTTTTGATTGATTATCGATCTGAATGCACGAATCAAAGCTTCCTGTTAACAAGAAGAGTCGGTCCTTTTGACAACCTACACACGATGCTCCAAGGATTGCTTAATCCACTGATAAGCTCCAGTATACAAAGAATAATAAAATCGTGATAAGAACGCGAAATAAAACATTTACAATGTCAAGGTTCTCACTCACCCAGATGAAAGAATCCCTAACCATAGTATCATTCGTCATGCTCTACAACTAAAGAGAACACTACTGCAACGAAATCGAAAGAAAAATGGCGAGGCAAAAATTTGCTGACTATTGATACAAGAATTGGATCACGCAAACCTAATTGTCCCTTTCCTTTGTAATATACAGATCTGAGACAAGTGCTTTCAGGAACTCCCATGAGACCTAACTGATGAGATTGACTGCGCGGAAACAGAAGCCGTCGGGCTGTTAATTTCTCTGTCTCCATTGATGGCTCTGGGTTTTCCACTCAGTCTATCAATTGCATCTTGACAAACCTCAATGAACCACTCATCCTCAGGTAGCACACTGCAAACAGAACATTTCAGCCTCAGGAATCAAGGCTTGCATTGCTCAAATCTATAGCATTTGTATTAGAAGATTTGGTATCGACTGAAAAGTACCAATCTTGTAACAAAAAGCTATCAACGTCCTCTGCCAGCATAATAAATTTATCAATTTTAAAAAATTTGAACTTATAAAGGAGATGGTTCAATAAACACCGAGATCCTCCCCTATTCAAAGTCCATAGCTCGCATAGAACTATATGCACAAGCCACGGAAAACTAACCCAAAGAGAGAATACTCAATGTTGTACCTGTATGGATCCATTCCTGTAGCAGAAAATGCTGCAATGGCCTTTGATATGATTTCATTGACAACTCTATGTAAATTCCGTGACAAATATCGTCCTTGAGAGGCAAAGCACATGACAAATTTCATATCCAAATAAAACTGCATTTGTGGAAATTAGAAGGAAAAAGTCAAACAAATTATTTTACCCATTAAAGGAGAATTACTTGCTAGAAAGTCACACTCAAATACCTGCTGCAGACCAACAGGACCTAAAGGTCTTGGCCCTTCTTCAATGTCGTCCCAAAAGCTCTGGTCTTCAGAGAGCCATAGGATGACGGTTTCTGTTAATCTCATCAATAACAATGTGGCAAACCGTTCCCTGCCCACAAACATATCTGCAGCCATACTGGCCATCCTCGTCAATTTTGCAAATAGCTCCTGTATTGCAGTAATCACATGTCATAAGAAACAAAGGACGTGAATAATTAGAGAAAACCCTGAAAAAAAATTAAGCAAAAAATTTAGTCTGAGTGTTTTAAGACAGGAAATCCCATTTCATCAGATAAGAAACCAGCCCCAAAAAAATAAAAAATCATAAATAAAGTGGTGAAATTTGGTCTTTGAGTGTTTAGGAATCAGGAGCTGCTCAAGCCAGGATGAACAAATCAGTAGAAAGTAATGACTTTTTTAATGAGGTTTTCCCGGTCTTATTGTTTTTCAAACAGCAAAGCAGAGCTGCAGGAGCCCTGCAGGATAAGTGCCCCTTCCTTGCTGTTGACCTTTTTCATCAGACAACGGATTTCAAATATGATTCCATATTAAAGGTTACATTTAAACAACTATCCTTCTACCTTAAACTCAGCCCGGATTTTGAATATGAATCTCAAGAAAAACAAGGGGCGGAGATGTCAATGAGTAGAAGCTAGAATACTTCTCATCAGGCAAATACCAACAGTGAAATTTTTTTAATGATACTGACACATGTAGCTGTAATTCAAAATACAGCATGATGCACCTGTAGACCGCAGTACCTAGAATACTTCTCATCAAGCCTTGCACGAGATAAATGCCCATAAAACAGAATGTTCTTTGTCTCACAGTGAATTTTCATTAAAAACAAACATAGCTCTTAATAAACATGCACACTTGCATGCATTGATAAGCCATCCAAGTAGCATCATCTTGTCACTCCTAATGAAGTGGTGAATAAAGAGATGCAAATTACAGAAGGTGTGATTCAAAAACCAGCTCAGTTTGCTCAACTCAGTTGAAATTCCAATCTATAAGGGGGTTTAATTATTTCAAAATTTGGGGAAAAATAGAAGGATAATGTCATTTTTAGACGCAAGTCGAAAGAGAGCACAAACATAAATTTTCTAAACTTGACTTGAAAATATCAAAGAAGGTATCTATCATTCAAACAATACCTGGAAAAGTAGAGAAGGGAACCAGTCAATTTCATCTGCATTTCCATCCATATTTATGTACATATCTGCAGTAAGATGGCTGTCACCTTCCTCAGTGAAAATAAGATCCAGAGCATGTTGCCGACAGAAAGTGTCTTTTAGTCTATCAACTGAGCTCACAAGCCGCCTCCTCCATTCTCTTTGTTCAGGATGACGATTTTGTCTATCTGCAGGTCTTCTCTGGAAATCATCCTTATAATGAGACTGACTCAGTGGAGAAAGCTTCATAGCTGCACGGGGGAGCAGCTCATCTGCCAATAATGATGCATTTGCCAGCAAAGCAATCTGCTGAGTTTCAGTCTCAGCCAACCGAACAATCTTATTCCCAGAACCTTCAAAATTTGCTTCATCCTCCATTGAACCAGGTAAGGCTTTTATAAGCATGTTCACATAGGAGTTAAATACCTGAAACAGACCTTCCAGTGTTTGACCTCCCAATTGCATACTTAATAATGGCCCTACATCCTCAAAGAAATCCTGTTTGAGATAGAGGAATCAACCATTAGTAATTGAAAGAAGTGTGACAGATATCTAAAGAAAAAAACGACCACCTGATAGAGATAACAAAGATCAACAATGATAAGGGAAAAATCTCTTGCAGGATGAGAAATGCAAAGAGATGTGAGTGGCAGAGATCTCTAGCACCCAGTGCTATGTTGCTCCGTAAGAAGAAGAAGGAATCAGAATATCTGTTCATGCCGACATATCCACAGAATGTGCTTTTAACTATCAAAGCTGTGCGCCAGACTTATAGGGTGCGTTTGGTAACTTGTCTATTCTGGAAAATCAGAAATTATTTTCTTCTATTTCTATTCCCTAGAATAATTTCTAAAAAAAGAACACGTTTGGTAATTATAAAAAATTTCTATTCTCGGAAAAGAAAAAAAAATAGGAATGCATTTGGCATGAATTTTTTTGTTTCTTTTAATTTTTTCATAATTTTTGTAGATTTCTCTTTTTTTCCTCTTTTTTTCTTCTTGCTCACTGCCGGCAGCCGGCGACCAGGAGAGGCAGTGATGACTGGTTGGGGGTGGCGAATGGCAAGGGGCGGCGAAAAATAAGAAAAAAAGAAGAAAAGAAAAAAAGAAAAAAACTTATTTCTAGAAATTATTCCCGAGACCAAAAAGCTACTTTCTTCTACCTCTTGCTTCTATTCCAAAATTATTCCTTGACTACTTTTCTATTCCGGGGTATAGAAAAATTAATTAATGTTACCAAATGGATTTCTATTCCTTTTTTGTTCCGGGGAACAAAAGAATAGAAAAACAAAAAGATTGGAACATTTCCAAACATAATCATAGTAACCAACCTTCTATCCCCTACCCAACCCAAAGACAATAAGAAAGAAAACAGAGAGAGGAATGGGAGCTTAGAGGAGATAAAATTGACAAAGAGGCATTAGCCGGATGGATGTGATGGGATGAAATTGGCACTTCCAATTGACCAATAATAGTTCTAAAGTCAATGAAAAACCACCTGCATTTGCCACCCACCGGCACAACAAAAATTGTGTCATAAGGTCACACTTGTCACAACTATTCAGGATCGCTGGAAAGCAATACACTGAAGTGACTATCTCTATTCATTTGATTGTTGACAACAGCATTCTAACTTGCAAGGAAACCAATGTCACATCAAGCTAAAAGAAAGTTATTATGACCTATTCAATAAAACATTTTCAAGATAAAGAGTTCAAGGGGAAAAACCATTCACCTGGACCATTAAATTGAACCGATGTGCACTACTGGTGAGTCTATGCTGAAATGCAGTAGTGTTCCCAACAGAAGCACTCAATAGCCTGCCAGATTGGCGTGTGGCAGTAGGAGGGTAAGTGAGAACCCAATCATCAGCAGCGGCCAGAGCAGCAGTGCTCTCCTCAATCCTTTTCAAGTTAGCCTCTAATGCCTGCTCCACACTAGGCCTGAACAGCTTTAGGAGGGTGGGGCAAAGGGCAAGGCCACGAGCTTCCAGCAATGAACAATGTCCTAAAGCAATTTGAACACATTCTGCAGCAGCTCGTAGACCTCCAGCAGCTGCTGATGAAGACAGTGCATGTCTTTTAACAAGAAGACCAAAAGCTTCTACTTGCTTTGTTGCCCACATCACAAGCTCTGAAGTATAAGCTGGCTCCTTGCCAAAAATAGCTAAAGAATCACTGGCAGCTAGTGCAATAGCAGAAAATACCAGCTGGGAAAGGGCTGCTGTATATGCCCCTCCATAAGATGTGCTTGATGGACGAAGGGTTTGCATGTTATACCGATACCTCTGAAAATGTGCATTAAGAAGCAAAGTGTGAGCCCGAGGTCCATCCCAAGTTTCTTGAGAGCAGATATTGCAGAGCGAAGTTCACTACCACGGGTTGAAGGTTGGCAAGCAGATTCAGCAAGCTGATCCGCTAATTTGTTTCTACGTTCAGTTATAGCTGTCTGTAGTGAAGCAAGTAAAATTGTGCTCAGAGCTTTTGTTTCTTTTGATTCAGCAACTACATGTTCTCCCTCATCAAGGGCTGCCAGAGCTTCATCGATTCTCCTCTCAGCTAATAAAACATCAAGAAGATCAGGAAATTCCACTGCCCACCTCTCCAAATCTGAAGGTTCTCTGTCTTCAAAATCTGAGAGAACATTTTCAGTTGAGTCTTCGGGCACATTGGTAGATGAGGACTCTAGATGAACTCCATCAGCTAATCCATGAATTAAGGTAGCTTGAGTCGACAGCAGGTTCCTAATGGACAGAAGCTCCCCCTCTAAATCTGATATCTCTTTGGATGTTCTGCAAGAAAAACAATAAACAAAAATCAAATTAACAAATCCCCAAGGTAAACTGTTTATCATCAGATTTCATTTCCTGATGGATCTTCTGGTACCATAATAGACTTAGAAAACAACAGGCTTAACATGCACTGTTGGTCACCCCTACTCCAGTGAATGATGAACTTGTGAACTCACTTGATGAATGCTGCATAATTAGCATAAACACTTCTCCGCATTTCCTCAGCGGAAGCTTTCTTGAGGTCCAAGAGGTAGGAACATAACTGTCTTATTTCCTGCAAGAAAGCAACAAAAACTTGTTTCAAGTGTCTCAATGCTCAGAAAGGTTCCCCTACTTCTCAGAATAAGTGGAAAGATGAGATGATCTTCCCAAAAGCAAAGAAAAAGCATGTGTTGAGGGGCAATAGATAGAATGAAAAGCAGTAGAAGTATCTGGAGCACAAACAAGTTATGACATCTTTTCTGAAGAGCTTTTCAACACACCACCTAATGAAATGAGCATTTAGCGCATGGCATAGTCAACAGCACTTACATAGTTCATAACAAATTGAACTATGGGATCATGGTTAAAGAGAAAAAAGAACTTTTAAAAAACTGTAGCTTGAAAGAGGCGTGAATTAGAAAGAACAAATTAAGAATAAAAAGGTTTTCACAAAGCACACAAGAGGCTCTAAACAACATGAACAGAACAGAAAGCACATAATTCAATGATTATTCAAGTTATGGACAAGTGCTAAATTTACACATAGGGAAGCCATGTGTCTACTTAGAGCCAAAAGAGTTCTCAAGATTTCCAAGGTATTTCAATCGAGGAAAGACTTTGATAACAGAATGAATAACAAGATTAATACTAATCTGATAATTGTGGGACGATAAAAAGGACCTTTGTATCTTTATTGCAACCAATTTATCAAAAGTAGGATGGGTGTCAACAAGAATAGTGGCTCAGGAGTTGCAGGCTTTTCAGGCCGCCCAAAAAAAAAGTTGTAAGGCTTGAATAAAATGGCAACAAACCCAGAAAGAGGAAATTCTCCAGAGTTGCATTGGTTTGGGCAAATAAGAGAAGAGCCTTTGACAAAAATGATGGATTGTCGTTTTAATCTTTAATTTCTTTTAAAGGATAGGTGGATCCAGAGTTTGCAATTTTGTATTTCAAAGTCTTTTCATAAATGATTAAATGATGTTTACCTTTTAGAACACTCTTCTTGATGATAGTATAAAACCCACTCAGTAACCTAGCCATGACTCTTTTACTTGATCAAAGGAGGAAAAGAAGAAGCTCTTAAGCAACCCAGGTTTTACTTGAAAGAAAGTACAAAGTGACTCATGATGCAGTGCGATACTGATACATGATTACGCTGTTCAAAATTTATTTATGCATGTGAATATAGGACTTCCATTCTGGGAATCGATCATTTTCAAATTAAGAGGTTCAGTCTAGAAGACTGGTGTTCATCAGTACCATGGACTGCTTCCTACAACCCAAAAATAGGGCCCTTTCACATGAGGCGGGATAGTTACATGGATCTCTCGTGCATTGCAGAATATAGTACCGCATAAATCACACTGTCCCACCATTCAAGGAGATGATACCAGTTGCATCCAAAATATGCATCCAATTAGAGACTTTTTTTACCAAACAGGCGATGAAAGAGATCTCCAAACATGATTTAGCATAAGGAACAAGTGTGCCAACTTTCGAGCAAATGCAAACCACCAATCAGCGCCCCAGATGTACCACTCTCAATTGTCCTCTAAGGGTTTTGGTTGCTCATTACAGGCTAAATGGCACTATTGGTGTGAAATCTCAACAGGATTGTATCGGGTTAGAACCCCATTTCAAGTGCGTGAGGAATGGAGGTCACAAAACTAAGAAAAGCAAGAACTTTCAGCTCCTCTTCATGATTTCAAGCATCGAAGAAGCCAAAAAAGGAGAACTTGGTCCTCAAACTTCAGTTTCCTAAGTGAGCAGAGCCCACGAACGACGAGGTAGAAACCACGAACATCCATCTACAGTAACGCATGCCCAAAGTCTCAGAGATTCCCGCAAACAGGCGCACCGAATCGATACACAATCAAGCAGACACAACCCGAAAGGACCGATCGAAGCACCCGCAGCTAACGCCCAAAATCAAACGCAACACAACACAACACAACACAACACAAGGGGCCACGAGAAGGAGGGGAACCTTCTCGTTGAGGGTGCACTTGGACTGGACGTAAGCATCGGCGTCGAACTTATCGGACTTGAAGACGGTGAGCCCTTCCTCCAGCTTCGCGCCGTTCTCCTTCACCGGCGTCCCCCGCGATCGCGACGCCTTCGCCGTGGCCATCCTCGATGGAATCGCAGCGCGAGCCCTCAGATCAGATCAACCGTGACTCGAAGAGCAAGAACCCGGGCAGATCTAAAGCAAAGTAATGATTTGAGCAGCTGGTGGCGAGAGAGAGAGAGAGAGAGAGAGAGTTGGTGGGGGAAGAAGAGAGAGGGTCGAAGAAGGAAGCGTGCCCGTTCGAGCAGTGAAAGCTAAGAATCGGAGCTGGCCCGAAGCCTCGCGGGAGAGAGAGAGAGAGAGAGAGGTCAGTCTCCTACGTTTCTTCCGCAGTAAAATCCCACCTCCAATCGGGCTTTTTCCCTTCTCCGGGTCGTGTCTCCTTCGCTTCGTTTGACTTTCAACTCAGTACGGCTGCTGGTATGAGCTGCTGTCTTCCCTGCATTTTTCTGTAAGATAAGCACGGGCGTTAATTGTAGTTTGTTAATTTCGACGTAATTTCTCCCCTTTTCTTTTAACTTTCGCAGTTCACTGGGTCTCCGACGCGACCGAAAGACTAGCGATTTTAATCATCAGAAGACGATGTCGTTGACCTTGCGTGGGCGTGCAGCGGAAGGTGAAAGGACGAGATTCGACTGGAGACGACCTTTGCTGTTCGGACCACGCGAATGGCAGAGAAAGCAACGGACTTTTTTAGATTAATTAAAGATACGCGGGTGGTCCTCGCTGGATGATCCGAATTGACAACGTGAAGTGGACAGGAGCAAAGCGACAGCGTCCAGCTTAAGAGTGCGCATAGATAGATGGGAACCGGTAGAACTTGAGCACTGCTTTGGTCAGACCTTTGTTTTCATTTGCGTCAAACTCTGGTCTGTACTTTGTCCAACCCATATTTGCAGTGGTTGGAACCGCATCCGGCTGTGTCAACCTAAAAGGCGAATGATAATTTATGCAAACGATGGGGATGGGGGCCGACTGGTGATTAACGTATCGGCATGTAAACAAAATCATTAATCATATTGTTGCCAGCAAGTGGAAAGCATGCGTCAATTAACGCCGCGCAGCGCACATGTAGCATAACTCAAAAGTAGCTTGACATGAGTTTCATCGCATAAGTTGAGCAGTACATTCTGCATATGGCAAGAGTACCATTATTTCGACTCAAACATCAATGGGTAGACAGGAAAATCCAGAATCAGTCTCATAAGGTGTAGTCATCACAGATCAACAATAAAATGCCCGACTCAGACTGAAAGAACATCAGCTTCACTAGACATTCACATCCCCTTTTCGGTTTATTGATCCTATGTGCTGTCACTCTTCCCCCAGATCCGAACGAATTACTGCAAAAACAGAAGTATGTCATCAGGTCAGTTACCAAGAACAACTCAAACTTGATATAAATTCTGTTGTATCTTAGCTCAGACATGGACACATGTCCAGTATTAAATAAGTAAAAGTGCAACGGCTATCCTATTAAGCATTTCATCCATTATACATCTAAACAAACACAGAAAAGCAGCACCAGAAGTGTAGGTAATAAAGTTCTGTAGAATCTGAGCTGTCCAAGAATAAGCCAAGGGGACCTCCATCATTATCAAAGCATAATTAGGAAAGGTCAACCCAAGTACCAAATACTACAAACATCATTTTCAAATAAGAGATGACAAATCAGCTCATACAGGGCAGCAGCAATCCCAGATACCATTCGCAAATGATACAAATTATGGAACATGCTGACCAAGCCAGGTGAGAATATGCAAAGAATCAATAGACATACTTAGTTACACTGAGAAGGTTTAGTCAGCACCACCATATGGCACTACTGTGCTAGCATTTCCTATCCAAACATCTCTTTGACATAGCTAGGCAATCAAAGAGCCATCCCCAAAAAATATAATTCAACAGGCAAAAGGCATGCACTTGAAACTCAAACAATCAGTGGGAACAATTGGTACAGCTTCTCAACTCTAAAGACGACAAAATATATTTATACGTCTGCTTTATTATGAACAGAAGGCAGTTTATAATATCAGTGTTTGTAGAATTAAACTAAATTAAGATGTCAACAGATGAAGTTATGTACCATACTATGGTTGAAGTTTTCATGCATAGGAATTGGCATGACAAACAGAATTCACATGCACAGAAAATTAAAGTGGTGACCATGGTACCCAATTCTTCAAGGAACATTAAGGTAGATCCAAAAGGCTGATAAAGGCCGACAATTTATGGGAACACATTTCCCAAACTTTACCATGGACATAGATGTTATAATTTCTACCCATCCCACGCCGTTGGACACAGTATAAAAAGTACCCATTCATGAACCAGGTCATAACACAAAGCATGCAAGACACCCAAATCACATGCGTGCATTAAACCTGAGAATGAAAATGTTTCATCAAATGACAAAGCCCTATTTACTGATGAACACTTATGCAAATTACCTTTCAATATTTGTTTAAACTAAAAAAAGTGAGTTGCACTGTCGTCATTCATCTGATATACACAGTTTATGTGTAGCATCATTGGGACAACAGAAGATTAGCAGAGCTAGTGATTCGTCCATTGAGCACAAGCCTTTTTCATTTTATATTGGTCTGTGGGTTGTAGGTGGGGGTGACTAATAATTATCCTCTAATTTTCAGAAAGTTAAGCATAAAGCAGGTGAAAATAACGAGTAACATGAACAAGCAAATATGCGTGGAGAGTGGATGTTATTTACATTTTCCACAACAATATTCAAAAACAGAATGACGCCATGAATTGATGATGAATGATCACAGCAATGCAAGGGGCAAGCAGCAGAAAGAAAATAATCTATTAAAAAATATAGAGTTATCAGAAAATATCAGGTGTCCCATTTCCCTAGTTAGGCAGTTTTTGTTTACAATGCTCAAAATCTAAATGCAGTACCAATCCTACCCCAAGGACCCTAAGTCAGGGAGCAACTGCAACACAATGCGGATAATCTTAGAACCTTTGTCAACAAGAATTACCTCTCGTATTATATCACATAAACCTAAAGAGAGCAAGACAGACCACCTAACAGACGCAGAAGTGACTCCTGGGGAAAGTGGACATGAAGGGGGGAACTCACATTTCTAGCTACTGATGGCAGAACACAAAACTAGGTACAATTAGATATCCCATACATGAAGCAAATCAAAAGCTCTACTGCCCTA
Source organism: Eucalyptus cloeziana (assembly GCA_014182715.1). Classification (NCBI taxonomy): domain Eukaryota; kingdom Viridiplantae; phylum Streptophyta; class Magnoliopsida; order Myrtales; family Myrtaceae; genus Eucalyptus; species Eucalyptus cloeziana. The sequence continues at coordinate 43,594,723 of CM024639.1, forward strand.
TCACATTATCTAGTCAATGAAAGATAAAATATTCTAATCCTTTTAGAAATGGATACTGACACTACCAAGAATAAACAGGCAACTACTGCCCTCTAGGAAAATTAAACATAAGGAAATTTCTCAGGACAAAACTTAAGGATGAATCACATATAGAGTGAGAGCCTATTGCACACGCATAGGGTCCTAGTAATGCTGATTGAAGGGGATCAAAAGCTTATTAATCTAGAAAATGAAGCAGATTGATCCAGCTCTTCGTGACAGTTTTTTGAGCTTCAGTTGATGTGAAAGTCTAGGGAACGCGTCGTTTTCTCATCCAAGGATCGTTTTTTATATAGGTAAAGGAAAATGCACTACACAGCACTGCAAAAGGCTCTCAAAGAAACAAAATTGCACTGCAAAAGGCTCTCAAAGAAACAAAATTTAACTCACTTACAAGGCGAAGCATTGATGCAAGTACATCCACAAGCATGTTTCCATACCGTATAAAAAAATGTGAGATTTCGAACCAGTTTACCCAATTAAAAAGCTAAGCACCCACAATGGACAGACAAGATCTACACAATCATTACCCCCCAACGAGCCATCCCCAGCAGTCGATCACTTCAGCAGTTCAAATTCTTATTAACCCATGGGAGGATGGGTTGACCACTCGTGCATTAAGAGCACAACTGAACGCGAGCTCAAATCAACCGAAACCCTATCCGCATAAATCGGAATCATCAACAAACGGCGAACAGCTACAGCAATCCAGAGAACAACTATAGCAGCAGAACCGACGAGAAAAGAGAGAGATCGAGCGTGGAGACTGAAGGATAGAGCGTTGAAGTACCGGGCTTCTCGGCCTTGCCGTCCTTCCAGGTGGCGATGGCGAAGTGGACCTTCTCGCGGTTGAGGGCGTCGGCCTTGTGGGGCTCCTTGAGGCAGTTCCGCACCAGATTGGCGCAGATGTTGGAGTACGTTACGTACGTCATCCCGGCTGCCCTCCAGAACGGCATCGGCGCGCTCATCTTGACCCCGCCCTCTTCCCCTCTCTCTCTCTCTCTACTTTCTCTCTCTAGCCTTGGAGTCTCTGTGCAGGCAGGAGAAGTGGAAACGATCGCCTCTCTCTCTCTCTCTCACTGACCTAAGGCCAATGGCAAAGGCCGTCTGGTGAGTGGGGAGTCATGTGGGCTGACGAAATGGGCCCGGACTTCCCCATACTGGGCCCAAGTCCCACATGATATCCATGGGCCAACAAGTATCAATTTTTCTTAGGGTAAAGTGCATTTCTAGTCTGTGGCCCAAAAACTAAGTTTTCAATAATCTAAGGTTGGGTTTGGGAAGATTTTTGAGAAAAGTCCTTGAGAAAATATAAAAGCCTTTGAGTTAAATGAGTTTTTCAAAATGCAAAGTGTGTTTGGTAAATCTATTTATGAAAGTTCATTGTGAAGTATCTTTGTGCAAAATAGTGTTTAGGTAAATTAAATTTGCAAAAGACTTTTGTTATTAAGAAAAAAAGGAAAAAAAAGGAGAGTTGGCCGGCCAAGGCTTCACTGGTTACCGCCGGCCAAGAGCTAATAGTTGTCGGCGAAGGGTAGGCGGTCCGGCAAGGGGGAGGTGGTGCGGCGAAGGGTAGCGTCTAGCTAGGGTCACCGTGCGGAGGACACGGTGTGGCGAGGGTCACGGCAACCCACCATGCCACGGAGGTCGCCAACAACCCAAGTGACCTCTGCGACCCAGATCTGGGTTGCTGGCGAGGTCGTGGGTCGCCTGGGTCGCCGCGACCTCCGGTGAGATCCGCAACCTAGATCTAGGTCACGACAAGGTCATGGGTCTCCGGAGGTCGCGGCGATAGACCTTGTTGTGACCCAAGCGACCTTCGTGACCCAGATCTGGGTCGCTGCGACGTTGTGGGTGGCTTGGATCGCCGCAACCTCTGGCGACCTCCACAACCCAAATCTAGGTCGCGGCGAGGTTGTGGGTCTTTGGAGGTTGTGGCGATCGACCTTGCCGCGACCTAGGCGACTAACGCGACCCAAATCTAGGTCGCGCGACTGGTAAGCAACGATCGCCGAGGTGCTGCAACCACGCCAGCCTCTCTCCAGCCCTTCGTCGACCCATCGCAACCTTGCTGGCCGACATCTGAGAATCTAACGAAGAGGAAGATGAACAGTGCATTGGGCCTTATTGGGCCTTCCGAAAATGTTGAAAGCCCAAGGCAGCCTAGGACCTACCTTGGGCTTTCAGCCTTTGGAAGGCCAGCATTTCTTCAAGGCAGGTTTCAAAAAATGTTCCCAAACACCCAATATTTGAGCAAATGGGCTTTGGACACCCAAAGTTACTTGGCAAAGTTGATGCCAAACGCACCCTAAATATCTCTATCAATAGGGATTATTACATAACTAGTCTTTGAATTTTGGTTTAATGTAAAATATAGTTACTTGAATTTTTTATTCAATATGGTTCTCGAACTTTAGCTCAATATGTTATGTGATCTTCGAATTTTCAATTTGTTTAATATGGTCTTTGGACTTTTAATACATGTTCGATGTAGTTCCTAAGATATATAGAAATGTTGAATGTTGTTTTTCCATTAATTCTAGTTTAAGGACAACAGTAAATATTTTTGTATGGTCCAAGGATCACATTAAACATGCACGAAAAGTCCGATGACTACATTGAACAAATTAAAAGTTAATAGACGACATTACACATTGGGCAAAAGTTCAGGACTATCGTCGAGCGTGTTAGTTCAATGATAAACATGTTGTACTTGCAAATTCAAGTTATGTTTTGAGCGAACTTCTGGCTAGTTTGTGCTTGCCCGAGCATTTGCTAGTTGCTAACTCACATAGAAAGACCCCCTCCCCCAATAGGGCCAACACCCAAGCATGGCTCAATTCAGACGAAGCCTGTTGGAGTCAAAAGAGGATATACAGAACGGAACGTGACATAGATCCAGGAACTGGGTGAGAAAGAGCGGTGGGCGGCGGTGGGAAGGTGGGGGTCGAGAAAGAGCAATCTCTCTCTACTAAAGAAACAAAAGAAATGCCAGCGAAAGAGATGTAGGTATTCGCTGGCGTCTTCATCTGCAACTGGCGGGGCAAAGACAAATGGAGTCCAAGTGCGCGTGCGGAATCTGTGAATTAGTTTAATCCTAATAATGAGCACCAACACTCACGATTATCATTTCTTTTTCATTTCCAGTATTATTAACCGGTCATTAAATATTCTACGAGTACCATAACTTTTTTAGCGATATCCACTTGAGTACGGAAAAGTTATTTTTTAAAATTTAATTATACTTTTTAAAAATTTTATGAGTTGATTGCACTTTCGTTACAAGTTTTAAGACATGATTTTAGAACTTAATTACATTTTTATGACAAATTTTAAAACTTCCAATATTTTTTTTTTCACCTCCTAGTTTGGTGTAATCATCGTAGCTTGGAACAACCCGCTCAAGCTGAATCGTCGAGCTAGGCGCAGACACACTGAAGATTCATAATATTACGACATATCGTTTGAAGGCACGGGATCACCTACTCCTACGCTTCTTACGCTGTTCTTGTGAAGAATAATTACAGGCTTTGTGGCAGCGATGGAGAACGCATAACCTCATGTTATTGCGATGTTATTGCGCACCGCCAGTGATCCTAAGTTAAGAAAAGAAGATAATTGTTCGCAAAAGGAGGAAGGAATTATGAGGGGAGCCCCGTTTTGTCGAGCCCTATGCAGTCGTTCTCACGTGATTCCTCGAGATATCAGTCTCGCTTCAACTTGCCATAATGCACTGTAGCTGAATTCATTTTCTCGTAATATATATAGAGAGAGCATTGCAAACACATATAATTCAAAATTTTCCAACAAATATGTAAGATTTGTTTGCTTACGATTCTATAATTTCCATTCTCTCCCGGTGATCGGATCCTCGACGACTGTGGAGCCTCCGATTTGGAGGAATTCCTCCTTGACTAATTGAGCAATATAGTCGAATGTCGTTTAACCTACTTTAGAGTTTTGAGGATGCAATTGGATCCGAAGTTAATCAACAAAATTTTATTGTCAAAAAGAGATAACGACTTCTTTTCCAATCTTTTTTTTTTTTTTTTTGTGTGTTGCCTAGGGGTCGAGGGAAAATTAGTTATAAAGCACGTCAATATTGTCTTTAAAGAGTTGGATGTAAAGATCATGGCATGGCTTTTTAATAATATACATTTGTTTTTTTTTTTTTTTAAGTGGAGTTCATTAGCATAAATATGGGTGACTTGAAAATTACGCTGCTTTCAAATTTGACTTTCCAAACAAAACTAAATTCTCTAATCTCCAAGAATATTTTGTTTCTGTCCAGTTTGTTAGTATATCTTACGTTTAACAAGGAAACTAGTTATTTTTAGGAAACCATGAAATAATATTAAGGTCCCGGCATCTAACAACATCCCTAACAATATTCGTCAACATGGAATTCTTTATCTCCATAAGTATGCTCGAGCAACTAGAATTATATGGGAGTCTCAACACGTCTATGCTATATTGTATAGACATGTGTACCACTAGAATGAACGCTGGCGGCATGCTTAACACATGTAAGTTGGACGGGAAGTGATGTTTCTAGTGGTGGGCAGGTAAGTAACATGTAAGAACTTGCTTTTGGAAGGGGAATAACAGCTGGAAACGGTTGCTAAAACCCCGTAGGTTGATGAGCAAAATGAGAAATTTGGCCAATCGTCAAATGACGAGTCGAGGATCTATCTAGAATTTGATGGTCCCATTTATTGGCTTTTTATCCCTTTCTTTGGTTGACCCTTCAAGCCTTTTCACATGTACCTATCTTGTCATGTAGATCAATCTCCCTACTAAAGAAGCAGAGATATACGCCGGCGTCTTAATCTAAAACTAGCAAAAGCAAAGATGCGTGCAAGAAAAAGGAGTCCAAATGGCCGTGCAATATCTGTAAAATGGTTTAATCATGAGAACGTGCATTTCTTTTGTTGGCTCCATTTTCTTTTGAAGTTTATAAAATGTATGAGAAGATGATGCATCGCTTCTATTGGTCACATTTCCCACACGACATTAAAATAATAGACCCGTGTGTTCACTAATGGGATCATAGTGCAACTTCAACGTGTGTTTGGACCATAACATGACAGTCAAGATAAGGATAGTTATACATCAAGTTGGTCTGGACGATAAACTGAAATTAATGTAACATCCCTAACAGTACTGTTAGTTAATAACATCCTTAACGATATTCGTCAACATGGACTTCCTTGTCTCCACAACTATACTCAAGCAACTAGAACTTTATGGAAGTCTCAGCTTGTCTTTGCTATTCCGTATAGATATGTGTAACGTTAGGATGAATGTTGACAGCATGTTTAACACATGTAAGTTGGACAGGAAGTGATCTTTCTAGTGGCGGATAGGTGAGTAACACGTAAGAACCTGCTCTTGAAAAGGGAATAACAGCTAGAAACGGCTACTAATATCCCGTAGGTTGAGAAGCAAAATGAGGAATCTAGCCAATCGTCAAATGACGAGCGGAGGATCTATCTAGAATTTGATGGTTCAATTTATTGGCTTTTTATCCATTTCTTTGATTGACCCTTTAAGCCTTTCCACATGTACCCATTTTGTCACGTAAATCAATCTCCGTACTAAAGAAGTGGAGATATACGTTGGCGTCTTAATTTGAAACTGGCAAAAGTAAAGATGCGTGCAAGAAAAGGAGTCCAAATGGCCATGCAAAATCTGTCAAATGCTTTAATTATAAGAACATGTATTTCCTTTGTTGGGTCCATTTTCTTTTGAAATTATAAAATGTATGAGAAGATGATGCATTGCTTATATTGGTCACATTTTCCATACGATATGAAGATAATAGACCTATGTGTTCACTAATGGGATTATAGTGCAACTCCAACGTGTGTTCGGCCCATAACATAATAGTCAAGATAAGAATAGTTATTCATCAAGCTGGTCTAGGCAATAAACTGAACTCAATGTAACATCCACAACAGCATTGTTAATTAATAACATCCCTAACGGTATTCATCAACGTGGAATTCCTTATCTCCATGACTACACTCAAGTAACTGGAATTTTATTAGAGTCTCAACTTGTCTTTGTTATTCTATATAGATAGGTGTATCACTAGGATGAACACTAGCGACATGTTTAACGCATGTAAGTTGGATAGGAAGTGATGTTTCTAGCGGCAGACAGGTGAGTAACACGTAAGAATCTGCTCTCAGGAGGGGAGTAATTGCTGGAAATGGCTACTAATACCCCATAGGTTGGGGAGCAAAATGAAAAATCTCGCCTATCATCAAATGATGAGTGAATGATCTATCTAGAATTTGATGGTTCCATTTATTGGCTTTTTATCCCTTTCTTCCGTCGTCCCTTCAAGCCTGTCCACGTGTACCTATCTTGTCACGTAGATCAATCTCCCTACTAAAGAAGCAGAGATATATGCTGGCGTCTTAATCTAAACTAGCAAAAGCAAAGATGCGCGCAAGAAAAGGAGTCCAAATGGCCGTGCAAAATCTGTTAAATGGTTTAATCATGAGAATGTGCATTTCCTATGTTGGGTCCATTTTCTTTTGAAGTTATAAAATGTATGAGAAGATGATGCATTGCTTCTATTAGTCAAATTTCCCACATGACATGAAGACAATAGACCTATGTGTTCACTAATAGAATCATAATGCAACTCCAATTCGTGTTTGGACCATAACATGACTGTCAAGATAAGAATATTTATTCATCAAGCCTGTCTGGGCAATAAATTGAACTCGATGTAACATCCCTAATAGTACCATCAGTTAATAACATCCTTAACAGTATTTGTCAACATGAAATTCCTTACCTCCATGACTACACCCTAGCAACTAGAATTTTATGAGAGTCTCAGCTCATCTCTACTATACTATGAACGTTGGCAACATGCGTAACACATGTAAGTTGGATAGGAAGTGATGTTTCTAGTGGCGGACAAGTGAGTAAAACACGTTAGAACTTGCTCTTGGGAGGGGAATAATAGCTGGAAACGGTGCTAATACCCCCATAGGTTGAGAAGCAAAATGAGGAATTTGGCCAATCATCAGATGATGAGTGGAGGATCTATCTCCTACTAAAGAAGCAGAGATATACGTTGGTGTCTTATTTTGAAACTAGCAAAAGCAAAGATGCGCGTAAGAAAAGGAATCTAAATAGCTATGCAAAATCTGTAAAATGGTTTAATCATGAGAATATGCATTTCCTTTGTTGGGTTCATTTCCTTTTGAAGTTATAAAATATTGAAGAAAATGATGCATTGCTTCTATTGGTCATATTTCCCACGTGACATGAAGACAATAGACCTATGTGTTCACTATTGGGATCATAACGCAACTCCAACTCGTGTTTGGATCATAACATGACAGTCAAGATAAGAATAGTTATTCATCAAGCCGGTCTAGGCGATAAACTGAACTCGATGTGGAAATATTCGAGACTTATTAGTCAATTTAAGTTCAACTTGGTAAATTACTTGATTGAGAATGGTTTGAACTTGCCTTCTTGAAGTACATTCAAAATCAATGCCCCATTCGTTTTTTTAACTATTTACAAATTGTAGTGGCGATTATCTGATTAGAGATCTGTCGTGTTTACAAAGGCCAATCACATTGAGCTGCTTTGATACTTGAATCATTCGAGAAGATATTCCGAATAGTAGCCGGATTAAATGGAGCAACTCTCAGATACCTTGGATTATTAAGACCCTAATCAAGGTAAGTATTCAAATAGATGAAATTTCTTTGACTCTACTATTAAAAGAGAAATGATTACGTGACAGTTTGCCCAAAAACTGTTCTGCTAACAAAGCTCGTAATGTGAGAATATGAGGTGATGGAAAGCTAGGCGTAGGACGACAAGTATAAGAATATGAATATTGCATTCTCAATTTAAGACATACATGTACAAGCTTATTTATAATACATAAGTTCTAACTAGTTCATGCAACAAGTTTACAGAAAAGAGAACAAGATGATACCCTAATATATAATATCAATCAAAGGGAATCATATCAAGTATACAATATCAATCAATTCCTAATCACATCTAATAACCGGCAACGATATGTCAACGTAAAACTTTACTGATAGTGGAGGTCCAAGGATAGAGTTTTCCACCAGACAAAAGGTACCGACCACCTAATAATTCAAGCATGCTGTTATGCATCATTAGCTAATCATGACTGAACTAAAAGATGCTTCCCAATAAAATATTCTTTGTATATACTGCCATTTGGACCTCATCCATAAGGCCTGCCAATGAAAGCACTCATAACTTGTTGTCACAACTTCATCAGTCCTGTATATACAAAATAAATCGTGGAAAGTTATCCGTACTTTTCATTTAATTGATAACATATTTATAAAAGAGGAAAATGACATAAATAGTTCATAAATTTTGATTCAACGTGCAATATCATCCATGAACATTTAATTTATTCAATATAGTCTATGAACTATAGTCCAATGTGATCACTAAACTTTTAAACAATTTCATTGTTGGGAGGTACTGATGAGGGTGGACAATTGCAAGCGGGAGTCGCTCGGCCTTGGCTAGGGGCCGATGACCCTTGCTAACAGCAAGCGAGGGCCTGTTGGGCCTTGCCAATATCTAGGCAAGGGTCGTAGTGAGGCCCTGGTCAAGGTACAATGACCCCAATCGGCTCTCTCTTACCCTTGTCGGCCCCTCCTAGTGATGGTGGGTAGTGATGGCGAGGGCTTGCAGCCCAGTTTGCATGATTGTTTTCTTTTTTCTTTGGGATATGTACTATAAAAATCCTAAAACTTATTAAAAAAAAGTACAATTGAGTCCTAAAACATATATATATAGTTAAATTAGTTCAATTAAGTCATAAAGTTAACACCATCAAACTTACTTGCTTTTTTTAATTATTTTTTATTTTCCACGAGGCATTTAATTTTTTTATTCTTTTTAAAATTAGATTTAAAAAATAAAAAGGAAAAGTAAAAATTTTATAAAAAAGAAAACTGTTCCAAAAAGAAGGGCACCGGTGGGAGCTTTCGTCGCCACCCATTGCCAGCCCCTCCGGTGATGGTTGGCCCTAGGTGGGGGTGCCTAGCAAGGGTTGACGAGGCCTTGCCCAAGCGGGCGATGGTTGCCGGCCTCCCATGAGGGTTGGCGAGGCCTCGCCCAAGGCCAGCATGCCCAAATATAGGCGCCCTCGCCCGACTTGGCAAGGGTCACCGACCCGAGCCTAAGGTCAGCGAGGCCTCGCCAGCCTGGCCAACCCTTCAAGGCTAGCGACCGTCCTGGGCCCCTTTGGCTACAGGTGACAATGGTGGCATAATCACCCGCCGATGCCATTTTCTCTGTTTTTTTTTTAATAGTTTTGTTTTTTAAATGAATTTTAGCTTTTCTTTTTTAGTTTTTAAATCTAATTTTTAAAGATTTTGAATAAAAAATAATTTAAGAAAATTCACATGGAAAATAAAAATTCATTTAAAATGCCATGTCAGCTTTTTCCAATAGTAAATCTGACGGTGTTAACTTTAAGACTCAATTGAATCAATTTGCCAAGTTTTAGAACTCAATTGTACTTTCCTAACAAGTTTTAGAACTTCTATTGCACATATCCATTTTTCTTTTTTAAAATTTTGCTTAATTCAAATAAAATTAGTAGTAAAAATCAGATCGTTTTAGTTTTATACTTCATGATTTAGCCACGTCATTGCCATGTAGAAAAGAGAAAATATTAATAAAAGCCATGTTAGCGTTCTTCATTAGCCAAATTGGATAAGATTAATGGAAGAACTCGATTGAATCAATTTGACAAATTTTAATACTTAATTGTATTTTTTTGTAAGTTTTAGGATTCAATTACACTTTTATGATAAATTTTGGGACTTTTAGTGAATACATCCCATATTTTATCATGATAAAAGAATATCTTCCAACAAAAAACAAATTAAATCGAATATATAAAAGTACCATATCTCTTTAATACGAGTGAAGCAAGTGAGGTGACTGGTCCTCCTCTAGAAAGGTATCGTTGGTTAAGAATATCCTAATCCTAACCTCAGGTCCATGAATCAACCTCGCTTTATATCAAACTCAATCCATCAGTCCGAGATCGAGAAGGGACATGCCCAATCAAAACGGGAGAAACTTTCCCAACGTTGATGGAATTGATATGACCCGTATATCTTTTGAGCCTACATGTAGATGCATTCATCGGAGCATGTAACGTATGTTTTCTCCATCAACTTCTTCTTTTTAAAAGCTTTTTGACTCTGAAGTTGGTATGTGAACTTCTGCACAATTCACCAATTATACCACAAGGTTCATAGACCACCATCGGAGCTATCTTCATGCATAATGATTGATGGAGGCGTATTATCGTGCCCCTTAGGTTGCACAGATTTAGCCAATCAAAGCAATCCTTTCCCTCCGAAGGATTCCCGCCAATAAATTTGTCAGGAGAACAGTCCATTTTTTGTGCTTATAAGATGCACAAGTTGCCAAATTCTCTCTCCATGTGTGCGCGTGCGTGCGTGCGTATCCGAGATCCTTTTTCTGCTGTTGCAAAATGAATCACCTTATTTTTAACTTACCTTCTGAACCATTCAAGGTTTGTCCCATCAATTCTTTGTCTACACAATTATTCATTGGCAACATGAAGAGAGAGAGCGCAAAGACACAAGGTCGTGCTAGCCTGTTCTTATTCCAAGGCTACGAATGTTGGTCTGGATCTGACCAGAGGATAGCCATATATTCATACTTAAAGATGCAGAAACAGTTCCCAATGATGGCCTTTTGTGGGGTAGCTCACACTGCAGAACCCTTTGCAATATATCTTGATTCTTCATTGCAAGTTGTCGTTTTTTAGTTTTATTTTTATTTTTTGTAATTATCACTGGTGAAAAGACGTTCTGGTGTATTTGAATTGGGGTCCTAGTGACAATCACTGGTTCGCTTAAATAAAGTGTCAACAGCCTCCAAGGTTAGAGTGACCCAGGGAGAGCGATCATGGCAAAATACAGCAACTGTAGGTTCGTGACAGGTGGTGGGGATCCTGCATTGAAACCAGTCGTTAAGGACCGGAGCAAAACAGCCAAGCAGCTTAAATGGGTTTTGCTGATGAAGGCGAATAAGGCCATCTGCTCAGTGGCCTTTGTTGGAAATGTTCTTTGCACGATGGTGAGTAGTATCCAGAAGAGATTGCTATTTGGTCAAAGGGAGAGTGGTGAGACTGTGAAATTAGACAAAAGTAAGTTTCTCTTCAGACTTATTCTAGCATTCCTGGTGGTGGCTTTGATTGCTCTAGCAATTGAACCAGTTGCCCACTTCAAAGGGTGGAATAACTTCTCGAGTGCTGGTTTGCTCGTGAATCAAACTTCGGAGATCAGAGCATGGTTTCACAGGGTCTATGCTTCATGGTTGGAGTTGCGTGCAGAATCTATTGTGCCTTTAGCTCAAGCTCTCTGTAGATTCTATCTAGCACTCTTCTTGATACAGTCAGTGGACCGTACGGTGCTGTGTCTTGGTTGCTTATGGATTAAGTACAAAGGGATCAAGCCAAATGTCAGAGAAGATCCATTCAGGTCAGACCATTTGGAAGTTCCTGAGTATGACCACCCAATGGTTCTTGTTCAGATTCCTATGTATAATGAGAGAGAGGTAGGCATTGCATACCTACTGCTTTCTATTAGCATTTGTCTCTCTGTTTTGCAATGTGCAAGCATATTGTAATCTGAGGAATTTGATCAGATAAGTATTTACGACCATTGCAGCACAGAAAGATGAAGGCTGACAAACAATCATTCATATGACCAATAAAGCTGTAGATAGTCTGCTATATTTTATTATGTGAGCATAACTAGATTGTTTTGTACGGCTTGTTTGTGTCCATCTTTTGACTAATCATGAGGGATCAGTTTCAACAGGATGAGTAACTTAAGGCTCTTTAATATTGCATCCTTGTACTGTACGCATCTTGCTAGTTGTTAGTGATGAATTGACGATTTGGCTGTGAATAATGATACTAGCAAGGAATAGAGAAAAGACTATTGATTTGTGTTAATCTTCTCTGAACTTCACAATCTGGAACTGAACTTAGTGCTTTCAATTTGTGAAAACCTTACCACCCTAAAAGGATTTATGTACCTAGTACTTTCCCTTAATATAGGATGGTCTTCACGTCGATCTTAAGATACAAGATAGTGATATGAGAAGGTGTTGCCGCATTATGTGCCATGTACCATCCTCATTCTTGTATGACAGACTCTGCTGTGAACATCCTTTAGGTATACCAGCATTCCATCACAGCAGCCTGCCAACTCAATTGGCCTCAAGATCGGCTGCTTATTCAAATTCTGGATGACTCTGACGATGAGAGCATACAGAGGCTAATCAAGAGAGAGGTTTCGCAGTGGAGCCAAAAAGGTGTGAGCATTATATATAGGCATAGAGAGGTTAGAACTGGATATAAGGCTGGGAACCTCAAATCTGCCATGGACTGTGATTACGTGAAAAAGTACGAGTTCGTTGCGATCTTTGATGCCGATTTTATGCCAAAACCAGACTTTCTCATGAAGACAGTCCCTCATTTTAAGGTTTCTCATACTTTAAATCTTCTTTTAGCTCCTGAGCGGCGCTCATCTGTATGACTATTCTCATCCTGTTTCGCAGGATAATCCTAAGCTAGGGTTGGTTCAAGCAAGGTGGATATTCATAAATAAGGACGAGAACTTGCTGACGCAAATGCAGAACGTTGATAGGTGCTTCCACTTTGAAGTGGAGCAGGAGGTTAATGGGGCGATCCTTAATTTCTTCGGTTTCAACGGTACTGCTGGTGTTTGGAGGATGGAAACACTTCAAGATTCTGGAGATTGGCTTGAGAGGACAACTGTAGAGGATATGGATATAGCGGTCCGTGCCCATCTCAAAGGTTGGAAGTTCATCTTCCTTAACGATGTGAAGGTATATTTAATCTAGATGCTTGATTTCTTCTTTGGTTTCATTCTTTTTCTCGCGACTTTATTTGGAATTCAAGACATCAGCAGTGGTCCTTGAAGAAAAAAGACTCAGACAAGAATAAGGGATTTCAGGAAAAAGTTTGGAGGAAGTTGCACGCAATGTACATAATGCCATCTGCTGAATTTTTTGGTTGATGCAATGGAAGAAACATCAGAGCTGAACAGTTTTGTTCCATAATTTTGGAGTCTTTCTCACAAAATCAAATTTCAAAATTTAGGTGCTCTGTGAGCTTCCTGAATCTTATGAAGCTTATAGAAAGCAGCAACACCGATGGCATTCGGGTCCATGCGATCTCTTTCGCTTGTGCCTTCCATCGATCATAACTTCCCAGGTAATTAACTCTTGCTCTTTAACTCTCTACCTTATTCTCTTTCTGAATCTCAAATGAAAAACCAAGAAAGTAAATGAATTTGTTTTTATATTGCAGATCACTTTCTGGAAGAAAGCAAACCTGATATTCCTATTCTTCCTTCTAAGGAAGCTTATAGTTCCATTCTATACCCTAACATTCTTGTGCGTGATTCTTCCTATGGCCACGTTCGTCCCCGAAGCCAATCTACCGGCGTGGGTGATTTATTATTGGCCCCTAATAATGTTGTTATTGAACATTTTCCTCGACCCCAGATCCACCCCTTTTGTAGTCCCTTACATTCTTTTTGAGAACACAATGTCCTTAGCCAAATTCAGTGCTGCAATGTCGGGGTTGCTACAGCTGAGTAGTTCTCGCGAGTGGATCGTCACAAAAAAAACAGGCCGCTTGGCAGACTGTGCTGAAATGAACAAAACCGGTGGAACGTGCAAAGGAGCATCTGATGAGGAGCTCACTAAGCTCAACAAACGAAAGGAAGGCCCAGTGGAACTTGCCAAAACTCGGAAGAAAACAAGCAAGATATACAAAAAAGAGCTTGCAGTGGCTTTCTTACTACTGACTGCTGCAGTTCGGAGTCTCCAGTTGGCCAGAAAACTGCATTTCTGTTTCCTCTTACTTCAAGGCATCACATTCCTCATTGTCGGTCTTGGTCTAATTGGGGAGCAATGAGCTCTTCTTGGTTAAAAAGACTTATCTAGAATAATTGATAGGAGGCGGTATCGAACTTGGTTAGCTTCTGTAAAGCCAGTGCAAATTGTCATTTTATTGCCTATTCAATGTTATTGGTGGAGCCACAAGCAAATTGCCAACCAGCTATGTTGAAAAAGATGTCTTTTCCTAAGCGTCCATTGCACAATGTCATCGCAAGCTCGCTTTTGTCCGTCTTCCAGATCGATTTGGCGCATGTTCTTAAAGGTTTTGAGAACAGTTTGACAACAATCTCTCTCGCAGAAAATGGGGACCTTCCTCAGTCCAACTAATTAGAGTTACTTTGCGCACTTATGGGGCGAAACTATGATCTTTCTGTGCGGTTTCTTGATTTCAAACATTGTAAACGATTTGAAAAAAACTACAGAAAGTGTCCATCTCTAGATATTGTCTTGCTTCATGTGGACGGAGTATCAGGAAGCTGCAGAACTTAAGATTTCGGACTCTTTTCCAGCAGGACTATCCAGAACGAACCAGGAAACGTTTGTACAAGTACTAGCGACAACATTTTAATCCTGGAAACTCAAAAAAAAATAAAAAATGCTTCTGATAGATGAGAGAAAATTCCAAGAGAAAACATCGCGCTAAGCACAGTACACGCCTGTCATCAAGAAGAGGGACGAGCGGCTGTGCTTCAACATGTCGGCTTGGGTTGATCTTTCACTGTTCATCTTGTCATGTCATGTCCCGTCAGGGACTTCTACCTCCTCAGACTGAACATCGTTGATCATTGATTCAAGTGCACTAACCAAGAGGTCGGATTCAATGATGAGATATATTGGGTTATTATATATAAATTATAAAAGATATTGATGGTCGATTTATAAATACGAAAAAAAAATTTCATCCATAAAATTAACTTTTGAAATGAAAAATATCCAAGATCACTAATACTTGTATTGGATTAGGCGACCACAGAACAAAAGGGGAGAATAGTGACCTCATTTGGTAGACGGTATTTTTTTTTTTTTTTTTTTGTTGAGCTAAAGTAAGTATATTAAATGGCACCGTCAAAGGAAGGCCCTCCAAAACAAAGAACGCCTCAAGCTGTGTAACAATGGAGGCGGTCGCCAGCAGCCGCAGCAACTCCTGGTGCACTCGCCGAACCTCCTCCCATCACCACCGCCCATCACCATCGCTCTTCTTTCCTCCTTCACTCCAAACTCACTATCCCATTCGATGGCCACGTCTCGCGTCAGGTGAGAGCTCATGACTCTCCCTCCCTCCCTCTCTTTCTCTCTCTCATCCCATTCAAAGACTCCAACTTTCCCGCACTCTTGATTTTTTCTGCTCATACTCGCTTCTGAATCGCCTGCTTTGTCATGTTTTCAGCAAAATTAAGGTGGGTCTTTCATCAATTTCCCCACTTTTTAATTTTCGTAATTACCCAGTTATCAATTTCTGTGCTTCACTTGCTCTCTCTTGACTCTGGAAGAACCTGAATTCAGCTCAATAAAGGTTCGTTCTTGGTGCATTTTTATAACTGGGCGTTTGAAGTCATGGTTCAACCTTGTTTCTTAGGTTTGAATTTGTGGAGACATGGATTGGTGTCATCCTCTGGAGTCACGATGAGAGCTGTGAATGGAAGCGAGATGGAATATCTATCGCCGTGGGACGATAACCCTTATGAAACATTGCCAGATGGTAAAATAGCTTACTTGGATGAGCAAGATGTGGTCACATTTCTTGACCCTCCCAAGGAGTTGATTCCGCTTGACCCAAGTTCTTATAACCCAGCTGCTTATTTATGGTAAAGAATAATTCCGCAAGAATTATGAATGTATGATCAAGATATAACTTTTATTGCATGGCTTCTTTGATTCGAAATGATTTACGCAGCATGCTACTTCTTTTACTTTTGGGTTCTGTCGAAGTCGACAGGGGAAGGGAGTCATCTATAATTTTGGGTCTTGTAAATTTTCAGGAAGAAAATTGAAGACATTCCGGAGGAAAGGCGCCATCAACTACTACGCTTGCTAAACCCAAGGTTATCTCTCCCTTGAGCACGTTAGTATGTCTGTTCTGGTGCTGCTGAGAGTATTGATTTTTGTTATTTGAGCTTTGCCTACAATGATTTCAGTGATGAATAGTGAGTAATATGAAGCATACTTATTGGTAAATGAGCTGGTGGTTTTGTGGTTAAACTTCGTTTCTGAAAGGCCTGGAAATATGGTGCAGGCTTATATCAAGAGCCTGGGAGATAGCTGGCACACGCTATGAGGATCCTAAGTTAGCAAAGAAAAAAGCGTCCAGTTTGCTCTCTGGTGAAGCTAAAGAGACATCGCTCGAGTATTACTATTGTCGAACCAGTGGAGGTAACACACTGGCATATTTGCTAGTAACACTGACAACGGTTCCTTTGGCATTATAGAAAATATCGAAAATGAGTTTATGTAGTTTCAGACCCTCTTGAGGTTGATTTTTCTTTTTAAAACCCTTGTAAGACAGGTCCTCCCTCTGTTGCTTGGATAAATTTCTTCAAAAAGGTGAAATCTGGATTCCTTGACAATTCTGAGTTTATCATGCTTCCAGTTTTTGAGTCTCTTCTTGTAACAGTTATCAGGTGTGCATGTAACTAAGCCCCGTTTCTTACACAGGCTATATTCTGTTCCAAGGATGAGAAGAAGTATGGCCGTTTTATCGGTAAACCCTTTTTCTCTCACATAATCTTCTGGACGTTGCTTGATAGCAGATGCAGTGACAGGTTCATGAATTTGAAGCTTTCATGTACCATTGAGGTTGCTTGATATAGAATAGCACAATTTTCGTGAACTAGTAACCATTTATGCCAAAGCATGAATTTTGGCCTTTTCTCTTGTTTCTTTTTGCTTGCTGCTTGCAAGTTGTTATACTCCAAATTCAGATGTAAGGCTGGTTGGTGAATTTGCTGGATACTGTGGTCTAAGAACTTCCTCTTTCTCAGGTGAATCGCTGCTAGGTCAATTAGCAAGTTCCTTTCATCCACTGTACTTTGTGGTGACACAAGCCAAGGAAGTAATGTCCACAGAACAACCTTGTGATCTAGCATACGAATTTGGTGATGGATTCCTGGATCTCTGTGACTACCCAGAGAGCTTCCCTAAACCAGGTAGGTTCAGCCATTCCACTAGATGCAAAGAGACCAATGTGAGTTCTTGTAAATATAATATATCTAGGGTAATTGCAAAAACAGGATTTCAGGTTTTGCCCATTGGTGAATAGAAGAGTTAAGGTTTTATTTCGATCAATTGGAGATTGAAGCCTTAAAAAAAGCCCCAATTAGGTCTTGAGCTCATGTGAGTGGAATTTAGGCACTGGACATCTGATATGCCATGTGTAATATTTGGTCATTTGTCATGTGTCATTTTCGATGCCTAAACTTGAGACCTGATTGATGTTCTTTTAAAATCTTACATTCTCGATTGAGCGAAATAAAACCATCAATCCTCAATTGTCTAAGGATCAAAATCTTTAGTCATGTTTCTGCACTTGTCATGATATGTCAGATAACAAAGATTATGACACTGACTTAAAGACTCTTAGTATTGCTATAGTTCAGTCGAGAAGTTTTTCGCTTTCATGATCCTCTTCTTTTGCAGGGAAGCACCCTTATCCTTTCGATGATGAAGTTGTCGTGTACCTTCGTCACATTGGGCCTGGAGTCTTGGTAGGGCAAGCATGGCAAGAAGGAAAGAATTTGCAGCAAGTGCCTCAAAAGCTGTGCAGCGAAATTCTGATGGTGAAGGATTATGCAGTATGTTGAGGACCTATCGGCATCGAATTTCTTCCCCCGCTCTCTGCACTGCTCTTCTAAAGCCGTTTAAGACCGATGCTTCTAGTTCAGTTCGAACATCAGATGAGCTTTTCTCATTGTTCTGATCATGTGAAGATACTGTGTGAAGAAGCAAACTAAGAGGAGCCTGATCTGACCGCAAGCATAGTGGCTTGTAAGCCACGAGGCGCCTGTGCACAACATAAAGAAAACGTGTTGAACCCATTGCTATTGAGAGATTCTAGCATGGATTGAATTCAGAGATTTAAATAGCATCACACCTTTTAGGGATGTCCAGTTGTGCTCTCTATATACTTTGTCACCTTCCTTAGCTGCGACTTCTCAATGATTCAGTATACTACATGTCCAGTTAATCAGTTTGTAAAAAAGAAAGAAGCAATAGTCGAGCCTACATAATATCCACAACTCACATCGATTATGCTAACTTTTGTTGGTGAATTCGCTTCAGACCCAAAAAAGATGAAAAAAGGAAGATTAAATCAGAAACAAATAGATAATGAACAGTAATTCTGTGACACATTGTTGAGGACTTAGATAAACAGTCTCATAAAAGTCTGTCGCTTAATGATTGGGACACGGTGCAATTCATCAATTTAAATCAATGCCCTTGTTTGTTATACGAAGAGGGATGAGTGGATGATCATCAAAAAGGCCAGACGGTCTAAATATTCAGAGTTCCATACCAAATTCTTTGCGATTTGTCTAGTAAAGTCAATGGTTTTGTTTGTTAAATGAAGGGGATGAGTGGCTCATCAAAAGACCAGGTGGTTTATCTATTCATAGTTCCATACCAAACTCTTTGAGCGGCGTCGTTCTGCAGTTCCTCAGGGACTTGGCGCTGACCACATTATCAAAATTGGAGACGAGTCTGAACAATCCATCCCCATCCTCCTCCTCCTCCTCCTCTCTCTCTATCCGATCTCTGGGATGGTTCCTCTTCTTTTGCATAATCATCAATCGACTCGTTCCCTTGATTGCTTCTCTTGAATTTCTCAGTTCTAGCTAATCTTCTCTCTCTCTCTCAAAATGCTGCTTCAAGCTCAATCTCTGAGGACCCATTTCACTCCTCCGCCGACCCTTTTCAGACCCAACCTCAAGACCCAATTTTTCCCTCGAAAATCGTGCTCGTTCCCGAAGTTACTGTGCTTCAAGACCCTGAAATGCTCACTTTCCGCCGTCGCCGAAGCCACCCAGTTGGGACTGTCCTCCAGTACGAAGCCGTTTCCGGCCGAAGTTTCGAGGACCATCGTGGAGTTGGCCTCCGAGGGGACGCTCTCGACGTTGACCGACGACGGTTGGCCTCTTGGAATCGGCGTTCGATTCGCGGTTGCACCTGATGGCACTCCAATCTTGTGCTTGAACGAGGCTGACAGGCAGTTCCCTGCTGACAAGAGGTCCAGTCTTCATGTTCAGGTGCTTCTTATTCTTGAAATTTCTTTCCCACTTCAAGTTTATTCTTGTTCGCGTGCGCTTGAAGAAAATGCAGTATATTTTTGTTGTCTGATTGGGAGAAATTTGCTTGTTTGCGGGGGATCATTGAATCAGTTGAAGCAGTGTGGGTTACGGACTCCGCAGTGCACGATTCAGGGCAGTCTTGCTAAGCCTGGAGATAAAATGTTTTCAAAGGTAATGCCTTTTATTGTCAGCGGAGTTGATTTTCTTACATGCTCTCGTAAATGGGAAGAGTGTCGCATTGTAGTGACCTCAGGAGCTGCCTAGAGATCTCGCTTAACCTTAGCATGGAGTTTATAAATTGTGCTTTTGAGTGAGGTAGATGTACATTACTGCGATGATGTAATCATAGGATTTTATTATCTTCTATTTTCTCGGATTTAATTTGCTACTCCTGGTACCCTGTTGTTTGCGGAAGCCATACTTGAATGGTATTGCTCATCTTTGGCTTATCTATGGGCTTTGCCTGGTCCTTTTCCCCTTTTTGGTCGAACTCCTCAAACAATGAGTGTGAGATAGTTACGCGTTCAATTCCTGAAAAATGAATGGTTTGGCACTTACTTATGGAAGTTCTGAAACTTTTTCAGGACTGGCTTTGTGAATCGTTTGCTTCTTCATAAAATTCTGTTTCAAAAATATGAATCCTCTATTGTTGGCCCTTGCCTAGTAAATGTAAAGCTAACACCTTCCATTTCTTGGTTATACATTGTCTTAAAAGATGCTATGGCGGTTGGTGTTATCACCTTATTCTTCATCATATCTGTGATCTTCTTTCCTTTCTAGAGAACGAGTGATGGTGTTTTTGTTTCCTAACTCAGCATAAAAATCTTTTATTTACCGTTTTCATTTAGAAAAATCTCAATATAAAAAAGAGTATCTGAGAAGAACCTGCAAAGATCGTGTGTAAGGTGAAGCTAGGTGTAGCTTAGCAATCATTTGGGGGGAATAACATACTGATCAAGCTTTGTTTAACTCTCAGTTCCAGTATGATTCTGTTTATACTCCTCCCTTAAGACCACTCCGTCATCTGCAAGGCTTATCTATGCTGATCTTGGAAAAGATATGGAGATGAAAACAGCTATGCGCATCAATAGAGAGATGCATAAATGTTTTCTACCCACTGGATACTGTATCACAGTGTTGGGCAAGTATGCTGGTTTATTTTCCAATAAATATTAGCAATGGCTTGGGAGAAAATAATTACTGATACAGGGCAGAGCACAAATAATTTAGCAATTAATTGTCTTGAAATCAAAATTAATCATGGTGAGCCACGCTTCATGAGAAACCTCATTTCATAACATCATATCTCTTGACAGATTCTTTTTTCCTTTTTCATTTTTCAGAACCTTCAAATAAAAGATGTTTTTACCAGTTCTGAAGTCCAAGACCGACTCTTTAGTCTTCTTTTCTGTTTGGTGGGTGTTATAGAGTACCTAAGTCATCCAATAAAATTACTTTAAAAACATTCTTGCATCATAAATCTCAAAACCCAGTTCTAGTTGTATGAGATCTAAGAAGAGCCAATCAAGAGACCTATGACAGCAAGAGTAGCAATAGTCAGGCTCTTTTGCCACAGTTGCTGCATAATTTGCCGATGTTCTGGCTATCCACAGATTCCATTCTCATATTCGGTAGCGTAGAGCTTTGATTATGGGTAGGATCCAAATCCATTCAAATATTTAGATGATTCTCCTGCCATCCTCATTCGAGACAAATTATCTCGTTTACAAACTAGTTGTGTTTGTGACCTGGATTGTTGAGTTCAAACTGACTCATGGTTGTATTATGGCACTTTAATCTGCAAGCATGTAAATTACAGAGGAAGACATGATTAGTGCTTCTAGTCTTCTAACTTTTCATGAATACTGGGTAGCGTCAAAATTAAGTATCCATGAGCATTGAGAAGGTATGTATCTGGTATGGCTGCTCTCATGGATTTTAGTTCCTTCTGTTGAAGGGTTCGCACCCCTTGGTGCCTCATAGTGAATTTTTCTTTACTTGTTGAATTAAAAATGAAAACGTAAAACATTGTCCTTGGATAGCCTTTCTGTTATTTGGGAAACAGACATCCTCCACTGATTGGATGAGTTAAAATTATCAGTATCAAGGAATCTTGAAGTGCTTGCAATTGTCTTCTGTAGCTGTTGTAGCTGACATGCATTCTCTTGTAATGTTTTAACTTATTGAAGAGTGCTTTGGATTTGAAGATCTTTATTAGGTTAGTCTAGCTTTAACGCTTTATAATTGATACTAGCACCTGAAAATTTGGGCTATAGAGATCCATTTGTTGTGGTTAAAGTTTAAATCCTTTTCACTCTATGGGAGCACACGAGTGATAATCTGAGTTTACTATGTGCATTCATATGGGTGACAATGAACACTTCCTTTCAGCGGCTTCATTCAGCGTGGACAAAGAGATTTGGATCAGAAGCTGAGGAAGACCAATTGTATTACATAGATGTGGAAAGGGTACTTCAGATCGAAGACTTTAAGGAGGTATGCTAATTTGTCTTTCTGCATGTTCTGTCCCGGTTTCCTTTCTAGTCTTTGTCTTTTTGATCTTCAGTAGAGCAATGACAACCTTTCTCATATTAAAACGTATAGTGCACTTGTCTGATGTTGTGTACCATGTCAGGATGGCATATGGGTCACCTCATCTGATTATAAAAGTGTATCCCCTGATCCACTTCGAGACTTTGCTGAAAAGATTGTCACTGAGATAAACACCAATAACATGGAAGATATTTATCGCTTTTGCAATGTGTATGTTGATTTAGACTTCCAGGTACGCATTATTTTCACTTTCCTATCTTGAACTTTACATCAGAACTGTTAAATTGGAATTGCATACATTGAATATTTCAAGTCTTATTTAAAACTGAAGGCTTTTGAAAAGAGAAATGGCTCTTTAAGTTCTCAGACTGTGCAGAGGCCTTTGACAAATGAAAACTTGCTTGATTTATTTTGAAGAATAATGGCAGTCCTATCTGGCTCAATTGGCCATTTAAAGAAAATGAATCTCAACTATTAAGTGTGCTTTGAATGTGTGCCTGATGCATTCAGCCTGTAACAAGCTTACTTCTTAATGTCATTGCATTACATGTGCATCTTTCTTCATGGTGTCGTCTCAAGGGATTCATACATGCTTGCAGGTGTCTGAGGCAAAAATGATATGGGTTGACCGGTTAGGCTTTGATGTGCGCATCCACTCCCCTCCAAGTAGTATATTTGATGTCCGCATTCCTTTTCCAAGAGAAGTTACAGATGAGAAGGGTGCAAAATCATCTTTCAATGGTATGTCTCAAATAGCGTGGGAGGTAGAAAAGAATTTCCATGCCCCTGATTTTAACAAGGTGGAACAATTAAAGCAGATAGCTTAGATGATACATATTTTGTATCCTCTCCCTTCCTGATTGAAGGCCTTCTGTCTGTTCATTGCTGGAGTTTTGCCCAATGTCAGAGAAGTTTTGGGTGTTGGCAGAAAAAAGAGAGAAGTTTTGGCGATTATTTGGTGGTTGATTGTACCACTGTGTATATCCAATTTTGAGGGAGATTGTATTGTGTCTTAGTTGGCCAAAATTGGAAATCTAGGCTGGTCATTTGGAAAATTGTGGCAAGCAGTGTTGATGCCAAAATGTCACTTTATGCAATATTACAGAATTTTTGGCAGAAATGCCTCCTCCATTTAGATTCATTTGCACCCCAGAATCACGTAATTGTTCATGTGTATTGCTTTATCCCATAAGCAAGGGCAATGAAGATGGTATTTCATTCTGAGTGTTCTTATAGTAAAGTCCGGTGAAATTATGAGGTAGTTTTTGGATACTTACCTGTAATTAAGAAGAAGCTATGTAAGTGCCTCGTTGGACTGTGTGGGGAGAGGGGGTGTGCAGTACAAGACTACTACTATGATCTTTTTCCCTTTAGTCCAGATATCATTGATGGGGTTTTGTTAACTACGCAAATAATACTCCACAAGCAAGATGAAGCGATCAGCAAAAATGAGCACAGGTTATTTAAATGAATGGAACAAACGAATAAGGTCTTTCGACAATCATTATTATCTTTACTCCTAACTAGAAGATACTCGTCGCTTGGACCCATTCCGGATTCTCTACTCTGGTCACTGAGCAAGATAATACATTCTTGTAGTCCCTGTCCTACAGAGTGGACATGATACCCATCAATGGTCATAGGGATATAACATTAGGAAGCTCAAGAACAATCACATGTCAAATGCAGAACTCTATCAAGGACCAGAATGGTCAACCTGAACACTAGAAGGGACTAAATCATGCCCATGTCTTAGTTCCACCTCCAACTTTTCCCCTTGCCTCTCACTACAGACATAGTAGAACACGGTGAACACTGCATAGCCGAAGGAGTTCACCAGGCACAAAAGGATCGTTACGCAGAAGCCGAAACCAACCTTGACCATCGGGGCTAGGTGATCTTCATCGTCTGTGATCATGACATAGAACAGCACATAGATGGGGTAACTCAACAGAGCTAATGCCAACACAAGGATAAAACCTTCCATTTTCTTCCCTCGGATCAGCTCCTCACCTCTCACTCCCAGTGCCTTCACGCCTTGCCAATCATCCTCCACGACGGAAATGACCAGTTCAAGAGCCCATTTAGGAGCAAGGTAGAAGTACAGCAGAAGCATTGCCGCCGCAGCCACGACAACAGCAATCGCCAACGCAAGATTACCATCAAACGCCCGCATAAAGCTGGCGAATTGCATAAAGAAGAAGAGCATAACGAGGTACGCCGCGGTCAAAACGGAGACACACAGCCATGTAAGGAAGGGCTTCTTCCAGCGGGACCGGATCCGCGATATCAGATCCCTGAGGCTCGTAGGTCTCGTGGCGCGAGGGAAGGTTGACCCATTGATGACCAACATCATCCCGGAGAAAGAAACTAGGGAAAGGGCCAGTAAGAAGAATGATTCAATAAGCGCAAGAGCTCTTACGTCTCCGGGATCTAGCCTTGACTGCTCATAACCATTCTCGACTTTCTCCAGCAAAGGTCCTGCTAGAGAGAAATGGAGCAGCACGAGGAGGAAACAGGGGCATGAGATGAGAAGCATGACTTGGATCGTGAGCTTCTGGTTCCATGCTGGTATCCGGATTGCTTCTCTGAGGACCCAAATCGCGTTCGACGGCGATGAGGCCATGGCGGATGATGTCTGGAAGGAAACGATCCTCGGTCGGAAGGAAAATACTTAAAGAGAAGACTCTACTTTCCTGGGTATTATTATTGTTTCAGGGTGAAGGAGCTATAATGGAGATCAATGTTATTATATTCATCATTGCTAATATTTCTGCTGGGGGCATTAATTTGATGCCCAAGAAGCTTAGGTGGTCTCTTGTCACCTGGCAATTAGCGTGTCAAAGATTCTAATTTTCTGCTCTTTCCTTCGAAATTTGGAAAAATTTCAAATGAGGACCTGAAATACTCTCATTTTCTCGAATAAGGGTTCGAAATGGACCTCTCGTTGTTTAAAATTAAAGCGTACAGTGGCCATGATTGTTTCAAATAAAGGGTTGACCTGGCCGGTTAAATATTCTAATTGATCAAAAAGGCATGTTCGTCCAATTACAATTCTAATTTTAAATTATCTTTATTCTTTTCTTCTTCTTTTTCCCTTTTTGGTATGGGCCAGTGGCCGTCAGCGAGGGCTTAGTGACCCTCACCAACCACTAGTAAGGGCCAAGAGGGTTCAACCACCCTCACTGGGAAGAGCCGATCCAGGGCTTGTCGGCCCTCGCAAGCCCTTGTTGGTTGTGGGCGAGGCCAGCCTCGCCAAGCCTCACCCATGGTCGACGAGGGCTCGGCAAGGATGGCCGAGCCCAAGGCGAGGGTCGCCTCCCCCAAACGAGACTCTCCTTCACTGATGGCCGCAAGGGCGACTTCCCTCAAGGAGAGGGTCGCTTTGCCCAGGCAAGGCCGTCCCTTGCCGGTGGCTAGTGAGGGTGGCCCTTGCCAAATCAAGGAGGGCAACCCTTGCCCAACTCTCTTAGGCATCGCTAGTGGTAGGCCGGCCATTGACGAAGAATAAAAAAAAACCAGAAAATAAAATAATAATTGACTAATTTGTCATTGACTAGTTCAAAAATTAGACTCTTATTCGAAATAACATAATCACTTCATATTTTTATTTGAAATAAAATCCACTTCAGATTTTTATTTGAAAAAATAATAACATTTTAAGTTTTTATTTGAAGACAATCTAACTTCTTATTCTAGAAAATAAAAAAAACTTCAAGTCTTTATTTAAAACTTTCCCTTCAAACTTTAATAAACTTAAAGTTTAGCAAGTTCTCCCAGAGGACGAGCCCAGAAAATGCGGAGGAGAGGGAGGCGTGCGACCTTTTGATGATACCGATGAGTTACTTTTCTCGTTTGCTCCGAGTCTCGTACCTCTTCACATGTTCTGATTCTTCCTTTTGGAACGTAATAAGCATCGTCGGAGGAACAAATGAAGTACTGGACTAATAAGAAAGGGGGAGGTGTCAACTGAGGTAGCACTTTACCGTGGAAACAGCTCTTCCACATTACCCTCAATTATTAAATTGAGGTGGTCCCAACTTAGACAGGTCTGAAATAAGGAAATTAAGCTATATTTTCCCTTGATTACTTACATTTTCATTTAAGGGTCCCCACTGGAAAAGTCAGCCATGACTGAAGAGTTTGATGTTGAAAATGGTTCAGATGAATTAAGATGATGGTGACCCTTTCACTTATCTAGACGGCATCTTAGAAAATTAGACTGAAGAATAACCCTAGAATGATATACTTATGATTGAGGAGATGATGCCAAAAAGCAAAGCGAAACACAATTGTCACTTACTAAAAGTGAAACTCAATTTGCTCAAATAAGAACACTGGCAGCAGTGTACGCACGGGAGAAGTGCCAAAAAAGTCCCAAACCTTTTGTCTTTGTGCCGAATTAGTCCTAAACCTTTTTTTGGTGCCAATTCAGTCCTAAACCTTTTTATATTGTGTCAATTCGATCTTTTCCGGCCAATTTTGACCAAATTTTCTTAACCTGACGACAGTAGGCTGACGTGAACAACTTTAATAATATTTTAATATTTTTAATATTTTTATTTTTATTTTTATTTTTATTTTTTATTTTTATTTTTATTTTTATTTTTTTGTCTTTTTCCTCCGGCCGGTCACCGAGGTCCGGCGACCAGCCGAGCCGAAGGCCGGCGGGCGAGGCCGACCTCGCCGCCACCTCGCGGGCAAGGCCAACCTCGCCGGCCATGGGCGAGGGCCTCACTCCCCATGGCCGGCGAGGGCAAGCCTGCCCAGCCTCACCGAGGTCGGCCATGGGCGAGGCTCGCCTCATCAGATCCGGCGAGGGGGGCCTCGCCCATGGCCGGCGAGGCTCGACCTCGCCGGATCCGGCCATGGGCGGGGCTCGCCTCGTCGGATCCGGCGAGGGTAGCCTCGCCCATGGCCGGCGAGGCTCGACCTCGCCAGATTCGGCCATGGGTGAGGCTTGCCCTCGCCGGCCTTCGGCTCGGCCGGTCGCCGGACCTCGGTGACCGGCCGGAGGAAAACAAAAAAATAAAAAAAAAAATAAAAAATATTAAAATATTATTAAAAGTTGTCACATCGGCGCTAATCGTGTACGTCGGCCGGCCGTCGTCCGGTCGGCAAAAATCCAGCCAAAATTGGCCGAAAAGAACTGAATTGGCACAACATAAAAATGTTTAGGACTGAATCAGCACAAAAAAAAAAGGTTTAGGAATAATTCGACACAAAGACAAAAGGTTTAGACTTTTTTGGCACTTCTCCCGTGTTCGCACTTACATTGCACAGATCCCATGTCAAATTTGATAAACTATCCGTATGGATTTGAATATTTATTGGAATTAAAGTAAGGTAAAATCATAGTAACCCTCATTAGAGTACCATAGCAACAGATCTCTTCTTTATAGGCCTTTTGGATTAGGCACTAATCATAGCATTGGAGCGAACTCTGAGTTTTCTCAGTTCTCGTCCTTATGGCAATGACAGAGAATCCTTCTCTCTTGAACCTCAGGATAATCTGTTCCTTAATTACAGAGTCAAGGATGTGTTTTTCTCGAAAGTAGTAATCGCGACACTGGCACTATCCTTCCGCTTCCTTCTAATAGATGAGACTAGACGCTGTTAATGCATCTCCCGGTTTCAAAGCAATTTGCGAATCTGATGCATATTTGCGTGCACATCTATCTATCATGTCATTGCAAATCCATCCTTTTTGCGGAAAAGCCAAACTCATAAGATAAGCTCGCAATATATGCCGTTGCAAAAGCCAATAAGATCAGCATGACTATCTATCCACAATTCTTAAAGAGTTAAAACCCTCCATATTTTCACAAGAAAGAGAGAGTACTGCATTGACTATATGTACATGACCACTTTTTTTTTTCTTTTGGTCGAAACATGACCACTTGAGAAAGCCATAAATACTATGCCCCAAGTTAGGAAAAGCATAGGATACACATGATGTATATTTTCCTTCCACCATCTGTACATAGGAAGAGCATATCGAAGCTAAAACTAAGCAGCAGTCAGAGTAAGGTAGAGTGGACTGGTCATTGCATTTTTCATATTGTCGACCGGGTAATTCATCACAACACTTTTACTATTTCCGAGCTTTCTGTGCTTTGGCTGAAAGAGAGAGCCGAGCATGTTCTCCAAGCTCTGCACAGAATGCTTGATATAGCGGTGGGCACTGTCGTCTGGAGTGATAGAAATTCTGTATTTTTTTATGTAACTCCCATAAATGGGCGTGATAGCCTGCACCGCACGCTGGCACATCTTTTCCCTCAAATCTTCATCAGGGATGATCCAATTATATTGCTTCTTGTACATGTCATCAAAAGCTTCATTGAATGCCTTCAGCCTCTTCTTGAGAAGGTCTCTATCTATCGGTTCCTCTTCAGCTGTTAGATCGGTAGCGGCTTGCGTAATAGGAGCTAGAAGCTTTCCCCAGCTCTCCTTCAGGTAGAGCGTGGAATAGTAATCCTTGTATTGCTCATGTGCTCTTAGCCAAGACTCGCCCATCATGTCGCCAAGCTTCGTGCCTTTGAGACTGCAGAAATAGTGGTGGTTGTTCATCATGAAGAGGAAGGAGAGTGTGCGGTCGGGGTAGGCCTTTGACCATGAATCCAAGTTCAGCCCAATTTCCTTCACGATGTTGTAAATCTGATTGGTGAATAGCCCCTCTTGATACTTTTCATGCTTCCAGCTCTGGTGGATCACCAGGATTTGGATCATGGTGGGCCTGTACTTGTCACCCAGCAGCTGATTGCAGTAATCCATGACGAAGCTCACAAGTAGCGGAACGCTGCCATCTGATGGAGGAGGGCTCTGCCTTTGCAGTTCCACTTGAAAGGAGAGCTCCCAGAATATCTCCCAAGCACCGTGAACAACGTTTCTAATGAGATCTCTTGTCAGGGTTTGGATTTCAGCGCAGGCTTTCGTACCAAAGAGCTGAGAAAAATCTGATCTTAGATCGTCCAGGACTGCAAAAACTTTCAACAGATTCAACAGCTTGTCAGGGCTCTTCTTGCTTTCTGTGAACTTACTTCCAAATTGGAGAAACGCTGCAATTCCAGTACGGGAAGCGATCATTGCGAAGCACCTTGTCCAAATTTCCTGCCCCAGCTTCTCGAAGACCCGCATGCTTAGCCTATGCTCGTGCTCAAAGACATGCTTCATGGCATGCTGCAAATGCTGGCTCCACCTTTCCAGGTCACTCTCTATTGTCTGCTCATCATCGAATTGCAAGGTTGGACTCTCGAGATACTCCAAGTGGAGAGCTTGTAAACTTGCTCTAGCATTCAAGGTCCGGGCATCGACATAAGCATGTATGCAGCTTTCCAGCTGGTTGCTCATATTCAATCTATCGAGGATGGCTTGCAACTTCTGCATGACAGATGCTGGAAAAGGTGATGAAGGGACACAAGCATCCTTTGTCGCGGGACATTCTGTCAGTGAGTCAAATGCAGGAGGAGCACTATTTTCTGTCAGAAGCTGCTTAAACTCACATTCTAGTTTGTCGAATGAAATACTTAGAGCTCCTCCGTCACGACGTGACTTCATTTCAGAAGACTGCAAATCTTGGAGGATGCTCAATGAACTCTTCAAGTTTAAAACATAGCGCTCGTTGGTCATCCCATTGTCTTCCAAAAGCTCGATCACACCCTGCAACCACTGAATTGCTAGCAAACAGTTGTCAGACAGAAATCTCAGTGCCTGCTCAAGCTTTCTCACGGTTGAAAGATAACACGGTAGGTTTGAGCAAGGGCTTGCCAACAGTGAGTTCTCGAGCTCACGAACAGACTCATAGACTTTCAGGACCGCGTCTGCCGGTCGTATGGCGCAGTCTATGTGGTCTCCAATTGCAAGGAACGTGCACTTTTTCCGAGAGACGGGTCTAAATGCAGACTCCAGAGAAAACAATCTCTGGTCCGCCGTTTCCAATCTTAGACTCATTTCATCTAACTCAAGGCCAAGAGCCCTCGACTTGTCGAGGCTAGTCTTCAACAAGTCTCTGGCCGCCACAAGGCTCTCGATGCTCTTTCCCTCGGCCATGACTCAGAACAAGTCCCAGCTCAGGATTCCTAGCGGATAAGACTTTCGATTCGGCCTTTTAAATGGCCTCTGCACATTTCATGTAAAAAAAAGGACCCCCTCCTGCTAGTTTCCTTTACACAGCACATCTACTTTCTCACCAACTCACCAAATGTAAGTGAAAAGAAGACCCCTGAATTCAAACCAAACTTCACTTGCAAAACAAACATATCTATTAGATCCGTGTAACTTCAACCAACATGCAACCATCTTCTTGCTTGGATTAATTGCACACCCCTTCCCTCCATCAGGGAGAAAACCTTTGGGGACACACAATTTTCTTGTACTGTGGAAGCGAAAGGTTGTGTGAAAGAATCGAAGTTTGCAAACCCAAATGAGGTAGTCCCCAAGTCTACTCAATTACGCGATCTTAACCTGCACTCCACAAGTCATCCTCCCGGTGACTACAAGTCCTGTCCGATTATCCGGGTCGATCCTTGACCATCTAAAGTCGACACTTCCAAGAAATGAGAATTACCCCTAGATGGTAAATCAAACTGCAATTTGTCAAAAGACACGAGTATTTAAAACACACGTTCGGGTCTTTAAGTCGGCACATTGAATAACATTCACTTTTGTTCTTGTTCTTCATTTGGACTTGTCCTTTAATTTATCAGTAAGGGAAAGAGACTCATCTACTTCACTTGCAATTTGCAGTTGTAAAAGTTGCAAGGTCCTTCAAAAGCACGGATCAATTACCGTGCGAGACACCATGTTAAAACTTGATTTTCACTGAAAGCAACATGGATAACGCGACAATCGGACAAAAGGGGTTAAAAGAGTGGAAATAATGTGAATTCACAGCCAAGAGTACTGCAATTTGGAGCCTACCAAATCTGAATCCTTTGCCAAGAACGGACTGAAACAATTCCTTAACCACCAGCGAAATGATATCTTTAAAGGCATAACCGAAAAGAGTAACCAAACGGACACCAACTCGAGTGGAAGTGTATTTACTTTGAGAACTTAAGTCAGCAACATCTGGCAGAAACCCTTACCAAAAAAAAACATCTTGCAGAAACTTTCAAGACTCGGTTCAACCACTCTTAACGCAAGAGACAGCCACCCCTCCCTCCCTCATCCACATGGTCAAGTGGAAAACAAGTTTGGCAAACGCTTTCAAACCCCCCCAAACCTACAAACATGTCGGCCCAGGAGCTACATCGTTTTCTCTTTAGGAGAAAAAAGAAAAAGAAAAGGGAACAGGGTTAAAATCAGCAATGCCAAGTGGTTCGGCGACCTCATATCATAATGCACTATCGCATCAACAACAGTGAACTTGCTTTAGGAGGCTACACCATCATCACTGGCCTGCAGCCAGAACATGAACATCGGCAACTGGACGCAATAAATCTTCTAGCATCAAAACAATCTGCATATTCTCTCGCACCTCAAAACTCATTAGTAATGGATAATTCAGTGATTTATCAAAATCCCTGCCGATAGTAGTCATCTATAACAATTAAAAGATAATCTCTGTTGCAACACAGAAATCAGGAAAAACTTAAGCAGGACAGGTCATAATACCAATAGCTCAAGGAATATAAGACAATAATATAAGTAGAAATGATGGGATCAACAGTCAATCCAACAAAATATTAGCTCGAGAAATGATCTGTTCATTTGATTACTGGCAGCGCACCAATACTGTATCTATACCTATTTGCACAAATTCAAGATGCACATCAGAAAGAAATCGACTCTGAAGGGTTGCGAAAGAAAAATAATTTTAAACAAAATCTGAGTCTCTCTGAGCAAAATGACAAAAGTAATAATCGGGAGAGAAGAATGCTATGCCAACTACAAAAGCACGTGCATGAAATTTAATAAGGAATACTATGACTCTCAAATAAACAGTTGTAGTTCCATCAAGCCGCTCCCTTCTGCTTCAGAGTGATCTTATCACCAAGACTCAGAGCAATCCCTTGAGTTTTACTCCGTATCCGGATGTATCCACTAAGCTTTCCATCGACTTGCTTTTCAACGCTCACATTCACCAGAGCATCCTCACCAAAAACACTCTTTGCATACAAATTAGCAGCAAGGAAACCACATTCGCCTTCTAGTGCGGACCTATTGTTCAACAAGCGAAAATAATCAAGGCAAGCAAATAATCTTTATCCAAAGAAGGCAGAGGTCCATAAATAAAGACATCAAAAGAAAAGAAAAATTATTGATAAACACAGACATAAAGATAATAAATGAAGCAAACTTCATATTCAGCCTCTGCAGATTTGAATCAAGCAAATTTCACAAACTTCATATTCAGCCTCTGCAGATCTTCAATACCACAAACTCCAATCAAAACTATTAAATAAGTTGAACAACCAAAGACCCTTGCTCCGCAAAACCTGGCATCTCAGTGGGTGGAATAAGGCAGTAAAGACAGCACTTTCCAGGATTGAAATGGGATGGACTGCTACATATTGACTTCTGGCACACCCCAGATTTATACTTCAACCAATTGATCTATCAACTCATTCATCCAAGAACTTTAATATTTTGCTATCTCTATCTGTCTAGAATAATCATCACTACCGCCATAACTATAAAGAACATGGAAGCAAGAGAATGCAAATACAAAATCACATTAAAAAAGAACAAATCCATGCACAAGGAACACTGTGGAACAGCATAGAATATAATAGCAACTTACGGAGGAGTGAGGCACTTCATGTTAGTTGACTTGATGATGTGATTCAAAAACTCCTTCTCACCCTGGATAACAGTATTAATAGCAACCTATGCAAAGCATAAGATGTTAGCAGAACAGAACACATGAAAAAGGATACAAGAAAATGGAGACGGATCAGGTGGCAAAAGATTTAGCTAATGAACAGAAGAATACAGTAAGACCCTCAAAAAATGAAGGACCGCCCTCTCCCAAAGAATAACTAATTTAATAATACAATCAATGGAAGTTTCTAGCCAAATGATAAAGGAACTCATAAAACAAAACATCAAGGACATATATTCATAGATATACCTTATTTTCCCACTCAAACTCAGCCCACATGGTTCTGAAGGCAGCATCAGCACAGTATGCAGGAGATATGTAGTCCATTATGTCAATATGAATGTCATTCAGCACAACTACTGTCCTTTCAAGCACATTTGACGAAGTCTCATACACTATGTTACCAAAAATTACTCCCGTTTCTGTTGAAGAGACTTTTATATTTGCCTTTATCTGCTTGCTTGACTCTGGAGCAAGTGTGTAATTCTGAGGGCGCTCCACAAGTTTAAGATCACCCATGGTTGCAAGCTCTAAGCACAAATTCTGAAGAGTATCCTTAGTGCGATTAATGACAGTGACATCCAGCACAATGTCATAATGATGAACCGTCACATATGCTTCAGCATAGACAGGATCGCTGAATCCAGTGAGCTGAAGAATGCGATTGAGTTTATTTGCATCATCTCCATCCTTTGTGAACTCTCCAGTGGCACGTTTAAGATCATCCTGGACCTCATCTTCCAATTCAAGCTGGCTCATACCCTGGAAAAAGTATGCAAAGAAAAGACTAAGTGGCCAAACCTTCACAGTGCATAGTTATGCGATGTAAAGTGCAGAAGCCAGAAACAAAACATGCCATAATTATTAACCAAAAACAAACAGAAGAGGAAGGGAGAGGGATTAAAGAAATTGCACAAATTTGATTAACAGATATTGACAAGCACATATAGGCTCATGGCACATTGTCATTATAATCTACTCTGACTCAGTATCCAAAGAGAATGAAACGAGAAGGCAAAACATACACAAGCAAATGCACAAGTACAGCCAAATCTCATGATTACCAGATGTGAAAAACGACCGGGAAGAAAGATCAGGAAGTAGAACTTTCATTGACTAGAAACCAAGAGAACTCTAAAGTATGAGTATCGATCACTTAATATTGACCATTACTTAGCTTGCTAGCACAAAAGTCAACTCAAATCAGAGACACAAGAAAAACGATGTTGCTTACCTTCCTGCTCTTCAAGTGGTAGAAGTCAATCAGATCATCTGGTTGAGCATGAGATATCTGAGCTTTTGCTTTAATTTCCTCCGTCTCTTGGAGCTGCTTTTCTGCAAGCATCTTCACAAAACTTTCTCTGCAAGATTGCAACCATATCTGCCTTATTTCATCACCAGTGTTGCACAACAGCCTAATGCAAAGGATGACTCTGTCATGAGAGTCATTGTCAATTGGGTGTGGAAGAACTGGTGACTGACCCAGCTGTAGCATAGATACCATAATCAACAAGGCCTGACTGGTTGCTTTGTTAACTTCCACCTTTGACGGTTGGACCTCCTCCAACCTCAATACAAGCTTCGTCAGGGTACATGCCACAACTGCCCCAAGGAAAAAATCACCTGAAAGGATCAGCGATCTTAAGTTTCCTACAGATGTCAATGAGCCCTGAACAAGGGTTGGAGGAGACATGGCAGTTTCCAGAGCTGCACTCTGGGTAGCATAAGTCCCATCAGCGAGTATTGCAGGTCTCCTAGAAGATGTAGCCGCCACGTTCACTGGCTGAGAACTCTTTGATGCATCTTGTCCCTCACCCTCTTCAGCAGCTGCCGTGTAGAATGGGAGGTCTCCAAGACACTGTTTAATAGTAGAGATGCCACTCTCAACTTCTGAGAGGGAGAGACAATATTCCCCAATAATCCAAAGAGCGCAAGAACAAACTCTTGCAGCACGGATCTGGTAGAAAGTGTCCAACAGTCTGGTAATGATAGAGACCCGTAATTTGGGATTCGTCTCAATTATCTCACGCACAAAGACAACAACATCCATAGCTGAAGCCACATTGGAATCGCCCAAGAAATCCATTAGGAGATGCACGACCGTGCTTGCCACCTCAGGGAACTTAATTGCACAAGTATGGATAGCTTGCACGAGCATTTGCCTGTACTCTCCATTCTTCTCAAGCTCCCCGCTTTGAGTCTTCACAACCTCCTTCTTCAACATCAAAACGACCTCATCTACATTTCTAGGAGTAATCAACTCGAGGGCGATGTCAAGGGTCTTTCTCCGAATATCAAGATTCGGACTTGAAAGTGCTCTAAGTACATCCATCACCAGCTCAACCATAATTTCCCTGTGTGAGCTCTTAAGCTCGTTCAACCTATCAAGCACAATCAGCTTCACATTGTTATCACTCTGCGACAACAGCAGCTGGCTATACGTGCTTGCTGCGGCCCTTATTGCCGTCGGTGCAGAGGACAGCGACACGAGTGTACTGGCGCACTCATAAATCACCGCAGTTGATGGGGCATTAAGCAACGATATGATAATCTTAATGTACTTCCCTTTCTCAGCCTTATTGGATCTACACACTTTCCTAATCAACTCCAAAACAACCATCTGCAGCTGCTCCCCCCAATCAATAATCCTATCGATGTGCGTAAACAGATAATTCACAGCCCTCTCCTGAGAACAATTGAACAGCATGAGGAACGCATTGCGCTTACTCGAATGGTCCTGCTCGGTGGAGAGAACCTTCTCGATGATCTCGGGCGCCTGATCCAGCAGGTTCTGCCCTTCGGGGAGCCTATACAGGGACATGACCGCGAGGATCGCATTGCGGCGGACGAAGGGGTGGCGGTGCTCCAGATTCTCGACGATCGACGGGATCAGGGGCTCGATGATCTCGACCTCGTTGAGGCGGCAGAGGAACCGGAGGGTGACGCCGCGGATGTACTCGTTTGGGTGCTGGAGGTTGTTGCGGAGGTTCTGGCAGATGAGGATCATCTCCGGGAGGACCTTGCCGCGGGCGTCGGTCTTGTCGATGATCTCGAGGTAGAAGAGGAGGAGCTTCTGGATGGTGTGGTCCTCGCTGGGGAGGACGTAGCGAATGATGGTGATGAAGAGCTGCGGGATGGTCTCGCCGTTGAGGAGGAGCATGATGGCCTTCTTGAGGGCGTCCACCTTGAGCGGGACGTCGTTGCCCTCCAGCGCCTCCTTGATCTCGTTCGCCAGCGACGACGCCCCCTTGTCGAAGTGGACGAGGAGGGTGCACGATTTCTCCATCTGCTTCTGCATCGTCGTCGCCCTTCGCCGGAGAGATCGCGAATCGGTCGCCGGAATTCGAAGGAGGCGGCGGCTCAGGCGCGAGATCCGATCGGATTTAGAGAGAGAAATAGAGGGAGAGGGAGAGAGAGGGAGGGGAGAGGGCCGTCGTCTTCTTCGTTTTCACTCTCTTCTTCTATACGAGAGAGAGGGCAGAAGTGAGTCGCTAGATCTGAGATTTGGGTCGGGTAGGAGATGGTAAAATGTTCGTCGCTCTGCCCCTGAAGAACTGACTTATTGCGATTCGAGACCCGGGATGGGTTCATTTTTCTAATTTGGTCCTTTTCCGGTTGGGGCCAGCAGCTGAACTTTCTTTAAAACTGAAGGGAGATAATTCTATTTTCAGATGCCAAGACATGTTAATCGGGCAATCTTGTCATCTAAGGAACGTGCAATCGAGAGTGTGGTAGCATATGTATTATTATTAACTAACTACAAACTTCTCCAATATCGAAAACTCAGAGGAGCAATCTTTCGATTTATGAATAATGATGTGATAAGTATCGAAATTTTTTGCCCAATTTACAATTGAGTACCTAAAACATTTAGTATTGCCACTTTCTGAAAGTTGGTTATCATGATACGTGACATTAAAATCACTTACGTGAAAACGCCAACATAGACACCAACATGTAAAAGCTGTCTGCATGGTCGTCCAATATCACCTCTTGAGATGGATGTCGGCTCACCAAAATGGGTTTTATAAAATGGATTAACTATACTAAGGGTCTGTTTGTTTTCGCGAAAAATAAGCCATTTCCGAAAAATATTTTTCCAAAAGTCATTTTCCAAGAAAATGATAATATTTTCTGGTGTTATGCTAAAACCTAAAAATGTCTCGGAAAATATTTTCCGGTTTTCAGTAAAGAAAATATTTTCTAAAACTTCATCACTTAAGCATACATCACTTACCGATTTATAAATCCATCAAATATGAACTTGCCTTTAAATATGGGCAAACTTGCTTCATATCTTTGTTCCCTCATTGTCGCCAAACGCCCATCTACTCTAAAAAATGTTCATATAGATTTTAAAAAGAAGCAAAAGAGAAACAAAGCAAAACATGTACAGCCCTAATGAGAATCTTTCAATTGAGTGGCATGTTCTCTCATTGCGTCTTTTGTTTTTTAATAAACAAAAGAAAAAAAAAAAGCAAAGTATGTAGAGCCATTTGCTTGAGCAATGTACTGCTGTCGAGTAAAGTAAATAAAGAAAATGATAAGCAAGAGTGTAGAGCGCGAGCTTGAGATCGACGAGCTCGAGGTTCGCCTAGCAACGGCCGACAACTAGCCAAGAAAGAAAAAGATGGGAAATAAAAAAAAAAAAAAAAAGAAAAAGGAAATTAAAAATAATTTGAATTAAAAAAAAAAAAAATTAAAAAATAATTCAAATAAAAAAAAAAAGAAGAAGAAGAAAATGGAGGAGAAAGTGATGATTTGTAGAAATGTGAGATAAGAGAGATTAAATGAGAAAAATGTTTTCCATTTTGCAAAAGTGAAAAATATTTTCCCCTAATTTAGAAGACTTTTTTTTTCCTTTTATGGAAAACATTTTCCTCAAGGAATTTATTTTCCATGAAACGAACATCGGAAAATCCGAAAAACGTTTTCCGGAAATTATTTTCCGCGAAACTAATGGAGCCTAAGTAAATGGATAGTAAATATGTTTAAATATAATATGGGTGTTAAATGAATTATAAACAAATTTAAAATTTACTTAGATCTAACCTACCTCTATAACTCATTTTTCATTTTTCTTCAACCTCATTTAATCTCACATTTGCTCACTCTACACTCTCATCTAAATTTAAATTATTAGTTTTTTTGTAAATTGAGTTAATTATGGAAACGTTTTAAGAATAGGGGTCGGGTCATGTATGTGTTGGGTATGGATTTAGTTGAGTATAAACCACTAAATTTATATTTAATGGAAATGAGTCAAAACAACTTAAATGGGTCTATTTAGATTGAACATTTTTCGACCTAATCCAAATCTGATCCAACCTGCCATTTGATGGGTTTACTGTGCACACACTCTCTCCTAATCATCCAACACATATGTAGAGATGACACGATTTTTGTTTAGGAAGCGAGTCCAATTACTGATTGCGATTAACTTTCACTTAGCGAGCCATGAAAGCAAAGTCACACGATACGACCATTTATTTAGTAGAGCCCTCATATCGAGCCAAATTGGGGAAGTTCCGGACATTAATTGAGCGAAAAAAATATAGATACTCAATTATAGAACAAATAAAAGTTCACATTTTTGTGCTTTCATTTCCTCTAATTTAGTTACTTATCGTTTGATAATTACTCTTTCCAATAGTGAAAGTTAATCCAGCCACATCGAGGAGGTAAGAATTCTCGACAATGGTACATTTCTTTCATCTCTACTTAGGTATGAATTATGATATGATACAAGTTAACAACTTATTCGGTTGCTAGGCTTATTTTATTGATACTTATTCAGTCATAACTCTTCAATTGAACCAATTTAGTCTTAATTCTTCTTATATAGAAACTAATTGAGTCTATCTAGTCGATTTAAACCTAAAGTTGCTGAGGTGGACTAAGCCGTCACGGCCGATGTTGATATGGACATTTTTAAATAATCTTTTTGAAATTTTTATTAATTTTTCTTTTGTTTTACTTTGGCCTGTGGTCATGACCAGGCCATAGGCTTGGGCTTGCCAAAGGCTATGCAACGCTCTCACCGAGCATGGATGAGTACTTGCCAAAGAGCCCAAAAAGAAAGGACAAAAAGAAAAAAAGAAGGATTTTAAAAAAATATATATTTAAAAAAAGTCAACATCAACACTAAATTTATGTCCACATGCGCCAACTGATGCCCACATTTCCGAAATTTCCTATCTAAATTGGTTAGATAAACTCAGCTGATGCCAATATGAAAATGTTTAAAACTAAATTAATCTAATTAAAATATTTATAATCTAATCGATATAAATGTAATGAGTTAGAACCTTTTTTTGTAATTTTTCCTAGTAAATTTCCATATAAGAAGACAACTATTTATGTATCATTAACTAATAACATTCCCACGTGAAATATACTACGTAAAGTCCAACTTTTTGCACAACTACATTGAAAGGTCAGATCCTCATGTTAGTTTGGCATATGCCAAGCCAATATGTAAGTTCATCTTCATGATATGTCTGGTTTTATTCCAGTCTGTAAATCAATGCTCTTCGCCAAAGAAAAACTCTAGATTTCGATGACAAATTCTGCAATCTTGCTTTGAGTAGTCGAAACTACTGCCTCTTATTCATACTGCTCAATTTTGCGGAAAATGAAGCGAACAATTTTCCCACAAAAGATGTAGGAAGTGATATGATCTTAGCTGCAATTAGAGTTCTAAATGATGCTGTCGTATTCTATACCTGAAGCTTGTCATCTCAGTCGCAAATAGAGGTCCGCAGCCGCCTGTATTTGCAGTAACACGAGTGGGAATTCCAATGTTTTGAGCTCATGAAAGTTCATCCAAAGCCGAGTGATGCGCGACAACAAATGTAAATATGAAAAACTATCGATCCTGTGTTATCATCTTAGACGTGGATTTTGCAGTGCAACGACCAACCCATAGGATTTGATCATCTCAGTAAACAGCACAGATAGGTTTCTGTTGCCATGGAGTACAATGCTATTAAATGCGTCTGCGTAACTCAGCTAGAGTTCGGCACAACTCTCATTTCTGGTCATGTTGTTTGGTTCCTAGATGCAACATACCAAGCACGAGTACCTCTCACTGCCTTCAATGTTGCCGTGATCTTGTCAAACTCTTTCGCTAATTCTTCTTCCTCCGCACGCACGTCATAAATTCTTCTATCGAGCTTTTGGAGGGCGGCATCATTTGCGAGATCTCTCCTGATCTTTGCATCATTCTTGTACTCCGCTCTTGTGTTTACGAAGACCTAAGAACAAAATCCATCAAATAAGAATGTCATTGCAAAAGATCATTAATTCTGTAGAAAAGCCGATCAAATGAGAGCATCGGACCTGCACCTGACATGAACAATGAAGTCGCACTCAATGCAGTGATAAGCAGTCTTCGGATTCTGCCCCTGCTTGCACATGTCACAATAGTACTCTCCGAAGTCATCCTAGAGCCAAGTGTCACGGGCCGAGAGTTTCTTGGCTCCAGAACGACCTGTGATACGCTTGGTGAGCGGAATTCGTCAAGCCAGCCTTCTTTATATAGTTGTTCCAACGAACAATATGATGAATACTTCTTTGTACAAGATCTTACCACGCTCAGCTTCACTCGGGCGTCTAGTCCATCGAATAAGACAGCAAATCTATTTAGGTTCAACAACTGGTTTCGACCTACCATGGCCTCATCAGGAGAGCGGCATCAACTCCCAACTAGTTTGTGCACGGGAGGCCAATTCCGTATTCAGAGCTCCGTGATATGATCTTTCCATCCTAAAACTCCTATCACCAACCGTCCTGACGTCATTCCAAGTGATATGATCTTTCTATCCTAGAACTCCTAACACCAACCGTCCTGACGCCACTCCCATGGACCAGTTGTGTTCGTCCCCTCTACTTCCTCACTCTTCACTCGATAACCCCAAGCACCATTCACAAAGTCACGAGTACAAGAGGAGAATTCACGAACTGTGACATTCTCCCCCACTCAATTTCGCAACGCCCTCGTTGCCATCTGTTCTGTCACTTCCTTACATACCTTAACCATGCCACTTTTGGGATTTCACATCGAATGGTCATGCTTGCCCAACAAAACAGGTTTTGCTCCATTGGTAGCCTCTTTTGATCTTAGTTGTTCGGGCCCTTCTCGGTCACCTGCACTTTTTTTGGCAAGTGTGGCATTTTTCGCCAACCGCATCTTTTGGCAACACCATTTTTGCCTATTAAGCATCTTGACCCCAGCCAACCAAATGGAGATTCTTTCCTTGTTGAAAACGTGGCAGTAGACCTCTTCTTCGAATTCACCGATCGATTCAGGAATATATCCCCATTCAGTGAGCAATTTGGTTCCTTCATATGCCCCCATTGCTATCCTAGAAGCTAGACGAGAGCCGCACGTTGTCCGAGCCCGCTGGCCCCGGCAATCACTCTTCGCCCTCATAGGATCGAGAAGACCACAAGCTTTTCCCCGAATCACCCATCTACTGAAGGGATCTTTGCTCTGATATCACTTATCACGGGCCGAGAGTTTTCTTGGCCTTGGAACGACCGTGAGGCGCTTGGCGAGCGGAATTCGCCAAGCCAGCCTCTTCTTTATATAGTTGTTCCAGCAAACAATATGATGAATGCTTCTTTGTACGAAATTTTACCATGCCTAGCTTTGCTCGGGCGTCTAGTCCATCGAGTGAGACAGCAAATCCATTTAAGTTCAAAAATTGGTTTTGGCCTACTATGGCCTCGTTAGGAGAGCTGCATCAGCTCCCAACCAGTTTGTGCACGGGAGGCCAACCCCGCTTTTATAGCTCCTAAGTGATATGATCCTTCTATCCTAGAACTCCTAGTACCAACCATCCCGATGTCACTCCCACGAACCAGTTATATATGTCCCCTCTACTTCCTCACTCTTCACTCGATAACCCCAAGCACCACTCACAAGGTCACGAGTATAGGAGGATTCACGAACCGTGACACAAGTCTCGGCGAAGTTGAGGGAGTGGAAATGGCACTTGGACTTGATCTTCTCTAGAAAGGCGAAGGGGGCGTAATGGGAGTGGAAGCAGTGAGGGCAGCCCAGAACCATGCACTGAACAAGGTGCGCGTCATGACCGAAGTTGTTGCACATGTCGCACAAGTAATGCACCAGCAGAACATTCTCCACCAGGAGAAACAAGTGGCCTCTGTCCTCATACTTGATGTTCAAGTACCTCGCAGTGCACCTGGCATCAAGGTTGAACTGACAGTCTACGCAGTGGAAGTTAAAGCCAAAGATGATCAAACAGCAGCAGGTGCACGAGATGAAGCTGGGCTTTTTCCATATGAAGTCCGGGATCAGAGTATGATGTGGATAGTGTGGATGCTTCAGCTCCCTTGGCAGTTGCAAGCATGACTAGTGCAGGAGAAACTCGCAGTCCTTGCACTCGCAGGCCACGCCTTCAACC
Organism: Eucalyptus cloeziana; assembly: GCA_014182715.1. Classification (NCBI taxonomy): domain Eukaryota; kingdom Viridiplantae; phylum Streptophyta; class Magnoliopsida; order Myrtales; family Myrtaceae; genus Eucalyptus; species Eucalyptus cloeziana. The sequence goes on from CM024639.1 coordinate 43,636,872, forward strand.
GGTGAAGTGCAGCCGTTGCACTTTGACTTCTTGGTCGTTTTTGCCATCTTTGGCCGGGTCATGTTGAGCGTCGTTGACTTTGGTTAGTAGAATCAAGGAGTGTTCGCAAGCAAAATGCCGAATCTCCATGGTCTCCATCTTCTCCTTGGGTCGTATCTCAGAGCTGTGTGCTGGCAAGAGTGCCTTTTTAGCAACCAACAACGTGGAGCTCAGATTAAAATTCGGCATTCCCTCAGCAAGAGGAAGTCTCAGTTTTTAGCTCTGTCTGCCCCACCGATGGAACTTGTCAGGCAACTAGGACCACTTAAATGAATTTTATGGCATTGTTAACCAATCGAGAAGCAATCACATGGCAGGTTCCATGTCAACAGTGTCGCAGAGGATCAAGCATATCATTGACTTTTTTGTTATGCCACAAGCATCGTTGACTTAAACTTAGAATGCCATGAGGGGGGAACAATTAATCAGAGAGGGATAGGAGAGGGATGGAGTTTCAATGCTGGGTTGACATCTATCCCCGAAACCGAATGCAGATCGTGCATCTGCATCGTCTAAAGTGAATCGAACTCGTATTAATACGCTGGAACCGTCCCATCTTTCACGGGACGGTGAAGGAAAAGACAACCCAAAGGACAGATTCCTCAGACCTCGTTTTTTCGAAGACATTAGCTTTAGCCACGTGTTTTGCTACCCCAATAAAAAGACCACTTTGTTTCCTGCACAGTTAATCCGCACCCATTCCTTCAACTGGGGCCTTACCTTTGGCGGGCGGTCAGTCCTTTTGATTCCAAGACACAAATATTGATGTACAAGCATACTCCAAGGAATTAGCAGATTGGACAGAGACACATTAACGACCAGAAACTTATTTTTTAGCCTGTAACAACCAGCAACTTTACAACCCTTCCTTTAAGTAGAAGCCTTAGTGGAGGTAGAGCAAAATGGTGAGTCGACCTCAGGCTTCAATGATGAGACGTATTGGGCGCGAATGGCTCTGAAAGACTCCAACTTTGCTGTGATTTTCTTTAATTCCTTGGCTAAGCACGTTTCCTCGTCACATAGCCCCCATATATTCATTTCTATTCTCCAGAGTCCGGCATCATTCGCAGGGTCTCTCTCGGCTTGGCATCCATCTTGTACTCTGCCAAAATCGAAGGCGGCACCTGAAATTAAGAAAACTCCGATGTAAACGTCTCCGTGCCTCGATACTGCATCAACCCAGAACAACCCTTTTAAAAGAAATGCCTAGGAAATCAGAAGTGATAAATTATTCCTCAGAAAAGGAACCATGGTGGCGCTTGAATTTACGAAATTTGAGGAACTGATGAGAAATTTTTGTATGAATGTCCAAAACCAACCTAACAAGTTGTATCATCCCATCGAACATGACACGGACTGACTACAGCAAAATTGACCAAAACAGTCATTTGCAGCAAGGACATAGCTCAGATTTCGTACAACCAACATGAGCAATGGTTTGATAATATTTATATTCTGGGAAATAATTTTTTCAAAAATAATTTTTTTCTCATTCTATTCCCTTGAACAATTTTTTAGTAAAACAATGTATTTGGCAAGTACACAAAATTTCCATTCCATAAATAGAAAAAGTATAAGGGTGCGTAAAAGGTGCGTTTGGGAGTAGCATTTGCAACCCAAAGTCCTTTGGGCTAAATATTGGGTGTTTGACAAAAATTTTGCAAACCCCATTGGAGAATAGTGGGCATTTAGAAGGTTGAAAGCCCAAGGCAGGTTAGGACTTGCTTTGGACTTTCAGCTTTCTCAGTATGCCCACACCGTACTGTACACTCTTTTTTTTTTCCCAAAATTGTCCTCACGAACTTTTTGTTTTTCCGTTTTTACCCTTGTCACGCGACACTATTCATCTTCTCCATAGAGGGTGGCTGACTCGGTTGTACCTAACTGTGAGGGGCCGATGACGACTAGAGGGACACCGGCATGGACGCAACAACCCAAGCAACCGTCGCGAGAGAGTCAGGCAACCTCCTCATGGCGTCGCGGTGACTTAGATTTGAGTCATCGTGCGACCATGGTGAGGGGCCGCCGATCTGGGTCGTGCGACCCTTGACAAGTCGCAGCGGCCTAGATCTGGGTCACGCGACCCCCGACAACTTAGATCTAGGTCACCACAACCCAGATCCTCGTCGATTTGGGTTGTGCAACCCCTGACGAGACGCAACGGCCCAGATCTGGGTCGTGCAACCCCTGGCGAGTCGTGGCTGCCCAAATCTAGGACAACGATGACAGCGAGGGAGGCGGGCGATGAAGAATCAATAACATGAAGGGCGAGAAAGCATAAGGTGGCCTTGTGGGCAGCAGCGACTACGATGACGGAGGCATCAATGACACAAGGTAGGACACATCGAGGGCGGCAGCATTGGGGCAACGAGCGAGGGTGGTGGGGAGGTGCTCGAGGCGGAGGAACTTGCGATGGCGGGACTCGTTGGCGTGGAAGGAGCAATAGATGAGGGAGGACTTGCGATTGAGAAGAAGATGGAGGAGAAGATGATGGTGGCTAAGATGTAGAAGACGAGAAGATGTTGTCCCAGCGACTGCCTGAGATCTTGCAACCTGATACGTCGACCACTGGCGATAAATTTCGAGCACCACCTATGGCTGCCTATCCTTCACCAGCCAACTATTTTTTTCTTTTTTTTTTTATCACAAAAGTCATTTGGAAATATAAATTTCTCTAAATACTATTTTGCTCAAAAATACTTCCCAATGGACTTACAAATTATAATTTGCATTTCAAAAAACTTCTTTAACTTAAAGTCATTTGCATTTTCTTAAAGACTTCCCTCAAAAGTCCAACCAAACACACCCTAAGAATGTATTTGGTACGATTCACAATTTTTTTTGTGCCGTAGAATTTCTAATAATATTTTTAGAATTTTTTTAGAATTTTCTTTTTTTCTTTTCTTTTTACTCCTCCTCTAGCTAGCGGTCGCGAGCAGCAACCAGCGACTTGTAGCAGGTGGTGACCAGCGACAAGTGGTGAATTTCCATCGATCGATTAGAAGAGGAATAAGAAGAAAAGAAAAAAAAAACTTATTTCTAGAAATTGTTCCCAAGAACAATATGCTAATTTTTTTTCTACTTCTTGTTTCTGTTATAAATCTATTTGCTAGCCACTTTTCTATTTCATGAAGTAGAAAAATTAACTGATGTTACCAAACGGAAAGTTTCTATCCACCGATTAGAAGAGGAAGAAGAAAAAAAGAAAAGAAAGAAAAGACTTATTTGTAAAAATTGTTTCCGAGGACAATAAGTTATTTTTTTCTACTTCTGAATTCTGTTCCAAATCTATTTGCTGGTCACTTTTCTATTCTTTCTATTTCAAGGAGTAGAAAAATTAACTATGTTACCAAAGGGATTTTTGTTTATTTTTTTCTATTTCTGGGAACAAAAGAAAGAAAAAATTAAGGAACCGAAATGCTAGCAATAGGGCCCATAGTTACTGTGTACACCTGATTCTTCTTTGTCTTGCACGCATCGCAGTAGCACTCGCCCAAATCCTCTTCCAGGACGGTTTTGCCAAAAGTGAACAGGTGGAAGTGGCACTTGGACCTGATCATTTCGGGCCATGGGAATGGAGAGCAGTGGAAATGGAAAGACCGGAAGCACCAAGGGAACACGCACGGAAACAGAGGGGTGTCCATGCCGATGTCATTCCACATCTCACCAGTGGTAAATGGCGTTGAATTCAGATTCTCTGAGGAAATAGAGATGACCCCCCGTCTTCATAGTTCGTGTTCAAGTAACGGGTTGAGCGTCGAGGTAGAATTTGCAGATGTCACAGCAGAAGCTGAAGCCAAGGATGGCAGAGTGACAGAAAGTGAAGTTGTGTTGCCTCCGTGCAAGTTGAAGGTAGAGAACATGCGGAGGGTGATAAGGGTGCTTCAGCTCAGTAGGGGGTCCAGAACAAGACTTGTGGAGGTAGGAGTTGCAGGCTTTGCATGCGTAGGAGGTGGAGGGCGAGGCTAAAAAGGGGTTGTTCCAGCCATTGCAGTTGACTTTCTAGTCGAACCCTTGGAGGTCACAGAGGATTAGAGGGTGTTTGTGGCTGCAATGTTCTATCAGATTCTGCTCCTCCTCCATCTGTTTTCAGTTTTCATCTTGGGTTTGGCTTCTGATGGATTGATGGATGCTACAACTCGGACATGATCAAATGTGCAGGTCAGATAGTTGTATTGCTGGTTGAAATGAAACAAAAGATCATCAACTTTGACTTTGGTGCTGACAAATTGAAGTATACAATTGTGCCAGATCTGTGGAGATATATTAACAAAACTGAGAATTATCCAGATGATGCACGCGATAGACCTATTCCAAGTTGATCCATTGAGGAAGACTGGAACAGAAAATGTACTGACATTGGTGTGGAAGTTGCTCAATCTATTCAGAAAATTTTACCCAATGGCACATCCTCTAAGCAATCTTCGTCTTCAAGTTTCTAGTTCCTTTTCAAGTTACCTTTTTCTTAGGTTACAAATTAAATGGAGTGGTCAGGTGAATTTGTTCAATTTTCTGCAACCAAATCCTACATGCATCAGTTGGTTTAAGCAGCAGAAAGGAAAATTAGAACTGCTAGTAAACATAGGCTAAACATTGGCGAATAAAATGTACAGATTATAAGTCCAACAACCCATGAGACCCCATTCACATCACGGGAGTCTGCATGAGATTTTTTTCAGGTCTCTTCGATGAAGCAACTTGAAAGATTCTAATGGAGAGAACAAGCCGCAAAGTGCGGACTTATATTATAGGCTTACTACTTAGCCAATACTAGCTTCGTCATCTTCTAATAATTCAAGATTAATGAAATCATCCGGCTTTCAGCTTAGGATGCCTGGTATTCTCTACCATTTACACTTGACATATGCATCAATACTGTAAAATTATAAGATGATCACATCAAACTATACTTGGACGGTGGAGTCAGCACGTACAACCACTAAGCTTGGAACTCTTCCATATCGTCCAATTGTTACGAGCACAGTCACATCTTCATGCACAGGCAGACTGGGAATAGATAGTAGGAATCGCGGAAGCAGAGCGGGAATATATACTCATTCATCACTAGGCATTATTCCACCGTCTCGTGAATGGCTTCCGAAGAAACTTGGAAAGAGGAGTCTTGGGGACTGGAATGAGTTTCCCAAGTGCTGCAAGGGGCCAGCTGCACAACAAAAATCAAACGCCATGCACAAATCTTGTGAGAAAGTACCAAGCGTACATAAGATAGACAAATCGCAAACTAGACAACCAGTGGAGGTTCGCAATAAGTTGAAATTAGGATCCATATGAAATTATATGAGGCCTTCCATATGCATAGCATCCGGTATAAACAGATTCGCATGCAAATTAAGTATTTACTCGAGCTCCACACGTTGGAATCAGGCCACAGAAGGTATAGTCAAGATAATTTTAAGAGTTCCAAGATGTTTCAAGCAGCCATTTTGCTTGCTTAAGCTGCTGTGATGTCAAAGGTGCAATAAGCTGTGCCAATAATTTATGGTCTGTAATCAGATTCTTTCTGGATGATATTTAAAGGAGTTTTATCTGGTGTAGGTTTTGGAGCAGATTCACGCCCCAAAAATACAATTAAACTCTCAACACTTTGCAGAGCAAAATTTCACTAAGAGGGGCTATTTCGATTCTGCTATGGCAGAGATGTTTCATGTATATTGACTTACAAGCAGAAGACATCTCCTAGATAACTAATGTGATTGCATAAAGAAAAGGGTGAAGTACTACATTGACTGTAAGGGTACCAAAAATGGACGAACCTGACGATGCCAATCCCTACAGCAATAAGCCACAGATTCCAAGTGAGCGGCACAGTCTTAGCAAACTTTCCGAGGAACTCGACAATTATTATCTGGGGCACAAGCAAGAGAGGCTGCGTAAATATGCAAACACTTATCCAAAAAATGAAAGTGCAAATATTCCAAAGCACTCACTTGAAGCACGATGGTAACTGCAACGATACCAATAAAAAGGTAGTTTTTTGTCACTCCACTGAAAACATTCATTTGATCGGGCTTTCGAGCATTGAACTCATTGAAGATCTGTCATTTGAACAAAAATTGAACAACGAGGCTCAGCATTGAAGCTTAGATGGATTGTGTAAACTGAAGAACCCATAAAACCTCGAATGGCCACTTTTAAACATCCTGTACTTTAGCCTTTCCTTTTGTTTTATTTTGTGGAAATGTGGGCAGGGGGGTGCAAATTTAGTATCTCTACTTACTTGACCAAGGACAAACGCATTGAACACCATTGTATTCTTGATGTCAACAGCATGTTCCTTTGTTTCATTGCTCAACTGAAGAATACTCTCGCCGTGGTAGTTCAGGACAAGAAGGACACATATTTGATAAGCAGCCTGCAGAAGAAAGTCATTGACTTGAATTAGCAACAAACTGACCACGAGACAAACTAACAGGTATCTCCAAAAAAGGCAACGAATAGAAAGACCTGTATCATCAAGTTCCTCCACATGATATTAGTTATTAGAGGTTCCCTGACACAGCAAAGACAAGGTCATAATCAATCACCAAATCATCGGCCAAAGAAAGAGAAGGAGCAGCAAATTTAAATGAGACTTGCATTTTATGTGCTCTAAAGGAACGATTTAGAATTAGGCGGAGTCACATCTTTGTCACCTCAACACTCTAAATGCTAAGAGAGTGAAAACGCAATATATCTGGGACTAAAGGACCGATGTCCAATGACCGATACATCTCTCTCCGAAAGGCAAAGTTTATGCACTTCTATTCTGTCACCATTTCCAATGTCCACTTACATGCAAACTGAAAACCGTATCTATGATTGTTTTGCTGCTTTCCAGCGATTAAAGAAATTTCGGCTTGTCATGGTTTCAGAGTGTTTTTATTGTATCTAGACACTGCCTTTACTTTGATGCTAAAGCTTAACAAGACATGCTGAATTGCAAACCTTCGGCCAACTGGAGTTCTTTCCATTAGGTGGTCCGTGGGTGGCTCCGTTGCCAGTGCAAGTGCTCCAAGAGTATCCATGATAAGGTTGACCCACAGGAGCTGCACCAGAAAGAGAAGTATTTTAGACAAGAAAGTGAACCTTGATCAATGCTTCAAGGCACTTTCTGATCCTCTCAAGGAGAACTAGGGTCACATAATTAGGGCTACCCCAAGAATAGTGCGCTGGTCATCCAAGCAAGCAAAGATTCACTAACCTGTACTGCAGTCAACGGAACATCGCCCGAAGTTATTGCTGCGATAACATTTATTACCAGAGCAGCAACATTTACTGTGAGCTGGAACTGGATAAATTTCTGAATATTTGCATACACAGAACGGCCCCAGCGAACAACCTACACACCATTCAGAAATGTTGCCATTACATACTTGACATGTGGATAACGACTAATAAACTTCAAAAAGATAGAAACCCAATCAGTCAAAAGGAAGTTTGACAACGCCCCAATTAAATACAAGCAACAGGATCATGATTCGCCTGAAGGTCTTTTATGTCTTATGCATTAACATTTGATGAAGTGCCCTCAATGTTCACTTCATACTACACTTTACACATGCATGCATAGGAAGAGAACCCATGGGACACTGCTCTGTGTTTTTCATACAGCATCCAATGGGGGAGATGGTTGTGCCGTGAGAGAGAAAGACTGGATGATTCTCTGGTGTTTGAAGATTGCTCTGGGATTACCAGAGGAAACCGTTGAATAACTTTTCTCGTAATATTCTTTTAACAAGATGCTCTTTGAAAACTGTTTTCTAAGCAAGTACAGGTGCTCTCGGTTTGTTCTAATTATTTGCTCTCTCTGCTATTTGCAGAAATAAGTGCAATAACATTAACCACAAACACACTACTAGAAACAAAATTTCATTTCATTTCGAAAACTGATCCCAAGAACCAAAGGGAAACAGCAAAGATCAGACAACTAATACATCATCAAAGTCTTCTTACTAACCTTAACAACAGAGGCAAAATTGTCATCTAAAATAATGATGTCAGAGCTTTCCTTTGCAACTTCCGTCCCTTGGATGCCCATAGAAAGACCAATATCTGCCTAAATTGTCAAATAGTCAAACTGATGTGAATAGGTAGGAACATGGAAACTTAAAGCATAATACCACACAACTATAACCATAAAAGCAAGCTTCCCACTACGGAGAGTATCTCGTTGATTAAGATAAAGCTGATTATGTTCAACATGTATCTTCTACTCTTTTCCCCAATGCTGTCCATCTTAAATATGCCATCTTGTGATTGAAGTAAATAACCTGTGCTTATCTGAGAAGTGCCTTTGACATCTTGGATGCCAGATGAGCATCCCATGTACTTATCATCTTTATCTAACTTCATTCCAAGACATTTGGATGCGCCTCATTGTGATTTGTTTAAGGAACATATATAAGAATAAGGACTTTCTGGCCGAATATAAATTGAACGAAAAGTTGCTTTTTTAATGTTCAACTCGAGGGAGCGTAAATTAGGGTCTAAAGCAAACTATCATGCTTTTCTCAACATAGATGAGCTCTTTTTTTTTTCTGCTTCCAGATTTCACTTTGCCAGTTGCAACAGGAAGAGAACTCCTTCATGTGAAACAAGTTCGAATTGGAAGATAAGGATAGGCATTTTCATCTATTGGTTCAATGATATGTCAATAGGAGCAAAAGCACATGGCCATGTGAGTTTCGCATCGACATACATAAATAAAAAAAAGATATGCACATATTAATCAGTATCAACCTCATGAAGTGCAGGAGCATCATTGGTTCCATCCCCAGTTACAGCAACAACTTCCCCACTTTTGCGTAAGGCTTGCACAAGTAGTAGCTTGTCGCTGGGTGAAGACCTTCCCATCACCTGTAAGGCATATCATGTTTAATTTGTTCGTCTACTTTTGGATGTACATGTGAACTTCGATATTCTACATCATACCGTTATTCTCTTTGCTGTCTGCTCTCTTTCTTTCTCAGACAATGCACGGAATACCCTTCCTTCAATAACATTAGGCTCTTTGGCATCTTCATTTGAGCTAAGTATCCCACATTCCAGAGCTATTGCTCTTGCTGTTTGGACATTATCTCCAGTGACCATTCGCACCTGTCAGACCAAATCACACATAACAGGTTCCTATTAGTTATTTCATCCTAGACAGAACAAATACAGACATCCCCACATCATTCTCCGCTCATCTGCCTTGATATATGCTTTTCGAATAGATTGGAAGGTTCCCTTAGATGTTTAAATTCTAAAAGCATAACCAAGATTAATTGACACTTTATCTGGGTTCCACTAATAACCAATGATGTCTTTCATTTTGACTCTCAGGCTCAAAAGAAATCTTTCCATGTTTCCCTATTCTTCCCTGGTGCCATCTTTTCTAGTATCTGCGAAGTGTTAAATCAGTGGAGCTATGACTTACCTTAACCCCAGCTTCTGTGCATATTCTAACAGCATCTTCAACACCTGGACGACAAGGATCCTGCAGATGTATAGATATGTTAGCTGATAAAAGACGCTTATAACGAAGTATGAAGAACTCAATTTTTCCTGAGCACAAGGCCGATGTAACATTTGTTGCATTTCAAAAATAGAAATAGACAGCATACAAACATTGACTTATACGGTAAGGTTAAGTTAGCTTCTCCACTGGTAAATGAAAGATGTAATGAGAAAACACAACTAAAAAAATATAGAATCCAGAAAAAAAGGTGAATATGTGGGAAATCCAAGTTTCAATCGAAGGTTATAAAATTCTTAAATGGTCAGCTTTGTTAGATTGATCATTAATTTATACCAAATTTCCCAACAAAACCAGACCAAAAGCAAATTGCAAAGCAAAATTGCTTCTGACAATTAATAAGGTAGGTAAGGGGATACTTCTGGGATCTTTCCAGGAAAATTTCATGAACTGATAAAGGATAGCAAAGAGAATAATGTGCACAAAACTTATGACCTACAAGTAAAAATGTGATTTACAATTTAAAAGTAACTTCTGCATAAACTTTTACACCTATATAAGAGCACGCCGCTCTTGTGCTTATCGTAAACTAATTACTGCTCCAAAGAAGCAGCTTCATAACTTCACTTGAGGAATATTAAGAACACAAATTGCTGCTATTTTTTTGAAATGACACTTCCACAACTCCAGAAGTGGTGCAAGATGGCTCCATGTCTTTTTCAGAGTTTATGGTGGAATAAATTTTCCAGAACAGTATGAAATAAAATGGATCAGTCCATTATCGTAAGAAACTTGAGAACTGATGTGTATACCTTGATGCCAACGACTGAAAGCAAAACAAGATCATCATCAGGTAGCACCCAATTGTCCAGACCTGCATCATTGCCACGAACTTTATCTGAATCAAAAGGTCTGTACGCAATCGCAACACAGCGGAGACTTCTAGCAGCCATGTCATCAATAGCAAGCTTGAAGAAATCCTACAACAAAGCTCAAAGATTAAGGTGGCATCCAAATTTCCAAGCACTAAGCTATTCTCACAGCTCCCTTAAGGAAATTTTGTCAAAGGAAAATTAATATCGACCCATTATGGAACAGAGCCAGGTAATTATTACAACTCTGAATGATCTCAGAAGAGACCAGGAAGAAGTGGTGAAGAAGTGCAAGATTAACCACTAGAAAGTAAATTGCAAGAGTTAACTAGGTTATTGCATGACCAAACTCACTGAATTAGAGGACCAAGTAAGATATGCATCTTAAATTATATATAATCAGCTTACTCGGAAGTCAAATGCAAATAACAATCCAATAAATTTGATCTCCCACTGTTTAAATTCTTAAAGTTAGATAAATAGCTTTGGCAAAGTTGCATTGCGTGAAATAGCCTACAGATAATGGCACCAATACATCTGCAGGGAATACCTTCTATATCTTAAGTATAGTGAAACTAGCATGAAACTATTAAATAGTCAAGGACTATTAGATAGTCAAGTAAAATAATGCAGATAGTCTGCTTAAATTACCAAAGTTCACCCATTTTCTTTTCGTATATTGGTGGATAGGTAACCATGCTATTTTTACAGCCGCTCTCACAAAGTAAAAATCAAAAGCTTCTGCAAGTAGTTCTCTAGGCTTCATTTCCTACTTTTCTGCCATGACCAAAAGATATATATCCTACCACGAAAGAAATAGCACCAACCTTTTCTTCATCGATTGATCTCAAGTGACCATCCAAGTCAAAAAACTTAGTGCATGAGGCCAAGACAATTTCTGCTGCACCCTTCCAATGTATATGAACATCAGAACTGGTCTGTGACCAAAAAAATTGGAAGAATGTAGCGTCAGTATGTATGGTAAGGACTTCCCAGCATGTTATTTGTAGAGTAACAGACACAGAGATTTATAGAAAAAATAGCTACCTTTTGTATAGCAACTCCTCCTCGCTTTTTCTCTGAGTTGAATGGAAAAACATGGAGTTCCGTTGACTCTGCTCTTACAGCATCAAACTTCATTCCCAGCTGCAAGAGAGACAAAGATGTTCTGAAGAAATTCCAAATTCATCTGTCTGAGATTTCTTGTCAGATTATTACCAAAACCAGTACCTTAACAGCCCATGAAAGAATAGCCTTCTCAGTAGGAGATCCAGTAACTTCAGCATCTCCACCATCCTACAAGTGAAGAGCCACACAAAATGATTGTTCATGTGATTAAGTTTACACTTACTGAACCAAGAACCACTGAGCACCTTTCAATAAGAGTGGTAATGGAATAGGTTTTTTTGGACTTATGGAATTTTCTTCTAAACATGTAGTTTATAAACAGGAAAGAAGTCACCAAATACCATCTTTCCAAATGCAATTTTACTGTGAAATGCATTCCTTCCCTCTTAACCTAATTGATTATACACATTGCCAAGGATGTAAACTGAGTAGAGATTATCACGGTGGATCCATCATCATTTTGATTTCTCAAAGTTAGCAGGAGGCTGGAGGAGAGTACTACCTTCGGCACATAGACGTTGCCCTGGGTATTATGTGCAATGCCCTCAATAAGCAAAGAAGAAATTAGGTGATGCAATTGGGAGGCATCATCTGGTGGATCCATCTTCTTTCGCCCAACATAAGCTTCAACCACAGTCATCTGTAATTTCACTATTATCAATCAGAAAAACCAATACTACAGCTAGAACGTTCCGATGAGTTGTCCCATAAGTCAGCAAAAAGAGATAATTGAAAAATGCTAACAGGGATTTGAGGGCTAATAACCTGATTCAAAGTTAATGTTCCAGTCTTATCACTGCAAATTGTTGTGGCAGAACCCATAGTTTCACAGGCTGAAAGCCTCCGAACCTGTGGTTGTTTTGCAAGAAGGTTATTATAAAATTTGGGTTCTTGCTACATCTCAGAATTATATAAAAGAAGCTAACAAGACTTACCAAGGCTTTATCCGCCATCATTTTCCGCATCGAGTATGCTAGGCTGTGCCACAATTGGGGGGAAAAAGAAAAGTGAGAGGCAAATTGAATGTGTGATTATTATACTGTTACAGCAATATAAAACTAGTGGGACTTACGTCAATGTAACAGCCAGAGGAAGCCCTTCAGGTACTGCAACAACCACAATGGTTACCTAAATACACTTCTTAGTCAGTCAAGTGCCTGGTTTGAAGAGACTGGACAGCAAAGAGGAGCTGCACTTACTGCAATTGTCACAATATGAACAACCCCATCCAAGATATCATCGACTTTGGTCTTGCCCTTCACAAACTGGACAGTTCCATCGGGATTTTTTGTATTTCCAGTAAAGTACCTAGAAAAATGGACAGAAAAAGGATGTAAGATTCCTCAAACCAGAATGACAGTACACGAATGACTACACACAGGAAAAACTTGCCTGGTCAAGAGGACAGTGAGCACAACAGCAGCTACAGAAAGACCGACAATGCCTATGAATGTTGCCAGCCCGTTCAAGCGTACCTGTTCAGGAATATTCAAAAAAAAATGTGAGGATATGGTGACGACTCCAAGAAAAGCCAAATCTGGATGCTTGACATTAAACCTGCAAAGGAGTCTCTTCACCAGTATCTTCTACTATACTTGCCATCAGCAATCCCCACTCTGTGTTGATTCCAACACCAGTCACCTGAAGGTAAGTAATGATTGTAAGAAGTTAGAACTCAAAAAATATAGGAACTTTTCTCACAGGAGAAGAGAGAAAGGAGGTTAAAGTGTTCAAATAATCATGTTATTGCCCACCCTACTCATGTGGAATAGTATAGATCAACATGTTCACTATCCTGCTTTAAAGCAACTAAGTAAAAGGACATGGATCAAAAGTTATCTTTTTTCATCTTTAACAAATTTAAAATCTCGTCCTCACATTGGAAAGGACAATAGAAGCACAAAAGGGGTGTCTCTACTTCTGCTGGAAATTCATACGCACAATTTTTTCTGTCAGAGAAGAAAGGCGCAGTCACTAAAGGCACTTGTCCTGCTATTGTGCATTTCCTTTGAAACTTGTTGTCTTACTTACTTGACATTGTGAATGAATTTAACCTTTTTTGGGCAGCTGCAGTACCAAAATAAAAAAAAAAAAAAAAAGGAGCAAATTATCATATTACCAGCATAGTGCCAACACCATCAGCAACTTTGCAACCAGACATTAGGAAAGGTGATTTTTGATCCTTGTGAACCTGCATGAATGTCATGCTTGAAAAAAAAAATGGATCGCAAATTCAATTCAGTCAACCAAAGTATCAGAAAACACACATTTTTGCTTTCTCCTGTCATGCTAGATTCATCAATTGCAAGAGAATGTCCACTGACTAATACTCCATCAGCAGGAACCTGGTATTGGTAGCAGTAGAACTATTATTAGCTTACAGGGTCATCACCTGTCAAATTAACAAATAACAAACCCAGTTAACCTGGCTCACCTGATCACCTATTCTGAGTGGTATGATATCACCCACGACAATATCAAATATCGAAACTTTTACCATTCTTCCATCTCTCATCACCTGCAGAGATCTCATCCTCAGTGATTTGTTTGGAATAAACTCACTGGCAACATAATCGAATTATGAACCATTTAAGCATCATACCCCGATTTGGATATTCTGTTTTTCCTCATTCAAATTTTGAAACTGCAGAGACTGGCGGTAGTCGCTGACAGCTGATTAAAAGTAATCAGAAGGTCATGAAGACAGGTAAGGAATGACATTAGTATCATCATGAAAAGTAAAGGCTTCTGATCAGAAATATACCTGTTACTATTATGACAAGAAGAACAGCCAAAGCTATGCTTCCTCCATCATACCATCCTGCTTTTAACCCCTGCACAAATATGAGATGGAACTGCTCAGTATATGATGAGGCATGAAACTTTACTGAGAGAACTAATCAAGAAAGAACCAAATAAGAGTAGAGAGAAACTCAAACAGCTTTTAGCCTCCCATCAAACATGTTAGCAAGCAAGAAAGAGATCCTTACAACTTGAGCTCAGTTGTAATTATCTATTGGTGGGATGTCCATCTGTAGACTAAAGCTTCTCTAGATAAATATTTTGGCTGTCAGACAAAATCATCATAGTATTAGGAAACTAAGCCAAAGCTCACCTCTGTCTTTATTCCCAGGCCCAGTGACACCGCTGCAGCTATAATCAATATAATAAGGGTCAAGTCCTGCCACGCCTCCCAAAGGAATGTCTGCAAGGGATGTCAACTCAGTCTGATACTATCATCATGATAAGATCCTTCCAGAAAATGCCTTATTATAGAAACTCAAGACAAACAAAAATAGTTGTACCCAAAAAGTCCGTCCTTTTTTTCGAGGATATGTGTTGGATCCAAAGGCATTCCTCCTCTTTGATAAATCAGCATCATCACCAGCAATTCCTTTCTCCAAATTGGTTTTCAGCAAATCCGATATACCTTTAACCTGAGGGAGGAAACATGACAGTCTGAGAGCATGATATCAGCTAACAAAATTACTCATACCATAGAAACAAATAAAGAATAAAAAAATATATCAACGATGAACTTGCCCCGCCAAATTGATGAAGACTGGTTGTATTATTGTCCCTATTCATGGAAGATAGCTGCTCTAGATCAACAGCATAATCGCCAGTTAAACTCGGAGGTGCCACTCTTTTACCTAACACCGATTAAGAAGGGACATAAGGACAAAAAGACTATAATAAACAGAATGCAATGCACCATATGAGTAAATGGATCAGAGTCCTTCACTTGGTTAAGTGGCAGTGCCATCAATTTGTTCTTTGTATGATGCATATTTGTTGTCTAGTTTTTAGTGGATAATAGGAGACAAGTGTGCAACTTCAACAATCTCATGCATGGGAATTTTAGTTTTCAATGGATTAAATCCAATACATCACTTACCAAACTGCTTCTCTCCAGCCACTCTGAAAAGCAAAGCTGCCTAATAAAATTAATAAGAAGATTAGAGAGAAAGAAATCTCCTAATTGCTATACTACAAACATTCTTAAGGAAGAAAATTACTCGTATCACTTGTGCATGGGCCCTGATCATGCGCAGCCTTTGAATTTTTGCCTCGTGCTTTTTTAAGTTCAAAGTATAACGGAATCGCCGAGTCGCATTGAGGACAAGAGCTGCTTGCTGTGAAAGTAAAAAACACCTTTAAGCTCACATAAAGAGCAGTTAGACTTCATCAAATCTTGACAGTTTAAAAGGATGGACTAGAACTGGAAACACTGGACAGGACACTGCAATAAACAGAGCGACAATCTTTTCCTGAGGAAAAGCATCGAGTTGAGAAAAGCATGAACCAGACATGGAGGACATCATATGACATGACAAACATTGAAAAAAATACTGTATTTAGTTCATATACTTACTTACAGTCTAATGCGGTTCATTTATTGGTGAATTTCAGATTCTTCTTCATGCCAGCTTTATTTCATGATAACAATTTTACTCACAGTATGATGCTAGATAGTAACCTCTGTCATCTTCATTTTATCACATTTCAAAGAATATATATGAAGGTGTCAGAATGCATCTGAAAAATTATGACTTCAATGTGGAAGCACCTCCTGCTAATCAAGATGCTGAATGCCTTTCTCCAGTGACATCAACTACCATTTCATTGCTTCCCATACCTCAATACTTTTGCTTTTTCCCCGTTGCCGTATTCGAATACAAACAATGCACCATTTAGCAATTTGATCACTAAGACATGGTCTCACGTGGTGCAACACGCAAAGAATCCTAAGGATCAAGTGACCTCATATGGGATCCACCGGATCTCGGTACATATACTGTGCAGCGAGTACATTCATTATTGACTTCTGGAGTGGACTTAGATGCGGATTCTCAAACCCGAGGCCTACGTAAGTGGACGCTTTCGATGCGAGAGAGCCCACACACGAGGTGTTCTCGCATGATTCCATCCACATTATGGACGAAAGCACGGCTTTGCATAAATTGTAGAAAAGGGAACTGCATAAGGAGGGAAAATGAACAAAACAGAGGGAAGATTAAGGGAATCGATGAATGTGGCAATACCCTCCATCTCCTGAGAGTCTCGAGAGGGGCATTCTTCGTGTCCGCGACATCGAAAGGATCCGACATGTCCACATTGTCCTCCTCCTCCTCTTGCCCGGGCAACCTCAGACCGACTTCCACGTCCTCATCATTTTCGCGGCCCACCATTGCAGAAGAAAACGACGACGGTACAGAGCAGACAAGAAAAGAAGAGGAGGTGGAGGAAGAGATCCGCAAGGTCTATATTATACGATGCACGTCGATGACGTCCACTCGCCGTCGTCACCTGCTGGGGATGGCACGACCGTTTCGAGAAACAGCCTGTTCGAGCTTAACCTCTCTCGACGCCACCTCCCAACGGGCAAAACTACCACGAATGGAAAAAACAAGAAGAAGGAGGAGAAGGAGAAGAACGACAAATGGAGGCGAGTGTTGGTTTGTCGGTTGGAAGGGAACGAAATTGCGCGCGAGAATGAACGGGAAAGCCATTAGCATTTGATGGTTCGGCGAGAATGGCGGGCATTTTTCCCGGCAGAAGACGTTCACGTGAAAGTAACTTGAGAGAGAGAGACCGGAGAACGAGGGGAGACTCCGTGACACGCGGCTTAAAAACAGCTAATAGAGAAAGAGAGAGAGAGAGACAGTTGGACTCGTCGGTGGGACAAAAACAAAAATGTTCAGAAGTTTCTCAGAAGCTTCGCCCTGGCAAAAAAGAATTGCGTTGCGCATGCTAGTGAGGTTGATAGCCTACCCGCTCGCCCGCCCCGCGCCAATGATTCCACAGTTAGGTGATGCGGGCCGGTTTTCCAATCGATTAGTTTATGCTCGATCGGACTATCGTAGAGACGCGGGCAATGCTCCATTTGTATAGGAAGATATGCGCTCGAAACCACGAGGTCCTCTTCTGAAGACCTGTTTCTTTCGGTTCGATTCCGTTCGGTCTTTCGGGATGGGAGCTGAAGTGGCGCGGAAGATGAATAATCTGCGTTGACACAGCTACGGCGTGGCGTGGTGCCAGCGAGGCAGTGATGCGACGTTGGACGATTAGATCTTGGACGTAGCAGACACTGACGGAGAAAATAATGGCAGATCTTGAACTTAGCGTAGCAGACACGAGAAAATATTGGGTACACAACAACTCAGCAAAATAACAATTCATTGCTTGATTGACAAGAAGGTCTCTCTCTCTCTCTCTCTCTCTCTCCTCACGGTCTCTCTCCCTCCATTCCGACTCACCAAGCTCTCTCTCCCTCCCGAATGGTGCTTTGCCCTCGGGAGGGTCCTGGGTGACCAGCCGTCCGCGGTGGTCGCCCTCCAAGCACCACACCAAGATCGCCGTCGTCGGGGTTGGCAACGTCGGCATGGCCATGGCCCAGATCATCCTCATCCAGGACCTCGCCGACGAGCTGAGCCTCATCGACGCCAAGCCCGACAAGCTCCGCGGCGAGACGCTCGACCTCCAGTAGGCCGCCGCCTTCCTCCCCGCACCAAGATCTTGGCCTCTGTCGAATACTCCGTCGCCGGCCGGTCGACCGAGGCCGAGATCTTGACGAAGGAAAGACCAACCTTCATAATAGACAACGAGATCTCGGCCAAACAGACGGAGGAAGAAGGAAGAGAGAGGAAGTCAAGTGAGGGAGATATATAAAATAAAAAATCTGAAAGTGGGACCCACAAGACACGTGTCAATTAATAAATCCACTATTATTTTGCTGAGTCGTCAACCACAAGTGTACGTAGTAATATTTTCCCGACGCTGACATGGGACACGAAGCAGGCCATTGCAGACCAAACCTCGGACTTATCAAAGTTTGACGCAGGCTACTGCAGTCTTTGACTAGTAGTCTATGGGCACGTGAACTTAGGTCGGGCGAGCAGGCCTAGGGCGGCGGCTGCTCCGGAGGTCCAAGAGTTCGTCATACCATGACTCGCCTGAGGGGCGGTTCACGGCGAAAAAAGGCAGTCCATGGGTCGTGGACGGGCTTGTGCCGACCAATGCCGACCGGCAGGTACACACCGGAGCTTGGGTCGCCATCGGCGTTCCATTTGGCAGTATGATTCCGGAAGTTAGAGTCTTTTCATGATCTTACAACATAAAATGAAGGGAAAAAGTGCCCAGAACACATCTAAATCATTCTGCAGGGACATGGAGCAGATGAAAAAATGATGTTCACGTCAACACGAAAGAGGGTTCACATGGAGGAACTTTGGAGAGAGAGAGAGAGACCGGAGAACGAGGGAAGATTCCGTGACATCCGGCATGAAAACAGCTAGTAGAGAGAGAGAGAGAGAGAGAAAGGAGTAGCTGTTTCAACGTAGGAAACAGCTCAGAAGCTGCCATCGTAGGTGGGACTAAAACAATGAGGGAGACAGTTCAGAAGCTGCCGTCGTATGTGGGACGAAAACGATGAAGAAGGAGACGAAGATGAATAGGAGAGGAGGAAAAAAGAAAGAAGAAGAATGTGTGTAGTGATCGAGCAGAAGTTTCTCAGAAGTTTCGCATGGCAAAAAAGAATTGCGCCCTGAGTAGGCGCGCATGCTAAGGAGTTTGATAGTCAGTCCACCTGCCTCGAGCCAATGATACCGCGGTTAAGTGACGCCAAGGTCGGCCTTTCCAATCGGTGATCAGTCTATGCTCGATCGGACAATCAATCATAAGGACACGCTTAATACTCGATATGTATAGGAAGATTTGCGCTGGACACTACAATGACCAACGTGAACTTCTAATCACGCATTATTTTTATTGAAATATAATATACGAAAACGACAGCATCTTACAATTTACGTTAATACAAAATCACTAGAGAAATAAACAATGAATAATAAAGACGCCATAAATTTACATGACTCGATCCGAATATCGGTACCTATGTTCACAGGAAAAGCCAGTAACTAATAATCCACTATAATCGAAAAATCAAAACTTATAATCGATCACACGTTCAAATGTTTCTCACATCTAGATTTAAATACAAACCTAAAATATTTATAAATAAAATAACTCACTTCAACGTAAATTCACGACACAAAATCACCATGCATTCACACTCTACGTATCCCAAAAACAAGAACTCCAACGTCCACCTTTTTCTCCACGTACTTATGGCTTCGCGTTCTCTTTTTCTTGATCGCGTCTTTGGACATGCGGCTTGTGAAGAGCTCCATCCTATTTTGTGTTTGTTATCTGACTTATATATTCACAAATAATGTCCACTTCTTGGTCGAACTTGGATAAAGAGGAAATAAATCTAATTGACTAAAAGCTTGAGATTTATCTTTATCTCCGATAGAATAACAAATCCTCCATTATCCATAAACCATGGCATAAGATATTCATAACTTGGATTAATTTGCGCGATCACACTTTGGATATTTATCCAAATTTATCCTACAATCTAATTACGTAAAAATTCAAACTCGAGACATAATTTAACAATTTCTCCTATTTAATTCGATTCAGTCCAGTGTGATCGATCGAGGTGAGAGCTATTATCTGCCGAAGTGAGGAGAGATGTGAGCTTGCGTTGACATAGCTATGGCTTGGCGTGGTGTGGTGCTAACGAGGCAATGATGTGATGTTGGATATGGTCAGATCTTCAGATGAAGCAGATATGGACATGGGACATGAGCAGGCCACTACAGGATACCCACTAGAAAGGGCGTCGGCGTCGCGGTTCACTGGAAAGGGCGTCGGCGTCGGCGTCGCGGGCAACCTGTGGAGGCAGAGGCGGAGGTGGAGGGGCGTCGGCATCGTGCGGAGGAGTGTCGGCGAGAACGGGGAGAGAGAGCGAGAGAAGGGGAAGAGCAAATGGAAGCACAAGGTTCGTTTTTGTTCTCCCCCACAACAGAATAGAGAACGGGGAGAGAGAGAGGAGAGAGAGGACGAGACACGGTCGCAGAGGCAAGCAGAGGAGAGAGAGCATCAGAGGGGTGGGCCCAGGAGCGGCGCGCGCAAATTTTGAACCTCTGACGCCGTTGCCTACGTGAAGCCACGTGTCGTCTCCTGAGTAGTCTTACCCATCGCCTATGTGGAGGGTAAAACCCAGCCAATATTTTCTCGCCGGCATCGCCCCCCCCCCCTTCTCTCTCTTATACCCGACCCACCCCAGACCCCGACCCACCCCCCCCGAACCGCCGATCGGCATTGCTCCCCTTCCCCCTTCTCTCTCTTAGACCCCGACCCACCTCTCTGCACATGCTCTGACACTCTCTCTCCTCTAATTTTAGATCCACTCCCAATTCTATCATAAGATGAAAAAATCATCTAACTTAAGTCTAATCTCAATTTTCCTTTAAGCTTTTTTTATCTCATAAATCTGCCTCCATTAATCCTTCGTCTAAAATTCTCAAGCGAACTTTTCAAGAATCCTCGGGCCAAGTATCTTCGGCGCGAGTGTCTCAAGCATGAGCTCTCCAACCGCGAAAGATTGAAGACTCCCAAGCATGAGAGTTTGAATATCAAGCCCAAAATCGAAGATCCTTGTGAGATGAAAGGGAGACTCTCTTAAGAGTAAGAACAATTGAAGAAAATCAACCCTAATTTTTTAAATTTCTATCCAAATATCATATCCAAGAAGATGACGTTTGGGCTGATATGAAAATTCATCTCAAAAAAATATTTTTGGTTGTGAAATTTTAGGAAAAAAAATTGTAGTGATGTCATGAAAGCCACATCGCTAAGGACGATTGAATAGAGAGTGAGTTGGTTGCAGATATAAGATTTAAGTAAAAGCTGGATATTTTTTATAAGATAAAAAAAAAAATTAGGATTAAATTAAGATTGGATCTAAAGTTGATGGTTATTTATAAGACAAAATAATTTAGGATAAAATTAAAATAAGATTAAAAGTTGAGAGTTTTTTATGAGATAAAAGAAAATTTGGGATAGAAATTTCGTAGAAAATTTGACTGTATTTCCAAATTTTCCCTAATCTTGGGTCTCCCTCTCATCGTCGAAGAAACTCCCTCTCGATCGTCATCTCTGTCGTCATCGAAGAAACTCCCTCTCTTCTCCTTTTCAAAATTCGCTCTCTCGCCTTTGCTCCCAATCCGCTGCTTTCTCCGGTGCATCGCTACTGTCTCCGCCTCCACCATCGCCTCCAGGAGGCCCGTCGGCGGCTGGAATATGGTAGCACCAAGTTTCCCACTGGAACTTGCACTGGTAATTCTAAATTGCATGCCAAAATGTTTGCACGATTACCTCTTTCCCTGTTTACATCTAGATATGAGGTTTTGTTACTGGGGTTTGATGAGTGAAGTTTCTGGTGTTGAGCTAATTGGGAAAACTGTGCAAATGGACATCTTAGTTTTGATTTGATTTGATGTGCAGACCGATTATAAAGACCCCACATTTCAAGAGAAGTTTGTATCCGTGCTCGTTGAAGGGCTTAGGGAGTTGAATCTTGCGGTGCAAAATGGCAATATCCTCGCTTTCAAGGACTTCGTCGGCGCTAGTGAGTAATTACTTGCTGCCTTGAACTCATTTTGCTAACAACACTGCTGTGGACTTGTTTTGGATTTTGGTCCTTGGGTGGTGGTTTGTGTTCTTATCTTAGTTGTGTTTTCCATGGTCTCAAAGGGTTCGGCTCCATAAGATTCTTTCTCAGAGCTTCGATAATATGGTCTAGCCTCTTCAGAGTAAAAAATGGGCGGTTGCGATCCATCGAATCTATTCCTCTTTTCTTATGCATGTAGAATTATGTATCTAGTTCAAAAGAAAATAACCCCCCCCAAAAAAAAAAAGTTGAAAGATGGAGTACATAAGATGGCCTTTGTGAAAGAATTGCGGCGTGGTTTCTCTAATTCACTCAGGTTCCCAGCAATATAATGTGAGTTTCTTGACAATACTATTCACACATTTTGTTTCATTGAACGATATACGTAGCCGACCACTTAGGGTGCGTTTGTTTATGTTTACGTTCAAAATTGTTGCGAATGTAAATAGAAAAAATTATTTCTGTTCTAAACAATTTTTACCGTAAAATGCATTTGGTAAACTTGTTCCAAGAATAAAAAAATAACCGAAACACGTTTGGTAACTTTGTGTTCTTTTTTTTTGTTTCTTTTAATTTTTTAATATTTTTATTTTCTTTTTTTTTTTTTTTCTTTCATTTTTCTTTTTTTCTTCTTTTGGCCGGTCGCCGGCCTCGGCCATGACCGGCGACCGGCCGACGAGGGCCGTGGCCTCGGCCATGGCCGACGATCACGGCCGACCGGGGCCGGCCTCGCCCAACCATGGCGAGGCTTGCCGTGGTTGCGTGAGGCTCGGCCTCACCTTGGCTGGGCGAGCTCGGGCTCGCCCAAATCCGGCGATCGCCCGGTAGTGGCTCGGCGAGGCCGAGCCTCATCGGTGGCCGGGCGAGCTCGGGCTAGCCCCGGCCTGATTCGGCGACGCTCCGGCGAGGTCGCCGACCTTCTTTGGTCCGTCGCCAATCATGGTCGAGGGGCCGGCGACCGGCCAAAGAAAAAAAGAAGAAGAAAAGAAAGAAGAGAGAGAAAATTTGTTTCTCCAAATTGTTCCTTAAATAAGAAATAAGTTAATTATGTTTTTGTTTTACTTAGAAATTGCCGAACAAAAAATAGATTTGAAACAAAAACGCAAACAAACGCGTTTACATTGTTTTTTTGTTCTCTAACAAAAAAAACAAGAATTCTATTCATTTAACAAAAAATAAGAACACAAACAAACACTACCTTAGCCTCCCACGTTAGCCTCCCACCTCACCTTGCGATCTCGCGATTGAGGACATTGCCATGCTCCACCACATCAGCATAATCCCTTTCCAGTCGATGAGTGACGCATGGAGCCATGTCCCACCAATACAGATCTGAAAATTCTCCCTAGTATTTCAAAATCTTGGGTCTCCCTCTCGCCAATGAAGAAGACTCTCTCTTCTTCTTTTCAAAATTGGCTCCTCTCTTGCCTTCGCTCCCAATCCGCTGCATTCTATGGCGCGCGCTGCAGCATTATAAATAGATAGATTCACTCAACTATTGAAGTGTGTTGAGCCACATCAAATTCTGGGGACACTGAGCGCAAAACTTCTGAGTACAACTAAAAGAGAATGCAACAATCGATTGTCTTTTTGACCTTTCTAGCATGTGTCACTTCCTACCTCACCTTAACAATTTCTGAACTTTGAAGTTGTATCTGCTTTTTTTGTCTGAACTTATATTGAGAGAATTTTTTGTATGAAGCATTAAATCTTTTACTTATATCTTGTAGACAAAGTTAGAGAGGTGCTGAATCTTGACCGTGAAATAGAAGATCTTGCTAAGCCACTGATTGCAGAGCAGTCACTTCCCATGTTCGGCAGAGGATACAACTCTGGTGCAGCTTTGGAAGGTTCTTTAAGTAAAGGAAGTGGTATTAATGCACAGTGAAGGAATGCTTGCTGGTGAGATGAAACATCGTCCTCTGGCTCTAGTGGATGACGGTCTACCTATTGTAGTGATTACTATTCATGATGCTTG